>BSBM01000115.1:8372500-8995000 GCA_027924585.1 Larix kaempferi | reverse complement strand
ACCCATGTCAACCCTTCTCTTTACTTTGTTAGTATATTGTTGTTGGACGCATATGCTTTGTAAGTCATCCTGTGAGTATATTGTACTATCCCACATTGTTAGTAAATTGTTCTTGGACACATATGCTTTGTAAGTTGTCCCGTGAGTATATTGTATTATCCCACATTCATGGAAAGTAATAGTTGTTTATCTTAGACTTAGTATAAGTACGTCTTGAGGCCAATGAAGGCATCCATGAGTTATTTGTATTGAGCTTGCTCAAAAGAGGTTTCCCCCTCGAAGTGGCCTGCGATAAATAAATATCTTCCGTGTTCTGCTATTTCTAATATATCATGCATTTTCATCATTTAATTGTTGGAGGTTCCTCACAAGTGCATTCTTTGACATGGAATTGCTATTTAATCCGATTTTCCTGATTTCCAAGTGTAAATTTTGAAAAATTCTGGGAATTGATGAGAATTATGTCTGGTGAATGCACAAGTCTCATCTTGGGGGTGATGTTCTGTTGAGATATTAATGAGCAGACTTACCTACGGTTGGGTGGATCATGGAAGCCACATAGCCAATTACTGGTATTTTTCTAATTTTCTATATTATTCGTGATTAAATTTTTCATGGTATTATATTTTAAATCCATGAATAAATTTTCACTTCAATTCTACGGTAATGTTTGGAAATTCTTGCTTAAGATGATTTCCAATAATAATGGATAATTATGGTTGAAATATTTATTCAAAGCATGTCGAAGAGTTCAATGTTAGAAAATTATATGAATGGATAAATAAGTAGGATTTCCATTCATTTTGTTAATTTATGGAAACCCCACTTCGCAGTTACTGCAAAGTTCTGTGAAGTAAGTTTAATGGAACATGTTGGGAATAAAGGTTTTTATTTCCTTGTTTTAAATGTGTAATACAATACTTGAGGATTGATTTTGTATATAACCTTAGTTTCCCATATTCCATTGTTGTGGAGAAAACTACGCAATTCATTCTATGCATTGGAATAAATGACAAGTGTCTTTCCTATTTTATTTAGGGAAACCCCACTTCGTAGTTACTGGGAAGTTCTTACCACACGGTTCTTACTGGGAAGTAAACTCAAAAAGGATTATGAGTTCTTAAGATTTAAATGCAAGGTTCAAAATAAATATTCCAAAGAAGTTTTAAATAATTATGTTGAAGGTAATTATAAGTTATTTAATAAATAAATATAAACATATTCCACATTCCAACTTTGTCGAAGATAATTATTTATGTCTAAGTTAATAAGCCTATTCCATATGCCAACATTTTCGAAGATAATTATTTATGTTGAAGTTAATAAATATATTCCATATTCCAACTTTGTTGAAGATAATTATTTAGGCCCGACTGAAGTACACCTAGGGTTTCCCTATCCGTCGACGTTTGTAGTCGCCTGGGCTTCCTATTGCATCCATCCAGACTTGTTTATGGTGGCTCATTTTGCAGGTCGTTCCTACTCTCCTCATTCTTGTGTGCCATCTTTATATTTTTGTAGCTCGCGGTTGTGTCTCGGTGGTATGGACGCCTGGGATGAGATTCATACTTTCAAGGACCTCATTCAGTCCTCTTCTCCCAAGGCTGCCTCTCTTCCTACCAACAAATTCGGGAAGAAGTTGGATGAGATCCCCTCTGTGACTCTTTCTCCTTCGGATCCTTGCAGGAAAGCTCTGACCCTCTCAAAAAAAGCTCTCATTGGCAAGTTCACTGGCCTCTGGCCCAACCCAAAAGCGGTGGACCTATGGATAATAGAGCATTGGGATCCCAAGTTGCAAGGGCATGTCCTATCTACGTTGTCAAAGGGGGCTATTTCATTTTCCTTTTTATGAATAAAGCAAAAACAGATTTAATCTTCCGTTAGGGGCCTTTTTTCATGGGATCAAAAGGTCATTTCTTAGCTCCGTGGACTTTGGATTTCAATCCAGTTTCAGAGATTACTGTTGCACCTATTTGGGTGAGACTACCCCACCTCCCCTTACACCTTTGGGCACGTAGCACTCTCTCATAGATTGGAAACAAACTAGGGCATTTTCTGGATTGTCCATAACCAAAAGGGGGTCAGTTTACCTGTGCTCGCATATGCATAGAGGTAAACCTGGAGAAAGGAATTCTTGAAGCCTTAAAGATCAACTTGGGAGACTGGAGCCATCTCCAAGAGCTAGACTATGAGAAGATACCGTTTAAATGCAGCTCTTGCCATGTTTATGGTCACTTCGCCAAGAACTGCCCCAAAATATCAGAAACTCTTCAACCTGAAAAATCCCAAGCAAGTGAAGAAACAGAGTTCCAGGATGTTAATAATTGGTGCCGAGCTCCTTGGCGTAAGTATTCTAAACCCTCACAGCAAGCGATTAAGCCACAAGATAAAATCCCTCCACCAAGTCCGAGCTCTCCTTGGACAAATAACAACAGCTTTGTAGTTTTTCAAGAAGGCGAAGGTAAAGAACCTGAAGCACCAGAAGATCTGAGACAGTTTGAGACTATTCTAGGTTCTTCAGATCGTATGGAAAAAGAAAACCCTCCTCTGACCGCCTCTCCTCTAGGATCAGTTCCCCAAAGTTCCAAGAGAGAGGCTCAGAATCTCGAGAAGAATACTTCATCTCATGCAACTCTGGATTCTTTAGTTCCTTCCTCTACTTCGGAGGGCACATCGGATATCGAAGACTTTTCTGCTCATTCTCCTCTTACCAGAGGTCAGAAATCCAACAAAGAGCAGAGGGAAAAAGAGGCGACCGAGAACATCTCTTTGGGATACCAGAAGCGCTTGGACCCCTTCCTTAAAGGGCATTTTATCTCCTCGTCTACTGAAATGTACTATTTTTGCAGCTTGTTATGCTCTCAGTTTGTAAGGATTTATTCTTGTAAGCAAGTTTTCTCTTTTACTCACAATATCTCAAGAAAAATATGGGATTTGTCTCCCATGATATCAACAAGAAGGCTGACAGTACTGTTAGAGGTCATCAACCTTCTCTCACTTTGTTACTCCTTGTTCCTCGTTCACTAGGGAAACCTTTTAATACAAAATTCTTAATCGTTTCTGTTAAAAAAAAAGATAGTTATTTATGTTTAATTTAATAAACATATTCCATGTGCCAACTTTGTCAACGATATTTATTTAAGTCAAAGTTAATAAACATATTCCATATGCCAACTTTGTCGAATATATTTATTTATGTCGAAGTTAAATTCGTGTTGTTTAATAATTTAATATAAACATATTCCATATGCCAACAATGTCAAAGGTATTTATTTATGTCAAAGTTAATTTTTGTTTATAAACATATTCCATATGCCAATCTTGTCAAAGGTATTTATTTATGTTGAAGTTAATTTTTGTTTTATAAAATAAATAAACATGTTCCATAAGCTAACCTTGTTGAATATATGTTTATGTTGAAGTATATTATTTATGTTGAAGCTATTTATTTATGTTGAAGATAAATTTTGTTTAATAATCATAATATAAACAAAGTCCATATCCTAAAGCTCATATATTGTGCTTAGTATTGGATGGTTTAGTGGTTTTTGAAAACCACGAATTAGTTATGTAAAATAGAAATAATGTTTTTGTGGAAGCTTATATTTAGCTTTGTTAATATTCCTTGCATGAATTGTATTTATGCTTGAAAACCATAGTTTGTATTGAGCTAAATACCCCATGGGTTGTATGGGAAGGAATTGGATATTGAATTTCCTACACTAAAATCATTAATAATTATTATCATAAATAATATAGGAGAACCATAGTGCACAGTTCCTGTGTCATGGGAGAACCATAGTGCACAGTTCCTATGTCATGGTTCTTACTGCGCGGGTTTTACTCTATAGATAGTTTTATTGCGTAGGTCATACTATGCATTATTAAAAGAAATTATGGCCTTATGGATTAAGTTGAAGCTTCCTCTAATTAGTTGCATACATTGTATGCGTTCAAATACAATTGTTATGCATTTGTTATAGGATTGGATATATGAAATATGCCTGTAGCTAATGAGCATTAATATATTTTATTATTTAAAAAAAATATATTTATTAAGTCTAGTGTGACACTGGGTGTATTACAACAAGAAATCCTTTATCCAATGATACCTAGATTGTAAGGAGGTAGCAAAGGATCGGATTCAGCAGAACCTATTAACCAACTATAATTCTAAAGTATGCTTTGGGATCGATCATGACAACACCTCCATTCGAACACAATAAGTAGAATTGGACAACTTCAAAACATGAGCCTTACCATTTTGTTTACTCCCAAGAGTATTTCACAAAGAGGTCAATCATTGGTAAGGAGTGATGGCCATGTCAACATTGAAAGGTACTTCATATGTCTTTTCTCCTCCTTTGATCAACCCTAAGTAGAAAATAAAAGAAGACAAAAACCCTTAACAATCCTTAGGGGATACCTCTTAACATACCACAACCTTTAATTTCCCACACCTTATAATTCCCCCATCACTAGAATCCATTCAAGATACTTATATGATCCTTACAAACATGATGAAAGATTCATTTTCCTACCTGGGAAGACCGAAGTGGTCCCATGTCATAACTCCTCCACAGCACCACCTTTATCTACCACCTCCACCATTCCTACGCCTTCTTATGAAATTATTCCCCAAGTTGCTCAAACATTCAACACCCTCCCACTGGTGTCATTTCCCCTTCCTGTATTGACATAAGTTACTTCAACATTCCTTTAGACTAGTGCTAAGAAGACCTATGTTATTGATATCCTTGATGACTCCTTGGAGACCATTAAGACAATGTTAGGAGTCTTGGTGCACTAATAAATCCACCCATAGAAACATGCCTCCGACAATATTTTTGAAGGCCAAGAATTATCAATTGATTCAAAAGCCACCATAGCTGACCTAGAGTTTCCATAGACTGATTAGCAAGAAAACCCTCCAAGTGATTAGGAACTAGAACAATTTGATATGTCTTAGTAGTGTAACAATGTTTAGGAGATACCTACATTAGAGTATATTCCCATGAATGAGGTATAAGATGAAAAATTGGTGGAGGCACAATAAATACCTCCACCATCTCCAACAATTGAACATGTTTCTCTCCAAGACCAGATTACACAATTCACATAGGACCCGAATAATTGTAGAGTTAATCTTCAGATTTGTCAAGAGCACACTGACATCATTCCATTCTTGTCCAAAGAAAATCAATACAATATCATGTAGAGTAGTAGAACAATCCACCAAGAAGAATGAACTCAAACTAGGGAACATTTTTTGTAATTAGTTTCCAGCAACCTACCTTTACGATCACTACCCTTGGGTTGCAACAATTCTAGATTACGATACATTTTCTACACAGTAGTTTTTTTAGAATATTAGATGTACTATAGCCAAGGTAGAGTGTCACCTAGTCGAGGCTAAGACTGAACATAACATCCTCAAACAAGCCTATGAATACATTCACATACATCTAGCTGATGCCCTCGTAGCTAAGATTGAAGCACAATAGGGTAGAATAGTTGCAAAAAATACCATCATAGCTCTCTGTGATTAGATGAGATAAATGTGGCAGCATTTACTTTTCGCGCCAAAATAAATTTCAATTGTCTTTGTTGTAAGAAAGCCTTAAACTCTTCTGCACCTCATGGAAGCAACTCAAGATAGAATGCATAGAACTGCAACATCAAGTCCTTGCCACCAAGAATCATTGACACTCTCCATTTTTAGTTAGAAATACATTAAAGTTATGTTTACCAAATACATGTAAATTGTAAAATAATATAGATGATTAATGGAAAAAAATAATCCATATTAACCTCATCAAACTCTAAACCTTTCTTAACCCATAACAAGTATGTTTGCAATGAGAGAATCGATGAGGATCAACTAAACTAGAAGAGGAATGTCCAACTTTTCTAGATGTTGTTTTTTGTTTACAATTGATGACTTGGATTGAAGGCCCTACACTTTGTAGTATAACATATTTTGTGGATGGATCCCAATAAGATGATTCTATATATGCACTATGCCAAACTAAATTACTTGTTAGGGAGGGTATTGTAGTACTAGTGGTACAAAAATGTCTTAAAGATATGGCAACTAGTTTGGTTGGGTAGGCATCCCTCTCAATGTGTTAAGATCATCCCTTTCTCATTATGAGTTATGCCAACACCAAATCGTTGGAATTCACCAATTTTCAAAATAATTCATGACATGGTGATCCATAATAAACTTGGGCCATAATTTATGAAGAAAATTCAAGGGAACCTCCTTGTTAGCGCAAGGAGTATTATTAAATACCATAAACCACATATCCATCCAATTTCATTTCCATGGCTAGAATGTGTACCAGTTCATGTAAATATGTATTTTCCCCATTTCAACGGGTTGGATGGTTCAAGGTTCAAAACACAATTGGAAAATTATCTCTTTGGTTATATGTAGAGGTTTCACCTCTTCTTTACTCATGTTGATTGAAATGTAGTATTATTTTGACCTAGTCCTATATTCAAATATATCAAATAATTTTCCATGACATGGCCAATGGAAGAAACAATGTGTTGATCAAAGTGGTTAAGGAAAAATGAGATGGATCTCTAGCTTATGATCAAATAAGTGTTTCCATAATAAGCTAGAACACATATATTAACTCTCTATAAAAAAGGTTAACTATAACCCTATGGACCCGATTATAACACATATATATTTACCAAATATGTACACCATTATTACATAATCTCAATGTAATCCAACAATTTGATTACAGTACAAGAAATACACTCCTTGTAATATACTATATATCCATAACACATCTTACATGAATCAAATTTATGATGCTTTGATGTTCAAAGCAGATAAGGTATACTTAGCTATTACTAAGATTACAAGTTTGGTTTCTAACCTCATCTAAACATTGACTACTTTCTTTGTATGGGTTTTGTGAGGGTGCTTATGGGTTATGGTTTAGGTTAAATCAAAGTTATGCTGTATCCTAGTGGAATAAAAAATTTAAACAATAATAAAATGATTTTACAAATTATGTAAATTTTTGTAATTCAACAAATATAAAAATGAGATTTAAAATAAAACCTACCTAGAAATGAGATCTCCTATAAAAAAAAATGTAGAGTGTCATTGATTCCAACTTCCCCCTACTTCTCCTCACCAAGTTTGACCCAATAAGCAAAGAAACATAAGCATGAGTTCATGAACATGACATACGGTTATCTTAAAAAATTGAGTAAAGGGTCACAATCCTTTCAGTTTGTGTAGATAGAGCAAAGAACACACATTATTACCATGTGTTTTCTTTAACCAGCATAGACACACACATTTATAATTCATGTGATTTTTTTAATATATAAAATAAATTATGTGGAATCTATATTCAATGTGCCCATAAATAAATTGACTCTACGGAGGTTTCACAAGGACCAAGGTTATTTTAGACATGAATGTGGTTGCATTTCTAAAATTTATAATAACTACACATTCCTATTAAAACCATTTTGAGAAGCTATTTTGCGCGGCCAACTGTACAGAAGCATAAAACTTATCATTAGAATCTTTGAAAGTTAGTAGCAACTCAAATGGTGAAAGCATATTACATAAGTTCAATTGCATTACCAAATAGATGTATTGGAATTACTTGAATGCATCATCATATGTTATGTTTTGCATGGTCAGTTCTATGTTGTTTATCTTCTCCAATGATTTGAGTCTAAGCTAGGTTAGCAAAGTAGATTGAAGACGAAATCTTGTTTATCAACTACCATACTAGCTTGAGAACTTTGTAATGGAAATATCATAAACTCCTCTTTGTAATGTGAATGTCCCCATGATTTGAAAAAATATTTCTAACTTATATGTTTTGAGGATGTATCCACCTTCATTTCCACATTATATAAGATGGATGTATGTTAGTTATAATAATTTAGATATTATTACAATAAATAAAACTAGACCTAATTATTAAAACCAACATAGATATTTATAACTCTAACTCTATCAAGCACCAAGATGGATTAAATGCTTTGAGGTGTATATTCTTTAATCATTTAAGTTGGATCTATGATGGTTGTAGTCTCACCCAAATATGTTTAACTCAATCACTTACATTTAAAATATTTGTCTTTCATAAATAGAGATATATTTGTATTCCCATTTGTGTCTATATTTGGTTTACATATAGTATAACTATTATTATTTGTTATATATATTATAAGAATTATATTTTTTTAAGACAACATATGATTATGTAAGTGTTATCAACGTGACACACATGAAAAAATATCTATCATGTTTGGTTGTAGATGCACCTTGTTACTCTCAATGAAAATATAATTATCTCATATGTATGTTTTCTCACATCATCAAAACACTTTTAAAATGATTTACTGATAATATTGATTATAAACCTTCACCACAATGCTACAAGTTTAAGTTTCTCATTCATCTAATATAGACATTGCGAGATCTTTATTGATGTATAATCCAACTAAAGTTCAATCTTACTTTCCCCGATCACTATAAATGAACATAATTTGGATTTAAAAGTAACATAATGTTTATAACAAAATTGTTACTTTGACCACACATTCATAGGATTAACAATTTCCACTATATGTATAAAAGATAACATGTATGATGCTATGATCCTACAATGGAATAGTGTGATAGGGGGGAATGGAAAGCATGGAATGGGGCTCTAGTCCTATGATTTGGTGGAGACAAAACATCCATGTTGCATTCCCAAGGATATAGGTGGATGTGAAGAACAGAAGAAGGGAAGTGGTGGTACTTTCCTCTTGTTGCTAAGTTAATTCAATGTGATGTTTTCACATGTTGGAGGAACTTGGTAACAATTTGGACAAGGGAAATTTCATGATGGCCTTTATCAGCCATAGGATGGTTTTGATGACCCCTCAAACTACACTGAAAAAATATGGGATGGGTATGATGGTTAAGTATGGGTTATGGGGGAATGGTGGAAGAGAAAACAATTGGTAGGATCCACATTGTAGGACCCCTTATGTGGTGTTTATTATTTAGAATATTCAATTAGTGTATGGCATGACAAAGATTGATGATTTCAATGGGACTCCTAGTCCTCTAGCTTTTTTTCATCCTAGAAAGATTGAACTAGAGGAAAAATAGTGTGACCCCCAGCATGCATACTTCTAGTGGGAATTTTTCAAGTGGTCCTTGAGTTAGTCATGTAACTCTCTATGGTATCAAAATATCCCTTCCCTCCCATATGGTTGTGTTTGGTTTCTCCTCGGAAGTGTGGTGTGCAAAGAAAGGGATCATAGAGGGTATACGAGCATAGGGCATAGCCACATGCCTCAGATTATGCATGGGGATGAGACCTCTATTGCATAGTATCTTAGGAATATCCTGGCATGCATCTAATAGGAAGTCACTATCACATAGTAATGGGTGAAGAAGGATCGGGAAGTGGTCGAGGATGAGGACATGCAACATGAGATGGACTTTTGTATCGTTGATGCAAGGAACTCTCTAACCCATGATACAAGATACTTTAAGATTGTTCTCATATATTATAATATTAAATCATTGTTGGGAAAGGAACTCTTGTAAAATAGAGACGGGTGTAAGGAAATTCTGCTACAAGTAAATGAGTTTTAGGACTAGGTTTAGAGGATGAATACCAAAATTAACTTGATTTCTAAGTCCTCCATAAGGTTTCAATTTGTAGAAAATACAATCATAACCAAGGAACATCCATATATCTAGGTTCAAGATGTTCCCATAATATGAATTTAAAATAATGATCTTTCTATGTGGTATTTTTTTATATTTTTTCTCCCACTTTGATCACTAGTTGTCCTAGTTTTATTTTCATTTCCTATAGTTACCTCTGGTATACTATTAGTCTTCAGAGAACTAAAGATTGTATGTTTAAATACAATGATAACAACTTATTAATATTGATTCACAATGATAATCTCATGTTTTGTACTTCATCTAGTTTCCCATGTGTCCAACCAACTAACTAAAACTCTATATATTTTATTTTCTCAATATAATTTAGCTTAGCTTAAAACAAATTTATGATGCAGTCCTTGTAAATTCTTAGTTTTACATGGCTAGAGACAGTTGGGGCCAACCTTATTCCACATCACATGGATTGAATTTCCAAATAGGTGGTGAAGGAGGTGATAATTATGATTGGAAATATGGAAGACCCTTAATTGGAATTACATAGCATTTATTGAGATAAAATATTTTTATATGTATTCTTACCATAACCTTAATTATATATTTGGTAGTTAATTGTTTTGATTTTATGATTATGCAAGCAAGTTATGCATAATAAATATAATGTCTATGTATGAACAATTTCAAGGTTAATATTGTAGTTAAAATTAACTTAATATATGTAATGTTATCTCCACTGGAACAATTCGTCACGACGAATCTCACAATTTTCTAGAAAATCCTAGTTATGTAGTGTTTATTGAAGATTCAAGATTCATTGTTGTTAGCTTAATATCACTGAATGCTAAAATAAACTAAAACGAAAATGAAAATAGATAGAGAAAAATAACACATTGACACAAACAATGCAAGATATACCACTGTATGGGGAAAAAGACCAACCAAAAGTGAGGACGATGCCTAGCTCTTTTCTTCTCCAATATGCAATGCAAATACAAAGATAATGGAAATATCTATGTAATTACCTATGACACTGTGACATATATGACTATTACAGGATCTCATACTTTCTCTCTCATGCTCTAATATCCACTCTCTATCTCTTTCTCACCTATGGAACAATAAAATAATACAATCAGAATGTAATCACTTTCTTGTCCTAGTATCCTTCTATTTAACAATGTCTTGATAGCCATCTAGGTTAGTTTTAGGGTTTTTTGCATGCCTTGATGTAACATCCCGTAAATTTACAAAAATTTAAAAATAGCAATAAATACTGAAATTGCTGATGCATAAATAAAATAAATATGTATCTTTTAACTAATGACAAATTACGATAACGACTATTTACACTTCTTAGCATAAAATACATCGTTAGTTAAAACTTAATCTATATACTGTACTTAAGTTTGTCTTGTGATATAATTTCTTGATAAAGTACTGACAGTTGTTCTTGGATGATGATGAAGGGGTCCTACGAGGTACCCTAAGGTTTACTTAGCTATGTTTAGCTAAAGCATTTGAACCCGTCTCTTTGTGCAAAAATGCGGGTAAGAGAAATACAACAATTCAAGTGTTAGAGTAATTTCAATTATGTTATCAGTTAACCGTCAATACTTTACGATACTCTAAGTTATTATTTGCAAGAGGATTATTAATGGTATGGATTCTTTGTTCTATTTATCGTTTACGTGCTAGTTTACAAACTTATCAGTACTATAGAAATCCTATCGTCATTTCGCCATTATGCAAGAAGTAGTAGTATCATGTACATTATACTTACACTATGAACTTCTTAATTAAGTGCTAGATTATAATGTATAAGTGCCATTATTGTTCTATCATACTTATTTGTTTGAGAATGTTTCAAATTGTAATTGCATGGAAAATTCATATTAGCATAGCAATGTTTACTATAATACTTACCATCATATCATACTTATGATGAAAATAATGTGCATTTACCACACTATAGGATTGAACCTTTCTAATTTAATATTTGTGCATTGTGATATAATATGCACTTTGTGAAAAGAGACAGCAATAAAAACAAATATTATGATGTGCAAAATGATAAATTCTAACTATACATTGAGCATACGATCTTTGGAATTCTGAGAAAACAATGTACAATGTATATAAACCATACATTTGATAATAAATATTTGGAATGAAAATAAACTATATGTTTAAACCCTAAGTTTTGGCATTGACATACGACATGACAGGGTATTGAATGTAAAGGTTTAATATGCTGGCAGTCTATCGACACATGTTCATAGCATTAAAATCACTGGCCTATTGTGCTTGGTGGAAAACCTAGTGGATGCCACTGTGGTTTGGATTCACGTGATCACAGCTGCTACCAAATGTCGAGCTGTGTCTTGCTTTGTACCTTGGACTACTGAGCTAGCGTTATGATGTAATGATATTCAATAAGGAAATTAATATGGTTGTTTCCCATTTTTCGACGTTCCTGGTTGGCTTCGTATCCAGCGTTGATCTCTTATGTTCTTGGGTTTGGAGTCTGAAACCCTAGATCTTTGTTATGACTTGCAATGAGTTGATTCCTCAGTCTTCATTTTACATGGTAATGGCAAGGTAGAGAGGATGACAGCCTGCTACAATGTAGGGTTTGGAAGTTGGTTGTTTGAAGGACTCCTTCCTCGATTTTGATCCTTGGTCCTGTAAGGTAGTCTTTAAAATTTGAAGGTGTTTGTATTTCCTGAAGAGCCGAGTTACTATGTATCTTTGAAAGGTGTAAGGAATCGAATCAAATAGATTTTGAACCAGGTTTCGATACTCCTAGCCTACTATAAAGGGTTTCTAAAAAAGGTAAACTCTCTGTGTTATAAGGTGGCTCCGTCATCTGGTTTGTTGGATGTGTCTCTTATTCCAGAGCTGCATCAACGAGGTAATGTTTCAAGCTTTTAAAATTTAATACTGTCTGTTATTCAGTACATCTCTATAATTCTCATTTAACCACTTGTGGGTTTTTGTTGCAGGTTTTTATTTCGTCGAAGGTTCACTTACCTGGAGCTTGGTGGGTGTATGCAACTCTGCCACCTAGTAAGCCTCGGTGGTTCTTAAACCCTCGTAGGTTATCCTAGTTCGGTTGTGGCCGATGCTTGATGTTAGAAGAGAGTTTTGGTATTTGTACCCTGGCAAGGTTTCAAGCTAGTGTTTGTATTTTAAGTGTTGAAATCCTCAGCTCATCTTGAAATTCGGCTATGCAGCGTTTCATTGTATCTCTTATTGTAAAAGTAAACTTGTTGATGATGTATTGAACCCTTGTCGATTTTAATGGGAGAACAGTAGTAATAAAACTTCAATTAGTTTTTGTGCAATGTGTGAGTTTCAATTAGTCAATGTTTGAGTAATTAAAACAATGTTTTGGTGAAATTCTAGAGTTCGGATTTAATGGTTTTCTGCAAAATAAAGTCCTATGCTACAATGTTAAGTCTTTTGTTCAAAACGATGATAAGAGATTGAGTTTGCAATGATCATGACTTAAAATGGTCTCAGTTCGATTTCTTGGTTTATATAAATTGATGTTTGTTGTGTCTTAAAACTGTATGTTTAAAAATGGCTATGTGCCAAAGGTTTCTATCTTACTCTTTCAAATAAAAACCCTGTTAATTTTTTAGCATTAATTCAACATACTCTAGGATCTTTTCTGAGAGAATAACATGTACAACATATCAAGCACAACAAGCAATCACATAAGACAATAGACACACAAAGTTTCACTAGGGAAAATTTTACAGGTGAAAAACCCCACAACTTCCTGTAACATCCCGATTTTTCATAAAAAATTAAAACTTAAAAAAAACCAACATTAAATGTAATACTTACAGTTGCGGAAATAATAAATACTTGATTAAGACGACAATTATTAAGAATTCATTACATACTAAACATAACTTAATTACTGATTCGAGAATATTTTAAATGACAACAACACAACACACTTCTTTAAACATGATTACGACATTATTTTGCTTAAGTTAACTGAAAAGATAGAAATAATATGCGATCAGATTTTCTTTATAAGATACTGGCAGTTGTTTTTGTGTAATGATTAAAGGGGTCCTACGAAGTACCCCGAGGCTTACTTAGCTCTGTTAGCTAAAGCATTTGTACCTGTCCCTCTTACACAGATTCACAAGTAAGAGTAACATCATATTTCAAGCATTAAAAGTAACTATGTTTTTTAATTAGTCGTCAAAGTTTGGTGAAGATTCTCAGTACTATCTTGCTTCAGGTATGAATCTTTTTCTATTCTAGATGTATTGTTTTTTAGTATAAAACAAGTTGAAGCAATTGCGACAATGAAAACTCTAACTCCCTTCATTGTTACATTCGTCAATGAAATACTTATATTTATGATGTTTCTAGGAAATACACTAGGTTACCATCTTCGATGGATAAATTGACGCTATTAAAAATTCTTCCTCTTTCACAGGACATAATGATTCTATAAGTATTGATATACATCGATCTATCTTTTGATAGAGCATCAAACTAATAGAAAATATGAGAACAATTAGCATAATAGAAATTCATGAATGAATTGAAAACTACTATGTTTGCAAATATATTATTGAGGCTTTTCTAAATGCATATACAAGCATACTATTGATGTAGTAATCGATAAAACTCTACTTCTATATTTTTTTATAACTCACCTAAGATCTTGCAACTACTAAAGAGATTTCGACCTTTTTAAGTTTGTTAGCCCCATGATATAGTGAATGCTATAAGGATTACACTAATTATGTAAAACAATATGGATTCCAAATTATAGAGTGCTATTTGTATCAACTTATAAATTATATATATTATGCATATAATTTGTTTGAAAACTAAACAATTTAAGCGATGGTACAAACTATGGAGAATAATGGAATGTATACCATATTCCATAGTCGACTATACATAAACAAAAGGTTACCAACCCTATCTACCAACCAAATGTTAAAATATCAAAGTGATAGAATGATGTATTAATGCATTTAACTTTGGAAAACCTTGACGTGGCAGGTGTTACAGCGGTAATGAATGTGTACTACGAAAAGGTTATGATACAACACAGGTCCTGGTCTTGGCATTGAAGTCTCCTAACAGATAGTTAATGGATGTATGATTGTAACTAACGTGGCTATTAGCACGTGAAGAAGTTGATGAGAAAGTAAAATGAGTCTGAGTTGTCACAAGATCTGCCATTGGACTATAGAGTTGGTAACGATGTGGATAGAGCATTGTAATAAGTAATTAATGTAGCAGTTGCTCGTTTTCCCACATAGCTGCCAGGCAAAGGCTTCGTCATTGATCTCCACAGATCATAACCGTTGGATTGAAAACCTAAAATTCTGTCGTAAAGACGTTTTGATGTGGTAATCGAAATTCATTTCACTGGATATTTTTTCAGAAAAACAAGGCCGACAGGCCACTACTATGTAGGGTTTGGGGAATGTAATACAGAGGTTTCCACCCATGAATTCAAACTTAAGACCTGCAAGTCCTCACGATTATGTAACTTGCTTGTTTAACCACCGAGGGAAACGATGAGGTTGTGAGAATAGGTTTCCAGAGTGATTCCTGTATGGAGATGTAGTTTCTTCACTTGAATGCAGTGTATAACTAAGTGGTACCAACGCTAAAATATCATCGGTGTCTCTATTCTGGAGTTTGCAGAAATAGGTATTGTTTCAATCCCGTAGTTACGATTTGGTTTCTCATGCTTTGAGATACTCTGTAATGTAAAACTTGTTTTAATCACCGAATAAATGTTTGTTCCAGGTAAAGAATTCGTCCAAGTTGCAAGGTTTGAAGCTTAAGAGGGAAAACGATGTTGCTCGGCCACCGAGTAAGCCTCGAAGGTTCACTTTCTTGTAGTCCTTTGGGCTTGGTGTGTGGCCATTGTTTTTATGTTGACTTTCGTCTTCAGCTTAAGTGTTTTCTACAAGGGTTTGCCTAGGGTTTGTAACGAAGTTTTTATGTCACCAGTAGCTACAGTCTAAGGCTTGTTAGAAAGCTTTGCTCGACAAACTTTAACCGTGAAGTTTTGGTTACAATGTACCTTTGTTTTTCGGAGATGTAAGGAGGATTGACCCGTGTCACAAAAGAATGGAACATAACAGTATTTAACTCCAGAATTTGTCTGAATAATGTGTGCTTCATCGCTGTGTGTGAAACATAAAGCATTTTGCTGTGAGTTTAAGGCCATTGGGCCGACCTATTAATTTTGTAACAATTACAGTTGATAAATGACTTTTGTCAGAAGAAAGTTTTATTTCTAAAATGTTGAATCATATGGAAAAGATTTACTATGTTTTGGAAAAGGCCGAGGGTTACAATTTATTTTGATAAAGAATATTGTAGCTTGCAAAACTTCTGGTATAAGAATTCCGAACCATGTAACGTTTGAAGTTTGAAAGATAGTGTTTGTAAGTTTTGATTTGTTATGTGTTTTTAAGAAGTGAAACCCTAACTGTAGGTTTTGTTAGAAATCTTGAAATGAAACAAAGATGTAATGCTAGATGATAACAAAATGGTTTAGGGTTTAGAATGAAAGTCTATTATAATCTCAAAAATAAAGGTTATCATTCTTTGAATAATGTCTATAGTTTATCTTTGAGATAAAAAAAAATGATGTATGAAAACAGAATAAGGATTTTCAGTGTATTATATATTTTATACTACTGTAATAAACATTCGATGCTTGAAATAAAACAGGAAACCAGTGAAGAAAATAAAGTATGTATAATTAAATAAAAATATATAGTGATTAGTTCTTGCAGTTGTTAAAATCCTTGGAAATACTATTACTTGGAAAACATGATATGTATGATTTAATTTTATTTGTTTGCTATTTTAAATTAATAGAAATAAGAGAAAAATATATGACTATACAAAAGTTAAACTATATTTTTCTTTCATGAAATAACAAAAGAATCCTATATTACTGTCAATACTATACAGTAAATTTTTACTATGTTTAGATACAGGTCAGAATGGCAAACAAATCACTTACTACAATTATTTATCCAATCAAATGGCAATATGCCTATCTCTAATCTATTATGTAATTTGCTTCTCTATACTGGAGCACGATGCATATAATAGCATGTGAAAAAATATAGAGTTGATTTTCTAATCAGATTTTAAACAAGTATATCTTTCAGACTTAAACAAAGATCATAAACAAATTCATTTACAAAACAGAGTTTGATGATTTCACTAAACAGAATTATTAAACTGTAAACAAAATAGGAAACAGCAAAACCTAATTAAGTGTAGGGAAACAAACAGCCCAAGGAGCTTGTTCCACCCAACCAATTCCTAAAGACAGCCAAGTTACTTGCCTTAGGACCCTCGAGCCTGTTCATTGAACCCCGAGAGGAAGAAACTTAGAAGTTTAGGATCTTCACTTCCAGTAGTAGTAATTGCCCAATCTTTAAAACTAGCAGTCCAAAAGGCCTGCACCAGCTCCTCTGGTTCTCTTATCAAAATAGTTTGCAGACTTATGATTGCACTCACAAATAGGCTCCCTATTCGAATCTCTCAGTGATCACCTGATGCAAATGAGGAAATACTTCTGCAAAAAATATTGTGTAAGAGCTGCCTGCTCAATTCGAATTTGCCTTATGTAGGTTTCCTAGGATTTTTCCGTCGTTACTGGGTCATTAAATGAGCTTACTTCCCACTCCCACCACCTAGGGGATAATGCCACATTTTTAGGGGTAGTTGTCCCATAACCAACAGCTAGTGGTGAAGTGCAATTGCTGCCATCTGTCCCATGCCTTCTAACAGCTTCCATTCCTCCTAGTGGGTCAGTGAACACTCATTTAACAGTTCCCTTGGGTGTTTGTCTCCTACTTTAATTTATTAAATAATAATAATTCAGTAATTACATTCATCCTTGACCAAACTTGGTCATACTTTCAAAACTTTGAAATTAAAATTTAACATAAAGTATTTTTGCAAATAAAATATTATTTTCAAAATTTGGGTAGGTGACACTTCCTCAGAGATAGAAAGAGAAATGATACAACCCAAGTACAAGAGATAGTCTTCTCTAGCAGCTACTCCTCCTTCCTCACTTGTGCACCACTTTCTGGAGAGTGTAGAAGTGAATAATGAAGTGATCAAATAGAGTGCCTCTTGCACTCTATTCTATTTATACATGACCTAAACTTCCTAATAAACTAGCAGGGCCGACTTGTCTAACTCAGTATAATAACCCATGGTAATACTAATCAGGTTCGACCCCACACTTGGTGGTCTAATAACCCATCACATACAAGTTGCAACACTTGTGACACTTGTTAATACAAATGACGACACTTCCATATAGAGGAATAACAAAATCTCTATAGGAGTACAATATACATAGGTGAAATACATTCCGAAGTTACAATTACATCAACACTCCCTCTTAACTAGGAAGGTATTTCTCGACACAAATCTGCTAGCACAAGTCTTCTTCTCTAGATCATCGTCATCGTCAATGTTGCTGCTATCTCAATCAATCTCCAATCTACTCGTCATAGGAAGTTCTACAGAGCCATCCCTTTTTCATGTTGTACGTAGGCCCACCACCTACAGGTCTTCATCATCAGTGGCCATACTGTGGAACCTATGACTGATTACGTGCGTCAACAAAACCTAGCATAGACTATAGGATCTTTTACATGTTGACCTTCACAAAACCTACTCAGAGCATCCCGGGATGTTACGAGCACACTGCTCTACTTGTCTGGATCTCGATAGAGCATCCCAGGTTGTTACGAGCACATCGCTCTACCTGTCCAGGTTTTAAAGGATCTTTTCTAGGCTTAAATTTTGCAAAACCTACTCGAAGCATCCCAGGATGTTATGAGCACACTGCTCTACCTGTCAGAATCTTGATAGAGCATCCTAGGCTGTTACAAGCACACCGCTCTACCTGTCTGGATTTTAAAGGATATTTTCTATGAGAACCGTAGCAAAACCTACTCAGAGCATCCCAGGATGTTACGAGCATACATATCTACCTGTCTGGATCTCGATAGAGCATCCCAGGATGTTACGAGCACACCGCTCTACCTGTCTAGATTTTAAAGGATATTTTCTATGCTACCTGCACAACCTATCCACGACCACAGAGTATCAACCTGATACTCACCATACATCATCTTGATGTACATCATCACATGATCAACCTGATCATCATCATAGCATCATCCTGATGCATATCATTTGGAGCAACATCCTGAAGCTCGTCATCTGTGATCATTCTGATCATCATCATATCATCAACTTGATGCATATCATCTGGAGCAACATCCTGAAGCTTGTCATCTGTGATCATCCTGATCATACAATGCATCCAACTGATGCATACAAAGTATCTACCTGATACATATCATCATACATGATCTACCTGATCATACAAGTATCCTCCTGATACATATACAAATACATGATCCACCTGATACATATATAAATACATGATCCACCTGATCATACAAACTATTCACCTGATACATATATAAATACATGATCCACCTGATCATATCAAGCATCCAACATGATGGATACACAAATACATGATCAAACTAATCAAAGCATCCAACTGATGCATATACAAATACATGATCAAACTGATCAAAGTATCCAACTGATGCATATACAAAGCAGTAACTGGAGCATTGTCCTGATGCTCATCATCCAACGCTTACATCCACAGCCATGGGAAGGATCCTCCTCTCACCATGCTTGGAATGGCTCCTGCAAATGTGTCCATCACTTCTTCCTCAAAGTGTCGTCAATCTGAAGAACACCAAGCCTCTTTCTGAAGTACTCAAACTTCACTCTGGCTAGTGGTTTCGTCAACACATTTGCTACCTTCTCATCTATCGCAACATACAGGAGCTTCACTGCTCCTCTCTGCACCATATCCCTGATTTCATGATATTTGATCTCAATGTGCTTTGACCTATCGTGGAACATCGGGTTCTCAGACAGCTTCACACAACTCTGGTTGTCACAAAAGATACCAGTAGCCTCCAATGGGAGATCAAATAACTCAGACAGTAGCTTCTGAAGCCATATTGCCTCACAACTAGCTAAACAAGCTGCAACATACTCTGCTTCGGCTGTACTTAGTGCTACGCAGGATTGCTTCCTGCTAAACCAAGAGATCACACCTGATCCCATACTGAAGCAGCACCCAGATGTGCTCTTCCTATCTACAGCACTGCCTGCCCAGTCTGAACCAACATAACCCTGTAGGTTAAACTTTTGATTCGCAGCATACTTGAACCCATAATCAATTGTACCCTTCAGGTACCTCGGAATATGCTTTACAGCAACCAGGTGAGCACCTTTGGGATCCATCAGGAACTGGCTCAATGTGTTCACCGCAAAGCAAATATCTGGTCTAGTGTTTTTCAGGTACATCAAGGACCCAATTATCTGACGATACATCGTGACATCAACCGGATCAGATGAAGCATCACACAGAACCTTCAGGTTCGATGCCATAGGTGTGGCCATGGCCTTGTAGTCCATCATCCCGAACCTCTTCAGGATCTCTACAGCATACTTCCCTTGTCCAAGGAAGATTCCATCTGCACTCTGCCACACCTCCATGCCTAGAAAATAGTGCATTATCCCCAAGTCCTTCATCTCGAACTTGGCAGCAACTTCCTCTTCATATCGGAAACCAATCTATCCTCACCTGTAACAAATAGGTCATCCACATACAAAAGTAGTATCACTGGATTTCCTTCCTCAACCTTGTAGTAAAGGTTCGAATCCACCTTACTCTTGGTAAATCCCAAGCTGGATAGAAAGTTGTCTATCCTTCCATACCAAGTCCTGGGAGCTTGCTTCAAGCCATACAAGCTTTCTTCAATCTACACACATATGACTCCCTGTCATGTGTCTCAAAACAAAGTGGCTGCTCCACATACATTTCCTCCTCAACTACACCATTCAAGAAAGCTGTCTTGACATCCATCTCGTCTGTCATCCATTTCATCACTGTAGCCAGGGAAAGTATTGATCTAATGGAAGTGTACCTGGCTACAAGAGAAAAAGTCTCTTCATAGTCTATCCCCTCTTTCTGGGAGAAGCCACGAGCTACAAATCTTACTTTGTATTTTTCTATGTTGCCATTTGCAGCATGCTTGATCTTGTATATCCATTTGGAAGTCACCACTGACTTCCCTTCAGGTCTTGGGACTACATCCCAAACATCATTCTTCATGATCAATTGGTATTCTTCGACCATGGCATCCTTCCATTCTTTATTTTTTGCTGCTTCTTCATAATTGGAAGGTTCTTTGTTCATAATATCACAGAGTAAGGAAACATAACTGGTGTGTGATCTAGTCCTCTTCCTTTCTCTGTGTTCTTCTTCTGGAATTCCATACCTTTCTGCATTTTGAATGAGCTCTCTAGCCCATGCAGGTTTCCTCTTGTGAGAGTTCTTCTCATGGGGTGGATCTACGGGTTCTTGCAGATCTTCAATTTCACGATCTGCTTCTGGAATTGCTTCATTCATGGTGGTGTCTTGGAATCTAGTTTCCTTTGGTTCTTCATTATCTTCAATAGGTGTCTTCTTTGATTTGATGTAATTTGAGTCTTCATCAAATGTTACATCCCTGCTAACATCAATATCCTTGAACCCTGGAAAGTATATTCTGTAAGCCTTTGAGTTTTCACTGTACCCCACAAAGATGCCCTTCTTTCCTGAAGGATCTAGCTTTGTCCTCTTTTCCTTTGGAACATGCGTATATACTGGACAACCAAATATTCTGAGATGGATGAATTCAGGTTTCTTACCAGAGAAGACCTCTTATGGTGTCTTGTTGTCCAATATCTTGTGAGGTGTTCTGTTCTGAAGATATACAACTGTCCTAGCTACTTCTTCCCACAGATGCATAGGTAGATCCTGGTCATGCAGCATTGCTTGTGCTGCTTCCATGATTGTTCTATTCTTTCTTTCTGCAACTCCATTTTGTTTTGGATTGTAGGGAGCAGTCAACTACCTCTTAATCCCTGAATCACTGCATAGTTTCTTGAAATCACCTAAAGTGAATTCTTCGCCATTGTTGGATCTGAATGTCTTGATCTTCTTGTCAGTTTGATTTTCCATCAAGGCTTTGAATTCCTTGAATTTATCAAACACTTCATCTTTGTTCTTCAAGAAGTAAACCCAAGTATTCCTAGAGAAATCATCAATGAAAGAGACATAGTATACATACCCACTCAGAGAACTAGATGATATTGGACCGCATACATCAGAGTGGATGATCTCCAAGATTCCTTTTTCTTTTCTTTCACTGCTTGGAAATGCCTTCTTCATGTTCTTTCCTTTTTCACATCCTTTGCAAACACCTTCATGCTTTGTCTTGATTTCAAGAAGACCTTCTACAACTTTGCTTGCAATTGGTAGTGCTCTGTAGTGCACATGTGTAAGCCTTCTATGCCAAAGTTCACTTGGATCCATGGATTCATGTACCATGGCATGTTCAGGTTGTCCCTTCAATTTGTACAATCCTCCCTCTTGCTCTCCAATCACCACTGCATCATCTATATTTTTACCCTTTGGCCACATTAGGACTTGGCCATCTATAAATGCAACCCTCATGCCTTTTGCATCTAATGTAAATATGGAGAGAAGGTTCTTCTTGAACCCAAGTACATATAGAACATCTTTCATCTTCAAAGACTTCCCAGATTCTAGGTTGTAGAAGGCTTCACCACTTCCCTTGATAGGGTATGGATAGTCATCCCCAAGTTTCACTTTATGGGGTGACACATGTTCAGATAGATTTACAAAATATTCTTTAAACCCAGTCATGTGTTTAAAAGCACCACTCTCAATAAGCCAATCATTACATCCATAAGAGATAGTACATGTGAGGGCAGAGATTAGAGCATATTCATCTTCACTAGATGAGTCATCACTTTCTACTATAGCCTTCTTCCTGGGAGGTTCATCATCCTCAGTAGTATGAGCATGATATCTCTTCTTGTTGAAGTTGTTGTCTTTCTTCTTCTTGGGACAATTTGAAGAAAGTGTCCTATTTCATTACAATCAAAACATCGAACATGAGATAGATCTTTCTTCTTGTGATGAGGAAGAGAATGTTTCTTGTTATGAGATCTCTCCCTCTTAAATTTGCTTCCCTTGGTGTGTGCTGTGAGAGCTTGATCTTCATTCCCCATATTTTCTTATCGGGCCACAAGCCTTATTTCTTCTTGTGAGCATTCCTCCCACAATCTACTGAAAGAGACCAACTTCTTTCTTGCACAGATTCCTTGGATAAAGGAATCCCATGACCTAGGTAGGTCATTCAGTGTGGTCATAACAACTTCACCATTGTCCACAATTTCATCCACAGCTTCAAGTTGCTCCTTGATCTGAGAGACCTTAGAAAAATAGGATTGAATGGTCTCTCCATTCTGAAGCTTTACCCCTTTCAATTGGTTCTGCAAAGTCATCTTCCGATTTATGTTCTTTCCTTCAAATAGCTTGGTCAGGGAATCAAACATCTCCTTGGGTGTCTTTAGAGATGACACATGTGGTATGAGATGGTCTTTGACAGAATCAACAATGATTCTCTTTTCCTTGACCAAGTTCTTCTTATGTAGGGCTTTAGCCTCTTCTTCCTCTGGGACAGGGACCATAAAGCTTATGTAAGTATCCAATTCACTTTCTTCCAGGATTAACCCAATCCTATACTTCCATGCTCGGAAGTTATCAGCCCCTTCAAGCTTATCCTCAAGCTTGGTGTGGTGAGACATCTTAAAGAGTACTTCAAATGGAAATAGAAAATATTTAGGTCTTACCACTTGACTTGCGGAAATCTGGATTTGGTGCTAGATTAGGGTTTGTTAGAGAAACCCTAAAAATTCAAAATGTGAATTTCAAACTTATGAAAGTATAGAAAGATGTGCATTGATGAGCTGATCAACCTGGTATAGTCAGAAATTGAAAACTGCAAAGTTTCACCCTTCAGAAAGGCTTTTCAATCTCCGGGATTCACTAAGGAGTACCCTGAATTAGGGTTTGAGTTTCCCGGAGCTTCACCCAACCAAAAAGTTTGATCCAAAGATATAAACTTTGATTTTTCCAAGGAGCTTCCAGCTATTGTCTCAGAATTCAGAAATTCATATTTTTGTGGAAACACTAATTTTTAGGGCCAAAAATGAAAGTGCCCAGAATTGAATTATGATTGGACAGAAAGATGCACCTTGTTGAGTAGAGTCAATCTACCCTACTGCCTTTCCAAAATCTATGGAGAGAAACCCAATAAACAAGAAACCCTAGTTTATGCAACTACCCAGTGTCTTCTTCTCAGGTTAGCTATGATACCATGTTAATTTTTGAGCATTAATTCAACATAATCTAGGATATTTACTAAGAGAATAACATGTACAACATATCAAGCATATCAAGCACAAGAAGCAATCACATAAGACAATAGACACATAGAGTTTCAATCGGGAAAACCATAAAGGTGAAAAAGCCCACAACTTCCTCAGAGATAGAAAGAGCAATGATACAACCCAAGTACAAGAGATAGTCTTCTCTAGCAGCTACTCCTCCTTCCTCACTTGTGCGCCACTTTCTGGAGAGTGTAGAAGTGAATAATGAAGTGATCAAATAGAGTGCCTCCAGCACTCTATTTATACATGACCTGACCTGCCTAATAAATTAGCAGGGCCGACTTGTTTAACTCAGTCTATGTTAGAAAAACAGGATCGCAGAGCAATAACAATAACAGAAATGCAAATATAATCACACATACACATTACAAGAGAGACACAGATATATCGTGGTTCACCCAACTTGGGCTACATCCACACTAAATTTGCCAGTCCTTATTATTATTACCGTCCAGCAAGGTGAAGGGATACAAACTGCAGCACAACTGCTGCACTTCCTCTTCTCTATTTCACAGTCTCTCTCCTGATCTTAGAGATCTTTACAATGCATAAAACCTAATACATCATCCTCCCTAGCCGTATTACAATGTCTTTATTTTATAATGGAAATACAATGGGAAAATACCACGAGATACCCAAAACCATGGGCCCGCAAAACAGCTGGCGAAAACAACCCCAAAAATTTTCTTCGGGGGCATTGCCCCCAGACCCCCTGGATCCCCGTGGGGGGGCGATGCCCCCCCACACCCCCCCGCTGGGGTGACTGTACATTCCACCTACATATCATATAAAACTGGGGTACAAACACGGCTGATACAATATGATCTATGAGAATAGAAGATCTGGCTCCACAACCAACAATCTCCCACTTGGAGACTGATCACAGCAACTCCACCGCTGCTGCACTTGCTGGACTTGGACTTGGCAAATTTCTCCTCTTCACCTTCATGCTAGAAGGCCAACTGAAACCGAGCATGAACTCAGTTTCTCTCTGGTCACTACCTTTGTGAACATGTCTGCAGGATTCTGGCTAGTATGTATCTTTTCCAGCTTTAACAGTTCATCTTCTAGAACAGAGCGTATGAAATGGTACTTGAGCTATATATGTTTAGTCCTGGAATGGAATGTTGAGTTCTTTGCAAGATGAATGGCACTCTGTTTGTCACTATACAATCTGCTATCCTTCTGCTTCTTACCCACTTCCTCCATAAACCTCTGCAACCAAATCATCTCTTTACTAGCCTCTGTAATGGAAACATACTCTGCTTCTGTTGTTGAAAGTGCAACAACCTTCTGTAGTTTCAAAATCCAGCTTACTGCTGTTCAACCTACAGTAAACACATACCCTGTGGTGCTCCTCCTGCTATCCTTGTCACCTGCCATATCTGCATCAACATATCCCTGTAGAACAGTGTCTAAACCTCCAAAACATAATGCCTCAGTGGTAGTACCTCTCAAATACCTGAGAATCCACTGTACTGCCTTCCAATGTTCTTTACCTGGATTGTTCATATATCTGCTCACAACTCCCATTGCATGTGCAATATCTGGTCTTGTGCACACCATGGCATACATCAAGTTGCCAACTGCTGATTGATAGGGAATCTTGGACATGTAATATGTCTCTTCTTGTGTCTTGGGACACATTTCCTTACCTAGACTGAAATGGCTAGCCAATGGTGTACTTACAGGTTTTTCATTATGCATTCTGAACCTCTCCAACACCTTCTGTATGTACTCACTTTGAGACAATGTCAATTTGCGATTTTTCCTGTCTCTCGTTATTCTCATACCAAGGATTTTCTTTGCAGCACCCAAATCCTTCATCGCAAATGAATTAGCTAGCTTCCTTTTGAGTAGATTTATATCCTGCATGTCAGACCCTGCAACAAGCATGTACATACAATAACAAGATAATATATCTTCCATTGTCTAGCTTCTTGAAATAAACAAAGTGGTCAGAATGACATCTACTATAACCTTGTTCTGTCATAAACTTGTCAAACTTTAGATACCACTGCCTTGGAGCTTGCTTCAAGCCATACAAGCTCTTTTTCAACCTGCATACCATATCCTCCTTACCTTTGACCTCATACCCTTGTGGCTGCTGCATATATATTTCTTCCTCCAAATCCCCATGGAGGAAGGTTGTTTTTAAATCTGACTCTCTTCTGTTTTCCATAAACACAGTTTTCACAGAATTCCAAAGTTACCTACTTCAAATCCGGCAGCAACTTCTTTGAGTGGAGAATCTGCATCCCCTTCTCACTCATGTGGCCAAGCCTATGATGCCACAATGCTGTATTTGTTCATGTGAAAGCTAAAGAGATAGAATGGTCAGTATTATGAGGACATAAATACAACATACCTACTATGTCTCCTTTTTCTATCACCATTGATCCTTTAGTGATCTTCCACCACTTTTCTCCGAACGTAGATAGACAGCCGCCATCTTCCAACTGCCCGGTTGAGATCAGATTTCTTTTCATAGCAGGAATATGCCTAACTTCTTTCAACAACCAATCAGTTTCATTCTTAACTTTTATCCATACCTTACCCATACCAACAATTTTACATGGCTCATCATCACCCAATAAAACATGTCCAAAGTCGCTAGGAACATACTCATGAAAGTATTTCCTATGGGGTGTAGCATGACATGAAGCTCTTGAATCTACTACCCAATAATCACTAGTATTATCTAATGCAAGAATCAAATCATCTTGTAACACATCACCTGCTACATTTGCTTCCTGGGTAGTTTCCTTCTGTGCATCTCCTTTCTTCTTTAGAGATTTGCAGTCTTTTTTCAGATGTCCTTTCTTTCCACAGTTCCAGCACTCTATCTTTCCTAGTCTGGACTTGGATCTGCCTATTTTAGACTTTCCACGATTACCTTGGCTCTTTCCTCTCTCCTTTTGTCTTCCCCTGCTCTCCCTGGTCAACGCATTACCTGATGTCTCACCTGTGCTTTTTCTTCGCATTTCCTCGCTAAGAATAACACCAATAACATCATCAAATTTCAAGGTGTTTGAACCAGAGACAGAGTTACTTACAGCCATGACCAAGCTATTCCATCTTTCTGGCAATGAACACAAGATTAGAAGAGCCCTAACGTCATCATCAAAGTTCACACTTACATAACTTAGCTGATTTGTAACCGTATTAAACTCATTTAAATGATCAGTAACAGATCCACCTTCACACATCTTCATATTAAATAAATGCTTCATTAGAAATACCTTGTTGGAGGCCGAGGGTTTTTCATACAGCTTACCCAATGCGCTCATCAAACCCTATGTTGTCATTTCTTTTGAGATATTGAAAGCCACCGACGAAGCCAGGCTCAACCGTATTGTTCCCAGAGCATTTCTCTCAAGAACTTCCCATTCTTCGTCCTTCATAGCCGTCGGCTGCTTTGCTTTTCCTCCCAATGGTAGGAATAGATCCTTCTGGTACAGATAGTCTTCCATTTGCATCTTCCATAACCCGAAGTTTTGGCCATTAAACTTCTCGACCTTAAACTTTTCTTCTTCTGCCATTGCTCCCACTCGAACCAGAAACCCTAGCTTCCTACGGGTTTAACTACCAAATATACCTTTGGCTCTGATACGAATTGTTAGAAAAACAGGATCGCAGAGCAATAACAATAAACAGAAATGCAAATATAATCACACATACACATTACAAGAGAGACACAGATATATCGTGGTTCACCCAACTTGGGCTACGTCCACACTGAATTTTCCAGTCCTTATTATTATTACCATCCAGCAAGGTGAACGGATACAACCTGCAGCACAACCGTTGCACTTCCTCTTCTCTGTTTCACAGTCTCTCTCTTGATCTCAGAGATCTTTACAATGCATAAAACCTAATACATCATCATCCCTAGCTGTATTACAATGTCTCTATTTTATAAGGGAAATACAATGGGAAAATACCACGGGATACCCAAAACCATGGGCCCGCAAAACAGCTGGCGAAAACAGCCCCAAAAATTTTCTTCGGGGGCGCTGCCCCCAGACCCCCCAGCCAAGGGGGATGGTCCCCCCCACACCCCCCCGCTGGGGTGACTATACAATCCACCTACATATCATATAAAACTGGGGTACAAACACGGCTGATACAATATCATCTATGAGACTAGAAGATCTGGCTCCACAACCAACAGTCTAATAACCCATTGTAATACTAATTAGGGCCGATTCCACACTTGGTGGTCTAATAACCCATCACATAAAAGTTGCAACACTTGCGACACTTGTCAATACAAATGAAAACACTTCCGTATAGAGGAATAACAAAATCTCTATAGGAGTACAATATACATAAGTGAAATACATACCAAAGTTACAATTACATCAACAAACCCTACTCTATAGGTTTCGATGGTAGATTGTTTTTAGCTATCAGCTGTACTGTCATTTTAATAAAGGCTGAGAGCCGTTAACTGGTCTATTGAAAATGAAACCCTGAGTTTGCATTGCTTAGGTTAGAGTTTAGAATGGTGATGATACTTGGTTTCTGGTGTTTGAGACGCCACATAAAAATGGTTTATAACCATAATAAAACTCTTGTTCTGCAATTACGTTGTATAATAGCCATCGTAAATATAGTAGTTGGTTTTTGGAAACTTGATACGAAGGATTTGATGTTTACGTTTTAATTGTTTGGCCCTTACCTTGTTTATAGAATAACCTTAGGGTTTTAAAATGAATACTATACATGTTGCAAACCTCATACAATGGAAAGTTTAGTCTTAGCAGAATTATAAGATTTTGGGAAATAAAACCTAGAATAAATCTATTCTGCAAAATTTTGAAATATAGCAGACTGTTTTAAATAATGAGACTAATGCTAAGTTTAAACCATGAATCTTTGAATGAAAGGAATGGAATGAGAATAAAATAAATGTATTGATTTTGTGTAAAAGAATATTGCAGCTGTTAATTTTCTAAAAATAATAATGTCTGAATAAGTGGAAATATAGTATCATATCATTGGAAAGAAAATAAAAGAATCCATATTATTGGTTTCAAAAATATATATTAAAGATTTCCAAACCTAGTTCTGTGCAGAGATATAATGTTTTAATTTTCTTACTATGTACAGAAAATGCTATATATATCTGTTTATAATATATTGTTCTATTTCTGAGTTTAAACATGTAAAATTGAAATTGCAAAATTAAAAGAAACACTATAGTATCAATCTATCTATTCACTTGGAATTCTGCCCATCAATTATTTGATTTAATTCTACTTCTCTGTACTAGAGTACTATACAGAAAACAATATGGGAAAAATACAGAAAAGATTTGTAACCAATCATCTTACTTACTTAACCATCATTATACAAAATATTACTTAGGTAAGAAACTGAATACAATTACTTATGTATGTCATTAACTATAAATACTATACCTATAATTGTAGAGAATTATTTAACTGAAAATAATAAGATAGAACAGTAGAACCTGGTGAATGTAGGATAAACAAACAAACCAAGGAGCCTGTTCCACCCAACCTATTCCTGAAGACAGCCAAATTACTTGCCTTAGGACCCCCGAGCATGTTCACTGAACCACTAGGAAGAAGAATTTGTAGAAGCTTTAGGTCAATCCACTTGCATCAACAAAGTAGTTCATCCAGTCATATAGAATTAGCAGTCAAGAGACCTGCACTAGCACCTCTGGTTCTCTTCTCAAAATATTTCCAGCAGCCTCACAATGCACTTCCACTTAGCCTCCCTATTCGAATCTCTCAGTGATCACCTGATACACTTGATGAATTATTTTTGCAGAAAATAATCTAGCTTCCTGCTCAATTTGAATTGCCTTATCTAGGCTGCCTAGGCCTTTTAGTGGTTAACCTGGTCATTAATGAGCCATCAGCTCTCGTCCACCCACCTGGGGGATAATGCCACAAATTTAGGGGTAGTTGTCCCATAACCAACAGCTAGTGGTGGAGTGAAAATGCTGACATCTGTCCCATGCCTTCTAACAGCTTCCATTCCTCCTAGTGGGTCAGTGAACACTCATTTAATAGTTCCCTTGGGTGTTTGTGTCCTATTTTAATTTATTAAATAATAATAATCAATCATTACAATCATCCTTGACCAAATTTGGTCATAATTACAAAACTTTGTAATTATAATTTAATATATTGTTTTTGCAATAAAATAAATAGTCTCAAAATTTGGGTAGGTGACACTTGACTCCTTATTAGGGTTAGGGTTTTGTACCCTATAAAATGTTTCAAAATTCAACATGTGATTAGCTCAACATGTGTGGGTAGTGAGAGTTGACGTGGAATCCACTAAGTACCATGGTGGTTAACACAATAGGCTAACTTGTAGGAGGCATAACTTCCTTGTTTGAACTCCAATTGATGTGATATTTTCACTGTTGGAAAGATATTAGAGTGCATAACACTACCCATGGGTTGAAACTATGTTGGAAAAATTTTAACTAGCAAAAGAATTGTTTAATCCCTCAAAAGAACCTTAGAAGGTTCTATACCCCAAATCTACAAAGTGCGACGTGCCCCTACAATGGGAACTACAAGAAAATTCATCCAATATTTCCACCCATAAAGCACCAAAATAGATGAAAAATTATGTATTGATCCATTTTGGATCATATCTCCCCAATTTGGAAATATTTTGGTCCCAAAATATTTTACTAAATGAGTTGAGAAAATTTTTCCTCTAGATTCTCCCTAGAGTACCATTTAGCATTGCTTGGAAGTTGTCCCTTCAACCCAACCTGCTAGGTTTCATTCTGTCCTTTTCTACTTGTTCGGGATTTCTTCTACAAATCTACATACTCTATTAATTCTTCCTAAATATATGGTAGTGAATCCTCTATAGAAGTTAAGACCTCCATAGGCTCCTAGTCCAACATGGATGGTTCAAAGAGTTTTAGATTGTCCACATTCACTACTAAGTTATTGCACATGTATGGGGATAGACTAAGTTTGTAGGAATTATCTCCTACCTTATCCAACACTCCTAAAGGACAAATATACCACAGTTCCTTGATATTATTACTAGGGCCTTGTACTCTTTCCTTATTCAAGTGCAACCAAACTATGTCTCCCACATTGAATGTGTTCGCAACCCTGTGTCGGTCATGTTTGGACTTGTACTTTCATGTGAATTATTCAATGTCTCATATACTTACAAATGCATCTGCTTAATTTTATCAATGGATTTTCCATCTCTTAATTCTTTAACCATTGGTGTCTTCCTTCACTCCTCCTTGTTTTCCATATACAACATCTAGAGGTGAAGCTGACAAATATCCAAAACAAGTTTCAAAAGGGGACTCACCAATGGAAGTGTGAAATAACTATTACAAGAGTGTTGGATGTATATCAAATTCTAATTCTAGGAATTTGGATGCTTTTGATTCTAATCCATCAAAAATTGAATCAATGTTTGCTTCACCAGTTTTTTTTTCCAATTTGTCTATGGATAGGAAGCTATAGATTTCTTCAATTTAGTGCCCATATTCTCTCAAAGTGTATCCCAAAAGACACTAAGAAATATGGTACATATGAGATAATGCTTCTTGGTATCCCAAAGTGAACCTTGACCTTTTCGAAGAACAAGTTTTCTTATTCTTGTCCTTTGATTGTCTATAAAATCCATGAGGATGCACACATTACTAAGCTTCTCAACTATGACAAATAGATAGTAATTTCCCTTCATGATTCTTGTAAAACCACCCACAAAATCCATGGAGATGCTCTCCCATTGACTATTAGGTACAATTAAGGGATGGCATAGATCATGCTTCCTATTGAAATGCTTGCTTGTACAACAAAGTATGCATCCTCTAATAAATTGAGCTACATATTCTTCCATTGTATGCCAATAAACATAACTTTGTAAATTGGAAACTCTCTTCCCAACACCAAAATTCCTCGCAACATTGGAGGTGGGATACTCTCTTATAAGTTGAAATCTCTCAACTTTATGAACACAGATCCTATCCATCTTCTAGAGTAACCCATCCTAGAGATCATATTCATCCTTGTTGTCACCTTATTCTACATGGATTTTACCTTGTAGTTGTTGAAATACCTCCTTGAAGTCCTCATATTTGGTGTATTCCTCCTTGTATGCATCATGGGTGAAAGGATCCATATGCATAAGAGTACCCAAATATGTGATCCTAGGTATAAGTGGTCTTTAGATCATGTCTTCCAACTTGTTTGTACTTCCCTTCTTGTATATGATGATTAGATGGAATTGTTGTAAAAATGCCATCCACTTGTAGTGTCGAGTTTGATGTAGCTTACTTTGGGTCTACAAATATTGTAGTGGTTGGTGATCACTATGAATGATGGTATCCTTCCCCATTAGATACTAATTCAATTTCTTAATAGTTTAAACCAATGCATAAAGTTCCTTGTCATATGTAAGGTATTTCAGGACTCCTCCATGGAACATTTCAAAATAATAGCATACTAGCCTTCCTTCTTGCATCAAAACCTCTCCCATAGCATATCCACTTGAATATGTCTCCAATTCAAAAGGATTCTACAAATTGGGAAATGAGACTCTAATTGGTGCTTAACTGATCTTTCATTTGAGCTCTTTAAAGGATTTTGTTGATTCTTTACCCACTAGAAACCCTTTCCGTCGACCATTATGGAACGGAGAGTTGCAACCATAATTGAAAAGGATGCTATGAAATTCTAAAGGTGTTGATTTGGCCCCAAAAATCTCCTAACTTTAGTGACATTTATAGGAATTGGACACTTGGTGACGACCTCCATATTTTTAGGATCAATATTAAGTTCTCCTCCAACAATCACATACCCCATATACACCAAAGACTGCTAAGAAAATTCACATTTCTTAAAGTTTCCCAAAAATTGATGTTTATTTAGTGTCTCTAACACCTACTTGAGATGTGAAATATGCTCTTCACATCTGGCACTATAAACCAATACATGATATAAATACACATATAAATGAATCTATAAAAAGACACAATACATTATTCATCAACCACAGAAATGTAGTTGGTGCATTACCCAAACCAAAAGGCATTACTAACCATTTGTATAGGCCTTTCCTAGCCTTGAAGGAGGTCTTCCAAGTGTCTTCTTACTTCAATCGTACTTGGCGATATCTTGATTTGAGATCCAACTTGATGAAGTACCTAGCATGCAACAACTGATCTACCAAATAATTTATCCTTGGCAGAGGGTATTTGATTCTTGAGCGTGATCTTATTTAGACATATATAGTCAATACACATCCTCTAAGTCTCATCCTTATTGGGTACTATGATGATAGGTGATCCAAAAGTTGAGGTGCTTGGTCAAATTATTCCGTACTCCATCAGTTGTTGTAACTACTTCTTTCTTTCTTCTGCTTCTAAAACAGACTATCTGTATAGTTCAATGTTGGGAAATGGAAAATTAGGCAATAGTTTTATCTTATGCTCCACTTCCCTCTTAGGAGGTATCCCTTAAGTCTCTTAGAACACTTCTTTGTATTACTGCAAAAGATTCTCCAATTGGTATTTATGCTCTATCGTACATCCTTCCAAAGACGCTTTCACTTTTACCAATTTACCTTCTTGTTGTGTATGTATTAAGAAAATCAATACTTATTTTGCACTTGAATTGATCAACTTCTTCGATTGGTTGGAATTTACCAGAGAGATCTTTGATTTACCTTTATACATGTGCAATGATGATGCAAGATATGCCATCCTTGATTAAGCGATATTGGTTTTCTCTCCTCGTGAAGAATGAAACCCTCATATACATGTAAGGGATTCCAAACACTACACCACAAACATCGAGTGGTACTACATCTACCTCCACTTTATCATTGTAATATGCACTTATAGAAAATTTATGCATTTTTTTGTGACCCTAAGTTTTGCATCCTTATTTACCCATCACAATGGGTATGGGATTGGATGATCATGAACTTCCAATCTAAGTTTAATTATGAAGTTTTCTGCTATGATATTGGCCTATGGAATAGAATCAAATAGAGCATCCACCTAGGATTTTTTTACCTGAATCTTGATGTGGAACAGTTTCTTCATCTCATTCTCTTCCTTGGGATGGATACTATTGAGGTTCACCTCCTTCTACACTATAATGTAGATAATATTCTCATCTACATTTGAGTTACTCTCTATTTACTTTCTTGAGTCCATGGCTAGCAAGTTCTTCTTATTGGTGTCCTTCTTTCGGTTCTTTGGGTTGAACTCCTAATGTAGATTCCATCACGTTTCTTCAATGTGACCATCAAATTTTCAATGCTTATAGTATTTTTTTGGATCCTTGCAACAATGTACCATGGATGTAGTCTCCTTATGTTTTTCTTTTGCCTTCTTCTTCCCATCCTTGGAAGTATGTACATGTTATTTATGCTTGGAACTACGTGGTTTCACTTTCTTCATGTCCATATTCTCTAGATATTGTGCTTTCACACAAACCTTATCAAAAGTTCTAGGAATGAAGAACATCACTTTCCTCCTTAAATGACCGTGGAAACCACCTATATACTTGAGAAGTACATCCAGGTTCTTCGAAGATATACCCAACATAATGGTCATTTTTATAAATTCATTGGTGTACTCTTGCACAATTTTCCCCTTCCTTTGTTAGAAGTAATTCCAACAAATCCATTAGTCATCTTCACACTCATTAGGGTAAAATTGGGAATTGATGATGTTGTTAAAATCCTCCCACTTAGTTACTGATGGATTACCCTCCAACCTACGTGTATGTTAGAAAAATAGGATCGCATAGCAATAACAATAAACAAGATGCAAATACAAATTACACAAACACATTACAAGAGAGACACCAATATATCGTGGTTCACCCAAGATGGGCTACGTCCACACTAAAATTTCCAGTCCTTATTATTATACCATCCAGCAAATGAAGGGATACAACCTGCAGCACATCCGCTGCACTTCCTCTTCACTTTCTCATAGTCTCTCTTCACGATCTCGGGGATCTTTACAATGCATAATACCTAATACATCAACACTATCTGTGTTACAAAGTCTTTCTTTTATAGGGGAAATACAATGGGAAAATACCACGGGTTACCCAAAACCATGGGCCCGTAAACTATTGGCAAAAACAGCCCCAAATTTTTTTCGAGTGCCATTTCTAAATCCATTGCCAAACTGAGTCAATTGGAGCATCTAAATATTGGTGGAAATAGGTTAAAAGGCAGCATACCTTAGGGCATTGGAAATATAAGTATGCTCAAACAAATTTACTTGGGTAGCGGCAATTTAACTGGCCATGTACCTAAAGCAATTGGTAATTTGACTCAATTGACCACATTAGCTTTGGATGGAAATAATTTGACTGGTCCCATACCAAAAGAAGCCATTATAAAATTAGCTAAATTGGGTTTCCTATATCTTGGAGGAAATAGGCTCATCGGTGGCATACCAGAAGCCATTACAAAATTGAGTAAGCTGAACTTGTTACATCTTGGTATCAACATGTTAACGGGTAACATACCGAGAGGCATTGGCAATTTGAGAAACATTGAAATTCTTTACTTGAATAACAACAAGCTATCAGGCACAATTGCTGAGAGTATTGGAAAATGTGTGGAACTACAACAGTTAGATTTATCTGGAAACAAGTTGAATGGAACAATTCCTGATTCTTTGGGGAACTGTAAGTCAATGACGGTTTTGATATTGATGAACAACTTGTTCTCAGGTAGAATACCATTGACTTTAAATAAATGTGTGGATTTACAAAGGTTGAAGGTGTCTGATAAAAAACTCAGTGGAACTTTGGACATAAGCTTTCCAATGTCTATGGAAGTTCTCTCTGCTCATTCTAATAACTTCTCTGGTACTATCCTTGCATCATTGGATCATTGCACTGAGCTTTCACTATTAGATTTAAGTAAAGATCAATTTACAGGTGAGATTCCTTAGTACTTCAAAATTTTTAATGGCTTAAGAGTCTTAAGTCTTGGTCATAATAAGCTTTATGGTTGTATTCCTCAATGGACAACGGATCTCACCCAGTTGCAGGTGTTAGATTTATCCAATAACAATTTCAATGGAAAAATACCATCCACTCTTAATGGATTGAAGGGATTCAAAATGATTGGGTCTTATGAACTCAGTAGTAACACACTATATGAGGATCTAAGAATTGTAATGAAGGGATATGAGTATACTCTCACATATGTGCTAGCAACAAACACCATATTTGACTTGTCTAGCAATAAGCTTATTGGAGAAATACCTCCAAGTATAGGAAGTCTATGTGGTTTAAGATTGTTGAATTTATATAAAAATCAACTAGAAGGCAAGATTCCTTTTCTTTTAGTAAGATATCTACTTTGGAGCAGTTGGACTTGTCCAAAAATAATTTAAGTGGAGCAATTCCTCAAGAACTCTCCATATTGACCAAGTTGGCATATATGGACATTTCATGGAATGAACTTTGTGGTAGAATCCCAAAAGGAACTCAACTTGACACATTTAACGAGACATCATTTGAAGGGAATAAATGATTATGTGGCTATCCTTTACAATTATGCAATGAAACGAAAAGCTATAACATAATGGAAGGAGCTAGCATTAATAAAGGACCCGATTGGCTAAGTTATGTATATGGACACGTCTCATTGCTTGCATTGGGATTGGGAGTTGTGGTTGGATTTGGTGGAGTTGTAAGTGTGATGATATTGTGGGATAAAGCTAGGCGTTGGGTCATGCCCCCCCAAATACAACCATCTTATGGAGTGTACAGAATCCCTAAATAACTTGAAGATTTGCTCTATCTTCAATAAAAGATCAAATCTGTCATATACATTTTTAGATCTTAAATATTGTATTATTTTCATAAAATATAATATATTAAGTTCTCCTCCAGCAATCACATACCCCATATACGCCAAAGCCTGCTAAGACAATTCACATTTCTTAAAGTTTCCCAACAATTGATGTTTATTTAGTGTCTCTGGCACCTACTTGAGATGTGCAATATGCTCTTCCCATCTGGCACTATAAACCAATACATGATCTAAATACACGATTATAAATGAATCTATAAAAAGACACAATACATTATTCATCAACCACATTAATGTAGTTGGTGCATTATCGAAACAAAATGGAATTACTAATCATTTGTATAGGCCTTCCCTAGCCTTGAAGGAGGTCTTACAAGTGCCTTCTTACTTCAATCGTACCTGGCGATATCTTGATTTGAGATACAGCTTGATGAGGTACCTAGCATGCAACAATTGATCTACCAAATCATTGATCTTTGGCAGAGGGTATTTGATTCTTGAGCGTGATCTTATTTAGATATCTATAGTCAATACACATCCTCCAAGTCTCATCTTTCTTGGGTACTATGATGATAGGTGATCCAAAATTTGAGGTGCTTGGTCAGATTACTCCCTACTCCATCAGTTGTTTTAACTAGTTTACTTATTCTGCTTCCAAAACAGACTATCTGTATAGTCCAATGTTGGGAAATGGAAAATTAGGCAATAGTTTTATCTTATGCTCCACTTCCCTCTTAGGAGGTATCCCTTAAGTCTCTTAGAACAATTCTTTGTATTCCTGCAAAAGATTCTCCAATTGGTATGTATGCTCTGCCGTACATCCCTCTAAAGACGCCTTCACTTTTACCAATTTACCTTCTTGTTGTGTATGTCTTAAGAAAAGCAACACTTATATTACACTTGAATTGATCAACTTCTTGGATTGGTTGGAACTTACCAGAGAGATCTTTGATTTACCTTTATGTGCAAACATGATGCAAGATATCCCATCCTTGATTAAGCGATATTGGTTTTCTCTCCTCATGAAGAATGAAACCCTCATATACATGTAAGGGACCCCAAACACTACACCACAAACATCGAGTGGTACTACATCTACCTCCACTTCATCATTGTAATATGCACTTGTAGAAAATTTATGCATTTTTTGTGACCCTAAGTTTTGCATCCTTATTTACCCATCACAATGGGTATCGAATTGGATGATCATGAACTTCCAATCTAATTTTAATTACGAAGTTTTCTGCTATGATATTGGCCTATGGAATAGAATCAAATAGAGCATCCACCTAGGAATTTTTTGCCTGAACCTTGATGTGGAATAGTTTCTTCATCTCATTCTCTTCCTTGGGATGGATACTATTGAGGTTCACCTCCTTCTACACTATAGTGTAGATAATATTCTCATCTACATTTGAGCTACTCTCTATTTGATTTCTTGAGTACATGGCTAGCAAGTTCTTCTTATTGGTGTCCTTCTTGCGGTTCTTTGGGTTCAACTCCTGATGTAGATTCCATCATGTGTCTTCAATGTGACCATCAACGTTGCAATGCTTATAGTATTTTTTTGGATCATTGCACCAATGTACCATGAATGTAGTCTTCTTATGTTTTTCTTTTTCCTTCTTCTTCCCATCCTTGGAAGTATGTACATGTTATTTATGCTTGGAACTACTTGGTTTCCCTTTCTTCATGTCCATATTCTCTAGATATTGTGATTGCACACAAACGTTATTAAAAGTTCTAGGAATGAAGAGCATCACTTTCCTCCTTAAATGACCATCGAAACCACGTATATACTTGACAAGTACATCCAGGTTCTTCGAAGATATACCCAACATAATGGTAATTTTTATAAATTCATTGGTGTACCCTTGCACAATTTGCCCCTTCCTTTTTTAGAAGTAATTCCAACAAATCCATTAGTCATCTTCACACTCATTAGGGTAAAATTGGGAATTGATGATGTTTTTAAAATCCTCCCACTTAGTTACTGATGAATTACCCTCCAACCTAAGTGTATGTTAGAAAAACAGGATCGCGGAGCAATAACAATAAACAATATGCAAATACAAATTACACAAACACATTACAAGAGAGACACCAATATATCGTTGTTCACCCAAGATGGGCTACGTCCACACTGAAATTGCTAGTCCTTATTAGTATACCATCGAGCAAATGAAGGGATACAACCTACAGCACATTTGCTGCACTTCCTCTTCACTTTCTCACAGTCTCTCTTCATGATTTCAGGGATCTTTACAATCCGTAATACCTTTTACATCAACACTATCCATGTTACATAGTCTTTCTTTTATAGGGGAAACACAATGGGAAAATACCATGAGTTACCCTAAACCATGGGCCCGTAAACTGTTGGCGAAAACAACCCCAAAAAAATTTGTCGGGGGCACTACCTCCGAACCCCCTTTTTTGAGGTGCTGCCCAAAACCCAAAGGTTGGGGAAGGAGTGTACAATAAGCCTAGGGTACAAACACAACTGAATAACATCTATGAATCTGGAAGATTAGGCTCCACAACCAACAATGTATCCATGTGGCTTTCCCACCAAGTTAAGGCATGGCCTTCAAACTTTAGTCAGGCAAATGATATATTTCTTGTTTTCTATATTATGGACACTAAAACAAACTTCTAACTATTGAAACCACTCAACTTAATAACATCAATCTCACCTTTATAAGGATTGATGTCCACTTTTTCTTCCACTTTAAATGTAAATTGGGAAGAACTGTTGCTATTGGAACTTGGTTTCTTTTTCTATGACATTTTTCCAGCTCCTTTTCCGGGTCTTCAGTGTCCCCTATTTCCCTTCTAATCCTTCCTCTAAGCTAGATCCACCAAACCCATTGAAAGGTACAAACTTGCTCTCTAGAGCCACCATGAGGATTGTCACCTTAGGAGAGATATCAATGACTTGTATTTTCGGCTTTGTAATTTTCTCTTCATGTTCGCTCCTCAATTCTTCATTGGACTCATCCATCATGGCTAGGGTTGAAAGAATTCTTATTTATTCTGCCAACTCGTAAAGCTTGCAATTTCCCATAGAACCAAAATGAAAATCGCCATCATACTAATATGATCTTCAAATTAGTGTGGATATTCCACTCGAATAATACATCACAACAGATCTTACAATTTTCTAGTAACTCCTAATTACGTAGTGTTTACTAAATATTTAATATTCATTATTTTTATTTGAATCTCACATAATGCTAAAATAAAATGAAAACAAAAGGAAAATAGATTGAGAAAATTAGCATATCCACACATCCACTCAAATAACACAAGCTATACCATGGGAAAACCCACTATGGGGAAAAACCAAACCATAAGTGAGGATTACACCTTTCTCTTTTCTTCTCCAATATGCAATGCAAATACAAAGAAAGTGGTACTCTCTATGGAGTTACCTCAAATTATGGCTTATATGGATCCTACGGGATCTCCTAATTCCTATGTTATGATCTAATATCCACTCCCTAGCTCTTTCTTAGCTATGGGACTGAATACAATAATACAATAAGAATGGAATCCCCTTCTTCTCCTAGTGGCCCGGTATTTAAAAATGTCATAATAGCCATCTAGGGTTAATTTTAGGGTTTTTTTATGCCTCAACTCCCAATGAGGGTTAGGTTTTTGGACTCGATAGAATATCCTTGAAAGTCCACATGTGACTAGCTCCACATGTGTGGGTAATGAGAGTTTGTGTACAATCCACTCAATAACGTGGTGGTTAGTAAGACAGGTCAACTTCCAGGAGGCATAACTTTCTCGTACGAATTCTAATTGAGTTGATCTTTGTGTTGTTGGAAAGCTCTTGTAGTGTAGAATAACATCAAGGGGTTATAGCTATGTTTGCAAACTTTTGATCCCAAAAAACATCATTTAAGCCCTCAAATGCACCTTGGAAGGTTTTAGACCCCAAATGTGCAAAGTAAGACTTGCCCCTAAAATGGGCCTACAAGCCAATTCATCCAATCTTTCCACCGAAAAAGCAAAAAAATAGATGACAAATTATATATTGATCCGTTTTGGATCATAGCATAAAGTAATTAGACATCACATGGCATTATTAAAGTCATTTCCTTTCTAGAATTCCTAGAAAATTACCCAACGGTGATTGGAAATACTACCTCGATCATAATGAAATGACTTACTAAAGAAGATAAGACCATGACATTGATGCCATTGTCTTATAAGGAAAAAGGGAAAACGACCCTTATCATTTCTAAATTTTCTCCAAAATTTTCTAAAGATGATTTCAAAGATTACTTAAGTGACGATGAACAACTTAATGGAGGAAGAAAAAATTTCTTACAAGGAAAATAAGAAAGTGGATAAAGAAAATGGCATCAATTCCAAAAAAGAAAAGCTGACCATATAAGCATATACGGTCCATACACTCCATATACTTGGTTGATCATTTAAACATATACTCCATATACTTACTTTGTTGATCAAATCATTCTCACCTTTGGTTTGACAACATTATTTAAACGTATATAGAATTTATTATTTCAAACTTTCATCAATAAAAAACCATTCTAAAGGTAAAACCATATCATGTAAGGTTTTAAATTCTAATCTCTAGAGGCATGCATATAATTTATCATTAACAGCTTTCAAAATAAAATATTATTCAAATGATGAAACCGTATCAAGGATCAATTACATTAGCAAAAAGATGTAGTGACTCGGCATTCCCTTAGGTCACCAAAGTCAGTCAATGATGATATCTTCATTAACAAACACTCCACCTGTTTGAAGACTGCAATGGAAATGAAAAACATTCACCTTACAATGTATAAATCACCATCATTCAAAAAAGATCAAATAACAGGTAACAAAATTCCATGCAACATTCCACATAGAAATAACGATCATGCAACGACTGGTAACAAAATTCCACATATCGATTGTGACGCCACCACGACTGGACTTCAAGTCGTGCCAGCAACCATCAATTTCCCTCTCACAATGTTGAACTTTGATGAGAATTTTTAGTATATTTATTTACCGTGAGATGTACACCATAATCTTGACCGTGAGATCTACACCATAATCTTGACCGTGATGAGACTTTTATTTATTTACCGTGAGATGTACACCATAATCTTGACCATAGGCATCAATCACCGAACACTCATCACGGTAAGCGAGGATTCCAGGAACTCGAAGCACGAATATAGTCCATAGTTTACTTTACTTTACTTCACGCCACGGAATTTTGATTCCAAGTGTGGAATTGGAATTGGTGTAGAGTTTTATATTTCAACGTGAATACGACTCGTGCACCAATCAATTAATTGTACTCAGATGCTCTCTACAATGCCTCTTACACATTCACTTTGTACGACACTTTCAATTTGTGTTCTTACCTATTATTAATTTACAACATTATATTTGTGTTCTCACATTCCACGTTTTTAAGTTTATTGAAATGGAATCCAACATGTAAGTTATATTTGTTTTTTGATACAGTTACCCATTTGTCACGAAATGCAGTGTGAATCCATATTGGACATGTGGAACTTACCTTATCCAGGATAGCTAATCGCCAATCTAACTCCAAGCGAAGTGAAAGCCCATAGTTTACTTTACTTCCAAGCAATGTCTATAGTCCATAAGACTAGCTGTTACTAGCACGAATATGATGAGACTTTTTTAGTATATTTATGTACCGTGAGTTCTACACCATATTCTTGACAATAGGCATCAATCACCGAACACTCATCACGGTAAGCGACGATTCCAGGAACTCCACCCTAAACGAAGAAACCTACCACCATTGCGATTCCCACTACTGTAGCGATAGGCTTCCTTTGCCCCCCAGGTGTGATCTGTTACACCACTTACTGAAACCTACCACCGAGACCTATTTACTGAGTTGCTGGAGTGGGACAACCAGCATTTAATATTTACTTGTTCTTGCTTGGGACCACCATAGGACTTCTTCTTTAAAGCTAGCCTAGATCTTATTTCTTTGATAGACATCTGTAGCCCTAGACCTGGAATCATTGCATGTTGGCGTTGGTAGTCACGGGTAAACCTGAAAAGCTGCTGATGGGATCGTGCGATGGGAATCGCAATGGGATGGGTCCCCACACGGTGTTTTGATTGGTCTTTCCTATTGCTACCACTTTAGACTTTTCAATTCAGTGTGGACCTTTCTGTTTTTCGATCCCTCTAATTTCCGATGCCGCACACAATGGATTGAATTGTAGAGAAGCCATTAAAGACGTTGAGTCGGTAAAAGAGAAAGAAATAGATCAAGGTAGTGTGTCTCATTTAATGATAATGTTGATGCTTGCAATGTGGTTTGCCATCATGGCAACTACAACTGTAACTGCAGCCACTATGAATTCCGCAGTGAAGAAGCCGTACCATCGTCATTTCTTCGACCGCACTTCTCTTCGACTCGATGATGATGATTATGTTTCGAGGCAACTTGAACGCAAGCTGGGAGAAACTGAATTCCACGCACTTCATGATAGAAGGGACGTGGAGGCGCTTTTGTCATTCAGAAATGCGGTCAAATTCGATCCATTTGGATCCCTGCTCAACTGGACGCCACAAAATTCAGAGACAGTCTGCTCCTGGAATGGAATCCGCTGCAGAAAGGGCACCAATAGAGTGGTTGCCATAACACTTCCTGGCATGGGGTTGGAAGGTAGTCTTCCACCATCTCTAGGTAGCCTTTCATTATTACGCAGTTTGAATCTTTCTGGTAATCATTTGACAGGAATAATTCCACCGGAGCTTGGACATCTTAAAGCCCTGGGAATACTTGACCTCAGCATTAATTTGCTATGGGGTCCTATTCCAAAAGAGTTGTGTAATTGTACACGTCTTCAACGGATCAAACTGTCACAAAACAGCTTGACAGGCACTATACCCACTGGATTCGGCCGTCTACACAAATTGGAATATCTCCGCTTGAAGACAAATAATCTGACTGGAAGTATCCCAGCCTCACTCAGCAACTGCACGTCTCTCCAAGAGTTGATCATTGGATTCAACGATCTGATTGGTCCAATTCCCGTCGAACTGGGCTTGCTGCAAAATCTATACAAACTGGGTGTAGAGACGAACATGTTGGAGGGTACCATTCCTCCCTCTCTGGGAAACTGCTCTTCACTCCAGATTTTGTTTTTGGGCGACAACAGATTGTCAGGCAGGATACCACCTCAATTGGGAAATTTGAGAGAGCTTTTTCAACTGTCCATTTATGGCCCGACTAACATTTCAGGTATGATCCCTTCCGAAATAGGAAATTGCAGCAATCTTGATTGGCTAGATTTAGGATACGACAAGATTCAGGGCTCCATCCCGATGAGTATATTCCAGCTTCCTCTGTCGACCTTGAGTCTGGTTAAAAATAACATGAGTGGTGTAATACCTGAAGCCATTACCAATTTGACTCAGTTGACTTACCTTTCTCTCGGTCTAAATTTGTTCTCTAGTGCCATTCCTAAATCAATTGTCAAACTGAGTCAGCTAGAGTATCTAAATCTTGGTACAAATAGGTTAAAAGGAAGCGTACCTCAGGGCATTGGCAATTTAAGTATGCTTGAAGAACTTTACATTGATAACAACAATTTAACAGGCGGCATACCTGAATCAATTGCCAATTTGACGTCGCTGACCAAACTAAATTTGGGTGTAAATCATTTCACCGGTCCCGTACCAAAAGAAGCCATTATGAAATTAGTTGAGTTGGATTTCCTACATCTTGGAGGAAATAGGCTCACTGGTGGCATACCAGAATCCATTACAAGATTGAGTAAGTTGACATTCTTGCATCTTGGTACCAACATGTTAATCGGTAACATACCAGAAGGCATTGGCAATTTGGGCCAGATTCAAAATGTTTACTTGGATACCAATAAGCTTGCAGGTATAATTCCGGAGAGTATTGGAAAATGTGTGAAACTACAGCAGTTAGATTTGTCTGAAAATAAGTTGAATGGATCTATCCCTGATTCTCTAGGGAATTGCAAGTCTTTGATGGTTTTGACATTGATGAACAATTTGTTGTCTGGAAGAATACCACTGAATTTAAATAGATGTGTGGCTTTAGAAAGGTTGAAGCTGTCTCAGAACAAACTCAGTGGAACTTTGGACATAGGTTTTCCAATTTCTATGAAAGTTCTCTCTGCTCATTCTAATATCTTCTGGGGCACTATACCTGCATCTTTGGCTCATTGTACAGAGCTTCAACTATTAGATTTAAGTAAAAATAAATTAACAGGTGGGCTTCAACCGTATTTCAGATTTTTTAATAGTTTAAGAGTGTTAAGTCTTGGTCACAATAAGCTTCAAGGTGGTATTCCTCCATGGATCACAAATCTCACCGAGTTGCAGGTGCTAGATTTATCCAACAATAAGTTTAATGGAAAAATACCATCAAATCTTAATGGACTCAATGGATTCAAAATGCTCGGATCTTCTGAAATCAGTGGTAACACACTATATGAAGATCTAAGAATTGTAATGAAGGGATATGAGTATACTCTAACATATGTGCTAGCAGCAAACACCATATTTGACTTGTCTAGCAATAAACTTATTGGAGAAATACCTCTAAGTAAAGGAAGTCTAAGTGGTTTAAGATTGTTGAATTTATCTCAAAATCAGCTTGAAGGAAAGATTCCTACCTCTTTTAGTAAGATATCTGGTTTGGAGCAGTTGGACTTGTCCAAAAATAATTTAAATGGAGCTATTCCTCAAGAATTCTCCATGTTAACCAAGTTAGCATACATGGACATTTCATGGAATGAACTTTGTGGTAGAATCCCAAAAGGAACTCAACTTGACACTTTTAACATGACATCATTTGAAGGGAACAAATGCTTATGTGGCTATCCTTTACAAGTATGCAAGGAAACAAAAAACAATAACACAATGGAAGGAGCTAGCATTAATAAAGGATTGGGTTGGCAAAGTCATGTAAGTGAACATGTCTCATTGCTTGCATTGGGGTTGGGACTTGGGATTGGATTCAGTGGAGTAGTAAGCTTGATAATATTGTGGGATAGAGCTAGGAATTGGGTGATGCCTCCCAACATACAACCATTTTATGGAGTGTACAGATTCCCTAAATAACTTGAAGGTTTTCTCTATCTTCAATAAAAGATCAAAAATGTCATATACATTTTTAGATCTTAAGTATCTCAACCAGCGGGACTCATAAGTGATCAGCTTTTGGTCTTTGCAGCAATTTTTTTGTTGTTATGTTCTTAGTTTACTTATGTTTAAGACTACTTTAAAAATCTCTGTTAGTATGGATAATTCTGTTGTAAGACTTCTGAAGAAATCTCAAACTCTATGGTTTAGTCTCGTTTCCTTTCGAGGGAGACTGCTTCTCTGACTTTCCAGCCTGTTTTCCCTATGTTGGGAGGGCTTGATTTTTTCTGTAATTTTCTTTTATGACAATAGAAGGATAGTCTAACTTGCAATATATATATATATATATATATATATATATATATATATATATATATTTCCATATTAATATAAAATATATTCCTTATCTATTATACTTTCTATAAATTTGTTATTTATATTATTTTATATTTCATTTTTAAAGATAGTTCCATTCAACTCCAGTAAATTAATCTTTATACATCTTTACAGCTGTATTTTCTGCTCGTGATATACAAATCTTTACTAACTGCTGATTTGATGAGGAGCACCTTTATTTTGAGTTGGTGAAATGTTTCCAATGAATTATTTACTCGTGTTTTTTCGTCTTGTGATAAACACATATTTAATGTTGATTACATCTTTACTCCTGATTTCATGAGGAGCACCTTTATTTTGGGTTGATGACTCGCCATCTCACTCACAACTACTTTATATTGGTTTTAGTTATGTATATGTTATAATTTAATAATTGGTTAATGATTTAAGATTTGAAATTTGAATATAATTTTTAATATATTTTTTTTTATATTTAATGAATAATTATAAAGATGAAAAAGATAAACCATTAAAATTATTTATTACTTTGTTTTTATATGTATTTATATATTAACCTTAGATCTTATCATACATGATTAAAATTTCACTAATATATTTATTAATCTAAATTAGATTTAAACACTTTTAAAATAAATATATTTATTAATATAATAATATTGATTTTTTATTATATTATTTAAAAAATATAATATATTTCATAAGTTTTAACTATTTTATCTCAATATCATCCGTACACTAAACAAAGCATCCTATTACGAACAATGAAGAAAGGCCATACAAAAACCTCACTCATGGTTAAGGCCATAAAAAGTATATGTCGTGACTCCTAGTGGGACATATACTTCTTTGAGCATGTTACTAACCTAATATTTACATATTAGGCCTTATCATGATTTGTTTTTAATCCCATTTAAGTTTTTATTGTATAATATCATTTTTTATAAATTTAATTTTGTAATAATTTATTTTTATGAGTTAAAGTTTATATTTATATATTTTAATTTTTTACATTTTTATATAATTATGTGTTCATCATAAAAACATATGTATATATGTATGTATGTATGTATGTTTGAGTTAGGTAAATTTTAAGATTTGTTGTTTCTCTTTTCACCATAGTGTTTGTTGTTATTTACTTAGGAGTTGTTGTTTCCCTTTTCAATATAATGTTTGTTGTTCCATTTTAAAAATTGTTTTTATCATGTAAAACTACTCTTTATAAATTTGACCATTAAGGTTTATACTTTTATGTTTCAATCCTTATATGATTTCAAATTTATCACATAAAAATAACACATACATGTTATGTCTAGTTGTGATTTGTTTTTATATGATATAATAAAGTTACTATTGTATCACATCAAAGAGAAGGATCATATTTTTCTTGGTAATTAGGAGATTTCCCTTTTCACTATAGTGTTTATTTCCATTTCCACCATAATGTTTATTGAATGCTTTATTATGGAAGAAGATACAATATGTTGATCAAACATGATTACAAATTTGGTTAAATAATTTAGTCAATAATAATGAGATTTGATTAATATTTTAAATTTGTTTTTTAAATTAAGTTGTATTTTTAAATTTATTCTAAAATATTTTACTAAATTTTCTAATAATTTGATAAAATTAAAATTATTACAATCATATCTAACAAAACAATTATTCCTCTAACTTTATATGTAACATCATACATATTAAATTGTGAAAACAATTTTTAATATTAAAATGTTTTTTTTGAGAATTATGAATTTTGCATCTCCATAAAAACATACTTAAAAAACATTTGAACTTATATATATATATATATATATATATATATATATATACTTTTATTTTTTCCCTATAGTTAACCTTGAATTTCAAGTATCATTCAATTTACTATAGAGTAATACTTTTAAGGTTGATTGCCATATTTTGACATTGAATCTCAAATGATAGCAATTCATGTTATGTACATGTAAATTAAGAATCCGCCCTTACATATAGTGGTGGAACTTTAGTCTTGAAAATTATAAACCACATTGTAGGAAACTTACCATTGTGTTGAGATCTAGGTCTTAATATTGAGTTATTGTGTCAATTAAGGTGATTGTTTTTGAGACTTCATTTGTAATTTTTTTATCGATAAACACCAAATATGATGGTAATTTTATTGCAAGCATTGTTTCCCATACTCAATGTCAATGATTACGAGTTATCTTATCAATGCCATGTTTTGCCACCCGACACAAGTAATGTGGTTTAGATGGATTATACCCATGGTGGTCACATCAAGCAAGATGGAATTTGATTCCCATGAAGTATTTTGGATTTTAGGAATGCACAAAATTACTTCCCACTAAAACTGTGAAACTTAGATAATCTAACAATGGGATATCTTATGTTGTTTATTGATGTAAGTGCTAAGGCCATGTGTTGACTTTAAACTTATTAATTGAATCTAGCATTGCAAATATACTCATTGTGTGTGGTTTTTATTCCTTAAGGATGTGATGAACTGTAATGTCCCCCTCGCCCAATCCAACCATTGAGAGGGGACATTAATTGAATTCAGGCTCTCAAATTTTGCCACAAATGCATAATACAAATTTCAATAAATAAAATGTGTGTAGAAACGTAAATAAACATACACAACGGAATTCAATTCGATCCACACACACACAACATGCATATACAAGGAGAAACATTACATGCATCAAATTAAAAACATTTCAAATTCAAATGCATGAGAATACTTATCTTTATCCAACATAGATCCAAGCAACTGGTTGTGTAAGAGTGATTTTCCACCCAACCATAGGCATCTTTTCCAACATATACTCTTTCTACTAAGAGGTTGCCCCCAAGCTGGGCTATGAGGTCACCAGGGCGAAGGAAACACCTACAAGCTTCTCTCTCTCATCCCACAACCCATTCTGCGCTATATGCTTAGCCAAATGCTCATACAGAGCTCTACAGGGGTCTCACTCAGCCCTCCTAGCCCTGGATTCTATAATACCTTCCCCACACAACACCTTTATTTCCTCAGGCATCCCCTTCACCGATCCACAGTTCTTTTAGGTATCCATTGTCTGCATAGAAGAAGTCCAATATGCTATGTGATGCTATAGAACCACCTGTAACTTCAATTCGTGGCTTCTCAAGCACTTACAAACAACAGAACTCAATGGGTACGGGTTCCTAGCTTGCCCAACCTATCTGCTTACCTACAACCACTGATTTTCACTTCCAAATCTGCAACATGGTCTACAAATTCGAATGTATGGGCTGAAAACAGTTTGATATTTCCGTGGACAACAATGGAGAGCTTTGCTTAGTGTAGATCGGCATGTAATAATGAGAGAATGAGGGCTGAATCCAAGGCATATGAGAAATGGTGAAAATAAAACTGACAACTGTAGATTGACTTCTATCATGACAGAACTATCACAAAAGTGCATTCAACCCATTTGATGATAATGTTGATGCTTGTGTGGTTTGCGATCGTGGCAACTACAACTGTAACTGCAGCCACTATGAATTCCAAGCCGTACCATCCTCATTTCTTCGACCGCATACCGGCTGTGAGCACTTCTCTTCGACTCAATGATTTTGTTTCGAACCATGTTGAACGCAAGCTGGGCGAAACTGAATTCCACGCACTTCATGATAGAAGGGACGTGGAGGAGCTTTTGTCATTCAGAAATGCGGTCAAATTCGATCCATATGGATCCCTGCTCAACTGGACGCCACAAAATTCAGAGACAGTTTGCTCCTGGAATGGAATCCGCTGTAGAAAGGGCACCAATAGAGTGGTTGCCATAACACTTCCTGGCATGGGGTTGGAAGGTAGTCTTTCACCATCTCTCGGTAGCCTTTCATTGTTACGCACATTCAATGTTCCTGTTAATAATCTAATAGGAATAATTCCACAGGAGCTTGGCCAGCTCAAAGCGCTGGGAATACTTGACCTCAGTGTTAATATGCTATCGGGTCCTATTCCGAAAGCATTGTGTAATTGTACGCGCCTTCAATGGATCCGACTTTCAGTAAATAGCTTGACGGGGACTATACCAACAGGATTCGGCCGTCTTGTCAAGTTGGAGCATCTCCGCTTGAAGGAAAATTATCTTACTGGAAATATTCCAACTTCTCTCAGCAACTGTACCTCTCTCCAAGACGTGTCCATTGGACACAACAATCTGACTGGTCCAATTCCGCTTGAACTGAGCATGCTGCAAAACTTATACTATTTGGCTCTAGAGTCCAACAACTTGGATGGCTTCATTCCTCCATCTCTCGGAAACTGCTCTTCACTCCAGATTTTGTTTTTGGGTGACAACAGATTGTCAGGCAGGATACCACCTCAATTGGGAAATTTGAGAGAGCCTTTTCAACTGTCCATTTATGGCCCGACTAACATTTCAGGTATGATCCCTTCCGAAATAGGAAATTGCAGCAATCTTGATTGGCTAGATTTAGGATCCAACAAGATTCAGGGCTCCATCCCTATGAGTATATTCCAGCTTCCTCTATCCACCTTGAGTCTGCAAAGAAATAACATTTCAGGTATGATCCCTTCCGAAATAGGAAATTGCAGCAATCTTGAATACCTAAATCTAATTATAAATAACATGAATGGTGTAATACCTGAAGACATTACCAATTTGACTCAGTTGACTTACCTATCTCTAGGTGGAAATTCGTTCTCGAGTGTCATTCCTAGATCCATCGCCAAACTGAGTCAGCTAACGTATCTACATCTGGGTACAACTACGCTAAATGGCAGCATACCTGAAGGCATTGGCAATTTAAGTATGCTCAGAGAGCTTTACTGGGTAGCTGCAATTTCACTGGCTACATACCTGAATCAATTGGTAATTTGACTCAATTGACCAAATTAGCTTTGGATGGAAATAGTTTGACTGGTCCCATACCAGAAGTTATAAAATTGGCTCAATTGAATTTCCTATTTCTGGGTGAAAATAGGCTCATTGGTGGCATATCAGAGGCCATTACAAAATTGAGTAAGTTGACATTCTTACATCTTGGTACCAACATGTTAACAGGAAACATACCGGAAGGCATTGGCAATTTGAGCATGATTCAAAATCTTTAATTGGGTACCAACAATCTTGTAGGTACAATTCCTACGAGTATTGGAAAATGTGTGGAATTACAACTGTTAGATTTGTCTGAAAACAAGTTGAATGGAACTATCCCTGATTCTTTGGGGAACTGTACGTCTATGGGGGTTTTGAAATTGTCTGATAACAACTTTAGTGGAACTTTGGACATAAGCTTTCCGGTGTCTATGGATAAATTCTCTACTCATTCTAATAACTTCTCTGGTACTATCCCTGCATCATTGTGTGGTTTGCGATCGTGGCAACTACAACTGTAACTGCAGCCATTATGAATTCCAAGCCGTACCATCCTCATTTCTTCGACCGCATACCGGCTGTGAGCACTTCTCTTCGACTCGATGATGATGATTATGTTTCGAGGCAACTTGAACGCAAGCTGGGAGAAACTGAATTCCACGCACTTCATGATAGAAAGGACGTGGAGGCGCTTTTGTCATTCAGAAATGCGGTCAAATTCGATCCATTTGGATCCCTGCTCAACTGGACGCCACAAAATTCAGAGACAGTCTGCTCCTGGAATGGAATCCGCTGCAGAAAGGGCACCAACAGAGTGGTTGCCATAACACTTCCTGGCTTGAAATTGGAAGGTAGTCTTTCACCAACTCTCGGTAGCCTTTCATTGTTACGCACATTCAATCTTTCTGTTAATAATCTGACAGGAATAATTCCACCGGAGCTTGGCCAGCTGAAAGCGCTGGGAATACTTGACCTCAGCGTTAATATGCTATCGGGTCCTATTCCGAAAGCACTGTGTAATTGTACGCGCCTTCAATGGATCCGACTTTCATTAAACAGCTTAACGGGGACTATACCAACAGAATTCGGCCGTCTTGTCAAGTTGGAACATCTCCGCTTGAAGCAAAATGATCTTACTGGAAATATTCCAACTTCTCTCAGCAACTGTACCTCTCTCCAAGTCGTGTCCATTGGACACAACAATCTGATTGGTCCAATTCCGCTTGAACTCGGCATGCTGCAAAACTTATACTATTTGGCCCTAGAGACCAACAAGTTGGATGGCTTCATTCCTTCATCTCTCGGAAACTGCTCTTCACTCCAGATTTTATTTTTGGGGGAAAACAGATATTTGTCAGGCAGGATACCACCTCAACTGGGAAATTTGAGAGAGCTTTCTCAACTGTCCATTTATGGCCCCACTAACATTTCACGTATGATTCCTTCCGAAATAGGAAATTGCAGCAAACTTGATTGGTTGGATTTAGGATATAATGGTGGAATTCAGGGCTCTATCCCGATCAGTATATTCCAACTTCCGCTTCTCTCTACCCCTAGTCTTGTTTACAATAGGTTGGTAGGTAGTATACCTGAAACCATTGCCAATTTGAGTCAATTGATCTATTTAAATCTGTATTGGAATGCGTTTTCTGGTGGCATCCCGAAAGGCATTGGAAATTTAGGTATGCTTGAAAGCATCAACTTGAATACCAACAATTTAACAGGGGTCATACCTGAGGCAATTGGCAATTTGACTGAGTTGATCTACCTAAATCTTGGTGTAAACATGCTTAGGGGTGACATCCCTGAATCCATTACAAAACTAAGTAAGTTGGCCTTTCTACATTTTGGTACCAACAGGTTAATGGGTAGCATACCTGAGGCCTTTGGCAATTTGAGCAATCTTCAAGGCTGTTATTTGGGTGCCAATAATATCACAGGGACAATTCCTCAAAGTATGGGAGAATGTTGTCATTACAACAAATGGATTTGTCTCAAAACAAATTGACTGGAATTATTCCCAACTCTATGGGCAACTGCAAGTCTATGACGGTTTTGATACTTACAAACAATTCTTTGTCAGGTATAATACCATCAACTTTCAATAGATTTACAGTATTACAGAGGCTGAAGGTGTCCGAGAACAAACTTAGTGGAACTTTGGACATAAGTTTTCCAGTATCTATGAAAGTTATCTCTGCTTATTCCAATAATTTTTCTGGGGCCATCCCTGCATCTTTGGCTCTTTGTACCCAACTTCAGCTGCTGGATTTAAGTAAAAATCAATTTACAGGTGTGCTTCCTCAATACCTTGCATTTTTCAATGATTTAAGAGTCTTAAGTCTTGGTTACAATAACCTCCATGGTGGTATTCCTCAATGGATGACAAATCTGACCAAGTTACAGGTGTTGGATTTATCCAACAATAAATTCAATGGAAGTATACCATCCAATCTTCAAACGCTCGAGGGATTCAAAAGGTCAACTAATGTTACAGGTAATACTCTATATGAGGATATGGGGGTTGTACTAAAAGGTTTTGAGTATACTCTAACATATGTGTTGGAAACAAACATTATATTTGACTTGTCTAGCAATAATCTTTATGGAGAAATACCTCCAAGCATAGGAACTTTGAGTAGCTTGAGATTGTTGAATTTATCAAGAAATGAACTGAAAGGACAAATCCCCAAATCTCTTAGTGAGATACTTGCTTTGGAACAATTAGACTTGTCCCAAAATAATTTGAGTGGGATGATTCCTAAAGCGCTCTCTACATTAACCATGTTGGCATCTCTGGACCTCTCATGTAATAGACTTTGTGGAAGAATTCCAGAAGGAACACAATTTGACACTTTCAGTGTATCCTCATTTCAGAGAAACCCATGCTTATGTGGTAATCCTTTAAAACCATGCAAGGAAAAAGAAAAGCAGAAGGAAAGAGCAATAAGTCGTACTATTGTTAATAAAGATCAAGGATGGTTGAGTCATGTGAATGAACATGTTTCATTGGTTACATTAGGATTGGGAGCAGGGATTGGATTTAGTGGAGTTGTGAGTCTAATGATACTTTGGGATAAAGCTAGGCGTTGGATGATTCCCCCTCATATACATCCATTTTATGGAGTGTATCGATTTCCGAAGTAACTTGAAGGTTTATTCTAGTGAATAACACTTATTGTATAATAAAAAGTTGATAATTTTGAGTGTAGATCGGGTGGTTGGGAGGAATATTGTTATCCTTCTCAACCGGGTTTGCTTTGTGACACTTGCTTCTTGGGAGTCGACTTTCTATGTAATGATTGTAATTCTGGCAAGAAATGTGTATTTGTGTGTGTGCCCAACTCTCTCTATATCTTGTCTTTACACTTTCACTTTATTTTTGTATTTGGCCTATACACGCTTAAGTTTTACTATTATTAATTTATAACATCATATTTGTTTTCTCATATTTTCACTTTTTAAATTTATATTTGCTAAAATCAAACTCTCTCTATTTTCACTTTGTAGCATATGCAAGCTTTGTTTTTTATATTATTAATTTATAGAATTATATTTATTTTTTCATATTTTCATTTTTTAAAGTTTATATTTGCTAGAGTGGAACCTTACATGTAAGCTCTATTTGTACTTTGTTATCAGGTTTTGAGTAAATTTAATTAAATTTAGATATAACCTTAAAATTGAATCCGCTGCAGAAACCGAACGAATAGAGTGGTTGCCATAACACTTCCTGGCATGGGGTTGGAAGGTAGTCTTTCACCATCTCTTGGTAGCCTTTCATTGTTACGCACATTCAATCTTTCTGTTAATAATCTGACAGGAATAATTCCACCGGAGCTTGGCCAGCTCAAAGCGCTGGCAGTACTTGACCTCAGTGTTAATATGCTATCAGGTCCTATTCCGAAAGCACTGTGTAATTGTATGCGCCTTCAATGGATCCGAATTTCAATAAACAGCTTGACGGGGACTATACCAACAGGATTCAGCCGTCTTGTCAAGTTGGAGCATCTCCGCTTGAAGGAAAATTATCTTACTGGAAATATTCCAACTTCTCTCAGCAACTGTACCTCTCTCCAAGACGTGTCCATTGGACACAACAATCTGACTGGTCCAATTCCGTTTGAACTGGGCATGCTGCAAAACTTATACTATTTCGCTCTAGAGTCCAACAACTTGGATGGCTTCATTCCTCCATCTCTCGGAAACTACTCTTCACTCCAGATTTTGTTTTTGGGCGACAACAGATTGTCAAGCAGGATACCACCTCAATTGGGAAATTTGAGAGAGCTTTTTCAACTGTCCATTTATGGCCCGACTAACATTTCAGGTATGATCCCTTCCGAAATAGGAAATTGCAGCAATCTTGATTGGCTAGATTTAGGATCCAACAAGATTCAGGGCTCCATCCCTATGAGTATATTCCAGCTTCCTCTATCCACCTTGAGTCTGCAAAGAAATAACATTTCAGGTATGATCCCTTCCGAAATAGGAAATTGCAGCAATCTTGAATACCTAAATCTGATTATAAATAACATGAATGGTGTAATACCTGAAGCCATTACCAATTTGACTCAGTTGACTTACCTATCTCTGGGTGGAAATTCGTTCTCGGGTGTCAATCCTAAATCCATCGCCAAACTGAGTCAGCTAACGTATCTACATCTGGGTACAACTAGGCTAAATGGTAGCATACCTGAAGGCATTGGCAGTTTAAGTATGCTCACAGAGCTTTACTTGGGTAGCTGCAATTTCACTGGCTACATACCTGAATCAATTGGTAATTTGACTCAATTGACCAAATTAGCTTTGGATGGAAATAGTTTGACTGCTCCCACACCAGAAGTTATGAAATTGGCTCAATTGAATTTCCTATTTCTGGGTGAAAATAGGCTCATTGGTGGCATATCAGAGGCCATTACAAAATTGAGTAAGTTGACATTCTTACATCTTGGTACCAACATGTTAACAGGCAACATACCAGAAGGCATTGGCAATTTGAGCATGATTCAAAATCTTTACTTGAGTACCAACAATCTTGTAGGAACAATTCCTACGAGTATTGGAAAATGTGTGGAATTACAACTGTTAGATTTGTCTGAAAACAAGTTGAATGGAACTATCCCTGATTCTTTGGGGAACTGTACGTCTATGGGGTTTTGAAATTGTCTCATAACAAATTCAGTGGAACTTTGGACATAAGCTTTCCGGTGTCTATGGATAAATTCTCTACTCATTCTAATAACTTCTCTCGTACTATCCCTGCATCATTGGCTCATTGCACTCAGCTTCAACTATTAGATTTAAGTAAAAATCACTTTACAGGTGAGCTTCCTGAGTACCTCAAATTTTTTAATCGCTTACAAGTCTTACATCTTGGTCATAATAAGCTTTATGGTGGTATTCCTCAATAGACAACGAATCTCACCCACTTGTAGGTGCTAGATTTATCCAATAACAAGTTCAATGGAAAAATACCATTCACTCTTAATGGATTGAAGGGATTCAAAATGCTTGGGTCTTCTAAGCTCACTAGTAACACACTATATGAGGATCTAAGAATTGTAATAAAGGGATATGAGTATAATCTCACATATGTGCTAGCGACAAACACCATATTGGACTTGTCTAGCAATAAGCTTATTGGAGAAATACCTCCAAGTATAGGAACTTTAAGTGGTTTAAGATTGTTGAATTTATCTAACAACCAACTAGAAGGGAAGATTCCTGCATCTTTTAGTAAGATACCTACTTTGGAGCAGTTGGACTTGTCCAAAAATAATTTAAGTGGAGCAATTCCTCAAGAACTCTCCATATTGACCAAGTTGGCATATATAAACATTTCATGGAATGAACTTTGTGGTAGAATCCCAAAAGGAACTCAACTTGACACATTTAACGAGACATCATTTGAAGGGAATAAATGCTTATGTGGCTATCCTTTACAATTATGCAATGAAATGAAAAGCAATAGCACAATGAAAGGAGCTAGCATTAATAAAGGATTGGGTTGGCTAAGTCATGTAAGTGAACATGTCTCATTGCCTGCATTGGGGTTGGGACTTGGGATTGGATTCGGTGCAGTAGTAAGCCTGATGATATTGTGGGATAGAGCTAGGAGTTGGGTGATGACTCCCAACATACAACCATTTTATGGAGTGTACAGATTCCCTAAATAACTTGAAGGTTTGCTCTATCTTCAATAAAAGATCAAAAATGTCATATACATTTTTAGATCTTAAGTATTGTATTCCTTGAGACAGGCTCAACCATTAAAATTATTTATTACTTTGTTTTTATATATTATCCTTAGATTTTATCATACATAATTAGAATTTCACTAATTTATTTATTAATCTAAATTGTATTTAAACACTTATAAAATAAATATAACTATTAATATAATAATAATAATTTTTTATTATATTATTTAAAAAATATAATATATTTAGTAAGTTTTAACTAGTTTATCCCAATATCATCCTTACTCTAAACAAAACATCCTATTACGAAATATGAAGAAAAACCATACAAAAACCTCACTCATGCTGAAGACCATAAAAAATATATGTCTTGACTCTAGTGGGACATATACTTCTTTGAGCATGTTACTAACCTAATATTTACATATTAGGCCTTATCATGATTTGTTTTTAATGCACTTTAAGTTTTTATCATATAATATTATTCTTTATAAATTTAATTTTGTAATAATTTATTTTTATATGAGTTAAAGTTTATATTTATATATTTCAATTTTTTACATTTTTATATAATTACGTGTTTATCATAAAACATATGTATGTATGTATGTATGTATGTTATGTTTGAGTTAGGTATATATATTTATAGTTATTAAATTAAAATTATATTTTAATAAAAATGAAAATACATAAGTGTATACATTAAAGAAAAAGATCATGTCTTTCTTAATATTGAGGAGGTTTAGCTTTTACATAGAATCATATTTTTCTTGGTATTTAGGAAGTTTCATATTTACATATTTTAAGATTTGTTGTTTCCCTTTTCACCATACCCTTTTCAATATAATGTTTGTTGTTCCATTTTAAACATTTTTTTTATCATGTAAAACTACTCTTTATTAATTTGACCATGAGGGTTTATACTTATATGTTTCAATCCTTATATGATTTCCAATTTATCACATAAAAATAACACATGTACATGTTATGTCTAGTTGTGATTTGTTTTTATATGATATAATAAGGTTACTGTTGTATCACATCAAAGGGAAGGGTCACATTTTTGTTGGTATTTAGGAGATTTCCCTTTTCACTATAATGTTTATTTCCCTTTCCACCATAATGTTTATTGTTTCATTTTAAGCAGTGTTGCAAATATAGCATAAAAGACAAATTTAAGCAACATATAGGATCCTCCCTAAATCATTTAATGTTTAACCATTTCTCAACGTTAATGCTTTATTATGGGAGAAGATACAATATGTTGATCAAACCGATGATTACAAATTTGATTAAATAATTTAGTCAATAATAATGGGATTTGATTAATATTTTAAATTGTATTTTTAAATTTATTCTAAAATATTTTACTAAATTTTCTAATAACTTTGATAAAATTAAAATTATTATAGTCATATCTAACAAAACAATTATTCCTCTAACTTTATGTAACATTATGCATATTAAATTGTGAAAACAATTTTTAATATTAAGAAGTTTTTTGAAAGACCTATGAATTTTGCATCTATATTAAAACATACTTAAAATACATTTGAACTTTTATATATATATATATATATATATAGATATATATATAGATATATACTTACCTACTTTTATTTTATTTTTTTCCTGATATTTAACCTTGAATCTCAAGTATCATTCAATTTACTATAGAGTAATACTTTTAAAGTTGATTGTCATATTTTGACATTGAATCTCAAATGATAACAATTCATGTTAGGTACATGTAAATTAACAATCCACCCTTACATATAGTGGTGGAACTTTAGTCTTGAAAATTATAAACCACATTGTAGGAAACTTATTATTGTGTTGAGATCTAGTTCTTAATATTGAATTATTGTGTCAGTTTTAAGGTAATTTTTTTGAGACTTCATTTGTAATTTTTTTATCGATAAACACCAAATATGATGGCAATTTTATTGCAAGCATTGTTTCCCATACTCAATGTTAATGATTACTAGTTATCTTATCAATGCAATGTTTTGCCACCCGACACAAGTAATGTGGTTTAGATGGATTATACCCATGATGGTCACATCAAGCAAGATGGGATTTGATTCCGATTCAAAGTATTTTGGATTTTAGTAATGCACAAAATTACTTCCCACTAAAACTGTGAAACTTAGATAATCTAACAATGGGATATCTTATGTTGTTTATTGATGTAAGTGCTAAGGCCATGTGTTGACTTTAAACTTATTAATTAAATGTAGCATTGCAAATATACTCAGTGTGTGGTTTGTATTCCTTAAGGATGTGATGAACTGTAACATCCCCCTCGCCCAATCCAAACATTGAGAGGGGACATTAACTGAATTCAGGCTCTCAAATTTTGCCGCAAATACATAATACGAATTTCAATAAATAAAATGTGTGTAGAAACGTAAATAAACATACACAATGGAATTCAATTCAATCCACACACACACAACATGCATATACAAACATAAACATTACATGCATCAAATTAAAAACTTTTCAAATTCAAATGCATGAGAATACTTATCTTTATCCAACATAGATCTAAGCAACTGGTTGTGTAAGAGTGATTTTCCAACCAACCATAGGTAGCTTGTCCAACATATACTCTTTCTACTAAGAGGTCACCCTCAAGCTGGGATATGAGGCCACCAGGGCGAAGGAAACACTTACAAGATTCTCTCTCTCAGCCCAGAACCCATTCTGCTCTCTATGCATAGCCAAATGCTCATACAGAGCTCTACATGGGTCTCACTAAGCCCTCCTAGCCTTGGATTCCATAATACCTTCCCCACACAACACCTTTCTTTCCTCAGGCATCCCCTTCACTGATCCACAGTTCTTTTAGGCGATCCATATTTCCTGGTGCTTCCAGTGTCTGCATAGAAAAAGTCCAATATGCTATGTGTTGCTATAAAACCACCTGTAACTTCAATTTGTGTCTTCTCAAGCACTTACAAGCAACAGAACTCAATGGGTATGGGTTCCTAGCTTTCCCAACCTATCTGCTTACCTACAACCATCGATTTTCACTTCCAAATATGCAACATGGTCTACAAATTCGAATTTCTGGGCTAAAAACAGTTTGATATGTCTGTGGACAACAATTGAGAGCTTTGCTTAGTGTAGATCGATATGTAATAATGATAGAATGAGGGTTGAATACAAGGCATATGGGAAAATGATGAAAACACAACTGACAACTGTAGATTGACTTCTATCATGAAAGAACTATCACAAAAGTGCAGTCAGCCCCATGCCTCAATAACTACATAGGGTGACTTTTCCCACCAACCTCACACATGCATTCAATGATTGGAGAATAGTAAAAAATGAGATAATTGGCTTATTCAAGGCACATGACATAATTTTGGGTGAGTTCTAAGGTTGACACTTAGTAGGAAGGATTTAGTCTCCCATAGACCCCGTTTCCTCTTCCCCTCTGGTGGAATCATAGCCCCTTTGGTGCTCTTTACACAGCCATTGTTGGACCATTTTATTATTTATGCACATAATATTTACATATATTCTAAATAGACATAAAATCCAACCAAACAATCCAAATAAAATATATACATAATGCATGCCTATCCATTCACTAGTTGGGCCTTGGCCTTGAGCTTCGCACTATGAATTCACACTAGCATGTTTACATCATTTACATCATTTTGGTTAAATACATTCCAAGTCAAAACTAGGGGTATTATAATCCCCTCCCCTTGGAATAACACTGTCCTCAGTGTTCGCTCAAAATTAGAACAAAAATGGATATTCCTCTCTCATGGAATCCTTCAACTCCCATGTAGCCTCATCGGTACCAAAGTGCTTACATTGCACCTTTACCTGTCCAATGAATCGGTTCTGGAGCAATGCCACCTTCCTGTCCAGGATGCATAGTGCCTCGTTTTGGAACTCTCCCTCAGGTTCCACCTGGATCACATCGCAATCAATCACATGGTTAGGATCATGTAAATAATTCTTAAGCAAAGAAACATGAAAAACATTATGAGCTCTAGTGTTAGCAAGAAATGCAATTCTATATGCAACTGGTCTTATTCTCTCAAGCACTTCAAATGGGCCACAATATCTTCGTGATAGCTTGGCACGACTTCCAAGCTTCAAGGAACTCTTCCTTGGCCTCACTCTAAGGTAAACATGATCCCCAACATGAAACTCTCTATCTACTCTGTTCTTATCTGCATAGATTATCTGTCTATCTTGGGATGCCTTTAAATTTTTCCTAATCTTTGTAGCCTCTTGTTCCACTTCCTTAAGCAATTCTAGCCCAAGTACAATTTTGTTCACTGGATTATCCCAAGTAACTTGTGTTCTGCACCTTCTGCCATACAAAGCTTCAAATGGACTCATGCCCAATGATGTTTTTTTCCCATTGTTATATGCAAACTCTACCAAGTGTAGATAATCCTCGCATTTGAACGGGTTATCCATCACATACATGCGTAGCATGTATTCAAGCACCTGATTTACCCTTTCTATTTCATAACATTTTATCCAACTCTAGCATGTATCCTAATTGATTAAAATTGCTAAAAAGATGCTTTTTTTTTATTGGCTATAATTAAAGAATATAAAATATTCTTTTTTTTATTGGCTAGAATTGGTGAGGTTGTTTTGGAAATATTATTTTTTAATAAAGTAGGTGGGAGAGCCAACAAACGGAAAATAATATAGTCGGAAACATTTAAAATCCAGACCATTTCCAGGTAAAACTGTGATTTAACCAGCCGCTTTTCAAAACCAACCAAGTTTAACATGAGTTAGCTAGTGGAAATTTCTAAATATGTTGAGTTTAACATAGGTTATTTATGTGAAAATCATAAATTGCATTAAATAACCATCACCTTTCCATGAGTAAAACTAGCAGTTAATATTATTTTTAATTTGAAAGTAGTTAAGATGGGCATGGAGCATTCATGATAAGAGTGGCATTGAAAATCTAATCACTAAGCTTCCTGGTAGCTTCAAGACAAGAAAAAATAATTGAGCCATCCAATAATTTGGCAAGTAACTTTCAAAAATTGGACTCACGTTTTTGTAGCGGAAGCCTGGTAACTTCGGGCTAGGAAAAAATAATTGAGCCGTCCAATAATCTGGCGGTAAACTTGAAAAAATTAGATTCACGTTTTTGTATCGGGTAATTTAAAAAAAATCATGGCTTGAGTTAAAAGGGAGAATGTTTTCCATTATGTTTTTGTTTTGTTTTTGGCTACCTGTGAAATTTGGTAGGATAATGGCATGTCACACCAACCAAATATTATGTATTGCTTATTAGTTATTACCTTTGGCTTTCATCACATACCAGCCAAGTCAATTTTTAAGTGTATTGATCAGAAGGTACGCCATGGTATATTTATTGTAGGAAATTTTCCAATTCGTAGGGTTGAAATTCAATTCGTTTTTAGATGTTGTTCAGTCGATGGTCCAATTTTGAGGCATTTGGTTTGTTTATAGCAACGATAAACTATTATTCAATTTATTTTTTTAACAGAAAATGCAGCCAAACATGATAAAAAACCAGGGCCAATAATACAGTCTAAACAATGTCTAATCTACTTCTTCTAACTGACTAGTATATTGGACCCTGACTTCCACCACTAGCCCAGGCTTATGTTGTAATTTACCCTCAAGTTGATTTCCTCTGCTCCGGATCTCTTGAATCCTTTGTTGTTTCGGCTGTTGAATCCTCTCTCATTGGTCGATCAAGCTTAATGCACCTCTCCTCCAGCTGCGTGAGGAGAATAGATTGATGTTTGTATGCAGTGGATTTCTTGCTCCTTGTTTCGTACCTATAGGGATATCTTTCGGAATCAATAAAAAGGTAGGTGAAGCTCCTCGTTAAAGAGAGTCCAATCCCACCCGACAAGCATGTCTGTGTGTTATGATAGTTGGCCCGAGTGGTAAGTTGCTGAAAGTCCCCCGGATAAGAATTATGAAATGTTCTCCAACATCTTGTGATTCCATATTTCACAGAATCCCACAAGCTTCAGACAAGAGATGAGGGGATGTACACTTCAGTGTCTGCACCATTTAAGTGACCTCGACCAGCATGCTCGAACTGTCCTGGAAACAGACAATCAATCAACTAGCTTGCATCACTGATGACGCTCAAACCTTTTAACACTTTTCATGTCAAACTAAGAGGGATATACTCTTTTGCAAAGCCAATTGGATCTTGGTTCATGTTTTCAGAAGGTATATATATATATTTTATAACTGCTAGAAGGTTGGAACTCAGATATGTTGTATAATCTTAAGTGTTATAGTATAGACCAAGAAATTCTATTTAAGTGGGAGGAGAAAACATATTGAAGTACTTATTATAATTGACTTATTCAGAATATTACTTACTAATGATTGACGGTTGAACCTTTTAACACCTGTCATGTCAAACTAAGAGGGATCTACTTTTTTGCAAAGCTAATTGGATCCAGTTTCATGTTTTCAGAAGGAATATATATTTTTTTATAACGGATGGAACTCGGATATCTTGTATAATATTAAGTGTTACAAGCCAAGAAATTCTATTCAAGATGGAGGAAAAAACCCATTACACATATCATATCGAAGTACACAACATCGTTGACCATACAGAATATTACAGCTAATGATTATAGACAAACATACCATCATTCAATATGGAATATCATAGAGCCATATCATAAAATAAATAATCATATTTAACCATTACATATTTAATTTTTGGATCCCGTTGTTTGTAGTGATAGAGATAATTATTTTGACCTTCCTCAACAAGAACTATATTGATGATATTTAGTCTCATTGGCATATATAGTATAAAATGTAATGATCAAATCTAGGTGCTTCAGTTGATTTACACATTAAATCTAGGAACTTTGGGTGACATCAAGATCTAAGTGAGTAATTAAACAAAATCGAAAAATATCATGTTTAACTGAACTCATATAATCAGATACCATGTCTCATAAAATAAATGCTGAATTGAGAAATTGAAGAAATAATAAAAACATTCAAACTGAATTCAAAATGCAGAAATAATCCATTTAGCGGTACTATGCCAACATATTGTAAATTGGATACAAACTGCAATGAATCTACACTAGTTGTTTTAAGCTATCTCATTCATTCGAAAGCAAATAAATATAATCTAACCCAGGAAACCCATGGCAACACAGGAACAATAATTTACTCAATAAGATAGGTTGAAATAAGTATTCATTACTTATAAATCACTGTCAAACATTATAAGTCTCAAAACTATTATGATGCTCCTAAAATGATGAAAATATATCTTTGCTTATACAAAATCTGGCTTGCTTTGTGATCCAGGCACTAATATTTAACTAGACCTATTCTAATGCTAAACTACTAGTTTCTAAATCATAACTGCATGTGGCGCTCTATGAAGGACAACGCATAGTGGCATTCTAACTAAGCTCATCCAGTCCTTGGGGACTAGGCCCCAATCGGATATGTATTTAGAATCGTCGAACACTAGAGCTATTCTTAGTAATTGTAGCTTCTCTTTTGGATTTTACTTCTCCTGTGCACTGGTCTTTCACATTCCTTAAACTGTGCTAGCTAACTGAAGCAAAACTGCTCTTCTAGAAAAATTGGATCAACCTATGTCAAAAAGGGTGTTGCTAATACCTGAATTACGGGTCCTGATAATCATCTGGTGAAGGGATCATATCCTCGATTTTGCTAAATGTATCTCTATGGCATAACTTCGTAGTTAGCATCCTGCAGAGGACTAGAGCAGAAGAAACCTTCAATTTCTAGAGGAGCTCCCGACTCCAAATTTTCTACTCGCATTTGCAGCATAGCCAAAAAACCTTCTAAGGTTTTCACTTTATCATTTAGGTGTTCATTCTTGGTTTTCTCTTGTTGTATTACATGTTCCAGCTCCGACAGATTTTGGATGGTCTCATCTCTCTCTTGCTGTCATTTCTATTCTTCTTATTGCAACATCATTCTAAACTTGTCCATGTCCCATCCAATACACATTTACAGTCCGCTCAGGTCTTTGTTAGTGTTGTTGTTGTCCTCCTCCAAATTCGATAGTTGTCAACAAATGTAGGCCCTTGTGCATTGGATTTCATTCTGTCTCTGCATGTTTACATCGTGATACTAATAGATTGAGTAGAGTGAATTTTTCACCACTGTTACCTCAAGTAGAGAAACATGCATCTAGATAGAATTCCAAAAAAATCTATGAATATGGGCATCCATACTTCTTCTATTTAATTGCAATTCACCACATGAATTCCTCTTGCGTGATGGAGTACCATAGATCTTCCATAATCAACCACACTTGAGCGATATATTTTATTAACGGATCAGTTGTACATTACTTCTTCATGTGACTGGATTGTTCCTTTATAAATATGTACCATACTTCTTCATGTGACTGGATTGTTCCTTTATAAATCAGCTCGGTTGCATGTGATATAATTTACTCTCTTCAGTCTTCACATTTAATCTATATGACATCTCTACGCCGCCCTAAAATCCACATCTCATCACTTAGTGATGGAGGATTAATGGATTAGGCCCATCTAATTTTTTATTTTTCGACCCATTTTTACCCACTTGGAAAAAATGCACGCCCAACCCTCATTATTGGGTATTTTTTAGTGATTTAAATTGGAAATGGTGTGGATTAATATTGTCCACCTTATTGTAGATCTATATATTTTTGTTGGGCTCAGTCACAACCTTTGAACATTGTGTCCAAAAGATAAAGAAAAATTAAGTGTTGTGTAAAAAGGCAAGTGCAAATTTCCTAAAGTGGGCTTAGTAAAATGCACACCATACAGTATGTACGTTGGTAAATATTTTAAGATTCCTAAATTGATGTTTCATTTTCTCGAAAGCAATTTGCCTCGATGGCATTTTTTTTCATTTTTGGACCCATCTTTACCCACTAGGATAAAATGCACGCCTAACCCTCACTATTGGGTCTTTTTCAGTGATTTAAATTGGAAATGGTGTGGATAACTATTTTCCACCTTATTGTAGATCTATATATTTTTGTTGGTATTCAGAACCTTTGCACATTTTGTAAAAGAGAGAAATCAAAATTAAAATAAATTTACACAATGTTGTGTTAAAAACAAAGTGTAAATTTGTTAAAATGGGATTAGTAAAATGCAAGCCATAGGAACCTAATTTAGATTCCTAAATTGTTGTTTCATTTGATAGAAATAAATCTGCCAACATGACATTTTTTCATTTTTTGACCCATCTTTCCCAATTGGATAAAATGCACACCCAACCCTCATTATCAGGTCTTTCTGAGTGATTTTAATTGCAAATAGTGTGGATTACTATTTTCCACCTTCTTGTACATATATATATATATATATTTGTTGTGCTTCCCAAACCTTGCACATTGTTTAAAAAAGAGAAATCAAAAGTAAAATAGATTTACACAGTGTTGTATGAAAAACAAAGTGTAAATTTCTTAAAATGGGCTTACTAAAATGCACGCCACAATATTTACATTGGCCAATAATTGAAAGTAAAACCAAATTCCTGATGACAGTTGCATTGTTCACAAGAATGTGTTTCAGGTTCCTAAATTAATGATAATTTGCTAGAAATCAATCTGCCAAGATGGCAAGTTTTCATTTTTGGACCCATTTTCACCCACTTGGATAAAATGCACGCTTAACCCTCATTATGGGGTCTTTTCATTGATTTTAATTGCAAGTGGTGTGGATTACTATTTTCCACCTTCTTGTGCATCTATATATATATACATTTTGGGCTTCACAACCTTTGCACATTGTGTCCAAAAGGAAAAGCAAAATTAAGTGTTGTGTAAAAAGCCAAGTGTAAATTTCAAAAAGTGGGCTTAGTAAAATTTACGCCACAGTATGTACATTGGTCAATATTTAAAAGTAAAACCAAAGCCCTGAATATAGTTACATTGTTGACAAGAACCTCTTTCAGATTCCTAAATTGATGTTTCATTTTCTCGAAATCAATCTTCCAAGATGCCAATTTTTCATTTTTGGACCCATCTTTACCCGCTTGGATAAAATGCATGCCCAACCCTCATTATCGGGTATGATACTTTTAATTGAAAATGGTGTGGATTACTATTTTCTACGTTCTTGTACATCTATCTAATTTTTGTTGGGCTTCACAAACTCTCCACGTTTTGTATAAAAGATAAATTAAAATTAAAATAGATTTACATAGTCTTGTGTAAAAAAAAGGTGTAAATTTTCTAAAATGGGCTTAGTAAAATGCACGCCACAGTATGTACATTGGCCAATAATCAAAAGTTAAAACAGAGACCTGATGACATTTGCATTTTCCACAAGAACATGTTTCATGTTCCTAAATTTATGTATAATTTTCCAGAAATAAATCTGCTAAGATGGAAATTTTTCATTTTTGCACCCATTTTTACCCACTTGGATAAAATTCACGCCTAACCCTCCTCATTGGGTATTTTTCAGTGATTTAAATTGGAAAGCGTGTGGATAACTATTTTCCACCATCTTGTGCAACTATATATTTTTGTTGGGCTTCACAACCTTTGCACATTGTGTAAAAAAGATGAATCAAAATTAAAATAGATTTACAAAGTGTTGTGTTAAAAACAAAGTGTAAATTTGCTAAAATGGGCTTAGTAGAATGCATGCCACAATATGTACATTGGTCAATATTCAAAAGTAAAACCACATATCTAAAGATAGTTTCCTTTTTCACAAGAACCTCTTTCAGATTCCTATATTGATGTTTCATTTGCTCGAAATCAATCTGCCAAGATGACATTGGTTCATTGTTGGACCCATCTTTACCCACTTGGATAAAATGCATGCCCAACCATCTTTATCGGGTCTTTTTGAGTGATTTTAATTGCAAGTGGTGTGGATTAATATTTTCCACCTTCTTTTACATCTATCTAAATTTCTGTTGGGCTTTACAAACTTTGCACATTGTGTAAAATGAGAAATCATAATTGAAATAGATTTACACGGTGGTGTGAAATACAAAGTGTAAATTTGCTAAAATGGGCTTAGTGAAATGCACGCCACAGCATGTAGATTGGTCAATAATCAAAATTAAAACCACATCCATGAAGATAGTTCCATTCCTCACCTCGTTCAAATTCATAAATTGATGTTTCATTTGCTAGATATCAATCTGCCAAGATTGCATTTTTTCATTTTTGGACCCATTTTAACTTGCTTAGATAAAATGCAAACCTAACCCTCCTTTCTGGGTCTTTTTCAATGATTTAAATTGGAAATGGTGTGGATTAATATTTTACACCATCTTGTACATCTATATATTTTTGTCGGTCTTCACAAACTTTGCACATTGTGTAAAAAAGAGAAAGCAAAATTAAAATATATTTACAGTGTTATGTAAAAAACAAAGTGTAAATTTTCTAAAATGGGCTTAGTAAAATGCACGCCACAGTATGTACATTGGTCAATAATCAACGTTAAAACCATAGCCCTGAATATAGTTCCATTCCTCACCAAAAATTCTTTCATATTCCTAAATTGATGTTTCATTTGCTAGAAATCAATATGCCCAAATGGCAATTTTTCATTTTTTGACCCATTTTTACCCACTTGGATAAAATGCACGCCTAACCCTCCTTATTGGGTCTTTAACCGTGATTTAAATTGGAAATGGTTTGGATTAATATTTTACACTTTGTACATCTATATATTTTTGTTGGGATTCACAAACTGTGCACATTGTGTAAAAAAGTGAAAGCAAAATTAAAATATATTTGTCTAAAATTGCTAAAATGGGCTTAGTAAAATGCACACCATAGTCTGTACATTGGTCAATAATAAAAATCAAAACCACATACCTGAATATAGTTCCATTCCTCACCAAACCACATCCATCAAGATAGTTCCATTCCTCACCAGAACCTCTTTCATATTCCTAAATTGATGTTTCATTTACTAGAAATCAATCTGCCAAGATGACAAATTTTCATTTTTGAACCCATCTTTACCCACTTGGATAAAATTCACACCCAACCCAAATTTATTGGTCAATCTAAGTGATTAAAAATGGAAAGTGTATTTATTTTATTACTCACCTTGCTAAATTATAATATTTTCAATTTGTGGCTTGAAAGTTTGCCCTCTAGATTTCCTTAAGCATGCATAATTTTCCATTTGTGTGCATGTATGAGGGTATTTAATGGTATTTTACCTGATAGGATTATGTCAGAGCCCTTCAAAAATGGATTTACAATGTTTTTTGTAGGCACATTTATGATCAAATTCACATTTTTTATTAAAGAAATTCATTCTAACTTCTAATGCAATTGTTGCTTGCTTTTGTGGAATTTGTAGAGAAACTCATCAATGGATCATTAAAATGAGCCATCTGAACAAAATATTCCTAAAAAAAAAGGTCGATGTAAGGATGTAGATATTTCTAATATTCCAAATTTGCCACCACATGATATTGTCCTTCAATTCACTCATTCTAGACCCAAAAACACCACTAAGTTTGTTACTCATGGACAATGTGGAGGATTTAGAGATTAGGACTCAATACCACAGAATGGGACCATAAGATTCCCTTAAACATCAAGCAATCATGCAACCATTGTTCAAACTCATTGTCCTCTAGGTAAGCAATCTTCGATAAACAACAATGTTGTTGGACAACAGAGGCAACATTTTTCTCCAATTGCAGTTGAAGGGAATGCTAATGTACAAAATGGAAATATTTACAACAGGATTAATTCCATCTCACAAAATGTTTTTCCGTGTTTCACTTAAAGATTGGCCATAAATGCTTCTTCCACTACAAATAAATATGATCGAATTATAGAAGGATGTGCTACTCAACAATAAAGGCAACATTTGTCACCAATTATAGTTGCAGTGAATGACAATCTAAATGATAGAGGTATTTACAACATAATTAATTATGTTTCACATAATGTGGTCCCAAAATTCCCTCAAAGAACAAATTTTATTTATGCTGCTATTACAAATAGAGTTGATCAAAGTATAGAAGGAAACATTTCTCAACAACAAGTGCAACCTTTGTATCCAATTAAATGTGAAGGGAATGACAATGTGCAAAACTAAAATATGTATCACATAATGGACTCTATTTTGCAGAATGGGGCCCCAGGTTTCCCTCATATATCAGCTATTGGTGTTGTTGCCATTACAAATTAATTTGATCAAAGTGGTGAAGTTTATGTTTCTCAAAAAACTACAGAGCCTTTGACTCCAATTATAGTTGTAGAGAATGACAGTCTACAAGATAGAAGCATTTACCATAGAATTAACTTTGTTTTACATACTATGGTCCCAAATTTCCCCTGAAGAATAGATTTTAATCCTACGACCATTACAAATAAATCTAATCGAAGCATTGAAGGTTGTGTTTCTCAACAACAAGGGAAACATTTGTCTCCAATTACAAATAAAGAGAATGAAAATGTACAAAATAAAAATATGTACCACAGAACGAAATCTGTTTTACAGAATGAGTCTGCATTTTTCCCTCATAGGTCAGTGATTGGTGCTGCTGTGATTACAAATCAAACTGATCAAAGTGTTGAAGTTCGTGTTTCTCAACAAACTACAGAGCCTTTGAATCCAATTACAGTTGCAAAGAATGGAAATGTACAAGATATAAGTATTTACCATAGAATTAACTCTGTTTCACATACTGTGATCCCAAATTTCCCTCAAAGAACATATTTTATTCATGTGGCTATTACAAATCAATCTGATCGAAGTATAGAAGGTTGTGTTTCTCAACAACAAGGGCAACATTTGTCTCCAATTACAACTAGAGAGAATGGAAATGTACATAATACAAATATGTACATAATGAACTTTGTTTTACAGAATGAGTCCCCAGTTTTCCCTCATAGGTCAGATATTGGTGCTACTGCTATTACAAATCAAACTGATCAGAGTGTTGAAGTTCGTGTTGCTCAAAAAAATACAGAGCCTTTGAATCCAATTATAGTTGGAGGGAATGGAAGTGTAGAACCCAATGGGTAGCCATCTGAACATGCAACTACAGAAAAACAAAATTTTGCAATTCTAGAAGCTTCAGTAGAAATGCTTGAAGGGTGTTCAACAAATCAAATTACACATGCTACCAAAATGCCAGGATGAAGATGCTTAAGGGCATCCTTGTTGTGTCTTAAGAAGCAGTCAGAATGGTATAACCATAGCCTAAACGAGGGAAATAAATTTTTTAAGGTAATTGGAAGTTGGTTTTTTGGTAAACCACTTCAACATGTGTATGAAAATGACATTGTTGCTGGAATTGGGTTCTTCATGAGAGAAAAATATAGTGCATAGTCTAAAATCGAGGATGTTCTTGAATACCTATATGGAATTCTTGATAAAATTCGATCTATTGTTGTGAAAGAGATTCGTAACGATTTTATGCTGTAATGTCCCCATTCAAATAAATTCATAACACGAAAATTCCATCAATCCTACTAGTTCCCTAGGTTGGATGGAGACATGAGGGTTTGCAATAAGGGATCTAATAAATGTTGTTTGGACATTAGAATGGAGTAAATATTTAATAAAGGATCTAAATAAATAAATGCAAGAGAAAATCAAAGTGACAATTGATCATGAAGACACATGGAGGATGTGGGACCCACACAAAGATAGATTCCTCATGCCACGTGGCATTCTATTCTCACCCATTCGAATCCAGGGTGGATTCTAATGGTCTTGGGTAGTTGGAAGGTCAATATACTTGGCTTGACTCATTGTAGGTCGAATTGGAGTGGAAGAATAACTCCCATGGAAGAGGAAGAGGCATTTTGGAGCTAGTGGGACACTTGGACTAGATTCCCTAGCTCTATGACAACAATGATGAAGATGTTATGAAATCCATGACACAAATCATGTTAAAATTCAATATGCTAAGATAGATAACAACAGTATTACATTTCAATTTCACAACAATAGCATATACAGGATCACTGAAAGAACAACAAGCATAACATAAACACAAGAGACACAATTTATCCTGGGAAACCCTCATGGGGTAGAAAACCCAGCAAAGCTTCCTCAATATATATGATCAACAATATAGAGATGTATATCCCAAACATGAGCTCCTTCTCCTCCACAGCAGATCTCTCTCTCTCACCTATTCACCATTCACAAGTGAGTGAATAATTAGTGAGTGTGTGTTAAATGAGGATCACACATCCTCTATTTATACACTACTCCGACTTGTCTTTTACATTAACTAGGTCGGCCCCAACTTAACCACTTTACATAATGCTAACTGGGCCGACCCCTCTAGGGTGGTCTAATAACCCTTTAACCCACATAACACATACAGGGTCGACCCCACTAGGGAAGTCTAATAACCCAGTGTTACCACATTCTGACGGAGGAATAAACATCTCCGGATATACAATAAAGTCTTCATGGAGGAATGAAACATCTCCGGAATAATAAAATACAAATATAATATTCTTAGAAGTTACAATATTTCAACACTCCCCCTTAATGAGAAGGATATTATAACAACATCTGTAGGAGCAACACGGGGGCTTCACTAGAAGGCAATATAACATCACGTTCATTCATATTGCGGTATTAAATATTCATGAAAACCTAGAAATTCTATTGCTTATATATTAAGGGGAAAAGGGTTTTTTTTAATTTAATGTAACAATACAAAAATACTTTGGGGTATTTTTTATATGGGTGGGTTGAAAAATATCTGCCAAATGGAGATGGAGGGATCATGGTGAGATGAGAAATCCGGTTGAGGCAATCTCGGGCTTACTAGTATGCAGGGAAATCGCGTCTTGAGGCATGCTTGAGGCCAGGGGTTTCATGGTGAAGTGGGTTTTCCAATCGATCATAATCGAGAGACAATGGTCATTGACAGCCAATTGTTACCAATAGCACTCATCCAGTTGTTACCAATAGCCTTGGGAGGCTCTAAGCCTCCAGATCCTGTTATAGGCCCTCGATAGGCCTTGGGGGCTTGAATACCCACTCACTCGTTCCTATTACAGGCCTTGGGAGGTTTAGTCAGCCTCCTAGAGCTTGTTACAGGCCCTTGGGGCTTGTATACCTAGCCCACAACAAGCTTAGTCAACGGCTGGGGAATTGCAACATGCAATCTAAATGTTGTACTATGTGCAATGGATCTAGTGACATACAAGAAGTGACCTCCTATCTCTTCATTAGACCATTAGATGTTGCAAATAATAATGATATGTGGTTGAGTAATTGCATTGTGGGTGAAGTAATGTGCATCCACAATATACATCGAAAGATGCAAGGTGCATTGTAGAATGCATGTGGGGTATCATATCAATATACTAGGTAGAAATATAAAGGGGTATACAAAATGTTAATGAAAATTTTGATACATACAATATCTAGTGAAAATAGGGGTTTTTTTAAATTGGGAAGGCATATTGGGAGGGGGTAAAAAAAATAAATGATTTTGAAAGGTATTTTCCAATATTTAGTGAAATTAGGGGTATTGTTTCATATGCCACGAAAGAATGTGTTATGATAGTGGTTTATTGAGTGAAGCCCCCATGTGGAGCAAGGAGTCATCAACATCATACATGATACATCTATAAATCATTGGAATCTTTCTTTAATCATCAGTAACTCATGCAGTTATTGGAACATCAACATCTTCAGTACTGAGTCTTCATCTTCTGCAGCACTCGAACAGCTACATCAACATCATCATCTGGATCTCCCGATCAAGAGCCTCATCGTCTGGATCTACTGATCAACATCATCATCTGGACCTCTCAATCAATAGCCTCATCGTCTGGATATACCGATCAACATCATCACAACATCAACTGGATCCTTGCAATCAACAACATCAACTGGATCCTCGCGATCAACAACATCAACTGGATCCTCTCGATCAACAGCATAACAACATCAACTGGATCCTCTTGATCAATAGCATCAACTGGATCCTCTCGATCAACAACACCATCTGTATCATAGCAGCACACCCTGCAATACACAAGATCCAATTATAGGATGATCAATCATTATCACTTTAAGACATAAGTCCAAGGATGATAAAATCATAACACGTACATTTTGAACCAAATGTTCAAGGATGATGCAATCCTATCACATACATTTTGAACCAAACATTTAGGGATGATGTAGTCCTATCACGTACACTTTGAACCAAACGTTCAGGGATGACACAGTCCTATCACGTACATTTTGAACCAAACATTCAGGGATGATGCAGTCCTATCACGTACATTTTGAACCAAACGTTCGGGGATGATGAAGTCCTATCACGTACATTTTGAACTAAACGTTTAGGGATGATGCAGTCCTATCACATACATTTTGAACCAAACATTCAGGGACGATGCAGTCCTATCACGTACATTTTGAACCAAATGTTTAGGGACGATGCAGTCCTATCACGTACATTTTGAACCAAACGTTCAGGGACGATGCGGTCCTATCACATTCATTTTGAACCAAACGTTCACGGACGATGCAGTCCTATCACGTTCATTTTGAACCAAACGTTCAAGGACGATGCAGTCCTAACCACAGTGACAGTCCTTTTTCATACTGGATGTGACCTAGATTAAATCTAGGATTTACCACCTGTGAATGATCACCTACTTCTACATTGAGCATTCCAGGAGCGCACATTACATCATTACAGATTTCGTAAATGATCACCCACTCTTGAGCAGTCCAGGAGCGCACATTATATCATTCACCAACATCTTTCTCGAAGACAAGAGTCTACGGATCAATTCAAGGACCGAAGTCCGGGGATGATACAATCCTTCTCGTCCACTAGGGACCACTTCTCGGAGACATATGTCTATGAATCAATTCAGGGACCGAAGTTCGGAGATGATACAATCCCTCTCGTCCACTAGGGACCATTCATCAACCTCATCGTCGAAACAGATAATATCATCATCGATACATGTATCTTCATCATACAAGTATCCACATCATCAATACAAGTATCCTCATCATCGATACAAGTATCCTCGTCATCAATAGAGTATCATCATCATCAATACAGTATCCTCATCATCGATACAGTATCCTCATCATCGACCTTACCGTCGACACAGGAAATCATCATCGATACAGGTGTCCATATCGATACCAGTATCCAAATATCATCATTGACCATATCACTCCCCCTTTCGAGGAGGGTCCTTCTCAACTACACCAATCTTGTCTCGAAAATACTCAAACTTTACTCGAGACATAGGTTTGGTCAATACATTAGCAACTTGTTCGTCAGTGCTCACATACTCGAGCTTGATAGCTCCTTTCTGCACCATATCCCGTATATAGAAATATTGGATCTCTATGTGCTTTGACTTGTCATGGAGCACTGGATTCTCTGTCATATTGATACAACTCTGGTTGTCACATAGGATCACAGTGGGGTCTATCTCTACGTCAAACAATCCTAATAACAAATTCCGAAGCCATACCACTTCACAACTAGCAAAGCAAGCAACTATATATTCCGCTTCAGCTGTACTGAGAGCCACACTGGACTACTTCCTGCTAAACCATGAGATCATTGAAGATCCCAGACAATAACATCTGCTCGATGTACTCTTCCTGTCTGATACACTTCCTTCCCAAACAACATCTGTGTAGCCATACAATCTGAATTCATGATCTCCAAAATAATATAGACCAAAGTTTATCATACCCTTCAGGTACCTCATCACATGTTTTGTGGCTATCAGGTGAACTGAATCAAGGTGTTCACAGCAAAGCATATATCTGGCCTAGTGTTCGTCAGATACATTAATGACCCAATAATCTGTCTATACAGAGTTACACCCACTAACTCTGATGAGTCATCAACTAATAGCTTCAAGTTGGAATCCATGAGAGTGGCCATGGTTGTACATTCCAACATATCAAATATTTTCAATATTTCCACACCATACTTTCCTTGGTTGAGAAGGATTCATTCTGAGCCTTGCCATACTTCCAGTCCTAGGAAGTAATGCATCAATCCGAGATCTTTCATCTCAAACTCTTCTTGCTTTCCATGATCTATTTCTCATTCCCCGTTAGAAAGAGATCATCCGCATTCAGTAATAGTATCATCCATAACCTTAAGGTGAAGGTTACGATCAACTTTACTTTTGGTAAATCCCAAGCTTTGTCAAGAAGCTATCAATCCTCCCTCTATGACTGAACATCATTCACACTCTGCATTGAGTGATCTTCTGCATATCTATCAGTCCCATCTCTCGTCAGATGGTTCTCCTGTTATGAGCCTCAAGATCATTCAAACTCTGTGGTGAGTTCCTTCTTGCATCCATATCATCTGTATATAGAAACCATCTTCAACCTTGTAGCAAAGGTTGAAATCTGCATCACCCATGGTGATCATTAAGCTCATCAAATGACTATTGATCCTGGGTAACCGTACAAAGCTTTCTTGAATCCTGGGAGTTTTCTCGATTCAAACTTGTTCTTCAATTACACCATTAAGAGAATGGTATTATCTAACATCTCGTCATGATCCTCTTTCTCTTTCTAATAGAATCTTCTAGCCATCAGCCTTCTATAGTATGTTTGATTTGTAAGTCTTCTTGTTGAACATCGATCAGTTGTTTGGTATTCATCATTCTTCATGATCTCTCTTGCAAATCAAAGTTAATTACAGGATTAATATTACTTCATAATCATCAAATCATGTTGACATGACAATCTATTATGCATACAGATATGATTCACATAGTTATGCAACTATCTTGACCAATACTTTGGCACAACACTTTTCCATATCCTGTATGCATACAGTGGCTATCTAGATGCCTTCCATCTCTACCAGAACATACTAACAAGAGCGCGCAGAGCTCTCAGCATGTCAGCAAAGAGGTTTCATTCTAGACAAGCAACAATGGAATGTTTGTCCAACTTACCCATCATATGCAAATTAGTAGTATACTGTTCGATGCTATATGAATGCTTATCCTATGCATATAGTATTAATATCATTAACTTCAAATTCAAATACTTATCTTTTTATGTCTTGTGAGGTTGCTTCCTTCTTGGTCTCTACTTCCCTTCCATGTAATGAGCTTCTATCCATCATGGACCACTATGCATGCTTAAGTGTGCACTAGTGTCATCATCATGATCTCATACATAATCATACATTCATTAGTATAATCTCAATATTATCAAAACATTATGATTCTAAATAATCTTAAGTATGTATGGTCATGATCATTTCATACATAGGTATACTAAGATCCTAACACAAATTAGGATTCTAACTTGATATAGGAGAACATACCTCATAAGTTAAGCATAGTATAAACAAATCATACATACCCCGTAATTAGATCTTCCATGTGATCAAAGAATATGGATGAGTCTTTGTATTTATGTCATCATGGTCATAGACCTTTATTTTATCTTCCTTGATGTACCTATATCTTGTTAGCAAACAACATCATCCTCATACAACACCACAGGTGCATTAGTACAATCCTAATCAATGAATGTCTTATATCACTCACATGCATTCATTAGCAAACAATCATAATTGTACTAACCTCAATAACATGAAGACAAACATATTATGAACTTAATCAAGAATCAGATTTCAAAACATACATGTGTCTTCTCAAGTCATACCTGACGAGTAGTCTTCTCTATATAAATCCTTAGCCTTATCTCCCTTAAGGTTCGTCAGAAAAACCCTAAAAATTCAAACTGTGAATTTCAAACTTCTGATTGGATGAAAATATGTGCCTTGCTGAGCTGATCAAGCTGGTACACTTCAATTTTGAAATCTCCAAAATTTGACCCCTCAAAATTGACTTTGAAAGTTTCAGATCTTCTCGATAGGATCCTGAACTAGGGTTTCATAAAGCCCAATATTCTTCCCAACCAAAAGGTTTGATCTTGTGCTCTGAACTTCAATTTTTCTGAGGAGCTTCTAGTTGTGGTCTCAAATTCCAAAAATTCCAACTTTTGCAGAAGCCCTAATTTTCCACCTTTCCGATCAAAATCCCGAACTAGGGTTTGATCAAGCTCGGCCTTCTGCCCTACCAAAAAATTTGATCTTGGTCTCTAAATTTCAATTTTTATGAGGAGCATCTAGCCGTGGTCTTCGATTCCAAGAATTTCAACTTTCTCCGAAACACTAAATTCCCGCAGCAAAAAATGAGAATGCTCAAAAATCAATTCTATTTCATAGAAACATGTGCCTAATTGTTTCTAGTGTAACTTAGACATTTCGGATCTACAACGTCTGAAACTTTGGCTTGTGGTATCCTGACCTGTCATCTTTCCAACCCCATAGGTCTGACCTCAAATGGATTTTCTGAGAAAGAGTTATGCCAAGTGTCGCAATGTGACCTGTTTATGGGATGAAACAGGAGAGCGAACTTGTGTAGCGTGACACGTGTCACTATTTCAACTTCGGCCTATGAAAAGCGGACCCTTGAAAGTAAAGTACGTGACCTACCTGTCAATTTTTTATGAAATTTCATTTGGATCTTCCTAGCCCAAGTTGTGAGTTTTTTTCCTAGGTCACCTGTTTATGACTGAGATCTGGAAGAGGCAGAAACCCTAGATTATACAGATCATAAAACAGAAAGTACAACGAATTAGATTTTGTACATTGGAAAAAAGGTACATGGGGATGTTACCTTCGACCTGTAGAAGTTTTAGATCCCGAACCTTCGCCAAAATGGATTTGTAGCGAAAGTGCCACGATGAATGGTTTTTGCTATGTCAAGCCCTAGCTTCTAATTTTTCGCAAGTGCAACAAATATCGCAAGTGCCATACATTGCCTTCCTTCAGGGTAGCTCTGATACCATGTTAAAATTCAATATGATAAGATAGATAACATCAGTATTACATTTCAATTTCACAACAATAGCATATACAGGATCACTGAAAGAACAACAAGCATAGCATAAACACAAGAGACACAATTTATCCTGGGAAACCCTCATGGGGTAGAAAACCCAATAAATATTCTTCAATATAGATGATCAACAATACAGAGATGTATATCCCAAACATGAGCTCCTTCTCCTACATAGCAGATCTCTCTCTCTCACCTATGCGCTATTCACAAGTGAGTGAATAATGAGTGAGTGTATGTTAAATGAGGATCACACATCCTCTATTTATACACTACTATGACTTGTCTTTTACATTAACTAGGTGGGCCCCAACTTAACCACTTTACATAATGCTGACTGGGTCAACCCCTCTAGGGTTGTCTAATAACCCTTTAACCCATATAACACATACAGGGCCAACCCCACTAGGGAAGTCTAATAACCCAATGTTACCACATTCCAACGGAGGAATAAACATCTCTGAATATACAATAAAGTCTTCATGGAGGAATGAAACATCTTTGGAATAATAAAATACAAATATAATATTCTTAGAAGCTACAATATTTCAACAAATCAGACCTGAATGCTGAAATATAACTTAAATGACATGTCAGGGATAAAAATAGCCAATTTCGAGGGTGAAAGATTCCCATCCTAGTTGGTAGTGAGGAAGGTAGTCAAACCTTTCATGGCAGCTTGAATGGAGTCTTTATTTGCAGGTGTAAGCTACAGGGCAGTTCTTGGTCACTCTTAGTGCAGCTCATTCCTCCAACCATTTCCAGTTTGCTTGGCATATTCATGATCCTTGAGGAGAGGCGCATTGGGTGAGCTATTGTTCTCTTTGAGGGAGATTCTAATTCCCCATTTATTTTTTCATATAATGTAAATTCTCTTTTCTTCATGTTCAGAACTGTACAAAGTCGATAATGCAAGTGGAATGATGTAAAATTGATTATTAATGATCAAATGGTGCCTATTTCCCCACTTTGTTGATGTATGCCAATAGTATGTTGATGTATTCGAATGGACCAGTGAACTATTGATGGATTAATGATGTATGTATTGTTATTTATTTGTTCTACAAGTTTCATGTTCATTGCATAAGATTTGGGAGTCATATTGTTCATTTTTAAATCATTTGGAGAAGATTTCCTATCATTTCCCCCAAGGTCGAACATAGTATTTTGATTTTGATTTGGAGAGGGTTGTAGCTGAGTTAATTGACTGAATAAAGATTCCTATGAGTCCATATTAATTTCCCCTAGATTTACCCTACCTCTTTCATGAAATTAGAGAGGGTCCAATAGCACTTGGAGAGCGATCTTTAGCACCTACCTAAGGGGGATTTGAACCCCAAATTGCTAGTAAAGTTCCCTACTTGGGATAGAATTTAAAGGAGAGTTGTAGAAGCTATTTTATGACTCTAAATCATCCATGAACCTCATATTTATGTACTAAAACCATTAATACACCTACTGTGACAATTTGGTAGAATTTGGAGCCATTTGGAGGTCAAGAACCGAAGACTAGTCAAAGGTCGAACTAGTGGAGAAAGTGAAAAAATTCACCATTCTAATAAAATTCAAGAAAGGGACATTACAAGTGGTATCAGAGCATGGTCTTGGAACCTAATGTGGTTAAACATTCATGAATATAAGGAGTCAAACAAATAATCCACCACCCTTAGAACCTGAAATTGAAGGTGGTGTTGTTGAAGAGGAAGAAGTAGGAGAAGAAGAGTATCTTGTTGAAACTATGAATAAGGATGAGAAGGGACTCTCTGATGATAAGGAGGAATTTACTAAATTCATGAAACCATTCTTTGAATACATGACAAAACAGTTGATGAAATGATTTGATTTGTTGGCTAGCCAACTTGGAAGCAAAGGAGTGATAGGAGGCACGAGTAGTTCACATTCAAAAGAAAAGAAGACTATGAGTGGGCATATTTTCTCAAGCACAGGACCCCATAATAGACCTAATGAATTTCAGATCACACCAAGGACTACTACACCTAAATTTTGTGTGCCCAAAGAAGAACCTAACACCCAAATGGATATGAATACATTGGTGACAGAATGGGAAAAATTGAGTCAAGATTATAGAAGGACTCTATCATTTGATAAATACTTTACTATTTCAAACAAACTCAAAAAGAAGGAAGATAATAGGGCTCTATTCCAGAACAAAGAATTAAATTGTGCTATTGGTAAAATGCCACTTCTCACTTTTGATGGTTCCTCTCAAAGTTATGCTGACACTTGGGTGCAAAAACTAGATGTGTATTTTCAACTGAATCCAATGGTGGAAGGGGATGCCTTAAAAATTGCTATTTTGCATCTAGAAGAAGATGCCAATGAATGGTGGTTTCATTGTATGAAAAATTTGGGACATGAGTAGGTTAATACCTATGGAGAATTTGTTAACGGGGTGTTAGATAGATTTGAGCAAAAGGACCCAGAATTACCTTTCAAAAAACTAGCCCAATTGAAGCAAGTGGGAACCCCTGCTGAGTATATGATAGAATTTCAAAAATTATCAGTCAAGGTAGTTGATATATCTATGGTAATATTATTGTTTCTATTCACCGAAGGTTTGGCTGAACCCTTAAAAGGTTTAGTTAAGGCCCACAAACCCAATTCATCGAAGGATGCTATGAGTTTGACAAGAGATCTACAAAATGTACTACCTAGGACAAGGTTTCCTCCCAAGCCCAACTTACGTCCCCAATTCAAATCTGAAAAGAAGTCATGGTAAGAAGATGGATGTGGAAAGGATAAGAAAGAGTAACTAAGGAGGGAAGAAATTAGAAGGAAGAAATTGTGTTACTCATGCTTCCAACCATGGGCACCAGGACATAAATGTGCTAAGGGAAACGCCCAATTCATTGAAGTATTTTGTGATGATGAGTATGAAGGGGGCATGGAGGAAGAATGAAATATTTCATCCCAAGAAGAGGGATATACTAGAGAAGAAGAAGGGAAACAAGAGGGAAATCATCCCTCACCTGACAAATTAAAATGGCAGTACTTTCAGCAGTGCCTCGTTATCACACTATTCGATGCAAGGGTGTAGTACTAGGAAAAATGACCTCAGTTTTGGTAGATGGAGGAGCCACACATAACTTCATTGATGCATACATGGTGGAGAGAAGGAAGATACCTACTGAACCATTCGATGGATTCATAGTTGTCATTCCAGGTCACAACACTATGGAGTGCAAAATGTGGGTTCCAAAGCTGTAAATCACCATAGGTAACTATACTTTTTCTGATAGCTTTTATGTGGTTGATGTTGCTGATACTAATGTGCTTTTGGGAGTGCAATGGATGTACTCTATATGGGAGCATACAATGAACTATCAAATTCCTGAAATTAAATGCCAAGATTCGGAAGAAATACTAAGGGTTATGAGAGGGAAGCACACCTATCCGAATCAGGTAGTGTCTTCCCACAATATGAAACACACGAATGGAAAGATTTTGGGAGACATTCCTCATGGAAGGCCACCTGATAGAGGAGGAACGAGGTTGCAGCATGATAAATTGAGATTGTTTGAGGGAAATCAATCTTGGGTGGGGAGGACTGTAATGTCCCCATTCAAATAAATTCATAACAGGGAAATTCCATGAATCCTACTAGTTCCTTAGGTTGGATGGAAACATGAGGATTTGAAATAAGGGAGCTACTAAATGGTGATTGGAAATTAGAATGGAATAAATATTTAATAAATGATCTAAATATATAAATACAAGAGAAAATCAAAGTGGCAATTGATCATGAAGACACATGGAGGATGTGGAACCCACACAAAGCTAGATTCCTCATGGAACATGGCATTCTATTCTCACCCATTCGAATCCAAGGTGGATTCTAATGGTCTTGGGTAGTTGGAAGGTCAATATACTTGGCATGACTCATTTCAGGTCGAATTGGAGTGGAAGAGTAACTCCCATGGAAGAGGAAGAGGCATTTTGGAGCTAGTGGGACACTTGGACTAGATTCCCTAGCTCTATGACAACAATGATGAAGATGCTATGACACCTATGACACAAATCAGACCTGAATGCTAACATCTGAATTAAATGACATGTCAGGGCTAAAAATAGCCTCCAATAGGGCGTTGAAGGGAGTTAGGGAAGCCAAAGAGACACCTATTCGAATTTGGTGGAAGAGGAGGCTAGAATTGGAGGGACAAGTGGCACACATTGGAATCTCTTCCCAACCTGAGTTGGCATGAATACCTTGGAAGGAATTCGACCCAAGGAGGAACTTAGAAGTTTATAAAATACAATAACAAAGAAGAAAGATGGGTTTTGATCATTTTCATAATTTGCATTTGTGAGGAGAGCTAGTTGAGTGCTTCTCTACTTGCCTCATGGGGGGTTCACTTAGTTAGCTCGTTACATAGCACGATCATTCGCATGATATTAAGGAACATCCCTAATTTCACTAAATATTGGAAAATGCCTCCTAAAAATGTATTGTTGAACCCCCCTCTCAATATACCTTTCCCATTAAGAAAACCCCGAGTTTCACCAGATATTGTAGGTATCCATTTTTATCAACCCATTTTAATACCCCCTTTATATCATATTATCAAGTTGTAAGGATCTCTAACACATCTTAGTATAAGCAAACATGGTGCTAAATAAAATAATAGTAAATTTCTAATAATGTCCACACCGGGATTGCAGGGGCGGCTGATCAATTTGTAGCATTGGATAGTCAAAGATCACCCAACAAAATAGTAATGGGGAAGGAAAAATGTGTAAAAGGGAACCCATTCAAGAGATAAATGTAACAAAGAATGTAAAAGACTAACAGTCCAATAGTCAGTGCAATTCTTAGAAAATATGAGAGTTGCAGATGTTTCACATCACATTCTGCCAATCTAGCAATTTTATATCATGTAAATACAAGTATAGCCATAGAGAGCTCATGTTTTCTATAATATTACTAAATTAAACTCCATAAAAATGAAAAATTTAAACCCTTTTGTGGATGGACTTCCCTACCTTCCTATCAAAACAAACACCATTGGTGTTTGAACCCAAATGAACATAGCAAAATTCATTTTACTTTCCAATAACAACATATGATCATGTGCATAGCTTGGATTTAGGTCATTCACAAGATGCAAGGAATTTCCTCCACATTCTCTACATTTGTTCTTGCAATCAAGGGAATTAAAAACATTTAGTTACCTTTTCTTGGGTTATATCTAGTTTTTTCTATCTTTACATGAGAGGGAAAATATCCATTGTTAAGTTTCAAGCATGCAATAGTTATAAAGATACATAGATGGTGAAACTTAAATATAAATACCATTTCATGGTAACGATAACACATAGGGTATGTAAATAAGGATTTATATTTTCACCTATGTTCATGCCAATTCCAATACAATAGTAAGAAGGATGCCTTGCATATAATAATTGAAATTAAAATTATGAATGTGCCAAAATATAACTCAATCCAACAACTATTCCTAATTGGAGATGTGAAAATATTAAAGACGAATACAAAAAGTTGAAAGAAATAATCAGTTAAGAAAGATTGATCTAACTTTTCTTGGTTCCAATGAGCCAAGAAAGATTGATCTCACTTTTCTTGGTTGTCATGGAGCAAGGTTTGATTGAATCTCAATACCTACCTAAACCCCAACCTAAAAAATGAAGAGTTTGATCTTTTACTATAATGCCTACAAAAAGTACAATACAATTGTTCAACTCCAGAACTCCCGATTAGCTACATCTCTTAACTTTGGAGTTGACGGGGAACCCAATGCATATTCAACCATATTGAATAGTGTCATGGGATGTAATGTGACTTCTATCTAGAAAATAAACATACTTTCGAAAACGACCTCGTATAGAACAACAAAAGGTATAATGTTACAAAGCTGCCTCTATTTTAACACTAGCAAACTCAACCTCAATTATGGAGAAAGTGTGAAATATTGCATACATAAGCATAACAAGTGGCAACACTAAACTTTTGGACATCACATCAATAACATTATGCATAAAAGAACAAAATATTATCACCTTAGTTATCTCAATGCAACAAAATTCTAATATTGTAGTGCCTATTTTTCCAAGAATCATACCTTGTATATAAATTACTTTGCTAAGCAACAAAAAGAGTAACCCCACAAAAATAAAACACAGAACCAAAGTTAATAGTAATAGTTGCAATATTATCAAAATTTCAAAAAGACAAATACAATTGCAAAAGTTGCTTCATGATCATTACAAAAAGATTCAAGTCTCTGTTAGAAGAAGAAAGGGTGAACAAAAATCAACTCACACATAAATCTATAAAGTTTAAGCAAATTATAGACATTCACATATATTTTTATAAAGAAAAATGGAAGATATGATAAGTCAAAATCATTGTTAAGTCAAGAGCACTTATTTATCATATAGCTATGATGTCATTTATGATAAAAATTGTATTCAAAAGAGTCACCTTCTCCATTTCCACTACTAAAAAACTACTAAAAGTTTAAAGGAGCCATTCCCTTGAATATTGAAAACATGTAAAGATAAAGTATTTGATCAGATGATCTTAGCATTATCTCTAAATGAACACTAGTATAGAGGAAAACAAGTTCTCCATCTTCCACAATGTCAATTTGGTTTATTGAGAACCTTCTAACACCTTTAGCCTTGATTTTTAAATCTTGTTGACATGAGGTTGACATCATGAATGACACATGAATTTGCATCAACCCATGTACCTATAACAATCATATCATCATGTGAAATCCAAATCCGTATTGAAATTCGATTTAAAATCATAAGATGGATGGTTAAAATAGCATACTATCTATCTTGAAAGCTAATATACAACTAGAAAAGATGAATGGTCAAAGAAACTTACACGGAAAAGTAGGTGGAAAAAATTAGGTTGGTTTATCCCAAATCAAGATGACATTGCTACATGAAATAAAAAATAAATACAACCAATATTTTTTTTATAAATTATCTATTCGATGGGAATGAATAAGACAAAAATTAGGTTGGTTTATCCCAAAATTCACCATTCGAACCGTTCATTGCAACTGAGGCCAAAAATTATAAAATCAAGATGACATTGCTACATGAAATCAACAAAATTACAACCAATAATTATTATTTATAAATTATCTATTGAATGGGAATGAATAAGGAAAAATAAACTAAAATATTCTTTAAATTCACCTTATTGAGATTTCTAAAATCAAAAAAAAAAATTTGTGATCACTTTCTTCTAATTTGTATGTGTCATTCCTATTTTTGTATGTTAAGTTGGTCATTGCTATAACATATTCAAGTTGTACAAAAAGATGATCTGTCAAATCATATTTGTACAAGCTTTGCCTTTTTATTTTATTGTACCAACAAAATTAAATCTAGTCAACACTTTTTGACCTATCCAAAAGATCAATGTCATTATGGTAATCAAACACCTTATTGCCATCCTTCTTTCGTATTCTTTGAACCCTTCCAATGTACTAAGTTCCACAAGAAACACCTCCTTTGGTACTATGAGAAACACTTTTTTTGTGGCATGTTCAGCTATAGGTATTGAGTTGCTTTCAAACAACACCCCACAATCTGATCCAATTCCAAAGCCAATTGAAACACCTTTTTTGAAGCCCTTTCATCTCACCTAAATTGAATCCCATTTCTCACTCTAGTCAACCTATCTTTGGATAAGGTTGGATTTGCATTCAACTTACTAACGAAACAAGATTTGAACATATCACTTTACATGGATAAGGGGTAGATTGATTATAAATTTATTAATAAGAATAACTTTATAGTACCATTTTCCCATGATTATAAATAATTGGACATTGATTGAGAGATATGAAATAAATAAAAAAACTAAATGACACTTATTAAATGTAAGTTTTTTAATTAATTTTAATGTAAAGGATATTACATATTTTTCTTGAATTAAAGTAAGATAAAGATTTATATATTTTTTTAGAGATGTACCTTAATCATTTAACTTCAAGTGATCAGTGGACATATAAGTAGATCAAAGTTCACCTCTATGTCCTCTTAACATTCATTATCCCCACTAAATAGCTCAATTGGTAAGAGGTGTGCACACTCTTTGGTGAGGGGATCTTCTGGTCCTTCGACAAGGGGTTTTGTTAATAAATTTTATTAAATTATGTTAGTGATTAAAATATTAACTTTTTAATTTAATTATAAAAAATATAAATATTTAAAATAGGATAAATAAATAAAATAAGAAAATAATAAAGTTATAGTATTATTTTATATATTTTCTTAAAAATAATTATTTATTAAATCAAATATACCTACTATATTTGCATCTCTAAAATGCTTTATAATATAAATGATTATTTATAATGTACATAAAAGAAAATAAGATTAAGAGATAAAAATTATAAAAAACTATTAATTATGAGATATAAATTATAACAAATTAAATAACACTTGTTAAATTAAATATATAATTTCTTATTAATTTTGAAATTAAATAAATAAAAGATATTACACATTTTGGTTTGACTTAAAATATGTAAAATTAATTATGTGCACAAAGGAACTAAAAGCATAACATTGAAACTATTGAAATGGATGCACTCGTCAACTAATAGCAAAAATACCATGTTAATAGAAGCTTACAAGAAAAGTAAAACTCAAATCTACGTTCATGGAATATGAAACGAAGGACTGCTTCAACTAAAAATTCCAAATAAAAACAAGTCTGGCTGCATTTAGAAAAAACGTTTTGGTATTATGACCGAGGATGCATTGTCAAGAAAATTTAAATTAAATTATTACACACGATGTTGCAGCATAAAACAATATTACAGTGTAAGCCAAGTTATTTTTGGTTGTTGCAGAAGTGGGTCGATAACGTTGTTTATCAGGTTTTATAACATTATTTATATATAACGAGAATTCCAAATATGATATAATGTTTTTTAATACTGCTTGACATAAACTTTGTACATCTCCGAAACTGTCCAAGATGAAAAATCAAATATGTTGGAAATCTACTTGCTGGAATTTCTATTGTTCTATTGTTATGAGAAGTCTGACTGAATGAAGAACTACTTGATGGAGGAGGAGATGCTTATTAGAGTGTAAAGATCGACTAGATTATTTTTTATAAGTTAACATGCATTATGGTATAGTTACCCAGTTCAAATCCAAATTCCGATTCTATATGATGAAAAAACTAACAAGGTAAATATTTGATTTGGAATAAATTTGATTGTATAGCTTTTCAATCAGTAAAAATACTTCAATAAACACAGGTTATAGGCATGCTTAAATTTTAAATCAATTCATGTTATAAGATGAGCGACAGGTTTTACTGATTTGCACCTTGTGACTCTAAAATAGTAAGCCCATATAATGGTATATTCAAAGCTATACCAAGCATTCATAACAATTTTTAATTACTTAATTGTTTCATTTTATTTATTTTTTATAGCTCTCTTAAATGGATACATGTCTCATTAAGAATGTATTTTTTTTACTCACTAAAATCACACTGAGGACTGACTTAAATATACATTTAAAAATATAGTTTAAGATAGGGATCCTGACACAAACTCAAAACACGATCTAATCAAGCAGCCAAGTCGTGAATGGTGAGAGCGAACACCTTCTACAACACCTCGGCATCCATACTGTTGGGTGGGGAAGACGAGGATAGTTAGCAGTTTAAAGTGAGAAGGAAAGGGAGTTTAGAGATCAGAAGGCTTGAATGGAATGAAAAAATACAAAGGAAAAGAGAGGCCATTTTCCTACCTCCCATCCATCACAAACGCAATCCATCTTCCAACCTCCAAAAACTAGTGGTTCCTCCACGAACTAGTGGTTCGTAGCTCATAACTTCTAAGAATTACCATCCTTCAAAATAAATCCTTATATCAAAAATTCATAACCTCAAAGCCAAATGGAAATTAGATTAGATGTCTTTACGGATTCCTATTCAATGATTTTAAGGTGTTCCAACTTTTTTTTTTTTTTTCATTTGAACAGAAAGAAAATTCTTGCCATTCTATGGTGGGTAAAGTGCCCTGTGAATCGTGCAATTTATTATCAGTTAACAGTGGTATAGCTATCAGGATTTAAATATATAAATGAATAATGAATGCAACTCCTAAAATAAAGCTCCATAACGAAGGGAAAACCGGAGAGGATCATCACCATATGCATAGCGTGCTTCTTTTAATTATGATAACAAAGAAATAAAATTTGGAAAAATGGGGAAAAAATATAACAAGAGAGCAGAGAAGATAATGATTTAGAAGGGGACAGTAATGGGTTCCTCGATATCAGGAGGAGAAGACCCATGTTGAGAACAAAAATTGGCTGTTGCACCTTTAGAAGACAACAAGAATTACTAGACAGGCCTAATAACAGTTTTTCTCCATGTAAGACAGTAGTAATGAAGATTAGAATTACCTGATAAATTTGAAGTAATCTTTTCAAGATCCGAACACCACTTTCCTTTGAACTCCCAATAGGAACAACATCTTTCCTCTTTGGTTAGTAGAAATGCCTCTGCTCTGCCCCCTACCTAGTTGCAATATTTACCCTCTAAACAAGAAATGGTTGATATGAGTTCATTGCTATTAAACATATTCAACCATTGCTATTAAGCACAAATCTCATTGGAAAAAACATTTTTAAATATATTAATTATTTTTACATATTACCTTAATGTTTTCCTGTTGCGAGAATATTTGATGGAGATGTAGATAATGAAACAGTTCTCTAGTAGAGAACAGTAAAGTCCCTTTCAATAGAGTAAGAAAGCAATAGAGAGAACAATAGTGGACGAAATAGAACAACAATGGAAGCAACACACAATTTTAAATCATAAAAGACGCTCAGAAGAATGGTGGACGGGACACAGAGCAGTAACGTCTAGAACACAAAGAATGTTTGGAACAAAAGTGGAGAACACAGACATAAAAAAAAAATGATAAGTGAATTGATGGTGGTACAACAAGTGATATAAATTTTACTAAATGCAAAAACACTACTTCCAATGTTTTATTCATTATAGCCGACACGGATGACTGATTTTTAATTTTTTAATATAAAATATGAGTTATTGTTATAAATGCTCATAAGTGACAAGATGTATAAGTGGCATCTATTTAAGGGTGACAAATCTCACAAAATAATTGATCAAAGTTCTATAAAAGATAGATCGTTGATTTTCATGGATGTTAAATCATTTTTATAAATGTACTTCATGCTATAAATATTGAAAACTGACCGGTGACCATAAAGAGAGATGAGATTTTTATTTTTAATTATTTTCAATCATCAATAAATGAATTCATACAAATGGTGCATTTATGTTTTTTTTTAATTATTATTATTTTTAAGGTTTCTTTTATTTCTCACAATTACCTTTATAACCAAGTAAAAATGATCACATCAAATTAACCAACCAACCAAGCTTATCTGGTAGCCAAATGAATGCTATGAAGAACTATCCCATGGATAGAATAAATTATGAAAAGGTATACACTTTAATAATTAATTCCTAAATATAAATTGAGCTTCTTGGTTTTTAATTATCTCATACCTAGTGAAACATGTGCTGCCAATTATAGTTGACTCCTTGCTCAATGTCTAAGATTGTATATTGTTCTCGCCATGCCCGAATTATAATTTTTTTGAAGACGTTTCATGAAATTCAAAGAATCACACAAGATTATGACAAGGTTCATCCAACTAGAGGCCTTGAGAAAACCATATTTGTGCAAATTTGGGAGGAGATGGAGAATATAGGGGTTGCATGTAATCCTCGAGAACCATACCATCATAAAATCCAAGAGTACAATGATATTAACTATAGGAAATCAGATGGATAAGCATCAGGCAAGATCCTCATTTGACATGAGGGATTTTTAAAGGTAGTTTAATGATTATGCTAACATATCAAATACTTTTTATGTGGGTCTTGACTAATAATAAATGATGATTTTATTATGTTTTGAGTAACGATGAATGGCTCTTGATGTTATTCAGTTTGAACAAAAAACTTAATGTTTTACTATTTAATCATATGCATTGACATGTGGGTGAATCCATGAATGTGGTTCACCATATTTGGTGGATGGAATGGGAAAATTTTGTTTTTTAGACCCTTGATCGAGGTTTTAAAAGACCTCGATCGAGGGTTGTAAAGGACCTCAATCAAGGGTGTTTTAAACCCTCGATTGAGGGTCTAACCAAGCCCTCAATCGAGCTATAGATCGATCTAGCGCTTTTTTAAACCCTCGATCAAGGGTATGCGATAGGAAAAAAAACAAAACAGGGCCCGGCCCGGCCGGCTGGCACTGTTTCTACTGGTATTCGATAGTGACGGCCACAATGACCAGAACCGGTCTCCCTCGACCGAGCTCACGCCCATGCCACCTCACCACACCAACGACACCTCACCACACGACCTCCACCATGTCTTTTATTCCACCAGGTGGGTAGAATTCATCCAATTTTTTGTTATTTAAAAAAAAACTATATTTTGTTTGTGTTGTATAAAATTATGTTTTTGATCAAATCTAGTTTTTATTTGGTTTCTATGAATTGGTTAGGATGTAGCCATTGAACCTAAACCAGCATTGAAACCGAAAACCACCATTGAAACCAAACTAATTGAAAAAAAAACCATTTAAAACTAAAAGAAAAACCCATTCCAAACCAAAACAAAAACAAAAACCATTTGAAATTTGAAATAGATTTAGGGTTTTAAATTTATTTTGCAGTTATTTGTTTAAATTTTTTTGTATATTTTTGTTTATATCAACCGGTAGCATTTCACCGCATAAATGCTACCGGTTTTATTTTAAAATGTGTTTTTACAAGCAGAAATGCTGCCCATTTTTTTTCAATCATCCGAGAACGCCAAGAGGATTGAAAAAAAAAACCATTTGAACCTAAAACAAAAAACCATTTCAAAACAAAAACCAAAACCATTTGAAATTTGAAATAGGTTTAGGGTTTTAAATTTATTTTGCATTTATTTGTTTAAAAATTATTTGGTATATAAATTTGTTTATATCAACTAGTAGCATTTCACCGCATAAATGCTACCGGTTTTATTTTAAAATGTGCTTTTACAAGCAGAAATGCTGCCCATGTTTTTTCAATCCTCTCAGAACGCCAAGAGGATTGAAAAAAAAAACATACATTACATTACTTAACTTATAACTCTAAACCTACCAATATCACATCACAAAAGATTAATATTAATAATATAATATAAAAAATTAAAAAATGAATATTAATAATATATATAATCATATATTATTTATTAATTTTTACTTAATTTATTTTAAAAAAAATATTTAATATTAATAATATAATATAAAAAATTAAAAAATGAATATTAATAATATATAATCATATATTATTAATCATAACCATAATCTAACAAGTTTCCACCATAACCAGTTCATGTAGCATCATCCAACCACCTAATAGTGTAACCAGTTCAGATTTTGCAAAATAAAAAATGTCGGATTCCAGTGAAAATCCCTCGTCCAAGCCAAACCATCGAATTTTTAGACAACTCCTTATCAAAGTGCCATTCCTAATCAATGTGAGGGAAAAATGGAAGTTGTATCTTATTACATTGATTTCATGGCATATTTAACATTTTTCAATAATCATCAAATTATATGATGATTATTAGTAATTGATTATTTTTATTAAAAAATAAAATTGTAAAATAGTTAAAAGGTTTAAAAGTATAGTAGTTATTTTATTGTGTATAATTATCATGTAGCATATGTTTATTAATATTATTTTTATATTTTTATAGTCAATTAAATTATTTATAGCTTTTAATTATTCTCAATAAAATACAAATTAGTTTGGAAATATAGGATAAATTTATTTATTTATTAGTTTGAGAATATAAAATATATTTAAATTTTTTAATATTATAATTTAAAATATATTTTCCTTTAAATATTATCCATTGCATATATTAAAATGAAATCAAAATTAAAGTAATCATTAAAAATGCCATAAGTTATCGGGAAGGAAAGTATTATGGTTTATAACACATTAAATAAATGTATAAAGAATACTAGAAATTGAATTAACAAACGTATAACTATTTTAGCACATTAATAATAATCTTGAGCACTACATTTTTATAAATAAATTCATTACATTTACAAATATAATAAATTAAAAATATTATTATTATATATTTTAAAGCTATAACGAAATTATATTAATCATCAAAAATATATGAAAGTGTTTCAGAGTGTTGGTGGTCAACCACTAGGGAAACCCGACCATATATAAAACATTAGATTGTCATTTACAATCTTAAGTAACAAACTAGCATAGTAAAAGCACAAAAGATGATATGTTGTGACCTATATATGCCTATGATCCCTGAGAAATAATGCTAAACTAAGAAACATTGTCATCATCTAAAACAGTGATTGTAGAAACCTTCCTCTCACTCGATGGTTGAGGATCAATAGGAGCAAACTCTAGTCCAGTGGTGGCCTTGAATTTGAATTGGAATTGAATTTGAAATTGAAATTGAATTTGGAATTGAATTTGAAATTTGAAATTGAAATTGAAATCAAAATTTGAATTTGAATTGAATTTGAATTTGAAATGTGAAATTTGAAATTGAAATGTGAATTTGAATTTGACATGTGAAATTTGGAATAGAATTTGAAAATTGAATTTGAATTTTAAACATGTGAAATTTGAAAGAGAATTAGAATTAGAAATTGAAATGTGATGCAGAGAGTCCTGAAGAGAGAGATTCATTGCTTCATGCTCCGCGAAGCATGAGAGGATCTGGTGTCACCCAACAAGGAGGCCATCGGCAACGCTCCCGTTCACTGAGGAGTGATGCAAGGCCAAGGACGGTTGTCACTTGTGGAGGTAATAGGAGAGATAGTGTGTCGGTTCATCTCGGCGACATACATGTGGATCCCCAGGCAGAGGATGTGCAACAAGACACGAGTGCATCAGGTGCATATTTTTTGCTAGCACATTTTTAGTAAATTTTTAGTATATAATGCATTGAATTTTAGTTGCAAGTTATAATATATATTTTTCGTAACATTTGTGTTTTGGTTTGGATCGGAGGTGCCCCATCAGGGGGATCGTACTATGATGAGGTTGCACAGATCACTCTCGCTGATATCACTTCCCAGTGAGAGTGGGTGAGCTCATTTGTGTGCACTTTGAGGGAGGATTCTCCCACATGGCGATCTTTGTCCATGATGTTATCAGCAGTTGATGAGATGTTGGCCCTCTACAAGAGGATAGGACCTCTTAGTGAAATTTGCTGTCACTCATGCTAGAGGAGGAGACGAGATGTCATCGGGATCCACAAATGGGAGGATGTCAAAGTCACCATAAGAGGGCATGACATCAAGGGTACTTTGTTCGACACCCCTCCTGACCGCCCTTCTGGTCAACCGCTTAGACTCAGGGAGTTTAAGTTGGAGGTCGCTGCACCACATCTATGTGATAGATTCGTGGGAGTGTGGGGCATGTTCCCCCACCATGACCAGGTCCCATTGTACTTTGAAAAACATGTTTATGCAGAGTTTGTTTTGGACATGCACCCAGATTACACCAGCACAGGGTCCCAGTTCTATGGGGTTGGTAGGGGATGCTCCTACCAACATCCTGTAGCTCGGAGAGACCCTGTATTCGTGCCACCCGCTCTGAGGTTGGTACCGTTTCCAGATAGGACAGTTATCAGGTTGGGGGATGTGGCACAATCATCCCAGCTTGCTGCAGAGTCTAGACAGGACCTTGCATATCCGTTGTTCACTGCCATGGGTAGTGCTATTGTTGTTGTGCATGGAGAGGCATCTAGACCACCCCCTCCACCTGCAGATCCAAAAATGGAGTATGTCCCTAGTGACATGCTCAGGAGTTTTGATGGCGAGGCCCTACTGGGGTATATTAAGCCAGCCCGAGATGAATACTTTCAGTTGTATTGTAGATGCCTTGCTACAAGACAGGTATACTTTTGTACAATTATGTATATATGTTCTTCATGTTACATCATATTAATGTTGCAAATTGAATGGTCAATAATACTTAAGGGAGTTGTATTCTATTGATCCATGTAGGGGACCCCATTCATGAATCAACTCTTTGGTAGCAAGCCATCGGTTGGTCCATTCGTTCATCCCCACCCGCAGACGACAGTAGTCGAGGTAAGTTATAATTTATGTTCCAATTTAATTTGTGTTTGAATGTTATTTCTCAATTTAAATAATTTGTGTTTTATTTCTTACTTCCAAGATTTTATGTTTTATATCTTAACTTCAAATGAATTTCAAACTGTACAGGGCAAAGGAAAGGGGGTAGATCCTGATTATGGACATGAGGATCGTGAAGGTCCTCACGAGCCGGGTTCAGACATAGATGTGAGTTTTAATTTATGTTCCAATTCATGGTATTTAGTCACATTTAGTAATTGATTTTTGCACTTTATGTTTCAATTTTTTACGGATAACTTTTAAATTATGTTAAATAGTTTTAATTTTTAATAATTCTAACTTATTACATGTAATGTCATATTACACAGGCATCGCTACGGGCGGGTGTCAATGCTGCAATGGATTTCACATATGGTTGGGATGCAGCTTGAGTACATGGTCCTGATGAAGGGCCATCTACCCGTATTCCTACCCAGATCCCGGATATCACCTTTGACACGATGGATATGGAGGAATTCCTTCAGGTTTTAGCGTCTTAGAGACAACATCAGGCTACTACACATGAGGGCAGTCAGAGGGACGATCAAGGGCCTCGTGGGGGTAGTGTCCAATGAGTTGATGATCTATACATTTCCATGTTTTGGATATTTTCATATTTTATATATTTTCATTTTTTGGATGATCTATGTATACGTTTTCATGTTTTGGATATGGATTTCTATCATTTATACATGGACTTTTATCATATATGGACTTTTGGATATTTTGTATATTTTATCATATTTATGTCTTCTTGTGTATTTTGTATGTGATTTGAAATCGATTGTTTTTTATATTAGATATGGATATAGTTATTACAGTTACAAATTTATGTTTTGTCGTTTCAAATGCAAATTTAATGTGTAGTTACAATTCAGTTCAATTTAAAATGCAAATTTCGACTACATTACAGACAATCTTCCAAAATTTAGAATTGAATACATACATTATGTTTTAAGATTGAAATTACAATTCCAATTCAATTACAATGTAAAATTTCAAATTAAATGTGTAATTTTAATTCCAATTCAATTACAATTTAAAAGCTCGTTTTCAACTACATTACAATTGCATAAATGAAATCAAAATGTAAAATTAGAATACATTTGAAATTAAAAATTGAAATTGCAATTACATTATGTTGTCTACACATTACAATTCAATTACAATTTACACATTCCAATTCAATTACAATTTAAAACTAAAATCTCAAATTTAATGTGTAATTTCATTTGAAAATTCAATGTGTTGTTCCAATTTACAAGTTCAATTTCAATTGTACATTACAATTGCATTTGAAATAAAAAATTTAAATTAGAATACATTGTACAATCTAAAATTTAAATTTTACAATTTTACATTGTATATATATATTTTAAATGAACACAATTGTATTTGACATCAAAATTTAAAATTAGAATACATTTGAAATCGAGAATATGTACATGAGATGTAATTTTTTTAAGTTTCTCTTATGTTTAGTTATTATAAAATTTGATATTATTCTTTTTTTAATTACTTTATGTTGGAGTTGGTAAAACATTCTATATTTTGAAATTTCTTTTATCATTTTTGTATCGACCATAAAAATCACCACTTTTCAATATTAAAATTGCATTTTTAATTGTAGAAATGGATTCAATATCCTCAAAAACCCTTCGGCACCATATTATGTATTGTGTGGTTGCATCTTTTCATAATAATAATGTGTGGTTGAAATATGTAATAAAATATGTAGTTTATATTTCTACAAGTTTAATTTTTTTTGCCACTCAAAATTAGTTCATTGGATCAAGTGCTAACAAAAATATTGCGATCCATGTTGCCTCCCATGTCTACAAACTTGGTAAGATGGCAACAGAGAAGAACGATCCTAATATGCAATGCTATTTGATGAGTTCACAAAACTAGGTAAACTAAAACAATCGTTGAAGATATTTTGTAGAATTAAATGTCAGTAGCATTTAAGTCAAATGTTGGTGTTTACAATAAATGGTTTAGGGTTTTATTGAATGAAGGAAAATCAGACGAAGCTTAGAATCTCTTCCAAGGCATGGTGGATGGAGGCCAAAACATTGATGATGTGGGATACAATGTACTGAGTTTTGGTAATGAAGGGAGCTTTGAGAGGTCCAAAAAAATATTTCATAATTTTTTAGGGAAAGGGCAATCTCATTAAGGAGCTTGAGGCACAACTTGGTGGGAAACCACAAGAACTAAATTCGATTGTTGAAGTGAAGCCAATAATGGAAGCTTTTGAGGCCAAGGTCATTGTAGTAGTGTATATTAGTCCTATACATTTTGAGATATGATTGCAATGAGAACCTAATGTGACCACTAGTGATTATGACCCAAAAAATGGAAAGGACTATGTCATGTCCATGGATTGATGTAGAGGGGACTGCCACCAACACCCATGATTGTTGTATTTTTGTTTGAATACCTACATACATTAGAGTCAATTTACAAATAAAGCCAATAATGCAATCTCCATGTTAGATCACTAGCCACAAAATCCATGATAAAACTATTGGAACACACAATGTTCAAGACAAATACACCACAAATAAGGTAAGCATGAGATATTTTTCATTACGGATATGTACATATTTTCCATGCTATTATTACGTCTATGTTTCGACTTTCATTATTATGTAATCCATGTCTATAAAAAACAAAGGCATGTACGAGTTGTGTTTTGGTTTGTTAATTGAGGTTTTTTTACGCAAGCAAGGCCATATAATACTAACTAATTTCTCTCAAAGAGGTTCCATGCTTATGCGTGCAAAACTGCATGATAAAGATGGTTTTTGATGCATGTAATCCAAAAATTGAGAAGGTTTGATGGTTAGAAATTATAGTGAATGTTTGTGAGTTGTGCCAACAATGGGTATTGTTTGCATGAAAATATATTCAAAGATTATGTGTAAGTGCCCTTTAGTTGAATTGTACCCTCTATCTCCTATGTTATATTCCATGTAGCACCAAGTGCCAATATTTTTATTAAATGGAATGAGGAGAAGCAAAAAAAATCGATCCTAACTTTGAAATCTTCTTGATAACAAAACTAATTGATTATTGTTGAATGAAACATTTTTTCAATACATTGGTATTTGATAATATTTTTATATAATTGATAATGAAATACAATGTAATTGATAAGGAAATACAATGTAATTGATGAGGAAATACAATGAATGGATTATAATGTATAAAATTTTGCAAATTTGAAATCAAAATTTAAAATTAGAATACATTGTACAATTCAAAATTTAAATTTTACAATTCCACATTGTATAGATGTATTTTAAATTCTCAATTACATTACAATTGTATTTGAAATCAAAATTTAAAATTAGAATGTACATTCAAGTGTATTCACATTGGAGCACCATGACCCAAATTTCACAAAAGCCTCCCATCTAGTATTTGTATTCTTGACATTAAAGCATCTACAAAAATACATTTATAAAACAACCTCAAAAATATCCAAAAAAATATTACACAAGACAACATGAAAACTATTCCAATGATGCAAGTGGCATACATGTAACTCATTCATCTGGCCAATGGGTTATAGAAATGCAAGTCTCCATAATACGATCATGATCAGCTCCTGTCATCTTCCATCTTGTAGGACTCGACGAAATAAGCAACTAAATATTTTTTTTTAATCTAACTTCCATAAAATTTTCATGTGGTAGACTAAAACTTCAATTATTAAGTGGTTTGGGTCACAATTCCATTCATAAAAAACAAACTATAATTTAGTGACTTAGTTAGCGTCTAAGTCATAGGTTTCTATCTTTATGTACTTTGTGAGAGAACATAATTTGAATGTAGCCAAATACAACTCATTTAAATAAGGTAAAGATACTACCTATTTAACTAAACCACAAATTCTACTCTTTTAAATAAAGTCAAAATACTACTCATCTACATGAAACCAAATGACTACTCCTTCCGTAAATATTCATAATCATAAAGGATCTAAATAGCTTTCGCTTCCAAGACCTGGCATTTTCATTTATTTCCAGGTGTACACTTCGTAACATAATGCATAGTATTTAGGTAAGGAAAACAGGGCACGAACGTTATAGGCGGACCTATTTTATATAGTTCCCCGAAGGGTCGGTAGAAAAAAAAAAGACATATATAAAACAACTTGCTTTGCGTTATTACATTTATAACGATAAAATCTCTTGCATCATTACATATCGTAAATATTCATAATCATAAAGGATCTAAATAATAGAACTCAAGCCCTTATAGCATAAGGAGTATTAAGTGATTTCTAAACATAATGAAATTTTAAAAGATATTATACAAATTCCACGTTGATTTCTTTTGGAAATATGTTATTCTACCTTATACTTATTTGAAGATATGGTTTCAATACGTCATTACAAATATTTTAAAGTATTGGTATATCCTCTTTCTATACATGAGGCAATACATAAATAAGCATATAGAAATCCTTTAAGAAATTCAATAATTCCCAAACTAATCATTTATATATTTTAATTACTTTATTTGTTTAAAAAAAATACAATGCATTACCCACATTCAACATTCCATAATATAAAGGTTCCTAATACTTCCATGTAAAGGTAATAACAAGATTTTACACTATAAGTACACCATCAAGAATATATATATGTGCACTTATATTTTAATGATCACACCCGTATGACTTTTAACAACAATATTAATATTAACTTGCTCTTAACGATTTTCACATAAATCAACCGTACATATTTTAGGACAATCTATTGCATACCTTTCCATTTGCATTAAAAGTAGTCTATATATATAAATGTTTACGTCACGTTCTACTACCCAAGTATTCACCAAGTGCTCAAGCATAAAAGTTTAAATATATAGAGGGAGCTAAATTCCGATCGCCGGCTTAACTCTAAGGGAGATATCATAAACATAAAAGAAATGGCTACAAAAGTCAAGCGTGAAGAATACCGCAATACTTATAAAATCATAATGCGATATGGGAAAACTAGGACGTGTCAAAATAAAAAAAATAATAATAATATGCAGTAAAACAAAAGTGATTGCAGTAAAAAAATAATAATAATATGCAGTAAAACAAAAGTGATTGCAGTGACGTGTCCATTTAATTCCCATGCTGGATAAATGTAACCCTCAGCACATTAAATAAGCAAAGCAGGACGAGAATGATGCAACCGTAAATCGCTGGCCCTTCCTCCGTCGAACTGGCGAGTGTTCGTTCGATCTCATGGCTGAGTAGTCGTGGGCTTAAGGGTTTGCTTAGCAGAACTTGTTGGTCGGGTTCAAGATGCAGTAACGTGTAGTTTTAAACACTGATCAAAATTCGGCAATAGTTGTCAGGGGTATTGTCACAGGACTGGGTATTAGCAAGGGTGATGCTACAGAGTTGATATCTTCTGATTAGCGCACAAAAAGGAGGATTCCAAGAATGACGGGGAGACGATCTAAACATAACATTGACTTCTGAAACTAATTAGCATTAACATGATTCACAAATAAATCGACTCCTGACACTATATAGCATTTAACACTATTCAAAAATGTAGTCGGCTTCTGGAACCATTCGATGGTAATACGTTCTATGATTTAAAATCGATTCTGATAGTATTTAATCCGTGATGCAATCTATAATTAAAGGTTGATTTCTGAAACGATTGACAGAGACACGATCTAAAATTAAAGTCGATCTCTGAGACATTTAACCGCAATCCAACCTTCAAATAAAAAAAATCAATTTATGAAACAATTAAGAGAGATACAATCTATAGTTTAAGATCGATCTCTGAAAACATTTAACAGTGACACAGTTTACAAATAAAATTCAGTTTCTGAAACAATAGACAGAGATACGATCTATTATTAAAATCGATCTCTGCAGACATTTAACCGTGATGTTATTGTTTTAAAATAAAACTCGATTTCTGAAACAATAGACATAGATACGATCTATTATTAAAATCGATCTCTGAAAACATTTAAGCCTGATAAATTTACAAATAAAATCGATTTCTAGAACAATAGACAGAGATACGATCAATAATTTAAAATCGATCTCTGAAGACGTTTAACCGTGATACAATTTACAAATAAAAATCGATTTCAAACAATAAACAGAGATACGATCTATAATTAAAATCGATCTCTGAAGACATTTAACCGTGATATAATTTACAAATAAAATTGATTTCTGAAACAATAGACAGAGATATGATCTATAATTAAAATCGATCTCTGAAGACGTTTAACCGTGATACAATTTACAAATAAAAATCAATTTTTGAAACAATAGACAGAGATTCGATCTATATTTAAAATCGTTCTCTGAAATTCAAGCAGGAAGTAGATCTGATTATTGGAATTCAACACCAGAGATCAGTATTCAGAAAGCGGTCCGCCCCTCAAGATAGAGCACTGTAATTTAGAATACAGAGTCCATCTGAGCGTTAAATCTAAACTCAAGGAGTCAGTTCCATGCAATCGATAAGCATGAACCGATCTAAGCATAAGGGTTGAGCACTGCGATTAAAATGCAGTCTCCCTTCGATTTCCATCTTATAAATAAAACAGTTCATAGCATTCACTTTCGTCATTGCGGGTGATTCTCAGAAATAAAATCTTTTGAGTACAAACTCTTGGTTCAACGTATTACAACTAGAAACTTATCATAAAATTTCATTTAAACATTCTTGGGTGATTTCTATCAAAAGAAAGTAAATATATAACACAAGGACTACCTTCTCCGGTGGTTGCGTTCAAAGTGTTCTGTAAGTAGTGCCGAAACTGTTTTAAAAAATTTCCCGGCTGAATTCTTTGACTGTTCGCCGATGGACAGCTCGGTTAGCCACCCTACCACTCCGGAAGTACTCTCCTTCCTTCCGGACTCCTGAGCTAATCAGGTCATAGAGTTCACACACAATAATCAAGAAATCCAACTTGGGATTCCCCCCACCAAGATTTCCAACCAAACCCTCAATAGCACCAAGTCTTGAGGCAATTCAATATTACGATAGTCATCCAGGATCCAGGATCTGGGTACTTTACCCATTCCCAAAGTCTTCATTTTAAAGGAAAATTCCATGCGACACATGTCGCTTCATGCATAATTACATATTTTATTAAATTTCCAATTTAATAATACTCACCCATCCATGTGTTAATTTTTCTAGGAGTTGCACCGATCATTCCTAAGTTTGCTCATGTTTGTCCCCTAAATATTTTACTTAACTCCTAGCTTTGAGTTGACTAGGTGTCCATGCTTAAGATTCTACTATGCTCCTAAAATAAAGATTTATAATATTTTAAATGCTCAAAAAATATTTCTTTATGTGTAAATGTCTAAATAACATTTAATATTATTTAAATGTAAAAGTAATCATTCATGTGAAAATGCCTAAAGTGTTCAAATGCATTTCTAAGTAATGTTCTAGGTACAAACTTACATGTTTTTATGCAGTTAGGTTTAATAATAATTTTCACTAGAACCCCAGTGTCGCGCCGTTGGGCTTCCCCGTTCCTTAATTTCCTTTCTCTGACATGGCACCACTCCGTCGGGTCCAGTCATCCATAGTTTCATTTCCTCAGCAAGGTACAATATCATTTGGTCCTTGCGTCCACTTTTTCCATTCTCAATATGGTAACGCATCATCGGGCCCTTCTACCATCATCTTTCTGTTTTGACTTGCGGGAACTTCATGTAGGGATTTCAAGAGTTGTGACCTTCCATCATCCATCTACACACTATTAGGGACTAATGGCGCTGAGGAGTGAGTTCGTTCTCACTGCGCGCCCCCAACTCCTATGTGACCAGCTCTGTCCTGGCCCACTTTGTACTCCTTCACGCTTTCCTCTTGAGCAAGCGGATCAATGCTTATCTGCCCAGTGTGGTATTCCATCAGAAGTCGACATCATCGTCGCTCTCCCTGTGTGTGATTTACCCGTAATCTACAACCCTTCATATTCCTTTGTGTGTCCGTCGGTGAATTGTTTCACCTGCTGCTACACACATTTCTCACAAACAAATTATTACTAGTTATGTCCTCAATAATTATCGTTGATTCATAAATCTTCTATTTCATTAAGCTTTTATAATTCACTCAAATATTACTCATTCATCTAATAAAATATGCATTTCGTCAATAATTACTTTCTTCGTTCTCATCACATAATCACCGTAGAGCTAGTTGTTAAGCATCATTCATAAGCATATTTTTCATAATCATAGTTAATCGTTAAACACATGTAATCATTTATTTACATCTACTGTTTAGATACACATACTCAAAATAAAATCAAAGAATTATTTTATTATTGTTTCAATCGGTCGGGTCACTCAACAGGTGCCCTCAATGTCTACAATAGTCTAGGGGCACTACACATCTCTTTGGCTCACCTCTCTTCACCTTGATTTCTGTTAGATGTATCCAAGCTGCCACCACCAAATGACTTTATTGACATGATATATATTCAGGCATAAAATCTCTGTAAATAATATGAGCACCTTGTTTTTTCACTTTTTCAAAAAAGTGTCCCATTAGAACTATGTCTCCAGTCTGGTATGTGAAGTCCCCATCTTGGTAGGGTCGCACCAACCTACTCTTTATTTGCGTGCACTGCATCAAATAGTATGCCACATTTTCTTGGTTGTGGAGGGGTGCAATGACAACGAATACATCACCTGTAAGATACATTACAAATATTATTCAAATGTCCTACATTCATTTCTACAACATTTGTATATGTGTAATATATAATGAACTAATTAACTTAATGAAGACTCTTGTACCTTCCCTAACCATATCAGAAACTCGATCATGATCTAATGAGACCATTGCCTCTTCAGTGTGCATCTCTTGCCATGTTGGAATTGGATGTGGGCCCTTTGGATTAAGAGAGACATATTTCCATGGTTTCACATATACATCATTTTCACAGTGATCTCGCATCCGTTTGCATCAATGTAAAAATCGCAAAAACAAGCATAGTTCCTTGTTTCAATGGAAAATATGTCACCCATGTCTTTGCTTCGAACAGAGTGTAATTCCCTCGTACCACGGATGGTCTCACAATACCATGACATGGATCTATTAACATATCCAAGGGAAACATCCCAAGAGAACCTACATGGAATTTAGTTTGTCATATGTAAATTCCTATCGAGTATGTGTTCTTTTAGAAATGACGATATTGAATGTTATTAGCTTATTAATTGAGTTTGGAGTTTATTACATGCACACCGGCCTTGCTTGTTCACGACCTTGATGTCCCAAATGACGTGTGCACCAATCAACTACTTTAGTGGAGCATTTGAGTCGGGTTGCACCATGACTCATCTGGTACCTCCGAAGTGCTCATTTTACACATGCACCTGCACCATCATGTTCACCCTTTCCATGCCCTGTCTCAAAAAATCTCCACGTGTGTCGGATTCCTGTCTATTTGTGAAGGAAAATCAACCAATAAAATGAGCGTGTTGATTTGAATTGCCCTGCACACCCATCTGATCAAATCCAGTGTTCAGTAAATGATACGCCTCTCTTTCTGAATGAATCATAAATCAACCCAAAGCAGTGTTGAATGAACAATGTGTCATGCTCACGATCATCACTAACATAAAAATGGTACTCCTTGATCACTTCACGTGACTGAGGAGTGCTATTCCTACCATCAATGCTTTCCTGAGCATGTTTGTACAATACATGTACGAAGATAGAAACCTGGTCGGAGTGATAGTACTCACTCTATATCTTTCTCTGAGGAGCAAAGGTGTAGTTATCCACAAAGTCTACCACTGATAAGATTGTGCCCGGCTCAAATACGTCACAAGAATGTTTGAATTCTGAAGCTTGCCACCTGGACCTAGGGGAGTGCTTTATGTATTTATAAATCTGACTTTGAAACTTCTCCATGAAATCTGAAACAAAAATCTCATCATCGAGCAAGTCGATCCTTTTGGATGGCATGGATGAAGAATATGTTGGATTCATGGTGACGTACTCATACCTATTCCACCTAACGGTGATATCTAACAATCCATGGTGTGTTGGATTGATAGGAAAGTTCCTATGGAATAATGTCAAATCACCGCATTCATGGCATTTTCTCCCACCTACACACCTCTTATTGAAAAACACGTGTTCAGGATTCCTATTGCATAGTATCATACAAATAAAATCTCTCACTATGTGAGGAGGTAGTACACCGTTTCAGTGCCTTTTGAGAAAATCTAGAAATGTGTCATAGTATAGTTGAAATTCAACGTGGTACCGACAGCAACAAATGTCATGAATCGTATTCGGCCTAATATACCACGGTTTCAATTTGTTGAACATGCTAAATGATATTTGAACACCAGGATTGGTTTATTGGAATTCCTCGTAAAGTGCAACTCCCATCATCTCCATCACATGCTTACATTGCTCCTGATAAATGCCTCTGGATAAACGTTGTCGTAGGACATGCTTTATATCTAGAATAGCACGAGAATGGCTATCCCAAAACTCTATCACCTTCTCTCTAATGCCTACTTCCATCCTGCCTCGATAGGGTTCCCTACAAATAAGAGCCCAACAAGCAGCTTCATCATTTTCATTCTATCCAGACCCTGAATTTAGTATATTTGAGCAATGTTCTTTTTGAAACATTGAGCAATGATGCCATTGTTGATACCATTCAATTTCTTGAGCTGCTTTGTGCCACAACAACCGTTGTCATTTCCCTACGAGTAGCTTGGGTATCATTGTTTCTTGATTTTCCAAACGAAGATAATGCAGTTCTTACATTTTCTATTGCATTCTCGCATGTCTTTTTTGTTTTAACATCTTGAAAACCCAACAACTTTATGGAACGTTTCAATTTTTTTGTGTTTTATCAACCCATGTAGGATTTGAGCTTGTGCCATCATTGAATGTTGTTCAAAATATGACTTGATTATGTTATTGACATGCTCTCTAACTCTCCGACTAGGGATCGAGTTCGCAATCTCTTCTTGTGCAGAAACAACTGCACAATTTTCTAGAAAATTTCCACCCCTTCCAACCCCACTGCAACTCCCATTTATACTTTCAATGTGAGAGGGAAATGTGTCATGTGATGGCTGATCAGGATCATGAGGGGGCACATGGACATGCGATTCTTGATCACCATGATGTGATGTATGACCATAATCTCTCCCTACATAACATGTAAATTAACAAATTGAAAATTGGTTACTTGATAGTTGTGCATTGAACTTTAAAATTGCTAGTAACTTAAAATTTGATGTGGAAATTGAAAAATTGACAATTGCATGTGAATTGAATTTTTCAACTAATACATTTAGCTTGAGAATTGTTCTAAGTAAAAATTGAAATTGCTACTAACTTGAAATTTGAAATTGCTCAAGTAACTTGAAATTGCTAACTTAACTAAACTTGAGAATTGTTCTAGAAGTAAAGTTTGAAATTGCTAGTAAAATTTGAAATTGCTTGTAACTTGAAATTGGTAGTAACTTGTACATTTAACTTTAAAATTCCTAGTAACTTGAAAATCAAGCATATATATTTAAGTCAAGATAATTATTAATAACTTGATAAAAATGATTGTGGGCATAAAAATTAATATCATTTATAATCATCACATTATATAATTGTGGGCAAATTTTCTTCATGCAATTTATGTCCATTTTACTTTTACATTACAAGAAAAATGTTATTTTAACTTTATGGTATAAAATAAATAAATATTTAAAATACAAGTTGCAAATCACCACAAAGAATAAATGATTACAACACTTTTACCATGAAATTTCAAGGACAACATCATGCATCCCATGTTGTATATACGTGAAATCAAAATTTAAGATTGGTTTTTTACCCATGATAAAATACCTATTATACTCTAAATGTGGGGAAAAAAACATTGATTTAGAAGTGAAAACGATATTTAATTAAAAAAATTGTAGTGATATGATTAAGGAGAAATTCATAATTTCTAATGCAAAATAAAAGTGTCCCATTAGTTGATAATTTTGCAATTTCAACAATAAACAATTATGGAAATTGTAATTTTTATCATAAATTGCAATTTAATGATTTTTTATCAATAATGCTTCACATATCAATGCAAGGTTGCAAACATTGCAAATAATTATTTCCAATTTGTCCTAACAAAATATATGATTCTAATCATTAGTCTTATCATGGTGATATGTCATGTTATGTAAATAAAAGTACATGTGATAGATGGAATTTTTTAAAAGTAAACATTATAATTAAATAGCTCTTTGAACGTTCATTTGTATTCAAATATTCATTACTATGCAAATATTGCCAACCACCATAAGTATTAAAATACTGTCAACGAGCATAACTATGAAAATATTCATTCATTTGTTTTCAAATTGAATAAATTCTAACTAATACATAACTATCACAACATGTTCATTTCAAAATATTCATTCATTTGTTATGAAATTAAATTTTCTAACAAAACAAGAACTCAAATTACATTTAACTTGAAAATAGGGTCCAAGTGTACATTTAATTTGAAAATTATTCTAATTACATTGAAAATTGTCAGTAAAGTTTAGAAATTTGAAAATAGTTAATATGTACATACATTTTAACTTGAAAATATAATCTAAGTGTACATTTCATTTGAAAATTGTTGGACAATAAAATTGAAAATTGTTAGCAACTTTGAAATAATTTGAAAATTGTTAAAAACAACTTTGAAACATAATTTGAAAATTGTTAACAATTTTGAAATAATTTGAAAATAGTTAAAAATATGTACATGTATTAACATGAAAATATAATCTAAATTTACATGTTTCATTTGAAAATTGTTCCAATTTAGCATTTGTTAGCCACTTGAAAATTGTTCATTTAACATAAGAATTGTTGCAAACTTTGAAATTTAAATAACAAATAGATGAAATAAATAAGAATATCATTACAAATAAATATGAAACAAATTAAATTATGAAATTTAGTAAAATTTATAGGAAAATTGTTACTAATGTTGTAAATTATGTAGCATGATATTTAAATTATGATAGCATGTAATTCAATAATTTACCTTGGTTGTCCTCCATTGGAATTTGTTGTACCAGATGTGCATCTTCTTCTTTTCTCAACCTTGCTCTTTGTTGTCTCATTCATTCTCTATTCTTCTCATGCTCTTCATTGTCATTTTGTTGTCTAGCATGTTTTATTTGTCTTTCTTTTCTGATTCCCCATCAATCTACAATGAAAACAAACATTTTTTTTTTCAAATTGTTATAACAAACAACAATATGTTAGTATAGAATCTTGAAATATGCCTACAAAGAAATATTACATGTCTAATGATCTCCAATTCAACAACATGAAAATGACAAAGCTCTAATTCAACAAGATCAAAATGACAAAGCTCTAATGGAAAAATAAACAAGCAATGAGTTAAATTATTGTTTTTGATTAATTGTTTGCTACTTATATACAGGTTGGTTGATGTTTTTACGAGGGAAGGGTAGCTGGAAACATTAATTGTTGCCAACTCCTTTCGCAGGTTCACCCGAGTTCATTTATATATTTTTTTTACACAGACCAACCCTCAATCGAGCATATTTTACAGGACCTCAATCAAGCAGATACCTCAATCGAGGGCTTGAACATGCCTTGTTCGAGCTCTTGTTAAACCCTCGATTGAGGTGTTGTTAAACCCTCGATTGAGGTAATTTAAATATCTCGATCGAGCAAATAGCTCGATCAAGGGCTTAAAAACCAGGCCGAGAGCCCTTTTCACTGCAGAATGAAATTTTTGTCTACCTTCCATAGAGTTAAACCATGTCATTAAATGCTCATTAATGAGCGGACTTGATACCATTGGATTCGTCAACGAATCCTCTATCCAGATACATAAAATTTACGAATTTTTATCTTCATATGTTTTTTGTTTTTAAATTTCTACTAAAACTTGCCCTAAAAAACCTGCCGACAACTTTGATTGAGCTCAAAGATAAATCCACAACATTCAAAATACACATCCAAAAAATTTGAAAAAATACACAAGCCCTAGATAAACGCATCCTCTTTAAAATGACATTTTTAGTTTTGCAAATTATGTAAAAAATCAAAATATTTCGTGCACACACACATGTGTGCAAAATGAGACTTAAATATTCATTGGCTAGTTTCGAAAAATAATAATAAATATAATTTTTCGAGAAAAATTAAATCAAAATTATGTAAGCCCTAGTGCATTCTGTCTAGATCATGTTCACATATTTCATTTTTTTAAATTATTAATTTAACATTAAATTATTGTGCACACACACAAACTACTTGTTAATTTCTCTTCAAATTTTTAAGTACACATGTTTCATTAAATGAAAATTCAACACGATATATGACATTGGTATATTTTGAAAAAAATATCATTGGAAATCCAACATAATTCTCTACATTTCATTTTTTAACCGCATGCCAAAATTCATGTGGCAAGTATGAGTTTCGAGGGCTTCAATTTAATACATGGGTAAAATTTCTATTTTTCACCGTCATATTTGGCCAAAAAGAGTTACCCATCTTCATGGAATCACCGAGGACTATTATTTTTTTTCTACAGGGCCATTCTAACATCGTGGAGTATAAGTAACATGATACTCCCTCTTACTCCCTAATTGCTTACAAAAGGAAATGAGTTCATTAGAATTGTACTCTCCACCATTATCACTTCACAATATTTTGATGTTATGTCTTGACTGCTTTTCTACCAAGGATTTAAATTCACAAAAGATATCAAACACTTGACTCTTGTGTTTCATGAAATAAATATAACATTTTCTAGTAGCATCGTCTCTGAAAGTAACAAAGTACAAGTAGCAAGAGATAAAAGGAGTACTCATTGGTCCACTACACACATTAGAGTTAATAAGGTCAAGAGTTTTTCTCACAATTTTTTTATCACTGCAAAATAAAGTACCCCTATGATGCTTTCCCATAGCACATGCATCACATACACTTAATTTTCTTACATTAAATTGTAGAATACCTCTTATCATTGTTTGTACCTTCCTTAGATTTTCTAGATTCATATGACCAAACCTCCTGTACCATAACTCCATAAGTGATACATCATCATGCACCAATGCCTTTGATCATCCACACTTACAATCAATCTACACAAGTGACCTTCTATGATTCCTTTGCGACCCACTTAGGGATTTCCATATTTGAAATCTATAATTATGTATTTTCCTTCGGTTAACTAAACCTTCATATTATGATTAGTAACAACACTCACTAAAAACAGATTCTTTGTTAGGGAAGGAACATACAAAACATTATTTATGAGAGTTATACCTCCACTTGGTATTCTAATGCACACAATGCTTACTCCTTTAACCTCATGAGATCGATCATCACCCAAAAATATTGATTCTCCAGTATTGCTCTCTCTAATTTCTATGAATAGTGTTCTATTTGGAGACATGTTAATTTTCTGACCCCAAATCGGTTTCAAGTCTCAATAAAATTCAGTTCCTAATGCCCAAACCCCATTCTAGTGACCGTTAAATATATATTTTTTTGCATAAACCAAATTTCATAACAAGAAACATGTGGAATCTTTAACAACTATAGAACATAAATTAATATGCCACACATAGGAAATTTTGCACATCGATTTTTGGGAAAATAGCCCTTGGAAAAACCCCCTAAGGGGAAAACCGGTGAGAGAGAGAGAGATATTTTATTTTTTAAGAAAACAATTGCAACAATATAATATCAGTAATAAATATCAAACTTATCTCGACAACCATGACCTCACTCTACCTTGAAAATTGTGCCAAAATAAACCTTGAAAACAATTACTTGTTTACCTCAAAATTTGTGCCAGAATATCTATGCTCAAGTTGTATTGTACATTACACATCCCCTCCTCAATTTCTATGTTGTATTATGGTCTTGATGCCTCAAATGCATGCCAACAATTCATCATTTAAATACCTCAATTTTCATGCCCACTTATGCCTAGAAAATCGTGTTGTATATACTGCTCTACCTTCCTTAGTAGAACTGAGTGCAACTGAATTTTTCTTCTAACTAAACCATGAAACAACTATCGAGACTATACTAAAACAACACCCAAAAGTTTTCTTTTGGTCTATCACACAAACTACCCAATCAATATCTGTGTAGCCAGCCATACTAAATCCATCTCATCTCCTATAGTCCATACCATAATCCACCATACAACTAAAATACCTGAGAACATGTTTTACAGCTACCCAATGCACTCTCGTCGGCTCAACTACATGCTAACTAATATTTTTCACTAAAAAATACAAATTAGGCTTTGTGTCGACCAGATACATCAACAAGCCAATGAGATGACGATACAAAGTAGAATTAACCAACTCACTCTCACAAGCATTTAGATTCTTCTAGTTGGTGATCATAGTTGTGGAATCACACCTGCAATACTCCATATGAAATATCCTCAAGTTGTATAGTGCATATTTTCCTTTCCCTAGGAAAATGTGGCTAGCCTCTGTCCAAATCTCCAATCCCATAAAATAATGCATTTCCCAATATCTTTCATTTCAAACTCTAAAGAAAGATCTCCCTTGCACTATACAATGAGTCTCTATGAAATTGTAATGAACAAATCATCCACCTAGTGAAAAAGAATAAGCGGATCTTCACTCACCACAATGAATTATAGTTTAGGATCCACCTCACTCTTTTGAAACTCCATATATAGAAAGTAAGAATCAATCCTAGAGTACCATGCTTTCGTAGCTTTCTTCAATCCATAAAGCGCCTTCTTTAACCTGCAAACATGAGAATCTCTCCCATGTATCTCAAATCCCTATGGTTTCTCGACATACACCTCCTTCTATATAAGTCCATTGATAAATGTTGTATTCACATCCATATGGTGGATCTTCCAACCCATCTCTGCTGTAATGGAGATCATTGCTCTGGTCAAAGAGTATCTAGAAATTGGTGCAAAGGTCTCATCATAATCAACTCCCTCTACCTGAGAGAAACCCCATGCAACAAATCAAGCTTTGTACTTCTTGATTCTACCATCCACAATATGTTTGATCTTGTACAACCACCTAGAAGTCACCATTGACTTCCATTCTAGTTTCAAAACCACTTTCCACACATCATTCTTCATGATGGAATTGTACTCTTCCACCATGGGATCTCTCCATACCTGATGTTTTACTGCCTCCTCAAAAGTAGAAGGTGCAAACTTGGGAATACTGGTCACCAAGTCTATATAATTGCAAAATCACTTTGGAACTCTACTCTCCAGGACGTATCACTTGGGATTCCCCACAGACTCATGAGCCTCCCCCAAGGTTTCTTGAATCCATTTTGGCTTCCACTTCCTTGAAGTAGTCTCATGTGGGGGAAACTACCCCTACTCATCCTAATCTAACGATTGTCCCCTTGAAGAAGTAGCACTTGTGGTATGTGTCTCTGTGACCGGTTGACCTAAACCTCATGAATTTGAAATTGGGGAAACAAAAACCTATGATATTGTACCAATACCTAGGGAACCTGTAACCTATGTACTTGAACCTGAAGAACTTGCAACATGTGGACCTATCACCCTTGATATATGTGACCCTATACTCAGTGAATCTAGACTCTATGAAATACTCATTTGAGGTGTGGGAGCCTTTTTATCCCCATTCTCTGACTTAGTAGACTTCCTAAAGGCCCACTCCTCCTCAAATATCACCTCCCACCTCACAACGAATTTCCTCCAGGCATGAATGTTTATGAGAAAGGCCTTCAAAGTCTCATCATACCCAACAAAAATGCCTTTTTTTGTTGTGGGATTGCACTTTTTCCTCTTCTTTGAAGGGACATGTGAGTAAGTAAGGCATCCAAATATCCTAAAATGACCAACCTCGGGCTTCTTCCCTATAAAATCCTCTTCGACAGTTTTACACCCCAAATCCCTATGGTATCTCTTGTTCTAAATGCATGTAGCTATATTACAAACCTCAACCCAAAGAAATAATGGAAAAATATGATCATGAAGCATAACTCTCACTACACCCATAATGGCCCAGTTCTTTCTCTCTCCAACCCCATTTTTTTGTGGGGTATATGGAACTTCCAACTATCTCATGATCCCCTTTTGTGCATAGAAATCACGAAATTCCTTGGATTTATACTCGCACACATTGTCTGATCACAATAGTTAGATTTTCCTTCATGTTTGGTTCTCCACAAGAGATTTAAACTCTTGGAACCTATGCAATAAGTCTTTACACTATTTTCTCTTCAAGAAATAGATCTAGGTCTTCTTGGAGAATTCATCAATGAATATCACAAAATACTCATAATATATAAATGATATAGAAGACATCAGACCACATAAATCAGAATGAACCAAATAAAGTATCCTTGTCAATCTGTTGTCACTACTTGAAAAGACAGTCTTGGTGTACTTTTCCAGAGCACGCCCCTTGCACACATCACTATACTCCATGCTAAACTCTAGAAAACCTGTAACCATATCGCAAGTGGTCCATCTTCCTATTCCATAACTGGCATAAATCACAACTGCTACTGTATTTTTGTGCCAAGACATGAAGGGGCTGAAACAAGATCTTGTATAATTTTCCACATTGGACACCAATCAGTGCAGCTATAATGTCACTCGATCCCTTAGGATGAATGAGTACATTCCCATATTGGAATAGTAGCACCAATCCCCTATCATCGATAATGGATACTGATATCGATTTCTTCTTTAACCCAGAGCTATACAAGACATCCCTCATTTTCATGGACTCCCTATACTCCCTCTAAAAGATTACAGTCCCTTGTCCAACTAGCCTGACATTAGTGTCATCTATAAGCACCGCCTCAAGATCCAAGTCAGTCTTAGTGAACTCTGTGAAATTATCATGATCGCATGTCATATGGATGGAAACCCCATTATCATTATACCAAGTGTAGGTGGTAGATGCCCTCAATCAATCTCCAACAAACAAGGAAAAATAATTTTCATACTCTTCCTCTATGATGGTTACAGTAGATGCACTCAATGGATGACAAACAAAAAGGAAAAATATTTTTCAAACTTCATGGAATTCTCATCAACTTCAGCCAAAGATGCAGTATGTTGCATCTTCTTCTTGTTGTTAGGACACTGTCTAGCGTAGTGTCCAAACTTATGACAAGCAAAGCATTTCACTTTGCTCATATCTTTCTTCTTATCAACATTTTTCTTAGCCCCACCCTTGGGAACCTTCTTGGACTTCTTCTTGCCTTTAGCTATGAGTGATACATTATACTCATCTTCCTTACTATTGGATGAACTCCACTACACATATGCTCTTTGTGTTTCCTCCTAAATGAAGTGATCCCAAAGACAATCCCAAGAAGGAAAATTTTATCTTTCTACAATTCCTTCTACAAAAGAAATCCCATTGTTTGGTCACCCCATTCAAAGTTTTCCTTTTAACTTTGTTTTCTACATACAACAACCTCCCCAAAGTCACCTAGTTCATCCCTCAGCTAAGTTATCTTGGTAAGGTAAGAGGAAACATTTTAAGTTTTGGTCATCCGATACTTTTCAATTTCTCCTTTAACACCAGCTTCTGATTCTCATTGGAAATTTAGTAAAGTCTAGTTAAGGAATCACACATATTATAAGCAGTGACTTAACTATCACATGTTGAATCACATGGTCCTTGATAGTATCAAGGATGATCCTTTTGGCCTTGATGTTCTCTTTATTATAGGATTCCAATGCTATAGCATATGTAGGCATCGTCATGGGATTTTCTTGTGTGTTGTTCATTATGTCCCACAAATCGCACTCCTGCAAAAGAACAACATTCCTCTCTTTCCATGGATTGAAATTGGAATCCCCATCTAATCTATCATCAACCCTTATACCGATAGCCATTGACCTTAACACTAAAAACAAGTCCAAATTTCTACATGGTAAACAAAACAGTCACTCTCTTTCAAATCTAAAAGTGTCCTAGTGTATTTTGCTTTGATTTTTTAAGCAAGCTTTGATACCATGTTAATTTTATGATCCCAATCGAGTTTCAAGTCTCAATAAAATTCATGGTTTAATGCCCAAACCCCATTTGAGTGACTATTGAAAATAACTATTTTTGCATAAACCAAATTTCATAACAATAAACACATGGAACCTTTAACAACTATAGAACATAAATTAATATGCCACACAGAGGAAATTTTGCATAGGTATTTTTGGGGAAATAGCCCCTAGAAAAACCCCCTAAGGGGAAAACTAGTGAGAGGGACAGAGAGAGATTGTATTTTTGAAGAAAAAAATTACAGTAGTATAATATTAGCAATAAATATCCAACTTATATCGACAACCATGACCACAGATTGCCTAAAAAATCGTTCAAAATCATCCCCGAAGATAGTTCCTTCTTCGCCTCAAAATTCATGCCAAAATTTCAATGAACACACTATAAGGTACAATACAAATTACCTCCTCTATTTTTTTGTTATAGTACAACCTTGCTGCCTAAAAAATGCATGCCAACCACGCAGTAGCTAAATCCCTTGATTTTTGTGCCCAATTTTGCCTAGAAAATCTTGTTGTATGAACTGCTTTACTCTTATATGGTATTGTTGCAATTAAAGTGTATATGGCCTCAATAAATGTTAGAAAATTCCTTCTTGAATAATATGTCCGTTGTCTTGGGAATCATGCCTCTCTTTTGTGCTATATGGAATGCTTGGGAAATTGTTCCTATTCCTTCTCTCTTGCTATCGACCTCTCTTCTCCAAATGCTCTTGAAGAATAATGTGTATTTTCCCTTTCCTTGGCCTTTTTGTTCATTAAGAGGGTAGGTGAACCAACTCTGAGATCCAAGGGCCCATATTATATCTAGAGTCTCTCAAATACACAGTTGAGAAAAACTCACTTTTTCTCAATTTAAAAATTAATTTAAGCCACTTTCTCATTAAATGATAAAAAGGCCACTTTATATCTCATAAAGTGAAAATTAACTTTACATCTCATAAAATTAATGCCAAGGGTCATGTTGAACATTTCCCCTCTTTATCTAGACACAAATCCACCTGGGGGAACACTTGTCCAAGGTACAACTTTCAACACATGTGACCACTTGCACTAGAGTCAACATACCAGACATCTTTGTGAGAAGCATTATAACAAAGCACAGATAATTAAGATAAATTTTCTAAATGCTTTAATCACTCATCAATTCCTTCAACATAATTACCATTGTATTGAGTATTCCCTTTTCCATTGCTTGATTTGTTCTTATAATAGTCTCTTTGTGTAACATACCCAAAAATTCACAAAAATTTAAAATTTTTAAGTAGCATTAAATGCTTGTATTTGTTATACAGAAGTGTCCTTAGTGTTAGATAAAAACATAAGGAAACAATGATCAATTCCTTGTAATGACGACAACTACTCAAACGGTCGTTATTAGTTGAAAGGGATACATTGCCTATACTAAAAAAGTCATAACTATTGTTAATACGTCTAACTATATGATAAAATTCTACTCTCTATTTGAATGTTGTACGTCATTATATAATTGTCATTCATATGTCTAATGCTTTTATGAATACCAAGTTTACATTTTGTTTTATGGTATGATACTAGAATTACCTTTTGTACAATGTGCACATAGTCATTATCTGTTATTTTGTTATAAACTTTAATCCTAGAAACTAAATGATCGTTTCCTTGAAATGAAGGGGTCCTATTGGCACCCCAAGGCTTACTTAGCTACTTACAACTAATGCTTCTTCAACTTCTGTTACAGACCGCAGATAAGAATGGGATTCCAATTGAAGCCTTACTGATACAAGTAAATTTTGACTACTTGTACATTTTTTTTGCCTTCAATGTCACTTACGAAAGTATAGAGGTTTTAACTGCTATGATTATCAAACTCAGGTATCTATGCATTAGGATCAATTATATTCATGTATTTTGTCTACATACATTGTTCATGGTGTTAGGAAAGTCTTAAATCATTCACTATGGTTTTAATGTTTAAACCTTTTATTTTAAGTCAAGGATTAATATGTATTTGAAATAATCCAACTTATAAAGTGTGAATGCGCAATATGAACATGGTTTATCTAATGTAATGAGCAAGGTTTATGACCCACTCTATCCATAAACTATGGTGTAAACATGAAACAATGCATATGTTTAAACTATAGGCATGAATAACCTATACTATGCACTATGGACTAAATACGAGTTGAAATAATATATGCTGCCAACTTTGTATTAAAGTCTATAGGCTATAGTCGATATGCATAAGGTCTAAATGCATACGAACTATATATATAAAATCTATTAATAAACCTTATTAACTTGATCTACAAAGTGATATAAATACAGCATAAAGTTATAAACCATATGCTCTAAGCTTTACACCCTAAGCATGGAGTAGTCTTTGATATTAATTGTAGTGGAAATATGTGTTGGCAAGGTGCTAAGATTTGATAGTTGTGACTTTTAATGCAATTAAATGAGGTTTGGTGGTCATATATTAGCATATCCTGGTGGAAAACTCTACGCTGTTGATCTATTAGATGGTCTTGGGTTTTGGGATAAACCCTAACCTGCATTGATATTTCCATCACCTTCGAAATTCAATTCATTTCGCAAGTGGTTTGCGTGAGGCCGATAGGCTCTCGAGTGGTTTGGGTGAGGCCGATAGGCTCTCGAGTGATAGGATTTCTCAAGTGGTTTGGGTGAGGCAAATAGGCACTCAATTTTTTAGGGTAAGTAAACATGGTTGTACTCTCTCCCGGGGTTTGATACTGAGACCTGGATTCCTGTGTTGTTATAAATAGTGGTCTAAATGATCCCTAGGTCTTTACAGATATTTTTGACCATGCTGGTTTCGATGGTGAGTCTCGACGCCACCACTGTTACAGAGTTTGCAAACCACACAAAAGCTGATGTAGTAAAGGGCTCAGACATACTATGTAGTAGCAGGTAAAGTTATGCTTGTTCTTCAAGGTTTCGTTGAGTTCTTAATGTTGTAATGTTTCTATATATATTATTTTTGGGTTTCAAAACTTTTATAATAGTTTTAACCTTTTGTTGAAATGATATCTTGACAGGTTCTTCCTCGGCATTTGATTTGAGTTTATACAGACAGGGATAAGAGCTTAAAAATCCCTAGTAAGCCTTGGTGACTCCCTTGTGGGCATCCATAGTACTCAGAAGATTTTTGGGTGAAACTAGGAACTATGCCAGTCTTCGTTGATTAGCCGAGACTTCGGTTTCGTTTTACATTTTAGTTTTTACAGCTGCTGTAATGTTTAAGCCATGTTGCAATTTTGGTACAGGGAGGATTGAACCCTCGACCTTCCCTTCGTTGGTTTCTCAATGCTGATTGTGTAAATTTTTAATGATAAAGTACATAGCTTGGAAAAATATTTCGAGGTGTTTAAATCTCAGCCTTTTGTTAGATTTGGAAGGAAATGTTTTGATAACAAAATAGGTGATTAAGGGTTGAAACCTAGTTCTGTTTTATGAACCTTCAGATACCGGGAGGGTTGAACCCTCGACCTTAACTCGCGTTGCTTCCTTTCGTACAGTATATGTATAAATTTTAATGGAAAAATAAAAAGAGGTTTTTGCAAAAGTCGAAAGAAGTTTGGCATTACAGGACCTGAGAGAAACCTTTCGACAATCTTTGTTATTATATAAAAGATTTGTGATGTTTATATTTCAAGTTTTTGGGGCAGAGCCCATTACTGTAATGTATTGAATTAATTGTTGGTCGTAATAAAAAGCCATAAGGCTGGGTTATAAACCCTACCATATGTAATTGCTATGATTGAAAATCGATTGTAGAATCATTAAGGTTTTTTAACCCTGAACTTGTGTATTAAAGTCTTGTGTTGAAAAGAATGTACGGTTATACAGTGTTTAGCAGATGAAGTTGTATACACAGGGTTTTAAACCCTGGAATGCCGATAGGATATTTGTTTAGTATTGATTTATTGTTTAAGTTATTTAATAAGTGTATTAATACATAACACAATGATGTGTAATAATATAGGTAGATGCATGATTATTATTTACTTTCCTACAACATTTACAAAATCTTGAAATATGAAGTTTTGGTATTAATAGGGTTGGTAACATCATTATTTAAGTTGTTTCTCTATAATAGTTTTAAGAGGTAGTCGATGCTGGTATTTATAATGATAATGTTTATATAGTGAGTTGCACTTTCATTAAAAACTCTACATTTATTTATAAGATAATTCGATTTTGATATTTACAATGCAATAGTTTAAAATTTATAAAAGAGAGTATTTCTATGAGAGCATACTAATTAAAGGATTTATAATCCCGTATAATAGTGAAATACTTACAGTATTAAACTATTCATGAACATTCAAAGATTATGTCCTATTTTATATGGTTTATGAAGTAGGATTACATATGTACGTGTTTTTTATTTTTAAAAGATTTACACATTTGTATGAGAACTAAAGGTTCTATTGCTAAGCTATGTGCAGAAATACAAATCTATCATTTGAATTTATTATAGAAATATCATCATTCAAATTTATTTTTAAATTTATCTTCCCTGTACTAGAGTACGACACTAAGACAATGTGTGGAAAAATGCAGGGAAGCATTTTTATTCTATCATTCATTTATTTAACTATAACTATCCAATTTGCATTTTAACCTAACGGCTATATGGTTTTTCAGAATAGATAAATTGTAGAAAAACACTCATTAACATTCCAGAATACTTAGAATTAAATAGAAAAATGATAACATAATAAACATTCAGGTCCTTAGTAATAATTTGACAGAATGTAAATAAGATAACACAATTTGAACCTAGTAACTATAGAAGAGACAAACAACCAAAGGAGCCCGTTCCACCCAACCTTCTCCCAAAGACAACCAATTTACTTGCCTTAGGACCCCTAAGCCTGTTCACTGAACCACCAGGACGAAGATGTTGTGTGGAGAAATGGAATAAATTCCTTTGCGACTCAGTAGTAGTACTTGACAGTAGTACTTCTACTTTTAGCAATATTGAACTCAACAATGTGGCTGCACTAGTTCAGAGTGCAGTCTTAAATCACCCAATCACTTCTAACTTTCCCCTCATCGAATTTCTTGTGCTCTCTTGTCTTTCTCTTTTGGAAATTTTCACAAGGGAAGAATTGAACAACCTCCTGCTGAATTCGATGGGTAGATAAATCATGCCTAGGTCTTTGCACATTTGTTTTTAGTTAATGAGCCACCTACTCAGTTCCACTTTCTTGGGGAACATGACCATAAAAATAGGGAAGTTCCCCCCTACAACAACTAGAAGTGAGTTGAAGATGCTGCCAAGTGTCAGATTTCTCTCCAACCCAATCCATTCCTCCTAGTGGGTCAGTGAACACTCATTCAATAGTCTCCTTTGGATATTTGTCTCCTCTTTTATTTATTAATAATAAAATATTCAAAGTAATTAATTACAGTTATCCTTGACCCCACTTTGTCAATAGTCATAAAACTTTACAATAAAAATAAAAAATAATGTTTTTCTAATAACATACAATGTTTAGAACTTGGGTATGTGACAAACACCCCATCTTAAGTTCAACATCGTCCTCGATGTTACTTTATTCATCATCTTCTTGTTCTTCCTGGAACAACATTGGATATGCCACCCACATATTACTTTCCAATTCCCAGGTTACTTCGTCTGGACTAAGGTGCTTCCATTGCACCTTTACTTGTCCAATGGTGCGATTACGAAGCAAAATCTCCCTCTTGTCGAGGATACAATCCGGTTCTAGCAGAAAATGTCCTTCTTTTTCCACCTGTACATCATTCCAATTAATCACATGAGTAGCATCATGCACATACTTTTTCAAAAGAGAGATGTGAAATACATTATGTACTTTAATATTCGGTGGCAAAGCCAACTGATATGCCACTGGTCCTACCCTGGACAAGATTTCAAAAGGTCTGCAATACCTTGGTGCTAATTAAGCACGGCTTCCCAATTTTAAGGAGCTCTTTTTAGGTTTTACCTTGACGAAAGCATGTTCACCAACCTGAAACACTTTCTGAGTTATTTTGAGATTTGCATGACTCTTCTGCCTATCTTGTGCAATTTTCAAATTGCCTTGAATCTGTTTCATGGTTAGTTCCATTTATTTAAATAAATTAGGTTCTAGCATTAACCTATCAACTGGATTGCTCTAAGAAATAGGAGTATTACATTTTCTGCCATACAAGATTTCAAATGGACTGAGTTTTACTGAAGCTTGGTAATGATTATTATAAGCAAATTCAACAAGATGCAAATATTCCTCCCATTTCCTTAGCTGATCTCTAACATACATTATTAACATATCTTCAAGGATTTGATTAACTCTTTTAGTCTGCCCATCCATTTGTGGATGAAATGATGTACTGAAATTTAAAGTAGTATCTAAATCTTTAAATAAAGGCTTCCAAAAATTTCATGTAAACTTAGAGTCTCTATCAGAAATTATAACTTTTGGAATCTCATGCAAACGAAAAATCTGTTTCATAAAAATTTCAGCAATGTTAGGAGCCTTGTAAGTGGTCTTCACAGGTATGAAGTGGGCTGCTTTACTAAACTTATCCACAACTACCATTATGCAATCATTTTGTTTCTGATTTTTAGGTAAACTAGTGATAAAATCAATACTAATCATTTGCCACTTCCAATCCGAAATAGGTAGTGGCTGCAACAACCCAGCTAGGTGTTGATGTTCAGCCTTTACTTGATGACATTCTATACACCTAGCAATATATTCAGCGACTTCATTTTTCATACATGGCCAAAAATAATCCTTTCTTAGCATAATTATCATCTTTTTGTAACCCAGATGCCCTGACTATGGGATTTTATGCAATTCATTTAAAACCAACAACTTAATTTCAACAACATTAGGTACATAAAGTCTGTTTTTATACAGCATTAAACCTCTTTCATCAATTCTGAAATCTGTTATTAAATTTTCAGCATTATCTTCAGCAACCTTTTCAAATAATTTTTGATATTTTTCATCCATTCTGATTCCTTCCTTAATCTGATTTTCTAGATCAGTTTTATATGTACTAATTGCTGAAACAAAATTTAGCCTAGCATTTCTGCTTAAGGCATCAACAACTTTATTTTCTTTATCTTTAATGTGCCGAATCTCGAAATCATATTCACTACGGAAGCTAGCCACCTAGCTTGCCTTGTGTTCAGATTTGGTTGATCCAACAAATATTTTAAACCGTTATTATCTGTCATTAAAGTAAATTTTATTCTAATTAAGTGATGGACCACATCTTTAATGCATGTATTACACCAGCCAACTCTGAGTCGTATGTTGCATAGTTCTTGTCATGAATCTTTAACTTCCTAGACTCATATGCGATCACATGACCTTCTTGTGTTAAGACCCCGCCAAGTCCATCATTTCATGCATGAGTGCGCACTATGAAATCCTTGTTGGGATCTGCAATTTTTAAAATAGGTGCTTTTGTTAATAATTCCTTTAGTTTCATAAAGCTTTCTTCACATTTTTTATCCCAAACAAATTTATTACCTTTCTTTTGTAAAGAGGTTATAGGATTTTCTATTCTAGAAAATCCCTCGATAAACTTACGATAGTAACTTGTAATTCCCATAAAATATCATACAACAGTTACGTCTTTCGGGGCAAGCCATTCATTAATTTCTTTTATCTTGTCTGGGTCTACTGCGATTCCATCTTTGGATATCACATGCCCTAGGTAATGTATTTTATCTTTAAAGAAATCACATTTGCTGAACTTAGCATAAATTTGATGTTCTCTTAACACTTGTAAAATTATTTTTAAATGTTCATCATGTTCCTCTTTCATCTTAGAATAAATTAGGATGTCATCAATAAATACAACTACAAATTTATCCAATTATTTATGTAATACGTTATTAATTAAACACATGAAAACTGCTGGGGCATTGGTTAGCCCAAAAGGCATAACCACGAACTCGTAATGTCCATAGCGAGTTCTGAAAGTAGTCATAATGATGTCCTCATCTTTAATTTTGACTTGATGGTACCCCGACCTTTAATCTATTTTTTAGAATATCATTGCACTACGTCATCGATCAAATAGATCATTAATGCGGGGCAAAGGATATATGTTCTTTATGGTCATTTTATTTAACTGACGGTAATCTATGCATAAACGCATAGTTTCGTCCTTCTTTTTAACAAAAATAACAGGTGCTCCCCATGGAGACACACTGAGTCTTATATAATTTTTATCAATGAGTTCCTTAAGCTGTGATTTAAGTTCATTAAGTTCCAGAATGCTCATTTGGTAAGGAGCCTTTGAGTTTGGTACTGCTCCCGGTACAAACTCAATGGTGAAATCTAGTTCCCTTTTTGGAGGTAGTCCTGAAATTTCTTCTGTGAATACATCAGAAAAATTCCTTTAGAATGGGTATGTCTTCCAATTTTAGATTATCTTCCTTAGTTGTGTGTTCATTGTTAATTACATTTACAGCAAACATCTTACACCCTTTACGAACATCCTTTTTAACTTGTAAAGAAGAAATTTGTCTAACATATGTCTTTCTAGGAAGCCCTTTTACTATTACAGTTTCAAACGCATCATTCAAACAAGTAAAAGTCTTTTCAAAGCAATTTAATACTACCCTATGCTTTTCTAAACAATCCATTCCAATCAGAACATCGTAAGAACCTAAATGTAACACATTCAACTTAACATGAGTCCTAAACTGATTCATCAATAATTCACACTCTTTTACATAATCAGTCGCTTTTCTTTTCATTACATTAGCTAATTGAACCAACCATGATTTATCAAACTTGTCTATCTTCAGATTGCAACATTTCACTAAATCAGGTGACACATAGCTAAGACTTGATCATGGATCAATTAAAATAGAAATGGGTTTATTTTCAGCATACCTTCCACTTCAACCATGGAAGTTTGATGACCAGCTTGTCTGTTGTCCAAAGCTGCATTTATCCTAGGCATCTCCCTTGCTAAGCCACCAACAGTAGCCTCCTCCTGTTCTGTGTGTATGTTGTTGACAATCCTCTTTCTGAGTGGGCAGTTGGATGCATAGTGAGGTCTCTGACAGTCCCAACATTTAACAGGTTCTTTCTGTTCATTATTTTTAACAAAATTTTTAGGTGGATCATTGTTTCTTGCAGCTATAAATTTTGACTGTGTGTTACCTACTGCATTATTTCCTTGGAATTTTGTGTTAGAGTAATTACATGAATTATTATTTCCAAAGTGGAGTGATGGAGACACAAGTGGAAAGAACAGCTCACTCGTCATAATACAATAGTATCTCTAAATACATGTCGGTATAGTACAACAATCCGATACAATGGCCATGAATAGGCAGTACATAATGGATACATGTCATAAATGATCATAACCATGATCCCTCTACAGTAAGATACGGTCTTCTGTTGAAAAGAAGACTACTGGTGCAAAACTGGAGGTACAAACTGCTGAAATCTGAGAGGTGATATCTCAGATGTAAAGTCAAAGTCATATTTATCATATTGAATGCCACAATCGCCTGGGGTCTTCTACACAAGTCTTCGACGGTGCAAGTCCCATTAAGTGAATAACCGAGTTGGGGTCGAACTTGATGAAACATCGTCTCATTACCAGTCAATGATGTATACCGTTAACAGATGGAAGATGACCCACCAATAATGGAAATGGGCATCAAGGCACAGAGCACAATCATCAGAGTGTGAATAAATGGGTTGAAGTTGAACACTAGGATGAATCCATCGATCAAGGGACATTGATGTATTCCCAAAACTGTCGATGGCGAGAGAACCTGCCACTAATGACTGCAAGCCTCAAGGTACTCAACCGAACTCTAAGCCTCAAGTCCTGGAAAAAATGAGTTGAAATCTACAGAACGAGACTCACTGGAAGGAGGGAATTAAGGCATCCCCCATCAACCAGCACGAGGTACCAACAATGCTGAAAGATTTGGAAGATCTCAGGTGAAACGGACTGACTCAATTAGGATGGCCAACATGCAATAGTCAAGATATCTGAGGAGTGGCCGACACTGGTTTCAGGACTTCCTTTGAACAAGAGCATGAGAAGATGGGTAGACTTAGGAAGCATAGGATTGATATAAACTGTGCAATTCAGGAGGAATTACAGAGGGCTCCATAATGACTGGAAGCTTAACCAATCGGTGGAGAAAATTGAGAAACAAGTACAGCTCCTAAGGCCAAACTATAGTCCTGACTCATAATGTACGGAGTGGAATGAATGCTCTGTTCAAAGGCGACACAACAACTGCCAACAAGAAATAGTGACCATAATCCCGTCCGGCTTTTTGGAATATTTGATTTTTTTTTATCTTTTTCATATTTGAGAAAAGCTTGAAAAAAAATAAAATTGCTTATAGTACAACAAGTGAGGGAACGAGTGTCAAATAGCTAGCAGACTAGTCCCAAGCAGTGGAACATACCTATGCTCAATGCAAGGAAGTGCATGTAGGATGTGGACACTTGGGGGTGTGTTCCCTCAGGGTCAAAAGGTCATCAAATTGTGAAGGGAAAATATATAAGCTCTGCAGGGCTCAACAGGGAAAAATGCTCAGGCACATGGCTAATAAGTGAGTAAGCGGGAGCTGGCACAAGGCTCAAGCGGCAAGCAGGATAATGCAATGCAATCACAACTCGACATAAAAGGGAAGTCCGTTTTCGTAAAGTTAGTCTCCTCACCTGAAAAAGTGTAAAACAATGAGAGAAGAACTCTTCTAGTCACGTATGAGTAGAGTATACCTTTTTCGTAATTAATCCACAAAGGTTCGGAAAAGGGGTAAACTTATACCTAAGTGGATGATAACGAGTCTGAAATAACAAGTATACTCGGCAATCTTGTTTGATTTTGAAAAAGTCTAACAAGGACATAAAAAATACTTTATAAAAATCTTTTCTATAAAGGTTTAACGAGCGCGAAAAAGTAAACTCGTGACCTCCTTACTGTTTTTAATGAGCTCAAAGGAGATATGGAAGAATGCTCATAATGGGAGCAGACGAGTGTCAGGGGCACGTGAGACTGGTTTCAAGCGCATGGAATAAAGCTATGCATAATGCAAGGAACATGAGCAAGATAAGGACACTCAAGGGGTGTCTACAAATTTGGATAGTAATAAGCTCAAATGCATCATAGCAATGGGAAGGCCTAAACTTATATGCAAGGTTCCGAATATGCCTTCCATGACCAAAGAAAATGTCGAAAAGGATTGGTAGCCAAGTATAAGTCCAGCTAAGAATCTTGTCTCCAAGAAACATAAGTACCAAGATCATCTCTAAAACGTATGTAAAGGAAAATATGATACAAGTCACTGTGGTAGAAACATTTTCAACTTCACTATTGTTAACCTCAAAGATAACGTAGGTAGAGCTAACCACTGAAGGTGCCATGGTACCAATACCTGAGGGATCAAAATGATCATCTTCAAAATGAAGAGCAAAGCTGAAGGACGTGAAGGAATCTGCAGTGGAAAATTCATCATCACGGTAGTTGGAAATTCTAGAAGTAAAATCAAACTCTTCAGGAGCACCAATTTGCAGATCTATAGGAGAGCTCAAAGACTCATCACATTCAAATGTCAAATCAGGGCTGGATGAGACTATGAATGGATCCAAATTCAAATGGATGGTAGGTTGTATTATAGGCTTATCTTGTTCAATAAGATCAAGGGGAGGAGGGGAATGAGATCTATGATAAAGATCCCCCTACGGCTTGTCATTACCATTCATGGCCTCAATAAAAACTTCATCTGAAGGTAGAGTACCATCGAGGCAATCATGAGAACAAGACGAGTTGGATGCCCAAACTGGCAGCGTAACAGGATCTTCTTCGACTGTCTGGGAAGAAGAGAGATCCGGATCTGTAGTGGTTTGTTGGATATGATCATAAGCGAGCTCCACTACAGATAAAGGAATAGACATCCCAACATGCGCAATGTCTCCAGATGTGGAATTCGTGGATGGTAAAGTCCATGGATCATCTAAATAGGAGGTCTAGAATAACATATTATTCGAAGGAGGAGACACATTGTCGGTAATGGTTCCAATAAAATTCACAGGTGCAGAATGGTTAAAAGTTACCATCAATGAGGGGTACATTCCAACACCTATGTTCCCAGTTGCCAATTGAGAATTAGAAACTTGCAGGACTAGGGTTCCTGTGGACGCTGTGGAAGGAGTGCCAACATAATCTAGCTGATCGATCGTCACAATCTTTCCTTCACGGGGAAAGCAGATAACTCTAAACACAATAGACACGATAGCCTTCATAGCATACATCTAGTTCTGACCCAGTAAAAGGTTGTAGTCAATGGGCGCATCAACCACTTCGACTTTAATAGGCACAGACTTACCTCCCAAGGAGACAACAAGGGAAGGGATAATTTCATGCAATGTAAAAGACCTACCATCGAATGCAGTGAGTGTAGTTCTAGACGCGAGTAGAGGAGGAGAGCCAAGATCTTTCCAACAAGCTAACGACATTACTAACGCGGAAGTACCTTCATCAACCATAGTACGTTTAACAAAGCTTTTAAGGCAAACCACCTGGATTTGAAAAGCCACGTGGTAAGGTAAGTGAGGCTGGACATCAGTAGTATCGAACTTGATAACACTAGGATTTCCCCCATCCTGAACTCCTAATGCACTCAAAAGGGCATGCTTCTGAGAAGGACAGGCTTGCAAAACCTCAAGAGCTGACATGGCACACGAACTTTGGCCCAAATATTCTACGATGGAGTAGTTTGGGGCGGCTCGAGCATTAGGGTTATGCGTGGAGCGCTTGAGAACACCTTTCGGTATCTGCAACATAGAGAGGGCTTCTCGATATGAAAGGAATTATTAGGAGGGTGGGAGGCTCATTCCCCAAATTTGGTTGTAGTGCACCATAATCGCGTTGACGAGTAGTAACACAAACCTCCGATTGAACCATATTCACACATCCATAACCATTAGTATTGGAAGAAGACATGGTCGTTTCATTAGTACCATAACCAGTGGTGGGAGCATGCGAAGCCATGTTTTGATGATGAGGAAGGGGATCCTTCAACACAGCTGGGCTCTGTGCTAAGTGCTTTGATGCTTCTTCAATTCGAGGACATAAATGAGTAAGATGATCCTCCCCACAAAGCTTTCAAGGGAATTTCACCTTACCCCTAGGCTTATGATCCTCGCCAGCATTACCGTCTTCCCGAGGAGGGTTGGCATTCTCTTTACGAGGAGTATTATGATTTCTATTGTTATTACTTCCATTGTTTCCACCCCTATGATTATTTCTCCCCTTTTTCTTACCACCAAGTTGCTGGTTACCCGATGGTTTCGTTGATTGCACATTGTGTACATCAGACGACGGAGTGGAAGTGGACAAGGTGTGAACCTGTTCGGGAGAAGACTGGTTTAGCAAAAAATTTTGCATTTGATTAGCTACCAAGTCTAGAGGGTGAGTGCATGCGGACCCCACAATTCCATCAGCATGTGGTCCAGGAACTGACATAGGCTCATGTCTTGTTCTCGGTGCATTAGGAATAATGTCATACAAAATGCCAGACTGAGAATAAAGTAGATCTAACTGCTGGACTTTCAAGATAGCTAGTTCCTCAGTCACAATGCCGGACATCGAAACATCCTTAGCAATGTATGGAAGTAAATACTTGAGGAACCATTCCAACAGGAACTCTGGAGGAATGTTGGATTTCATTAATCTTTTCCACCGACACCACTCTTGAACGTGGTAAAAAATGTGTGTGGCCTTATTCTGACGAAAGGTGGACAACAACTTAGTACCAGTATCATAATGAACCAATAGCTGGAAATGGTCTAAGAAAACAAAAGCAATCTCGTTGAATCCCCTATAGGAGTTCCCAGGTAACTCCACATACCACTTCACGGCTACCGCCGCGAGGGTGCATTGAAATAGTTGTAATCTAATGGAATCATGATTCAAAGAGTTGGAGGAGCACCAAAGGTGAAACGTCGTGACATGATCTCCCGGGTCCTCGCCACCTTTCTCCTCAAACTTCAGAATGTCTGAAGGGAGATTGGTAGGGATCGGGGGCCAAGTAGGGTCGTGACACACCGGATCAGTCGTGAGCTTCGAAAGATCCAGGAGATTCAAGCATGCAATGAACGGGAGCTGTGGCTAGAAAGTTGGATTATAAGCTCCCATAAAAGGTTGGTTGAACGGAACTGTGTTATAGGATGGACCAAAGGCTTGACCATGAGGATTAAACTGCTGATAGTGAGGACCTGATGGCCCATAAGCTTTCCCATGGCCATAAGGTTGATAACCTCCCCCTGTCAGACCCATTTGAGAGTAGGCAGGTATATGCGCATTTTGAGCAGCATATTGGGGTGGTGGGTGATACTGGTGGCCAGCACCGACTGTGTTGTAGTAAGGGTTTCCACCATGGGTATGGGGCATGTATGTACTATTCATAGCGGGAACCGTGTTGTATTGATCGTAATGGTATGGTATGTTCCCACCCCTAACATTAGGATTAGCTTGAATAGTCATGTGGTGACCAGAAGCATGAGAAGCATTCCCAGCTCCAATATGGGTGTGACTAGTAGTAGGGTTGGTGGTGTGATGTCCATGTGGATAGGAAATATTCCCACCCCCTACATTATCATTACTAGTGGCGGCGATGGATGCAAAAGTATGTGGTATGGGTCCACCTCCATGGTTGGGAGGAACGGTGTCATGTGCAAAAGTAGTCCTGGGATGACAAGTAGCGACATGTGTCTTAGGTTCTGGAAAATGAGTCGTATTCCGAACAACATTTTGGCTAGGTTGGGTATTCCTAGGAGGTGGTCGCATTCCAACATTAACATGGTTAGGAATCTAACCAGTCCCCATACTATGTGAGTAGGTGGACAATGTAGTGCCCTAGTGAGGGTAGTGCCCCGAGTGGGTATAGTATGGCTAACACTTTGACTAGTGCCAATGTGAGTACCAACTGTGGTGGAAGGTTCGACAGTACTATGACTAGGCATACCAAAAGAGAGTGCGGTGGGGTTGATCATAGGGCCAGTATCATCATGAGTCTTAGGTATCCCGTATCTATAATTGAGTGGAAACAAAGGAATGAAAGTCTCGTCCTGTTCTTCCTCCTCGGGTAAGTCGGGCATCCCGTAAAGATAATTGTCTGGATTTGAAGGCTCAAACGGATCCCGGTCAAGTGGATTAGGCCAGAAGAACTAGGTTGAGTGTCAAGTGGGTCACCTCCCCAATCCTCACGAGGAGTATGGGGATCGGTAGTATGTTCAACTCTACTCGAAGGAGTAGAAGGATCTTGTCCAATATCGGGATATGCAGCCATGTAGTCTTCAACGTAAGTCACGTAAGAATCCGAAGACTTAGAGGGAGCCCTCCAGCACCCTCTAGCAATATGGCGTGTAACCTTGAGTGGCTTTAAACCAACCAAACGATGGGACCGACGGAGAGTAGGGCTCTACGCCACGTTATCTCCTGAGAGAGTCACAACATCTCCTAAAGGCCAACTATCGATAAAAAACAGTAAATCAAAAGAACACACCTAGAGAAACTACAGCCAAGAGTAGACAACCATAGAGGCCAAATGAGATCCTGACACTAGAGCTGGTACGTCTCGCCGAGGAGAGGTTTGAGACTCCCAAACTATAGCCGGAGGTAACAGAATCAGTTATAGAGACACCTAGGCTTCACTGTGTCGATAGGGTCAAGTCCACTGCACAAACACAACTGTGTTGTCCAATCCCCATCCGACTAAGGACACAAACAACATAACCACTGCAAGTACCCTGTGCGGTACCTAGGTAAGGCAACTATGTTCACCGCAACATAACCAATGCTTAGGGGGACAGTCGCAGGTGGGACCCATCGTATGGGAAGGGTAGCTAATCCCGAAGCACAAGAGGACGAACCTTCGATACCCCCAGATACAAATAAATCCTGGATATATCTCCCACGTTCAGCCGATATCAGAGGGATATCTCCTCAACCAACCTCCCGTGACCTCGTGCTTAACTATGGATTGAGTAGAGCTTCCTGAGAACACCAATCTATACCATGGATTCCTCCACTCCCTAGTCAGACACCTAATGTTTCGTATAGTAGTCTTGAATTGTTAACTCACAATGATCTATTCCAAGACTCTAAACTTATGCTAGTTGGTGTACCCTATAAATAAAATCAGCCTAATCAATTTTAGTGATTAAGCATTAATTTTAGTGGCTGTGATTACTCAAGGGATATGATCGTGAAACTAGTGATGTGTAGACTCAACAGTATGCAACATCGTCCAATCCTAGACTCATCTATCCAATAAAACAATGTCACTAATATGCAAAATCAACCAATAATTCTAAAATAAAGATGCAATCTTTTATCTTTTTGATGCACAAGTAGAACCTAAAATGAAGGAAACAAGCACTCAATGCAAGATGCAGTACATGGAAATAAAATATTTTTGTATTTTCGCTTATAAACAAGAGGGAAAATGCAAAAACTAAATGTATTTTTTTTTTTCAATATAAATGGAATGAAAAAATGCAAGCAAAATCCTACTATTCAGTCACTGAAGTGCCGAGAAGATCACTAAGACAACCCATCAGATCCTAAACAGCAAGCCTTGGCCAAAGGAATGAGCTCAGAAGGAAGAAACCAAGAGGTTAAAACCAAACATTGGTAAAAAACCAAGAAGGCTCAACCAAGAGAAATGAAGAGATCTAGTCACAACCAAGGCATGAAATAGTCAAGAAAGAGGCCAACAAAGACTCAGGAACCAACCAAAATCACCCAGAAACAACCAATAGCCATAAACCAACAAAAGTCGGAGTTACACACTACTGTCGAAGGAAATCCTGTGGGTACCCGCGAGCAGTAGAGTAAACATAGGCGGGTAGACGCGGGAAGAACTAAGCTAGCCTACAGGTGAGGAAAGGCAAATGGGAAAATAAAGAGTCCAGAGACTCAGAAAAAGCAATTTTTCTATGGTGTATCTTAACAGCCAATCAGTGACACGGAGATTTGATAAACAACAACTCTAATTATGGACTAATGCTCAACACATTTCCCAAACATGGATGTCTTCCCCAGCAGAGTCACCATTTCTGTATTGGAGAAAACTCGCTATGGCTTGGGAATACCACAACAGACAGATGACTACCATAAATCTACTCAATTCTCAAAGCAATGCTATTATAAATGACAATGTTAAGATAATGGAGAAATGTAACCAACCTCGATCCAATGTTTGATGTAGATCCCCGTTGTAGCTTTCAATCCACGCACTTGTAATTTGCAATTAGTATTGACAGCCGATATCCAACAAGTACATATAATATATGAAAGGAATTAACATCATCAATAACAATGGTCCATATATAATATCATAAGCAAATGTAACCCAATGTATAATAAATGACATTCACACCATGAATGGACGAGAATATGAGTATTTCTATTAATGAACAAGAAGAAGTACAAAGTGATACGACCTCTTGTCAGCAACCAATCTAAACCAAGATCTAGATCAATCCACTTGTGCCTCCACCACTTCAATCCTCCATGAATGGAAAACTCAAACTAGAAGGAGTTTGGAAGGTGAACCTAAATGGTTCACAACTACAAGGATCAATGAGTGTAGACTCAAGATAGGGCAAAAATCCACTAGAGTTCCTTTACTATTCTCTTCTTCCTCCCATCCATAATCCATATGTGCTCAATATATAGTCCTCTCAAAGGTAGGTGAAAGGACTCATCGAAACGTTACTTGGGAAGATGGAGAGCCAAAGGTCACCCGTTGACCACTTTTTGGGAGTAAAAAGTGATAAAATAGTGGTTTTTACCATTTTACTTGATACCCACGGGCTATAGGGATGCAACTCGTAGGTACGCATGATATAGTGTTGCAACATGCGGGTAGGATTAAAAATAGGGGAAACTGGTATCACTGAAGGATAAAAATGGATCTGAGTCACTGAAATGGATCCTACGGGCCAAAGAATGCTGATGCTCATAGGGTGGAATATTTCTGTGTAACATCAGTCACTTTTCTTTTCGTTACAATAGCTAATTGAACCAACCATGATTTATCAAACTTGTCTATCTTCAGATTGCAACATTTCACTAAATCAGGTGACACATAGCTAAGACTTGATCATGGATCAATTAAAATAGAAGTGGGTTTATTTTCAGCATACCTTCCACTTCAACCATGGAAGTTTGATGACCAGCTTGTCTGTTGTCCAAAGCTGCATTTATCTTGGGCATCTCCCTTTCTAAGCCACCAACAGTAGCCTCCTCCTATTCTGTCTGTATGTTGTTGACAGTCCTCTTTCCGAGTGGACAGTTGGATGCATAGTGAGGTCTCTGACAGTCCCAACATTTAACAGGTTCTTTTTGTTCATTATTTTTAACAAAAATTTTAGGTGGATCACTGTTTCTTGCAGCTATAAATTTTGACTGTGTGTTACCTACTGCATTATTTCCTTGGAATTTTGTGTTAGAGTAATTACGTGAATTATTATTTCCAAAGTTACGATTAGAAGAGAACTGCTTCTTCCTTTGTTCAAAGTTATTAGGTCTTTTTTCTTTCCATCTTGGTATGCCTTCTCTTTTCTTATTCTGTTCATAACAGATATTTACTTTTCTCATGGCCTCTTCAAGAGTTCGAGGACCATCATACTCAATCCTATCCTTTATATGAGAGGGAAAACAACTCAGAAATCTTTGTACCTTAGGATTTTCTTCACTGATATAAGGTACATACCTTAATAAATTTAAAAACTTGTTGCATACCTCCTTCATATCCATGGAACCTAACTTTAACTCATAAAACTCTTTAGCTCCTTCCTCATAATACTGTTCTGACATAAATTTTCTTTTAAAATATTTCTTAAAATTACTCCAATTTACACTTTTCTCTTTTAAACCTTTTACTCGTTTCAGATCTTGCCACCAAATGTCTACTTTTCAAGTCAGATTATAAATTGCCATTTTAGTTTTTAGATGACTTGAGTAGTTGTAAATATGGAAGTACTTATTCATACCGGACAACCATGGTTCAGTTGTCTCACTCTTTTCTATTTCTCCATTAAAAGTTGGTGGTTTGATAATTTTAAACTCACTAGAAATTTCTTCATATGACCTCTACTTCTTCCTTTTAGTCTAGCAGTCACTTTCGCTACTATCACTGGAATACTTGTGCTTTTTACTGCATGATTTTTCAGAAAATTCAGAAGGTGAACTGATGTCATAATTAGTCAATTTTAACTTTCTACCCTTACATTGGTATAACATAGTTCCAGATTCAACATTAGTTTATGTTTCTTTACCTTTATCATTTTTATGAAAATTATTCAGCAGGATTTGATTTAGCTCCTCTTGAGCTTTCAAGATTCGTTCGTTTTCTTCCTTAACAGTTTTTATTTGAATTTTTAAATCCTTTATTGTTCTTAATAATTTAGATGAATTATCATTCAGTTCAACAAATAAGTTTTCTGCATTAATGTGTCCTTGTTCATTATTAAGGGACCTGTCCTCAACCGACTCTTCTAGTCCTTCCATACATGCAGACTAAATTTATAAAATATTGAAACTGATAAATAAAAAAAAACAGAGATTTTCAATTCTGTCCTATATTTTTATTTGCAAGAGTGAGCCAGTTCAGGCCTAGCATTTGAACTTGTGCTCTGATACCACATGTAACATCCCCAAAAATTCACAAAAATTTAAAAATTTTAAGTAGCATTAAATGCTTGTATTTGTTATACGGAGGTGTCATTAGTGTTAGCTAAAAACATAGGGAAACACTGATCAATTCCTTGTAATGATGACAACTACTCAAACGGTCGTTATTAGTTGAAAGGGATGCATTGCCTATACTACAAAAGTCGTAACTACTGTTACTACGTCTAACTATATGATAAAATTCTAGTAACTATCTGAATGTTGTACATCATTATATAATCGTCATTCATATGTCTAATGCTTTTATGAATACCAAGTTTACATTTTGTTTTATGGTATGATACTAGAATTACCTTTTGTACAATGTGCACATAGTCATTATCTATTCTTTTGTTATAAACTTTAATCTTGGAAACTAACTGATCGTTTCTTTGAAATGAAGGGGTCCAATTGGCACCCCGAGGCTTACTTAGCTACTTACAGCTAACGCTTCTTCAACTTCTGTTACAGATCGCAGGTAAGAATGGGATTCCAACTGAAGTCTTACCGATACAAGTAAATTTTGACTTGTTGTACATTTTTTTTGCCTTCAATGTCACTTACAAAAGTATAGAGGTTTTAACTGCTATGATTATAAAACTCATGTATTTATGCATTAGGATCGATTATATTCATCTATTTTGTATACATACATTGTTCATGGTGTTAGGAAAGTTCTATATCATTCACTATGGTTTTAATGTTTAAACCTTTTATTTTAAGTCAAGGATTAATATGTATTTTAAATAATCCAACCTATAAAGTGTGAATGCGCAATATTAACATGGTTTATCTAATGTAATGAGCAAGGTTTATGACCCACTCTATCCATAAACTATGGTGTAAACACAAAACAATGCATATGTTTAAACTATAGGAATGAATAACCTATACCATGCACTATGGACTAAATGTGAGTTGAAATAATATATGCTACAAGCTTTGTATTAAAGTCTATAGGCTATAGTCGATATGCATAAGGTCTAAATGCATACGAACTATATATATGAAATCCATTGAATAAACCTTATTAACTTGATCTACGAAGTGATATAACTACAACATAAAGTTATAAAGCATATGCTCTAAGCTTTACACCCTAAGCATGGAGTAGTCTTTGATATTAATCGTAGTGGAAATATGTGCTGGCAGGGTGTTGAGCTTTGATAGACGTGACTTTTAATGCCATTAAATGAGGTTTGGTGGTTGTATATTAGCATACCTGTAACATCCCCAAAAATTTACTAAAAATTTAAACTTTTCAATAGCCTTAAATGCTTGTATCTAATGTGCGAAAGTAGTAAATAGTGTTAAATCTAACAAATCTAAACATTGCTTGAATTGTTTTTAATGTTTGAAAACTTTTATAACTTATCGTTGGTGATTAAATGCTTGCGACACTTATATGTGACAATGATTGTCGTAACTGCTGTTCCTTAAATGCTATTATGTAATTCATTTATCAGCTGGTTTTATTATTACAATGTTTACAATAAGTATACTTCCAATTATACTTGAATTTGATTCTTGGCTCTATGTGCACATCGTCTTTAATGGTTTTGAAGCATTCATTCGATCTTTAGAGACTAACTGCTTGTCTTAATGTAATGAAGGGGCCCTTAAGCACGCCTTGAGGCTTATTTAGCTATTGATAGCTAACGCTCTTCAAATTCTACATGCAGCTTATAGGTGAGAAAATGAATTCAACTGCAACATAACAGTATACATCAAATTGGTAAAAGTTGTACCGTAATTCACCTTGATGTTAAAAATGAGTATGAGAGGATTCTTAACCTGTACTCCGGTAAGACCTATCCTAGCTAGAGTATCATGCTCAGAATTAATTATCCATCTTTGGCGTGTGTTTTTCTGCTTACTTTTAATATCTCGTTCTAATAGGATAATATAAAATTACAATACTTATTTTATGGATTTAACATTGTTCTCATATGTTAAGTATAAGTGAGTTGTATACAAATTAATGGTTGGTTTAAAACCAACAATTGTTTGCTATTGCAACTATCTTAACCTATGGCTTTGCATTATCCAAGGGTAGCCATCTATTTACCCATTCTAATCATTATAATGTAGATGTTTATATCATACACATAAGAGTAATATGTGCTTGAATTTGTTTATCCAAGTTAACAAATGATAAGGTCTAAACACAAAATAAAGCATGCACCATATGTTTATAACGCTGATCTAATATGCATATGTATTCTTTGTGTTTCATTTGTACTCATCGTGATTGTAATATCAATGAATGTTGCAAGGTATACATTATACAATTTGTGGCCATAGGTTTCACCTATATGCAAACACCCTTTATATATGTGATTATAATGAAATATCTATGCAAAGGTATGAACTATGTACTCAACGTTGCAAGCTTGATCTATATATTAAATGGCGTATAATACAATACTAACTTTATAATGGAAAAATGCGTTGGCAAGTACATGGACAGTGGCAATAGTATTTATGGTTCTTTATTTTTGCATCTTAAAGGATTTCCTACAGGCATCCTTCGTGGCAGATCTTCACGTGCTATACCTTGGAAGGAGGATGGTAACCTTGCTACGCAATACATTAACATCAAGCTGTGCATGGAAATAAATGAGATGGAGTTATGTATTGGAAAGCATCAGGTGTTGAAAACTGTGGTTTTAAATGCTAATTAATAGAGTTGGTGATCGTATCGTTGGCATGCCCTTGTGGCTAGATATAAACCATTGATCTGATGATGTCTTGGGTTTTGGGATAAACCCTTAACCTAGATTTGATAATCCCATCACCTTCGTGTATCAGTTCATTTGCAAGTTGGAAGGGTGAGATCGACAGGCTCTGCGATTTTTGTGGGGTTTGGCAGCATGGCTCTAGTTTCTCCCGGGGCTTCGATGCCGAGACCCTTCACCTGCAAATTTTTATAGCTTGAGATCTTTTCAGAGTTTGCAAGATAGATTTTTAAATCACACAGTTATATGGAAATAGTGTTACGGTTCTTCTTTGCTGGTTTGGGGTGAAGATTTGTGTTGCAGTGATTTGGATGGAGTGTTCAAAGCTAAACCTCAGCCTAACAGGTAACAACTGGTAACAACACCGTTTTCAAATTATCAATGTTTTAGCATCGTAGTTTTGTTATATAAGGTACTAAGTTCCACTATTGTGGATTGTTTGCAAAGTGGACCTGTTGTCTCTTGTATGAGCTCTCGTGGGAGGATACCCTGCTGCGTAGTTACCACGGTAAGCCTTGGTGGTTCCTCCTTGGATCTCCACGCTGCTCTGTAATGAAGAAATGGTGAAGGATGAGGCATTGCTGCCAGTTTGTAATCTTTTTGTATTTACAGTTCAGAACGCTCTAAGTTGAGTTTAAAGTTGGCATTGCTGCATATTAATATGCCAAAGGGCAAGGTTTTGACTGGGAGGATTTCGGTCCTGAGCTGTAAATCTCTCGTTGGTTTCCAACGATTTTCCCTTGTTCTGTTAGCTGTATATAAATAATTTTATGTTTAGAGAAAGATTTTTCATTATAGAAATGAGTATGGTTTTGGTTCGGTTCTTAGTGAATTCTTAACACTTCATGTGTTTAGGGCATGGACCGGTTTTAAAGGTATAATACAGTAATGTTTTGTTTTAAAACAATTTGTAACATGGATGGATGTGAGCCGGGGTTTTCAAAAACCCTGATATAACGATTACTGCATTTTCTTTTATATGTGGTTTAAGGTTGATGAGGATCGAACCCTCGAACATGTCCTGTAATAAAGTAATGTTATAATAATACTTGGGGTTTTGTTTAAGTTTTCTTGTAATAATGGCTGTGGGTCTGAGTCGTAGTTTTACGTGCCACAAGTGAGGCATTACACTTGTTTACAATACAATAAGCCATTTGGTTGGGTTTTAACACCCTACTGTATATTATTACAGTGTTTTGAAAAGTGTGTGCCAAGGTTTTCGAATCCCTGGATTCACATTTCTTTTATGTTTTATTTTAAATAAAAACTATATTTAATAAAAGGCTGTAAGCCTCAGTTTTGTATTAAACTACTAAATTTGGAACATCACGATGTCTGTGTTTTTATTCGTTGTTTGCATACTTAAACTGTAAGGATGGGCTTACAAACCCTAGACCTTCGACAGAGAACTATTATTGCTATTGTAATATTTACAGTTTAGTTTTTCATAGTCTAAACATTTAATATTATGAGTGATGATAATCATATTCTAGTACTGTGTAATGAAATATAGTTCGACTTATTTACAGTTATCATGGCTTCAAGTTTATTTATGAAAACCTATGATGCGTGTTTCAATCCTATTAGGGTTTGCAAAGTCATTATTTAAATTATGATAATATTATGTGTTGATGTTTTCAGAAATGAAACGATGCTCATTGTAAGTCTGTATCTAAATAATTCTCTGTTTTTGTATACAAATCATTTGATTATAATAAATGATTTTTATTGTGGTTTAGTTTCCATAATGGGGAATGCTTAGTGTATTAACTGTTATGGATGACAATCAAGGATTTTTACTGCTAAAGCTATGCATAATAAATACATTGGTATCCTAGTTAATTTATGTAATAAATTATTTGTATGACAGTGTACTTGTAAAGACGGGAAATAAAATAAATTTGTGTAAACTTCCAGCACTTCAATTCTATTTACAATATTATCATTCGAATATATTCTAATTCTATCTTCCCTGTACTAGAGTACGACATTTTACACAATGTGTGGAAAAATGTAGGGAAGTAATTTTAATCTATCACTTATTAAACAAATTTTAACTATTTAAACAAAATAAACCTAACAGCTGTAAAGCCTTTCAGAATAGGTAAATTGCAGAAATAAAACATTGTTGATAGATTAGAACGTCTAAAATAGAATAGAACTGATAACATATTAACATTAGAGTCTTAGTAAAACTTGACATAAGTAAATAAGATAACACAATTTGAACCTGGTAGCTGTAGGAGAGACAAACATCCAAAGGAGCTCGTTCCATCCAATTGTCTCCTGAAGATAGCCAAATTACTTACCTTAGGGCCCCTGAGCCTGTTCACTGAACCACTAGGACGAAGATGCTTTGTGGAGTAATGGAATAAATTCCTTTGCAACTCAGCAATAGCACTTAGCAGTAGTACTTCCTTCCTTTAGCAATATTGAACTCAACAATGTGGTGGCACTAGTTCAGAATGGAATCTTAGTTCACTCAATGACTTCTAACTTTCCCCTTATCGAATCTCTTGTGCTCAGGAAAATATCACAAGGTCAGAATGACCAGCTCCTGCTGAATTCGATGGGTAGATAAGTAGCATGCCTAGATATTTGGTCATTTTATTTAGTAAATGAGCCACCTGCTCAGTTCCACTTTCTTGGGGAACATGACCATAAAACTAGGGAAGTTTCCCCCTGCAACAGTTAGAAGTGAGTTGAGGATGCTGCCAAGTGTCAGTTTACTCTCCACCCTAGTCCATTCCTCCTAGTGGGTTAGTGAACACTCATTCAACAGTCTCCTTTGGATATGTGTCTCCACTATTTATTTATTCATAATAAAATATTCAAAATAATTAATTACATTCATCCTTGACCCCACTTGGTCAATAGTCATAAAAATTTACAATAAAAATAAAACATAATGTTTTTATCATGAAATAAAATGTCTAGAGTTTGGGTATGTGACAATACCCTGGTGGCAAACTATACGCTATTGATCTATTAGATGGTCTTGGGTTTTGGGATAAACCCTAACTTGCATTGATATTTCCATCACCTTCGAAATTCAATTCATTTTGCAAGTGGTTTGGGTGAGGCCGACAGGCTCTCGAGTTTTTAGGGTAAGTAAACAAGGTTGTAGTCTCTCCCAAGGTTCGATACTGAGACCTGGATTCCCATGTTGTTATCAATAGTGGTTTAAATGAGCTCGAGTTCTTTACAAAGTTTTTTGACCATGCTGGTTTCAATGGTGAGTCTCGATGCCACCATTGTTACAGAGTTTGCAAACAACGCAAAAGCTGATGTAGGAAAGGGCTCAGACGTACGATGTAGTAGCAGGTAAATTTATGCTTGGTATTCAAGGTTTCCCTGAGTTCTTGATGTTGTAATTTTTCTATATATATTATTTTTGGGTTTCAAAAATTGTATAATAGTTTTAACCTTTTCTTGAAATGATATCTTGACAGGTTCTTCCTTGGAATTAGATTTGAGTTTAGCCATGTAATGTCCCTATTTTGACACCATTGCATTAAAATGTAAATGATGTAATATTATTATAAAATCATGGTGAGGAGCTCAAGTCCAAGGCCCCACCATCAATTTAGTGATGCATATGGTTTACGTGCTAGCCAGGCACATTGGAATTTCAAATATCATGTAAATATGCATTTTAATAAAATGCCCACAACTAGCTATGCAATGCAACAAGAGATGGGGGCATGATTTTACAAGGAATTGGGAGGGAAACATTCAAACCCTTGAACCAATCAAGTCAAGCCAAGTGTCAATGAGAGAACCCATAAAACCCTCAACTACCCATGTTGACTTTTGTACCCAATCATTCATTTCTCCCAAGAGTTGGTTGAAATAGTTAATGTATTGGGGATGGGAGGTATGGCTATCCAAATTTGGGTATGGGCAAGCCACCCTGCATGGAAATTTTTTTTTTGCTTCTTGGGAAAGAAAAGAGCCACGAATTTCTCCCCAAGCGATTACCCATGAACCAGTTTCTCTCCCCCACGAGTTGGGAGCTACTTGGGCGTTTTCCAGCCACGTTTTTCTAGTTTCCATGGTCTTCTAGCTGGGAAGAGGGCATTTTTGTGTTGTAGAGCTGCTGGGAAGAAGAGAGTATGATTTGGGGGTTTCATTGAGTCCGTTTTGGCCAATTGCAATGCTCATAAACTGTGGGAGAAATCAGTTTTGCTCCCTATGGTCGAATTGCCCTTTGCACAGTCCATTTTTGGTGTGCCCACGATTTGCGTAAATTTCATGGCCATCTTGTTGTAAATCCCATTGTTTAAAATGCGTATCCATGCCTAGTTTATGAGTTTGTTGTATGTAAGAGAATGTTGGGGTTGAGATGGGTATCTGTTGCTTTGGCTTGAACTTGAGTGCAAGCATCCATAAATGAAGAGGGTTTTTTATTTAGCCTGATAAACCCAGCTGTGGACTAGCTTGGCTTAGATACAATGTTTGTTTGGCTGTTCCTGAGCTTGAATGTCCCGTTTTCCTTGTAGAAATCATTTCCAGCTCGGGGGTGGTCTCTGAGTGCTGAAAGAATACAGGCTGGGCAGAGACCTATGGTTGGATGGAACGTTGCAGCGACATAGCTAGTTTCTTGGGACAATTGCACAATGAAGATGAGTGTATTCTCTATGTGTATTTACATCTGTAATGCTTAATTTGATGTTTATTTTGATATGATGGATGAGTATGAAATGTGTGTGGATGATGCTCTATTCTACTGTGCATATTTGCTTGATTTGCATCTGCACACTTTTGATTTTATTTGTATGAATCTAATGAATGGGTTGAGTTTTTTTGTAAAAGCCCCAGAGATTGGCATCATGTTCCCTTCCTCGAATTGAGTATGCGGGAGGGGACTTGACAAGACAGATAGGGATAAGACCTTAAAAATCCCTGGTAAGCCTCAGTGACTCCCTTATGGGCATCCATATTACTTAGAAGATTTTTGGGTGAAACTTGGCACTATGCCGGTATTTGTTGGTTAGCCGAGACTTCGGTTTCGTTTTACGTTTAGTTTTTATAGTTGTTGTAATGTTTAAGCCATGTGGCAATTTCGGTACAAGAAGGATTAAACCCTTGACCTGCCCTACATTGGTTTCTCAATGCTTATTGTGTAAATTTTTAATGATAAAGTACTTAGCTTGGAAAAATATTTTGAGGTGTTTAAATCTTGGCCTTTTGTTATCTTTGGAAGCAAAATGTTTTGATAACACAATAGGTGATTAAGGGTTGAAACCCAGTTCTGTTTTATGAACCTTTAGATACCGGGAGGGTTGAACCCTCCACCTTAACTAGCATTGCTTCCTTTTGTAGAGTATGTGTATAAATTTTAATGGAAAAATAAAAAGAGGTTTTTGCAAACGTCGAAAGAAGTTTGGCATTACAGAACCTGAGAGAAAGCTCTCGACAATCTTTGTTATTATATAAAAGATTTGAGATGTTTATATTTCAAGTTTTTAGGGCAGAGCCCATTACTATAATGTATTGAATCAATTGTTCGTTTTAAGTAAGAGCTGTAAGGCTGGGTTATAAACCCTACCATATCTAATTACTATGATTGAAAATTGATTGTAGAATCATTAAGGTTTTTCAACCCTGGAACGCCGATATGCTATTTGTTTAGTATTGATTTATTGTTTAAGTTATTTAATAAGTGTATTAATACATAACACAATGATGTGTAATAATATAGGTAGATGCATGATTATTATTTACTTTCCTGCAACATTTACAAAATCTTGAAATATGAATTTTTGGTATTAATAGGGTTGGTAGCATCATTGTTTAAGTTGTTTCTCTGTAATAGTTTTAAGAGGTAGTCGATGTTGGTGTTTATAATGATAATGTTTATATAGTGAGTTGCACTTTCATTAAAAACTCTACATTTATTTATAAGATAATTCGATTATGATATTTACAATGCTACAGTTTAAAATTTATAAAAGAGAGTATTTCTATGAGAGCATACTAATTAAAGGATTTATAATCCTATATAATATTGAAATACTTACAGTATTAAACTGTTCATGAACATTCAAAGTTTCTGTCATGTTTTACATGGTTTATGAAGTAGGATTACATATGTACAAGTTCTGTATTTTTAAAAGATTTACACAGTTGTATTAGAACTAAAGGTTCTATTGCTAAGCTATGTGCAGAAATAGAAATCTATCATTTGAATTTATTACAGAAATATCATCATTCGAATTTATTTTTAAATTTATCTTCCCTGTACTAGAGTACGACACTAAGACAGTGTGTGGAAAAATGTAAGGAAGCACTTTTATTCTATAATTCATTTATTTGACTATAACTATCCAATTTGCATTTTAACCTAACAACTATATGGATTTTTAGAATAGATAAATTGAAGAAAAAACATTCATTAATAATCGAGAATACCTAGAATTAAATAGAAAACTGATAACATAATAAACATTGAGGTCCTTAGTAATAAGTTGACAGAATGTAAATAAGATAACATAATTTGAACCTGGTAACTGTAGAAGAGACAAACAACCAAAGGAGCACATTCCACCCAACCTTCTCCTAAAGACAACTAAGTTACTTGCCTTAGCATCCCCAAGCCTATTCACTGAACCACCAGGACGAAGATGCTGTGTGGAGAAATGGAATAAATTCCTTTGCAACTCAGCAGTAGTACTTGACAGTAGTACTTCTACTTTTAGCAATATTGAACTCAGCAATGTGGCTGCACTAGTTCAGAATGCAGTCTTAACTCACTCAATCACTTCTAACTTTCCCCTCATTGAATCTCTTGTGCTCTCTTGTCTTTCTCTTTTGAAAATTTTCACAAGGGAAGAACTGAACATCCTCGTGCTGAATTCGATGGGTAGATAAAGCATGCCTAGGTCTTTGGTTAGTTGTTTTTAGTTAATGAGCCACGTGCTCAATTCCACTTTCTTGGGGAACATGACCATAAAAATAGGGAAGTTGCCCTGTGCAACAACTAGAAGTGAGTTGAGGATGCTTTCAAGTGTCAGATTGCTCTCCACCCCAGTCCATTCCTCCTAATGGGTTAGTGAACACTCATTCAACAGTCTCCTTTGGATATTTGTCTCCTCTTTTATTTATTAATAATAAAATATTTAGATTAATCAATTATATTCATCCTTGACCCCACTTGGTCAATAGTCATACGACTTTACAATAAAAATAAAACATAATGTTTTTGTAATAACATAAAATGTTTAGAACTTGGCTATGTGACACTTTGATAATGACCTCTCACATTATAATTAAATAATTTTCCTTCTAAAAAAGGTCTCTTAGATGAAGAAGCCTCACCCCCATTGGATGTTTGGTGAGGGTGTTTTGGTCATTTATTTTGTTGCTACTTCTTATTGGTTTTCTTCATCTTCGAAAATAACGCAATATCACTTAACTCTCTCTAATTCTTGGCCTTATTCTTCATCTCTCCACACAAGAAAATCCCATAAAGATCTTTAAATGAGGGCACATTCTCTCTACCTGCAACAATATTGACAAATATTTCATAATCATTAGAAATACCATTCAAGGTGATAGAAACCATTTCTTCATTCAAATATTTGTTCCCATCATTATGTAGCTGATCTCAGATCTCTTTGACTCTACCTCGGTATGAGGAGACACTCTCTCCCGCTGCCATCCTACATGCATTCAACTTATTTTTGAGTAATCCTCCATGACATTCTTGAAGAATCATATAAGGATTTCAACTTGTCCCACAACTCTTTAGTTGTCTTGTAATTTGTTGCACACACAACCAAATGGGATCTTAGATTGATTGAGATGATTATATGGGCCTTGAAATTCTTCTTATTTCACTTCGCCTCCTATGCAAGATCAAGTGGATTTGTTACTGATCCATAAACTATAGAATACAATTCACTCTCAGTTAAAATGAGCTCCATAAGATATTTCCAAGAAGAAAAATTGGAGGTACCTTCAAACATTTCGGAGTCACTAATATTTATAATTTCCATTTTTTAAATTCGAAGGCATTAGGTCAAAAACTATGAAATTTGCCGGCACATTAAAAAATAGGTTGATTGCTGAAGGCTTAGTAAGAAGAATCGGATTGAAAAAAAAGCAGGTCATACCCAAATCAACATGCTATATACCTCACCAAGTATATCAACAGGAACATATTCATATTCCTCCTATGGTGACTCTTCTCTTTAGTTGATATGATGAATTTACCTCATCTATGAGAGTGGTACGCTTTATTTGTTTCCTCCGTGGTGATGTATCATATAAGCGCAATAACTAGTCACACAAGTGAGATGAGTCTATCTCACAACTCTTTGGTAGAGGCTAACAATTTCGGACAACAGTAGCTCTACTCCTTATGCAGTTCCTCCACATCGATAAAAAGTGACTCCTCTAATGGAATGAGTCCCCAAAACCATCACATAATCAGTTTCCCATGTTAGCTCTCAGAAACGGCTACCACATCGACTGAGTTGGAGCTGCATGAAAAAAAAATATACTTTTCTTTCACATGAGTAGTCATGAACAGGTTATTCACCTAAACAAGCAATCGGTTAATTGACTTTTCTTCACAATAGTAACTCGTTAATCTCAACATAGACTACTCAACTATTCTTCATAGCATCCAATATTTAATCTCTATACAAATGGGGACTCTTTGACCCACACATAGCTGCAACCATCTTTATTTCACAATTTTCATTAGGATATTCTTTCAGAGGGTGGGATATGATTCCATGAAGGGAAAACTATCCAGAATGATAGAATCCCTCAAATTGGTCTCATTCCCAATCCCCTATCTACACAATGTAAGAAAATGACTCTCAAAACAACATATCAATGAACAAGAAGGAGATTAAGAAAGAGACATGAATTTCACAGTTAGAAATCAAACACTATATTTCCATTAGATCAAGGTGTGTTTTATACAAGGATGATCAATAACCACCTGAGGGAACCTCTCAACATCACACTAAAAATAGAAACTTATTGGAGAGAATCTCTCAACCTCCAGCAATATTACAACAACCAAACTTATAATAGAATCATCATAAAAACTAGAAACTAATAGGATGAAAACAACACTAGCATCATTATGTCTAACATTATCATCATTAACCTTCTTAAGAGTGGTTGGAATGATTGATATTTTTTCTATAATAAGTGACTAATATCATTTCCACATACATTGGGGCAATTATGCAACCATATGATTTTCCAAGGATAACTTCTCTTGTTGTAGAGTAAATTGAACATGTGAAATGGATGAAGTTTAAACATGGGGGTCATGAGGACACCTTTTCAATGCGAATGAGGACGCCCATGATAGGAGAAAGATAATCTTGTAGTTAATTTACTCCATTTTTCCCCACAAAGAGAAGAATGTGGTAGAAGTTTAATGCATGATAATTTAGAATTCCACCATGGTCAATGTTTCTTTCATTTTGGAAATATGATCTCAAGGGTTTCTCCCAATTTTGACTCAACCCTAATCCTAAAAAAATACACTAAGAGCTATAGATCGATCAAAAGTCTCCTTTCCATGTCATTGAATTCCCACTATTAAAAAAAAATTGTCTACGTCATTAGTTAAATCTCCTATGATGTCCGCCTCCTTGTCAAACTCTAAATTAATATCCACTAACTCTATGTTATTCATCAATAGGATGGTATCCTATATTAGAAAAATTACACATTAAACTTTTACCACATTGTGGTACATGTTGGGGAGGCATGGATTCTCTATGATGTCCTTCTCATCATTAAACTCTAAATTATTATCTTTGCAACTCTATGCTATTGATGAATGGGATTCCAACATATCTCAAAAAAATACATGTAAAACTTGGGCCACATCATAGTGTGCGTTAGTTGGCGTGACTTTAAACATTGCTCCATGTAAAGTAAGAAGTAACTATTCAGCACAATATTCTTTGTTATTATACCTCAACTACAACCCATGAAAAATATTTTCACCTCTCCCTACTTATTGCAATAATAATTTTGAATCCAACTATCAACATATCAAGATGAGGAAAAATATTTTCACCTCTCCCTACTTATTGCAATAATAATTTTGAATCCAACTATCAACATATCAAGATCATGCTCATGCTTATATCAATCTGGCATTCGTAAAAAAATTGGGCCATCATTGGTAAACATGAGAAGTACTTGCAAGTTGGAGGAAGACGAGGTGACAGAGTAACTAATTTCAATTGCAAAGGCATAAACATAGAATAATATTTTTGAAATCCTTTCCTTGTAATATTAAAGCTATTTATCATATAGAGGTATTAAAAAAAGCATTTAAGCTCTTTCTTGTCTCATTTTATGTTTCTATTTGGCACTCCCCTTCACTCATTGAGGTAGTGTGTTGGTTGTAACTAAAAGAACGGACTTTTACAAATATAAATAAAAAACTAATACAAGTTATTTAATTATAATCCATCACATTGTAGATTAGTGGTTGGGTTGAGGTGCCATGATGCAAACACCTAGGTTAAAATGCAAATGAGTGTACAACCCTTATATGCATATGTAAGAAAAAGTGTTGGACCTCTCAAATTTTTTCCCCTCCCTCTTAACACATTTATAACAAATCCAAAAATGTTAATAAAGTTCTTTAATAATTTAAAAATTATTTTTAAAGTAAGTAAAAATATAAATCTCAAATTCTTTAGTTTTTTTTTATAATAAGGTTTTGAAATATGAAACATGGGTAAAAAATAAATTTCAAAGAAAGTAAACAAAGAGTAGTTTGGATTTAAAAGTAGTAAAGAATATTGAAAAACGTAGTAAATATGTAGACCACACGTCGATACTATTAACAAGAGCCAATTGGTGGCAATGTCCCCGATATTGCCATTGCCACGTGTTGTTAGGAGATGGGAAATGTTGTAGGAGGAGTAAGAAGATCATGTCATGTTTCATTGTTGACAGGATAATGGGTTGTTGACAGGATAATGGGAAACACGGTCATGAATAAGCCTTCCATAGCGGAGAATTAACCAAACATACATAAATTATCCTAAAAAAGAATTTTATATTTGTCTTCAGTGATATATCTAGGTAGGGAAATGATAAAATCTTATGCGTGTGTGAGGGAAGAAGGGCCAAAGACTATTCAACTCACTTGCTGCATTAATGGAAAGATTGAAAAATATTTCTGAAAAATGATGTGAGGGGTGGGCCACTTATCTCCTTGTCAAGATAATAATATGTAGAATCTTTCAAAATCCATCATCATCATTATTTTTCAAAAGAAGAAACTATTGAATATTTGTGTGAGTCACTCCCATTTGTTTATTTTTACTCATAAACAACATATGATAAACAAAATTTTATAAAATAGATTTTAGATACATATGTCATACATCTCATTTACAACTCTTACCATTGACAAATTGTCCTCATTATGAATCCATCTAAGAATTTGAAACGTTAACTTAGAAATTGGCAACTGTGGATACTGCTCTTTTAATGTATTAAATATATATATATATATATATATATATATATATATATATATATATATTATTATTTTTTAATTATTAAATATATTATTCAATACTAAACTCACTAATTTAGTTAAAAAATTGATATGCTTGTTCTTGTTCCATATTAAAGTTTATTTAATACCCAACACAGGTCAATATAAAAAGGTTTATGAGATGAAGTAAATTTCAATCCATATATAATTGCAAACAAATTAGGTTTAATTTTTATTATAATTTATAATTAAACAACTACTTCTCTATATTAATATTATCTTAAAAGTTCTTTGTAATGAAATTTGTTTATTTATTATTATTTCTTTAATTTACATATCTCAAAATTCATAAAATTGTCCTAGGAAAATCTATGTCTTATGCACAATGGAAGTGCATACAACTTGCTCATTTGCAAATGCAATATCTATGTATATGAGTGGGAACATATCACATTGGACATTGGAAAGAATATTAGAACTCTTAGAAGTATTAAGAATTTTTTACGCTCATCTTGAGCTTCCTATTCTTACTGCCAAATGCCTCCTTCAACTCCTCCAAAGATCTCCACGTATCAACACGGAAATGCTTCTATTTCGTTACATATGTTTATGCCTCATAATCGAAGTGTTGCAAGACCAGAAATCCCTCTAATTTCCTTCAAAGAAGAACATTCTTGCAAGTGCAGAGATACGAGTGTTGTTCGAAATGCTTCAACCTCTACCAGTTCATCACAACAAAATATGTTGAGTCGTTGAATATCGGAACAAAAACCTGAGGAAATGATAATTCTGTAGTCCTCGTCCCATGCAGTTCCAAGTCTCGGAGTCGAAGCAAGTACATGCATTTGTCAAGAGAACATTCCAACACTCTGCATCCTTCCAATGAAGTGTGGAATGGTATTTCAATTAGCGGACAATATGTCACACTCAAAATTTCAAAATGGTTTAGCTCTGTGAGACCTACTGGAAAACACTCTATTCTTGCATAATGTACCATTAGCATTCTCAATTGTTTCAACTCCCCCAATTGAGTCCGGAAAATGTTTCAATTTGTTGCAGAAATGAAGTGTTAATTCCTCTAAGCTCCTCAGCTTACCGAGTGAGCGCGGCAACGTTTCCATCAAAGGGCATTGTAATTTCATAGACCACTTATGTGTGACTTGGGGAGGAAATACCTCCAGTTTTTCACAAAGCGAAAGATCCAACCTTTCAAGTGCGCTGATATCCCAAGTGTTTTTCTTGATATTTTCAAGTTACGGTAGAAAATGCTCTCTGCTCTTGTTGGGCTTCAGTGCTGCCACCTGAATCCACAACAATCCCAAGCACATTGCGCACAAATATGCGGCCAGCGCAACGATCATTGGCGTCAGACTGTCAACTGCAGGCCACCCGCGCATTAAAAGAGCACTCACCAGCTCTACCACAGTGGCCTCATTTATGATCTGCAGCACTCGCTCTGTAATCCGCTCGTCCACAGCAGTATAATATTGGTCGATACCCCAAGGAAGAGAATCCATTAATGCACTTTTGTTAATGCAGTTGACTGGTGGCATTGGTCGGCCGCCCCTCTAGGAAGGGAACTATAAAATGAAGGGAAAAATTATAGACTTCAGATAGACTCTAAGGGCAAAGAAATAGGAGATTGAATATATATATATATCCTCTTAGGAGATTGACTATATATATATCCTCTTAGGAGATTGAATATATATATATATATATATCCCCTTATAAGACATAATAATAGAGCATTTTCCTAGGGGACATAATAATAGAGGGACATAATAATAGAGTATAATGCATTTTCCTAAGGATGAGACCATCAAGTAATTAAATTTCAGTGGTTATAATTGGGACAAATGAAAATAGTCATAAATCAAGTTGCTCAATGCTGGGTTAATGTACAAGGATACTATAGAAAGTCATTATGCTCAGAATATCACTACTAGAAGAGGATTCTGGAATACTACGAGGGCTATCGGTTAGATTGATGCTTGAAGAGGGCTAAAAGGGATGTCGATACTAAACAAGGCATAAGATAGGATTATATTAATATATAGGATCTTGTCAAAGGCTTAGTGGGTAAGGTTATAACCTTGGTTATGATTAAATTTATATCTTTATTTAGAGAAGATTTACCTTCTAATATTTAACAAATTAAATGGAGTTATAACTTATAATTTAGATATGTAAAACATTATATAAAAGTAAGTGGAATGCATATATTAATATGCATAGTAAGGAACAAAAGAAAATATATATATATATATATAATATTATATGTATAGATCTTTATTGGAAGGAGGTTTATCTTCTTACATTGTGTTGGTAAGCATGATAAAAAAAACAACACAATAATATTGAGCTCTTGGAGCAAACCAAGGACACAACCCTCATTAAATACTTGTTTTCATTTTGTTAATTAGCGTTTGAATGTTGGTTAAGACCTTACTACGTGCCAGATCTCTGTGGGTTTAAATGTTCCTTTTTAGAATAGTTGAAGGCTTCCATCGTTATGGACAGAGCTATGGATGCTGCCATCGATGAGGGTGAGTGTTTGCTCAACCCGGTGTAAGAGGTTTTTAACCCGTAATTTCTTTGTTTTATATATATACTTACTATTTTACCCCGAGTTGAATTAGAGGATCTTGAAATATAATTCATGTATATAAATACCCCTGTAACTACGTGATGGTTTGTAAATAGGATTTTTCTGTTAGTCCTTAGTAGAGGGTTTTGAAGCGGACGGTTTAATTATGTTAAATTAAAACCTCTCGTAACTTTAAATTGATGAATTTGGTTATTATGCCAGATTTGGATCCTTGTCGAGGTCTCGACTTTATTTTACTGGCATGTTTTATGTTTATCTTAGTTGATAGGGGTTTTAGCCTTGAAAAATCCGAGAAAAACTCTCGAGGAGAGAGTTCATGAGAAAATGGAAGAAATGATGAAAACAACTATGTTGCAAAATGTAAATTTTTGTATTGAGTTTAATAATTTATAAAAACAATTTTTTATGGACGTAGTCCAAGATTGGGTGAACCACGTTAAAATGTTCCCTCTCTATGTTGTGTTTCTTTTGTGTATTCAGCTGATTTGCTTGAATATATGTACATATACATTACTATAATAGCGTGTTATTACACAAACATTATTCTTAGAAATATGACTATAAAGTTATGGGTTGTATTGAAAATACATATGAATGTATATTTATATTTATATGATCAGAATGTTTGAAATTTATATTGCTGCAAGGACGGCTGCTTCACAATCCTTGATCCAAACATATCTTAATGTAATTGACGAAGTTCTTAATGCCATGTAATTACTGTAGGAGAACCTGGTTTTTGTGTTAAGCCATGGATTTGTGAGAAGTGGTTAGTGTTAAATAATTATTAACATTTTCTTAAAATGCAAAGAATACTAAAAGAATACTAGTAGAAAATGATAGATTAGTGGTAAGATTCATCACCGTTTAGAGAACTCTTTTATATTGAATATGTGTTATCAAAAGGGCGTGTTCTTCATTATAATAACGCTAAGGTACAAACTAGAAGAATTGCTTGGAACTTAAGTTGAAGATCTAATAGTTTGGTTCGCACTTTATTTTTAATAAAGTATTTATGAATTAGTCCATAAGTTAAGTAGACATTTTGAAAGTTTATTATGAAATTTCTCATAAATGGTGATGTAGGAATTTTGAGTATATTACAATTTCCAACTTTATATTTAAGTGAAAATAATTTATCTCATATTTTATGATAAAAATTTTAAAATTTCTCTAAAATTACTAAGTTGAAATTTGGCTTTGTGACAACCTTAAGGAAGAGAAGCCATTAATGCACTTCTGTCAATGTTGTCAATGCAGTTGAGTTGAGTAGTGAGGTTGGTCTGTCGCCCTCTCTCCCGAAGGGAAAAACTAGGAGGATCATCTACCTACACCAATCAAAAATAAAAATAAAAATAGCATTTTAATAATTTTAGTTAATTTGTTGATAAACACTACAATGAGAATTGTAGTGGGAGGCTACTGTAACCTTTTAATCAGTAATTAAGGATGGAAGGCTAAGATGTAGTAGCTAAGCATATTCTTCGTCGAGCACATCCATCCAACTGCGCATATTTTTGGTGGACTCACAGGTTAACCCAGAGTCTTTTGCTAATCAAAATTTGGTTACGGTTTGTTTTTTTCTAATAAAACTGTTTCCACGCACTGGGGAAGATAAGTCAATGAGGGCACTTACAGAGGATACTGAAATAAAAAGAAATGAAAAGTAGAGCACGAGAAGTGCCGATCCGAATCCCATCCTTCTCTCCATTTCGGAACCAATGGTTTTGCTTGATGATCTAGTGCTTTCTATTACAGATTCTACTCTGTGTTGTGTAATTATCATTCTGAACTGTTGTTATAACATGGTGAGGGCGATGGCTCCATCGTGATGGATCGATGGTGAGAGCGATGGCTCCATCGTGATGGATCGATGGTGAGGGCGATGGCTCCATGGTGATAGCGGTATATATCAACCATATCGGCGATATCAGCGTTTTTCAGGATTTTAGGTCTCAGGTTTAAATTAATGCTGGAGTTGTGTTATTGTCCTTTTGTTTGAGAAATTAACATTAATTAGCTTGGATTTGTAAAACATGGTGGTTTTATTATTTTACTGTAAAGATTTGCTTGGAAAGAAACACACTAGCTCCACTTTGGATTGCTCCACTGTATTATAACGCTCAGCTCCATTATCGATGGCTCCGTTCCTTTCTCATCGATTCAACTTTTGCATTGCAAATTATTTTTGTTAAGTTATTCTACATACCTTCCAGCTAAACCATATTCGTTTCCTCTGGCAATTAATTACATACTCTCATCTCTCTCCCCTGGTTTGCAATAACCTTACTCCCATTTGATCTGTATCAGTTCTAATATTTTGCTCGTATTTGTTGTACGTACTGCCTCACGCAAACCCTCTCCCACGCTCCCGACGTCTCCATGTTTCTTGATAATAAACACAGCCTACCCTACACAATATATTACATTATGACTTGGAAATTCTGGATTTCTGCTTGTAAGGATTTATGTATAATCAATAATGATTATACAGTGCAGATGCTGGTGTGAGATTTGCAAATAGGTTTTTAGTGCTACGAAAACGTTTCTCATCGATTGTATTAGATTATGTAATATCATGTGATAGATTATTGATACATGTACTCAAGGAATTAAGGTTCTTTTCATACTGGTTTAAGTAATTAACGTTCTTTTCATTAATAAATTAAGGAATTGATACATGTAAAATTAATTACAGATTAAGGTGAAGGACAGACTTATTCAAAATGAAAATGGAAAAAAGGAGTCTAGAGGTTTCGGTTTCCATACAACAAACTAGGAGACATAAAACCAACATAATTGAAAATGAAAGAGTAAGGAAATTGCCAAATACGCTATGAATATTCATGCGACCCAAACAATGAATACTTTCATTTCTCTAGAGCTAATTTATAATTTATCACAATTACAGTAATCTTCCATCATTTTATTTAGGGTTTACACATCTCTATTTCTGTAGAGAGTATAAAGCTAATTCACAATGGCAAAGTGATATGCCATTATTTTATTTAGGGTTTACAAATCTCAATTTTTCTAAAGAGTATTAGCGAATGCTTACTTTGATGATAAACTTAAAGAATATGAGTGAATGTGTACTTTGATGATAAACTCACATTAAGTGCAATGTCAATTGTATGTAGCATTCATAAATTTCCTTTTTGAGTTTCCTATTAATGTTTAGGATTAAATATTTTAAAAAATTATTTAAATTGAATATAACTTTTTTGTATTTAAAAAAATAAATTTCTTTCACATTTTACATCATAAATTAAATTTAAATAAAAACTAATTTAAGAATAAATTAGGAAGTTTTCATTTACTAACATGGTACTTGACAATCCGTTGCAATTGAGGAACTAGGAACTGTAAAAAACAAACACATATACAGAAACCAAAGGCCCATGTACACAACCGTGTAAGGGTCTTGGTGATTTGGATCAATAATGGATACGAATTTTGGTGTATTTATGTTTAGTTCAATCATCATGTGTGAATGCCATCTGTAAGCTTGAGTGTAGACTATCAAAGACACATTTACCCTAGTTTGAATTATAGGCCTATGTCATCTACTAATGTGAGGATTTGAAAACAGTATTTTAGTCTCCCCAATCTGAAAAGATTTGGATCACAGTTTGATTTTGCATTCATTACATTCTTGCAAGCATAGCACTCATCCCTTCCTTCTCACACCACCAACAACAATGTGAATATTTCGAGTTTTCATTTTATACATATTGTATAAAACTTTATATTTCATATGAGATATCATATTTCAATAAAAGTTATAATTATGAGAAGTGTGTACAAAATTTTAAACATTTCTATTAATGTGTAAGAAGTTCCTTCATCAATTTCAATCTTCTATTATACATCTTTTCATTTTATAAGCAATGTTAATCTTCTTTTTTAATGTTATGTATAAAACTATTTTCACTTAATCAATAACAATTATAAATATTTATATTCTCTTTTTATTAGATTAATATGTTAATTTCTTAGTACATTAACTTATATATATATATATATATATATATATATATATATATATATATATATTTATAAAAGTTAATTTCTTAGTACATTAACTTTTATATATATATATATATATATATATATATATATATAAAAGTTAATTTCTTAGTACATTAACTTATATATATATATATTTTGCTACAAAGGTTTTAAGATTTATTATGCATTATCACATTATTAATACTTTAATTTATGGACTTTTTATTAGATTAACATAAGTTATTATTAAGAAAATATTAATATTAAAGGTAATGGTTAATAAATATTATTAATTAATATTAAAGTTAATAATTAAATAATATTAATATTAAGTTAATACAATAATTACATTAATATTAATATTAATCTTAATACAATAATTACAATAATTACATTAATATTAATATTAATGTTGCCATTATCTTAATATCAACATAATATTAACTTCACCAAATATTAATATTAACATTGATATTAATTTTCATGTATTATTTAACTATCTTCTATTGATGTAAAATGGTTTATTAAAGTATGGTATATTAATAATAATTTTATTAATATCTTTTAAAATGTTAATAATATTTATATATTTATATTCATATTAATAAGATTAAAATTATTTAAATATTAATTACATTAATAATATTATTAATCAAATTAATAACATTAAAATTAATAATATTTGAATTAATATTATTAATATTAATATTGAAAATTAATTTTACAAATTATTGAAACATAATTTTTACATTATTACTGAGATGTAGATACAATAATATAGTATAATTTTAAGATTAATAATAACAATAATATTATTAATTCCTTAATGTTAATAATATTATAATTATTATTAGTACTAATAAAAATAATTTTATCATTAATAACATTATTTTTTTAACAATAAGTTTAACATGAATATGACTTTTTTTTAATTTCTGAATTTCTAATTTTTATTGTAGTTACATTTACATATTTCTTATTTTTCAAAAAATCTACTTTTAAGCCATAGTCTATCATATTAATTTTTCATTTAAACTTTTGGGAAAACATTATTTCTTATTTTTAAGTGTAAAATATAAATATCCAACATTTAACCTCTAACTTCTTTTAAAATTATATAGTTGTATAGACAAATTATTTTTTTTATTATTATTTTCTAAGTAAATATAAATATGTATAAATTAACTTCTAATTTTTTAAAACACTATAAAATAAAATATAAAACAAAACAATAATAATCCTTGAATATTATTGTTTTGGTTTTTTATAGTTTTTAACTTTTTATTAAATTAAAAGTTTTGATACTCAATAGAATGTTTTTCTAAATATATAATAATAATAATATATACAAAATATTAATAATCTTCTATATAATAAATATATATACAAATATTAACTACCATAATAATTTTTGGAATTTTAAAATGAAGAAGATTCCAATATTACATAATTAATGTATAATTACATTCTCAAGTCATAATTAAACCATAATTACATAATTATTATTATTATTATGCTCATCATTATTGTTAATAATTATTATTACTTATTATTAACATTTCATGAGAATATTTTGAAATAACATTAATGTTAGAGTTATTAAAATTTAATGTAATATTAACCATTTTATTAACATTATTAATGGTTGGTAATCGATAGCCATAACATTAATTAGGAATAACCATATTAATTACATAACTTTACACAATAATTAACATAAAACTTTAACATAACTTTACCAAATGAATCTTAATGTTAACATAAGGATTTCGTAGACGTCAACCTATGTCACAACCTGGCATAGATCATTGCAATCCAACATGACCCTTAGGAAGGTTCCAATGTCATTAAAGCATAATTAAGGATTCATTAATGAAACCATAATTATACCATAACATTACATAACTTTATACAAGAATTAACATCAACCTCAAACATAACATAACCTTACCAAATTATTCTTAATGTTAACATTAATATTAATTTATCAACATTTATATTTTATAAACATCAACATGTATGTCGCAATCTAACATAACATATAATGATCACCGCATTCTAACATGACCCACGAGAATGTTCCAATGTGATATTGTATATTTTTACTAAGTATTAATTGTAAGCATTGATAATTATTGTAATTTAACAAAACACATGGCAAATGTCGCATTAACACACTACCCTAATATTCAAATGACATATAACCACTTAGGAACATAAAAATTAGACCATAGGCATAGTCAACAATGGTCAACCCTAGTTAACCATGGTCCACCAAAATCAACCATACTCATTTATGATTAACCATATTCAACCAAAGTCAACCATCTTCAACAAAATTCAATCATAGTCAACCATGGTCATAGTCAACCATAGTAAAATCAAATTAACCAACAGTCAACCATGGTAAACGTAGTCAACCATAGTTAACCAAAGTTAACCAAAGTCAACCATAGTCAACCATAGTTAACCATAGCCAATAAAAAGTGAACCATTGTTAACCATATTCAACCAAATCCTAACAATAGTTCACCATGGTCAAACATAGCTAACCATAGTTAACCAAAGTCAACCATAGTCAACCATAGTCAACCATAGTCGACCAAAGCTAACCAAAAGTCACCCATGGTTAACCATATTCAACCAAATCCTAACAAAATTCAACCATGGTCAACCAAAGTCAAACATAGTCAACCATGGTTGACTTCAAATAATTACCATAATAAACTATAATCCTTCATGAACAACCACAATCAATAATAGTCAATCATGAATAAACACAATAAACCACGGTCAATCATAATTGACCATGGAGAAGCACAAACAACCAAAGTTAACAATGGTCAACCATAGTTAACCATGGTCAACCATAGTTAACCATGGTCAACCAAAGTCAACCATAGTTAACCATGGTTAACCATAGTCAACTAAATTCAACCAAAGACATCCATGGTCAACCAATGTTAACCATAATCAACCCTAGCCAACCATAATCAACCATAGTCAACCAAGGTCAACCATGGTCAACCAAAAGTCAACCAAATTCAACCATGGTCAACTAAAGTCAACTATAGTCAACCATTGTCAACTATAGTCAACAATAATCAACCAAAGACAACCAAAAGTGAACCTTGGTGGACCATATTCAACCAAAAGTCAACCATCGTAAACCATAGTCAGCCATAATCAACCATGGTGAACGATAATTATCAAAGTCAACCATAGTTAACCATGGTCAACGATAACCAACCATAGTCAACCAAAGTCAACCATAGTCAACCAAATTCAACAAAAGGCCAACCATGGTCGACCATAGTCAATAAGACTAACCAAAAGTAAGCCATGGTCAAAGACAGTCAACCATAGCCAACCATGGTCATCCAAATTCATCCATGGTAAACCATAGTCAACCATGGTCAACGAAAGTCAAACATGGTCAACCATGCTCTACCGTGGCCAAGCATGGGCAAACATAGTAAGCCAAAATTTAACCAAAGTTAAAGAAAGTCAACCATAGTCAAACATAATAAAAAACATAAACCAAAGTTATCCATGTTCAGCAAAATGTCAACAAAAGTAAACCATGTTCAACAAAATGTCTACAAAAGTCAACCATGCTCAACAAAAAGTTAACAATGTCCAATGATAAGTCAACAATGGTCAACCAAAAAATCAAAAGAATTCAATCAAAGTCAACTATGGAAAATCATAGTCAACCATTGTCAACCATAGTCAACGAAAATTCAACCATGATCAACCGTGTTCAGCCATAGTCAACCATGGTAAACCTAATTCAACCATGGTTTGCCAATGTCAACCAAAATTCAACCATCATCAACTAAAGTAAATGATGGCCAACCATATTCAATCACAATCAACCAAAAGTAAACCAAATTCAACCATGGTCAACCAAAAGGAAACCAAAGTCAACCAACGTTAAGCATTTCTAACAAAAGTCCACCATTCTCAACCAAAATAAACCAAAGTCAACTATGGTCAACCAAACTTAGCAATGGCCAACCATAGTCAACCACGATCAACCATGGTGAACCAAAGTCAACCATGATAAACTAGAATCAACCATAGTAAAACAAAGTCAACCATAGTTAAACATATTCAACCAAATCCAGCAAGAGTCAAACAATAGTGAAATTATAATCAACCATATGATTTTGATGTCAACCACAATAAGCCAAGGTTAACCATAGTCAACCAAAGTGAAATGTGGTCAACCAAAGTCAACTATGGTCAACCAAATCCAACCAAATTCAACCATGGTCATTCGTAATTAACGATGGTAAACCATAGTTAAACAAATGTTCACTATGCTAAACCAAAGCCCAACAAAAGTTAACCATGCTCAACCAAAGTGAACCATGGTCAACCATAGTCAACCAAAATTCAACCATAGTCACCTATAGGTTAATCCAAAGTCAACCATGGTCAACTATGGTCAACCATTATCTACCATAGTCAACCATAGTCAACCGTGGTCAACCATGGTCAACCATGGTCTACTGTGGTCAACTGCGATCAACCATTATCAACCACAAGTCAACTATGGTCAAACAAAATCAATCAAATTCAACCATGGTCAAATGTGATGAACCATGGTCAACCAAACTCAACCATGGTAAACCAAAAGTCAACCATGGGAAACAAAAAAATAATCCAAAATCAACCATAGTGAACTAAATTCAATCCAAATCAACCATTGCCAACCAAAGTCAACCATGGTCAACCAATGTCAACGATGGTTGAGCATGGTCAACCAAAGTCAACCAAAAGTCATCCATAGTCAACTATGGTCAGTTATGGTCAACCATGGTCATCCAAAGTCAACCATGGTCAACCAAAGTCACGCAAAAGTCAATGATGGTAAACCATGCTCAAGCAAAGTTAAGCATGGTCAAGCATGGTAAATCAAACTCAACCAAAATTCAACCATGGTCAAACAAAGTCAACCATGGTTAAGGAATTTCAACCATGGTTAACCAAATTCAACTATGTTAAACCAAAGTCACACAAAATTCAACGATGGTCAACCAAACTCAAACAAAGTCAAGCATGGTCAACCATGTTCAACCATGGTTAACCAAACTCAACCAAATGTCAAAGATGGTCAAACAAAGTCAACCATGGTCAATGGATGTCAACCATTGTCGACCAAATTAAGCCATGGTAAACCAAAGTTACACAAAAGTCAACGATGATCAACCATGCGGAATCAAAGCCAAGCATGGTCAACCAAAGTCTACCATGGTAAACCATGGTCAACCAAACTTAACCATAGTCAAACAAAGTAAACGATGGTCAATAAATGTCAACCATAGTAAACCAAGGTCGACTAAACTCAACCCAAGTAAGCCAAAGTTAACCATGGTCTACCATTGTCAACTATACTCAACCATGGTAAACCATAGTCAACCAATGGTCAATCAATGGTTAACGAATAGTCAACCATGGTCATCCAATAGTTACGCAATGGTAAACGAATGTCAACCATAGTCAACCATTGGTCAACCAATGGTCAACAAATGGTCAACCATTGGATAACTATGGTTGACCATTGGTTGACTATGGTATACTATGGTTGACCATTGGTTGACCAATGGTTGACCATTGGTTGAGCAATGTAACATCCCAAAAATCGCAAAAATTAAAAATTTTTGATATAGCCTCATTTAAAAGATAAATGTTATCTGCGGAATGAAAGTTAATTAACTTATAGATAATAACAGCTTTATAAAATCATCGTATTTATTTTTAGACATAGAAAGATACTTGGTTATAAATAAGATGCGACAGAACAATGTTTATTTCTATAAGTGTAATGATCTGGTAACGATACTGATGAATTGTTTTCATATTTCTGAAGAGGTTCCTATAGGGTGCCCTTGGGTTTACTTAGCTTTGATAGCTAAAGCATTAGATTCTTTTCTTTTGCAGATCTGCAGGTAAGGTAATAAATAATTCTAGTACTTCGAGAGGTGTTTTAAATTTTATCTAGTTGTCTCTGTCTTTAAGATAGATGTGTAAATACTGCCTATGCATGAAGATAGTGATGGTATGAAGCTTCGATCTTTCTTGATAAATCTGTATTATTTTTATCCTAACACTTGTATGTAACTAGAGGTATTCTCCACTATAATTCTGTTGTAATCAATGTTGTCATTCATTAGGGGATTAATTGATATGATCGTCATGTGAAATTCTACAAACTAAATGTTGCGACAAGCATGTGATAATGTTAACAATGTCAGGGTTGAACAATAAGAGATCTAAAGTAGTGTTAACGATGGTCTTCAAAAGCCTTCATAACATAGTTCATATGTTTATATCCTATATACTTTTATAACGCTATTTGATTGTGTTACTACATGAATTAAGATGATAGTTTGTTTATGTATTAGTGACATCTATTACAATGTCATAACACTCTATGGAATAGTTGTTAGAGTTACGATATTTAACCATATGCAAACTTAGAACTTATCACTATATTCTATTGAGTGCATAATATGCTTGTTAGTCTTAGCATTCGAATTTATATTATGTACCTACTACATAATGCTAATTCAAACCTTTAAATTTGAAATGTGTGTGCCATGTAACTAGGAACTTAACCTAGGAAACATAGATATTATATGATATATTACAGTTTGGATTTGATTTATATCGTGGCTATAAATACCATCTATGGTTTGGTTTTGCAATATATAAATTGTTATGCGAAATGTAATGGGAACACGATAAGCATAAACCTATGGTTTAATATGCTATGCACACAACCCTACGATTTATATCATGGCTGTAACTTTATAATGTGACAGTTTAAAACTTTGATATGGTAATATCCTATGGTTTGAAACTGTACAGGTGTAATGCAATACCGTGGTAGTAATAACCGAGATCGTGCTATGTAGTAACTATGATGCTGATATGAAATTAATATTGTTGCAGTCGAGGGTCTGGTAGATGATATGTGCAATTCAACATTAAATGCAACTCTGTGTGATGGTAGTGGCTTACCTCGATGGCTCCTACATGTATCAGGTTCCACGTGAAGATGTTGTAGAAAATTGTTGGGACTTGCCGAGCTTTGAGCTCCTCCTTGGTGATATGGCAATCCATCTGGACTTATTATTTAATAAAGCATTTAATGGTTGGTGACCATAGCTCTGTCCAAGTACTGGCATGGCTTGGTTGGCCAAATCTCATCCATTGATCTAATTTGTATCGATCATAGAGATCTTGAACCCTAAGGGGTGAAAACATGAAGTTAGGAAACAATTTTGGCTTGTTTTTGACAAACAAAACTGCTAAATTTTATGTTTTTCAACTTCGACCTCTTCAAACCCATATCTCCCTTACGAATTTCAACTTGAAGTAAACACAAAGGTTTTAGAGAAATGAATTAGCTTTCTACTCGTATTTTTTTAAATTGTTTTATGGACAGATTATGGGACAAATTTGTTGTCAACATACAACATATACTTGAAAATTTTCGGTATGGATAATGAGTGACCTGTGTTGACGACGGTTTTTCGATAGATGGTTATTCATTTTAGGGAAAAAAATTGTAGGCTCATAATCTACACACACTACACTGGATCTTGGACTATATTTTGAATCTTTTAAGACTTGGGAACTATTTTTTATTATTGATCGAAACAACGTATGTTCAGAAAATGTTGCATTATCGACACATGTTTTTGTCTTCACATTTTCTTTCAAATGTGACTCTTATTGGAAAAACTAAGAGTACCCTTTTGAAGAGGACGAGCCAATTATGATCTCTGTGAAATTTCAATTTTTTTGGTGTTGTCTTTGTTATGATATTGAATTTTCATTTCGGGTGATTTTCAAAGTAATAAAATTCTTAAGGGCTAAGGTTTAGAAAAAAATTATTCATAAATAGTAATTCAAATCGAAATGAAACAATTATTATATCATTGGAAACTAGATTTAGAGATGAATCCATTGCTACCAAGTCCGACACATAATACTTAAAATTTGTAGGGGTTCGAGCTTGCTGAAGTTGTAGGTTCCTGAAAGATGCCTGATATTTTCGAAGGTTTTGTTGACCATAAACTCTCGGTTGAAAAAATATCTTCCAGACTCTCAACTGAGAGTTTAGTTCAAACTCTCATCGGAGATTTTTTTTAAAAATACAGCGCGGCGATTGGTTCAAACTCTCGGCCTAGAGTTTTTTTAAACTCTCGGGTGAGAGTTTTAAATCTCAAAACTCTCGGCCTAGAGTTTGAGGTTGACTTATTTTCGCATGATCATCCTCCCGCGCTCCGTTTTTCACTCTGTTTGTCACATAAGTGTTTCCCATGTTTACGATTTCACCCTAAGGCATTCACTATACCTCATTTTTTGTTGGTTTTTCATTCATTTGGAGTTTTGGTTTTGGGGAGAAGGACGATAGGCCGCTAGATAACAGGGTTTGATCTCCGGTCAATTATTTTGATGATTTTGTAACTATGCACCTCCAAATTTAATGGTGGAAACCAATTATAAATTTGTATGGTTTCGTAAGAGGAATAGGTGATGAAGCCTGTGGCTTTCATCATGTAGCAAGTTAGGGTTGTGAAATTGTGTTTAAACTTGAGGTCTGAGCTGTAGTAGTTGAATGTTGCTTTTGTTGCATCAGCTTGGAGATTGGGAGCATCGCCCATCAATCGTTTTCCTCTTACAAAGGTAATGTTTGAATGTTTTTATGAATACTGTTGCTTAAGGTTACAGTTGGTCTTTGTATAACATTCATCTTGGAAATGTCATAACCGCTTGTAGTTTTTGTGGTAGGTATTGCCATTGTCGTGGAGTTTACAGAGTTAAACCTTGATGGTAGTGGTGGGCTCACTCAACTGGTAAGCCCCAGTGGCAAACCCTTCATAGGTTCTCCTACAGAATGTCCGTTGTGATGTTATACCATTATCTGGTCAGTGGAATGAGTTTTTTAAGTTTTTGAGCTAAACTATATATGTCCTTCTGTAGTTGAGGGTTTGCAACTCTGTCGAGTTTTCAATACAAAAGAAATATTGCCAACCTACATTGCGGTAGTTGTTTTTGTTTCATCGTTTTGGGGCTTGGATCGTGAACAAAAATTGTGTCTCGTCAATTTATAAATGTGGAATTGAAACCTTGTGTTTGACAGAGTTCTGCATTTGAAAATGGTGTAATACGAAGATGTAGTTGTGTAGCTAAATTTTAAAAAGACCTGCTACTATTGTTTTCTGTGATGTCTATGAGGTTTTGAAATATAAACAATGGAGATTTGTAATCTGCATTTCATTTTATCTACTGCTATTGTCTCTTTATGAAGGATGAAACTTGGAAATGTAAAATCGATAGAAAAGGGTACTGGGTGATGTTTAAGAAGAATAAAGGGACTGTGGTTTTACTAAACAATGCGTAAAAGCCTATAACTAAGGAAATATTGGACCTGTATGTAGTTCAATGTTTTTAAAAGGTGCTACGTTTTTATTTCATGTACAGGGTTTGTCTTTGTATGGATAGTAGGACTTGGCCCTGTTCCTCGTTTCGATATCTACAACTCACTATTTGTTGGTTGCTATTGTTTAGAGTAGTTTCATGAACAATGTCATATCTGGTAAGTTTTAATGTTAGTGCTGAGACTTTAACTATGTCGAAATATGAAAAGGTAACAATGGTTTGTCATAAGTTTTTCAATTGTTGGCTATATGTCGAGAGATAGTAACAATGTTTATAATTATAGCATGAACTGATAATAGTTTTGAAAATGAAATGTGCAAACCCTAGGTTTGTAATATGATACTTCTTGTTTGTCTATCTGTCCTGTATGTAGAATAATGAAAAATAATAGTAGACTAATAGTAATTCTTTGAGATGGAAAAATGTAGAAACTTATAAACATTGATTCAAAAACTTAAATTGACATAACAGTTCTGTATAAGTTTAATTTCTGTATCAGCAGTACATTTCAATAATAAATATAAATCATTGTATAAATCTTTTAAGACAGTGAACCTCTATTTGATGAAAAGAAAATAAGAATGGTACTGTAAAGAAAATGCAGAAGATAATACTAATTAATATCAGTAGACAATTTAACATATTATATAGAATGGTACTTCGATCATCTTGACAATTTTCCTATCATACCTATCTATCTTAACTTGTCTCTATACTAGAGTACGATGTTGTTCCTTTTTGCATGGGGAAAAATGCAGAGACTATTTTATTCATTCAGATCAATTTTATACAGAATTTTCAAATTATTCAGGAGACTAAAATAAACAATAAAAGTTAGATAAACAACATAACTTTAAAATAAACAAAAAAGATAAGACAATAGAACCTGTAAATGACGATAGGGCCGAAAAACACCGAAGGAGGCCTGTTCCTCCCAACCTGCTTCAGAAGAAGTAGCTTAATTGCTAACTTCTAGTGAACCCGCAAGCCTGATTACTGATCCAATAAGTGGGTGGAATCTATGTAGAAGCAAGGCACTCAAAAATGTCTTCTCCACTCAGCATCAACCTCCTGAAATAAAATGCCTTCTCCACTCAGCATCAACCTCCTGAACTTAATAAGAGTTTGGCAGACTCACAACATGATCAACAACATAGCATATCCCCTCATCAAATATCTTGGATGCAAACACAGCAAAACCCCAAGGTAAATTTCCTCATCAGGAAAAGTGATGAAACTCAGTTCAATATTTGATGGCTATTATATAGACTGCCTAGGTCTTTTAGTGGTTAGTTTGGAATAAATGAGCCTCAAGCTCCAATCCCATCTTTCAGGGTACTATGACCACTTTTCAAGGGAGTTGTCCCATACCAATAGCTAGTTAGTTGCATCATGATGCTGCCACTTGTCCATTGCCTTAAACCGCAGATTCCATTCCACCTAGTGGATCAGTAACCACTCTTTCAACAGTCCTCTTAGGTGTTTGTCTCCTATTTTATTTATTTAATAATAATATATTGTACAAATTACAGTCATCCTTGGACACCTAACCAACATAAAACTTTACAATAAAAGTTATAATAATGTTTGCTAACACAAAATGTTTTCAAACAAAAAGGGTATGTTACAAACACCCCCACTTAAGCTCAACATCGTCCTCGATGTTGCTTATTCATCATCAAGTTTCTCATGGAACAGAATTGGATATGCTGCCCGCATATTACTTTCCAGCTCCTAAGTATCTTCATCAGGGCTAAGGTGCTTCCATTCCACCTTTACCTGCCCTATGGTGCGATTCTGAAGCATAATTTCCCTCCGGTCGAGAATACAGTCTGGTTCAACCTGAAAGTCTCCTTCGGGTTCCATCTTTATGTCATTCCAATTCACCACATGAGTAGCATCGTGCACATACTTCTTTAAAACAGAAACGTAAAAAACATTGTGGGTTTTTAAATTGTATGGCAATGCCAATTGATATGCAACAACTCCTATCCTTGATAGGATTTTGAATGGTCCACAATACGTTGGTGCTAATTTAGCACAGCTCCCAAACTTCAAAGAACTTTTCTTGGGCTTTACCTTTATAAAAACATGGTCTCCTACCTGAAATTCTCTTTCTGTGCATTTCAAATCAGCATAGCTTTTCTGTCGATCTTGGGAAACTTTTAAGTTACCTTGAACCTATTTCACGGTTAACTCCATTTGTTTCAATAAATCTGGTCCTAACATCAATCTATCTACAAGATTATCCTAAGAAATTGGAGTACAAAATTTTCTTCCATACAAAATTTCAAATGGACTTAACTTAGCAGAAGCTTGATAATTATTATTGTAGGCAAATTCTACTACGTGCAAGTAATCTTTCCACTTAGATGGATGATCTTTAACTTACAATCTTAACATGTTCTCTAAAATCTGATTTACCCTTTCTGTTTGACCATCAATTTGTGGGTGGAAAAAAGTGTTGAAATTTAGTTTAGTATTTAATCCTTTAAACAGTGATGTCCAAAAATTGCTGGTGAACTTAGAGTCCTGGTCTGAAATAATTACCTTTGGAATTCCATGCAACCGAAAAATTTTCTTCATGAAAATATCTGCAATGTCATAAGCCTTGAAAGTAATTTTAATAGGAATAAAATGAGCAGCTTTACTAAGTTTATCAACAACAACCATAATTGAATCATTCTGTTTCTGATTTTTAGGCAAACCTTTAATAAAGTCAATGCTTATAATTTCCCATTTCCATTCTGGAATTAGTAAGGGCTGCAATATCCTAGCTGGATGTTGATGTTCAGCTTTAATAGTCTGATAGTCAAAGCATCTAGCTATATATTCAGCAACTTCACTCTTCATGTTGGGCCAAAAATACTCCTTTCTTAACATAGTTATCATTTTTTGATAACCAGGATGCCCTGAATAAAGACTCTTGTGTACTTCATCTAAAATCAACAACTTAACCTTCGAAAAATTAGGTACATAAATTCTGTTTTTATATGTTAAGAAGCATTTTTCATTAATTTTGTAATCTGTTATAAAATTTTCAGATGAATTTTCAGCCATTTTATCATGTAATTTTTGGTAATTTTTGTCTTGCTTGATTCCTTCTTCGATCTGATTTTCCAGATCAATTTTAAAAGTACTGATTGCTGCCACAAAACTCAGTCTAGCATTTCTACTCAATGCATCAACAAACTTATTCTCCTTTCCATTAATGTGATGGATCTCAAAATCGTACTCGCTAAGGAAAGCTAACCACCTAGCTTGCCTTGCGTTAAGATTTGTTTGATCCAAAAGATACTTTAAGCCCTTATTATCAGTCATTAAAATGAATTTTCTTCCGATCAAGTGATGGCGCCACATCTTTAAGGAATGTATCATGGCTACCAACTCAAGATCATACGTTGCATAATTATTTTCATGTATTTTTAACTTCCTTGACTCAAAAGCAATTGCATGACCTTCTTGACTTAAGACTCCTCCAAGTCCATTATTGTATGCATCTGTGCATACGACGAAATCCTTATTGGGATCTGCAATTTTTAAGATGGGTGCTATAGTTAACAGTTCTTTTAACTTATTAAAACTCTCTTGACACTTTTGATCCCATATGATTTTCTTCCGTTTCTTTTGCAAAGAAGTGATGGGGTTAGCAATTATAGAGAACCCTTCAATAAACTTTCTATAATACCTCGTTATTCCCATGAATTACTGTACATCAATTACATCTTTAGGGACAGGCTATTCATTTATTACTTTTATTTTATCAACCGAAATACCATTAGAAATTATATGACCCAAATACTGAATTTTATCTTTATAAAAATCACACTTACTGAACTTAGCGTAAAGCTGATGTTCTCTAAGTACTTGTAAAATGATTTTTAAATGTTCATCATGCTCTTATTTAGTTTTTGAGTAAACTAGGATATCATCAATGAATATCGCGACGAACTTATCCAAATATTTATGCAGAATGTTGTTCATTAAACACATGAACACTGCTGGTGTGTTGGTTAGCCCAAAAGGCATAACTACAAACTCATAGTGTCCATAACGCGTTCTGAATGCAGTTTTGAATATGTCCTCATCTTTTATCCGGACTTGATGATAACCCGACCTTAGATCAATTTTAGTGAATATCTCTGCTCTGCGTAGTTGATCAAATAGATCATCTATGCGGGGTAAGGGATACCGGTTCTTAATTGTCATTTTATTAAGTTGTCGATAATCAATACACAAACGCATGGTACCGTCCTTCTTTTTAACAAATATTATTGGTGCTCCCTAAGGGGACACACTGGGCCTTATGTAGTTTTCATCTATTAATTCTTTCAACTGAGATTTTAATTCATTTAACTCTAGAATATTCATCCTATAGGGAGCCTTCGAGTTTGGTACCGCACCGGGTACTAACTCAATGGTGAAATCAAGTTCTCTTTTCTGAGATAATCCTGGAATTTCTTCCGGGAATACATCAGAAAAGTCCCTAAGGATGGGAACATCCTCTAGTTTTAACTTGTCTTCTTTCGATGTACACTCATCATTAACAACATTAACAACAAACATTTTACAGCCTTTTCTGGCAGCTCTCTTTACTTTTAAGGCAAAAAACTACCTTACTGAAATCTGCCTATGAATTCCTTTTGCTGTTTCTGAATTACCTTCATTATTTACACATGTAAAATATTTATCATAACAATTCAGTATAACTCTATGTTGTTCAAGCCAATCCATGCCTATCAACAAATTGTATGACCCTGAGGGTAAAACATTCAGATTAACTTGTGTTTTCAGCTGATTTAAAAATACTTCACAATTCTTGACATAATCTGTAACCTTTCTTTTAGTTCCTATTGCAATCTGAACTAACCATGCATTGTCAAATTTCTTTGTTTTTAGCTTGCAACGGTTTACTAAAGTAGGTGACATATAACTTAGATTTGCATCTGGATCTATTAAAATAGAAATAGACTTGTTTTGTATCATATGTCCAATTTCAACCATGGATGTTTGATGGTCCGCTTGACGGTTCTCCAATGCTGCATTTATCTTGGGCATTTCTCTTGCGATATCTCCAACTATAGGTTCTACTTGCATAGTGTGAATATTGTTGGCTGTCCTTTTGTTGCGTGGGCAATATGCTCTCTTATGTGGTCCGCCACATTCATAACACTTTATGGGTCCTTTCTGTTCAACATACCTATTGTTATTGTTATTATTATTGCTGTGATTATTATTATTAGGTACATTTATTGCAGCAGTAGAGTTCTGAGATGCATTATTCCGGTAATTATTAGGAAAATTTCTGTTATTAAAATTTTTCTTAAAACCTTTAGCATTATGATTAAAATTCCTCTTCTTATAGTCATATTGATTAGTCTTACTATTCTCCCAGCCAGTTGTTCCTTCTCTTTTTCTGTTTTGATCAAAGCAAAAATTTGCCTTCCTCATGGCCTCTTCCAAAGTGGAAGGATTATCATACTCAATACAATCTTTTATATTAAAAGGTAAACAACTGAGAAACCTTTGCAATTTAGGATTTTCCTCAACCATGTAGGGCACGTACCTCAACAAACTAAGGAACTTGTTGCACAGTTCTTTCATGTTCATTGTACCCAACTTTAAATCGTAAAATCTTTTGACTTATCTTCAAAGTATTGTTCCGACAAAAACTTATTTTTAAACAAACTTTTAAACATAGTCCAAGTTACTTCTTTTTATTTTATGCTCTTGATTCTTTTAAGATCCTACCACCAGATATTTTCCTTCCCGGTCAGATTGTAAATAGCCATCTTGGCTTTCAATTGAGAAGAGTAGTCATAAATATTAAAGTACTTTTTCATTCCAGACGGCCAAGATTATGCTGTCTCACCCTTCTCACTTTTGCCATTAAAAGTAGGTGGCTTAATCTCTTTAAATTCCCCAGTAATCTATTCATGATGCTTATGTTTTCTCTTTTTAGAGCAGATTTCACTATTACTGCTGTCATAATTTATGTCTTCATTACTTGAATCAGATTTAGAGGATGAGTAACTGTTCCTTTTATCATTTCTTGTTTTCTTATGCTTATGTTGGTGGGACATTATTTCAGAATCAGCCTTAAATTCTGATTTTCTGCCTCTTTCATCATTATGACAGTTTCCTTTTAAATTATGTTGTAACTCTTCCTATACCTTAAGGATCCGTTTATTTTCTTCTTTAACAGATTTTAACTCAGATTTTAAATCCTGTACAATGCATAAAATTTCAGAAGACTCGTTGTTTAACTCAACATAAATTCCTTTAGTGTTATTATGATTAATACGTTCATTATGAGGAGATCTATGCTCTGCTGATTCCTCTGGTATTCCCATACCTGCAACTAAATGTCATGTCCCCTCCCATCATATCAGCATGATGGAGAGGACGTGGTGCTAAACCGGGCAATTAGCCCCATGACTTTGCTAAATAGCATTCATTTCCTAATATAAAAGACATATGGGATGTATGATTATAAGATAAAACACAGGGGAATTAAATTCATTAACACATCCAACATTCATTCAAATATTCATAAGATAAACATTTGCAGAGTTAACACAAGAGAATACTTATCTTATAACAGTAGCCCCAAGCAACTGGCTATGCAAATGCAACGTTCCACCCAACCATAGGCCAGTTGTGCTTATCAACCTCTTGATGCAACTTCCACCTCCGAGCTGGGCATGATCTCTACAAGGAATCGGGAACAGCAGACTCACACATAGCCAAGCATACACCAAGATGAACCAAGCCAATCTACAATTGGGTTTATCAGGCTGCTAGGAAATGGAAAGGAGGAATTGCTAATCTAGTGAGCTCAACCACATAGCTAAGGGTACCCCTCCCAGATCTATTCAGCTTGGCACTCACATTTCCTACACACCCAACACAAGGAAGTATTCTCTTCACTGCCACACAGTCCCTCAAGCCATACCTTCCTTTCTAGTGATCTCAGGGTGTGCATAGAAAAGTAGCCAAAGCCCTCTTGATCTTTTTCAGAGGTTACTCCCTCCACCAGGTTTATCAAGCCAATTCTGTCCCCTACCAGTCCAAGTTCTTGCTCACAGGTTCAAATCAAAACAGGGATGCACATAATAGCAGAGCCACTCTTATTGGGTATGATAAAATGTTTCAACAGTGGAATGCATGAGATGGGGTTTCATGAGCTTCAAAAAAACGTGGGAAGACCCAAACCGTATTGGCAACTAGGAAAATTCTACTAGGAGAGCAAAACCCATTTCAGAAAAATGCCCTAGGGGCAAAAACGACCTCTCCCTCAGTCCGAAATCATGTCCCTGCTTCCCCAGCTACTGCACAATACCAAAACGAGTTCCTGGGCATGGAAAAACGCAGGGTTATGGTGAAAAACGTGAGGATAAATTCCAGTGAGCTCAGTCTGCGTGAGAGAAAGAATGTAATTGATGAGGAATTGCCTTAGGCAGCATTTCGTGGGGGTTTTCTTGCCCAGCAAGCCAAAAATACGATTTTCAGGTTGATGGCTTGCCCATGCACAAAAATCTAACTGCCATACTTCTCGAATCCCAAGACATTAACTGCCCCAACTAATCTTTGGAAGAATTAAATGATTGGGTGCATGAGACAAAATGGATAGTTAAGAGTTCATGGGTTTTCTCATTGACACATGGGCTGACCTAGTGGCTCAAGGGTTTGGTTATTTCCCCTCCCCATTCCTTGTAGAATCATGCCCCATCTCTTTGTTGCATTGCATAACTAGTTGTGGGTATTTCATTAAAATTCGTATTTACATGATGTCTTATTTACATTGTGCCCATCTAGCACAAGAATCATAGGCATCTATTTTAATTGCCGATACATAAAATGCTAAATCAATGGTGGGGCTTTGTCCTTGAGCTCCTCACCATGATTAAATAACAATATTTATATCATTTCCAATTTAATACAAAGGGGTCAAAATGTGGACGTGACATTCCCCTCCACTAACATTAGCACTGTCCTCAGTGCTCATCAAAATTGAACAAAAATGGATATGCCACCCTCATGGCATCCTCCAGCTCCCATGTAGCCTCATCGGGACCATAGTGCTTCCATTGCACCTTTACCTGTCCGATGGCTTGGTTCCGTAGCAATGTTACTTTCTTGTCTAGGATGCGCAATGGATCGGTTTGGAATTCTCCCTCGGGTTTCACCTGGATCACATCCCAATTAATCACATGGTTAGGATCATGTACATATTTCTTAAGCAAAGGGACATGAAAAACATTATGAGCTTTAGTGCTAGCAGGAAAGGCAAGTCTATATGCAACTGGCCCTATTCTTTCAAGCACTTCAAATGGCCCATAATATCTAGGTGATAGCTTGGCACAACTCCCAAGCTTCAAGGAATTCTTCCTTGATCTTACTCTAAGATACACATGATCCCCAACATTGAATTCCCTATGCATTCTATGTTTATCTGCATAGCTTTTTGTGTCTATCCTGGGCTACTTTTAAATTTTGCCGGATCTTTGCAACCTCTCGTTCCATTTCCTTAAGCAATTCTGGCCCAAGTACAATTCTGTTCACTGGATTGTCCCAAGTCACTAATGTCCTACACCTTCTGCCGTACAAAGGCTCATATGGAATCATTCCCAGTGATTCTTTCTGACCATTATTATATGCAAACTCTACCAGGTGTATAATCCTCCCACTTGGATGGCTTGTCCATTACATACATGCAAAGCATGTCTTCAAGTCCTGATTTACTCTTTCTGTTTGCCCGTCTATTTGAGGATGGTACACGGTGCTAAAGTTCAACTGTGTACCCAAATCGGAAAAGATACCTTTCCAAAAATTGTAAGTGAACTTGGTATCCCTGTGAGAAATTATTGCCTTAGGCAGCCCATGTAATCTGAAAATTTCCTTCATGAAAATATCTGCAATGGCATCGGCTTTATGTGTGGACTTAACCAGTATAAAATGTGCTGCATTTGTTAACTTGTCCACCACAACCATGATGTAATCATGTTGTTTCTTAGTCATTGGCAATCCTATAATAAAATCCATGGAGATTATTTCCCATTTCCATTCTGGAATTGGCACTGGGTGCAATAAACCTGCTGGGTGTTGGTGTTCAACCTTCACCTGCTGACATTCCATGCACTTAGAGATGTATTCAGCGATGTCCTTCTTCATACCTGGCCAGAAATAATATTTTCTTGCTGTAGCAATTGTTTTCTGATATCCTGGGTGACCAGAGTATGGAGCTTTATGGATTTCATCCATAACCATTCCCCTTAAATCTGCCACATTGGGAATATAGGCTCTATTGTTATAGGTAAGAGCTCCATCTTCCTCCAAATGATAACCTTCATACTTCTTGCCAAGGTCTTGCTGCTGCAATTTGCCCTTTATCAGCTCATACACTTCATCCTCAACCATATGGTTGACAATCTACTGTGGCAAATCTGGTTGGCAAGTACTAAGTGCTGCCACATACATTTCATGTACCTTTCTGCTGAGTGCATCATCCACCTTGTTTTCTTTCCCTTTTATGTGTTTGATTTCAAAATCAAATTCACACAAAAATTCCAACCATCTAGCTTGCCTAGCATTTAAAGTTGGTTGATCAAACAAGTATTTCAGACCACAATGGTCTGTCCTTAACTCAAATTTTCTTCCCATTAAGTAATGCCTCCACATCTTCAAGGCATGTACTATGGCTGCAAGTTCTATATCATGAGTAGCATAGTTCTTCTCATGCTCCTTCAACTTTCTTAACTCATAGCATATCACGTGGTTGTCTTGCATAAGAACTCCTCCAAGTCCTTGATTGCATGCATCGGTACACACCACAAAGTCTTTTTCTGGGTCTGCAATTTTCAAAATTGGTGCACTTGTAAGAAGATTCTTCAACCGTTGAAAACTTTCCTCACATCTTGGTGACCATTCAAACTTTATCCCCTTGTTTTGCAAAGAAGTGATTGGGTTTGCAACCTTGTAGAATCCTTCGATAAACCTCCTGTAGTAACCAGCAAGGTCCATAAAAGATCTCACATCAGTCACATTCCTTGGAGTTGGCCAATTCATAATGGTTTCAATCTTCTCAGGGTCTACAGATATCCCTTCGTCGGAGATGATGTGACCCAAATAATGAATTCTATCTTTATAAAAGTCACATTTGCTCAACTTGGCATATACCTTATGCTCCCTTAGTAATTGCATTGTCATTCTCAAATGTTCTTCATGCTCTTCTTCATTCTTAGAATAGATGAGAATGTCGTCTAGGAATACAAGAACAAACTTATCCAAATGCTTGCTAAAAACATTATTCATGAGACACATGAATGTAGCTGGTGCATTTGTGAGACCGAATGGTACCACTACAAACTCATAGTGTCCATACCTCGTTCTAAAGGCGGTCTTATGAATATCTTCTTCTTTGATTCTTACCTGATGGTAACCAGACCTCAAGTCAATCTTTGAAAATACCTTTGCTCCTCTCATTTGGTCAAAAAGGTCATCAATTCGGGGCAATGGGTATTTGTTCTTCACAGTGACTTTGTTCAACTGCCTGTAGTCAATACATAACCTGAGTGTTCCATCTTTCTTTTTTCACAAATAGAACAGGTGCTCCCCACGGGGACACACTTGGCCTAATATATTTCTTTTCCAACAACTCTTGTAATTGCATTTTCAACTCTAGAAATTCCGGTGTACTCATCCTGTAGGGTGTCTTAGACACTAGTGCCGCTCCTGGCACAAGTTCAATTGTAAAGTCAATGTGTCACATCCCCTCCCATCCTACCAGCTAGATGGAGAGGATCGTGAGGTTAAACCGGGCATCTAGCCCCATAAATTAGTAATTAAACATTCAATTTAAGAAAAAAATGAACATATGCAATTGCATAAACATTTGAATACACAGCGGAAGTAAATTCGTTTAACACATCCATCATACATTCAAGATATTCATCAATTAAACAATTGAGAGATAGCATAAGAGAATACTTATCTTAATGAAGCAGTCCCAAACAACCAGCTACGCTTCTGCAACGTTCCACCCAACCATAGGCCAGTGTGCTCTTCAATCTCTCAGCACCACTGCCACCCCCGAGCTGGGCATGATCTCCACAAGGAACTAGGGAACAACAGGGTCTCACATAGCCCTAGATACACCAGAATCAGCCATACCAACCAGCAGTTGGGTTTCTGAGGTGGCTAGGAGATGGACGCATATAAAAACAAAAGAGTAAGTGCTGGGCATGAGAAAAACGATTCTATCGTGAAGTTCCCAAGAATAGGTTTCTAACAGTTCCAGAAAAACGTGGGCAACCAAAACGAAAAGGAGACAATGGGAAATCAACCCCAGGAGAGCAGATTCGTTTTCAGAAGAATACTCATGGGCATTTCGTGGGCAAAAACGGCCTCCATAACCCCAAAAATCGTGGCTCTCTTCTCCCATCCAATGAGCTAACCAAAAACGAGTTTATGGGCATGGAAAAACACAGGAAATGGTGAAAAACGTGAAGGATAAAACCCCAACAGGCTCAGACTGCATGAGAGGAAGAATGCCATGGGTGAAGAATGGCTTTGGGTCCATTTTGTGGGGGTTTTTCTTGCCCCACCAACAAGAACACGATATTCCAAGTTGATGGCTTGCCCATGCATGAAAATTGACAGCCATACCTCTCCCATCCCAAGGAATTTATTGTCTCAACCAATTCTTGGAAGAATTAAATGATTGGGTGCATGAGACCAAATGGGTAGTTGAGAGTTCATGGGTTTCCTCAATAAAATGGCTTAACACCATGGCTCAAGGGTTTGGTTATTTTTCCCTCCCTATTCCTTGTAAAAGATCATGCCCCCATCTCTTTGTTGCATTGCGTAGCTGGTTGTGGGTATATTTCATTAAATTCGTATTTACATGATGTCTTATTTACATCGTGCCCTTCTAGCACAAGAACCATCGGCATCTATCTCATTAATTTTCGGTACATAAAATGATAAATCAATGGCGGGGCCTTGGCCTTGAGCTCCTCACCATGATTAAGTTACAATAATTACATCATTTACGATTTAGTGCAAAGGGGGTCAAAATGGGGACGTGACACAATGTCTCTCTTTGGAGGGAGCCCCGGAATCTCATCAGGAAAAACATCCCTGAATTCTTGCAATATATGATAGTCCTCCAATTTATGAGTTTCCTTCCCTGCTGCCTCTAAAATGTGGGCTGCATACAATTGAAATCCCTTCCTACAGAACTTCTTCAACTGCATGGCTGAAACTTGTCTAACAGAAGTCACCTTGGGAATGCCTTTTACAACCCTCGGGTTTCCTTCTTCGTCCATGCATTCAAATGTCTTATTGTAGCAGTCAAGTTTAACCCTGTGTGCTTCTAACCAATCCATTCCAATGAGAATATCATAGGAACCAAGTGGAAAAATATTCAGATTTGCATAAGTGAATAGCCCATCCATCTCTAATGGACATTTCTCTACTATTTCACCAACTTTTCTCTTGGTTCCAGTGGCTAGTTGAACTAACCAAGATTTACTATGCTTTAATTTCTTGAAAGCACAAATCTCAACAATTCTAGGAGTGACATAACTGTGAGTAGATCCAGGATCAATAAAAATAGAAATAGATTGCTTAGCAATCTTACCTTCAACTTCAACCACAGTTGACTGATGATATGCCTGGCGATCTTCTAGTGCTGCATAGATTCTAGGGATTGTCCTCGCCACTTGACCCACAGTTTCAGCTCCTTGGATGTTGTGAACTTGATCTGCATTCCCATTCCAATGTGGACAGTTCCTAAGCATGTGGTCTCCTCCACAACCCCAACATTGAAGTGGTTCTCTTGGCTCCTTTGGATCTCTTGGCTTTTCTCCCATCATCCTAGTTGGCTTAGTCACAACCTGTGATGGCTACCTTTGCTGATTCTAGAATTGAGGAGGCTTGAACCCCTTCTTCCTTTGATCAAACTTTTTGTTTTTCCTATCCTTCCATGCCTTATGGAATTTCGGTTTGCTTCTGTTCTGATCAAAGAAATACTTGGCCTTTCTTATGGCCTCCTCTAGAGTTCGAGGTTCATCAAACTCAATTCTATCTTTATATGACTGGGGCAGTCCACTTAGGAAACGCTGAATTTTCACCTTATCATCTCGAATGTACTTGACATACCTCAGCAGCTCCAAGAACTTGTTTGCATATTCTTCCATGGTCAATTGTCCCAATCTCAGCTCATGGAACTCTTTGATCTTATCATCATAGTACCTATCAGAGAGGTACTTCTGCTTGAAGTATTTCTTGAACTGCTTCCACACGATCTTCCTTTCATTGATCTTCTTCACTTGCCTAGTGTGTTCCCACCATATAGATGCTCTTCCATTCAAGTTGAAGGTGGCTACCCTTTCCTTCATATTTTCCGAGTAGTCTTGGACTTGGAAATACTTTCTCATCCCAAGAAGCCAAGCTTCAGCTTCTTGACCAGACTTTACCTCTCCATCAAATGTAGGAGGTTTTGTCTTCTTAAATTCCCCATGTGAATTGTTCTTGTAGTGCTTCTTCCTCTTACTCTTGTGAGATGAAGAGCTTGAACCCTCAATGGATTCTTCAGAGTCAGATGATCCATTAGAAGATATTTCTGGACTATATGTTCTGTCAGTAGAAACTCTTCTTGAGCTACTGGCCCTCTTACGGGAATTCCTTCTAGAACTACTCCCCCCCTTTCTAGATTTGATGTATGATGCCCAGAGTTTCTCTGCCTTTGGATGCCTGTTAAACTCTGCAACATGGCTGCATTCAACTGATTTTGCTCTTCCTGAGCTTTAATCATCCTTTCATTATCTTCTCTGCAACTTTGCAACTCCACCCTTAGGCTTCTCATGGTGGCTGCAATACTTGGAGGAGTCTCTTGATTTCTTCTCCCATTAGATTATGTTTCAGCATTTTCAACATGTATGTTCTCTCCCATGGCATCTGTCTCAGGCCCATAGGGATCCTATGCATCCTCCATGATGTTGATTTCTTGGCCCAACCAAGATTCAAAACTTTCCAACTGTACTATCTAGAGTGCTTCCCTGATGTAACTGTGATTCTGTGAAATGTGTTCATCAACACAATTGTTAGCTGGGTTATATTCTTAGAATTCATAACTTACCTTCATGCACGTGGGAAATGCCATATTGAAAATTTGTCAAATCACAAACAATGACATATGAGGGGGAAAAAGAAAAGGGGGTCAAGGGGGCTTGCCCCCTTGTGGCTTCCCTGCGCCATTGTAGGGCGGGGGGTTGAGGGCAGCGCCCTCGTTTTTTTTTTGTTTTTGTTTTTAGAAATCATGCCGCAATGGGCGGTTCACTGAACGCTCCTGCAATTGCGGGGTGGTTGGCTGAAGCCTTCCGCAATTGCGGGGCCATTCGGCGAAGGCTCCTGCAGTTGCAGAGCCATTCGACGAAGGCTCCTGCAGTTGCGGAGCCATTCGGCAAATGCTCCCGCGGTTTCGTGGCGGTTTGCGGCTTGCCTTCGTTGCGGGGCGGTTCACCGAACGCTTCTGAAATTTCAGGGAGGTTCGCGGAAGCCTTCTGTAATTGCGGAACGAATCGGCGAAGTCTTCCGCAATTTCAAAGCGATTCGCCGAAATCTTTCGCAGTTGCGGAACGATTTGGCGAAGTCTTCCGCAGTTGCGGAACGATTCGGCGAAGTCTTCCGCAGTTGTGGAATGATTCGGCGAAGTCTTCCGTAGTTGTGGAACGATTCGCTGAAGTCTTCCGTAGTTGCAGAATGATTCGCGGAATCCTTCCACAATTTCAGAAGAGAATTCCTTCCGCAAATTTCGGAATGATTTCTCGAACTCTTCCACGTTGCAGAACGATTCGCGGAATCTTTCCGCAGTTTCGGGACAACTTCCCGAATCCTTCCGAAACAGGCTTAAACGAAAATTTCAAAAACACTTAAGAATGTTTTTTTTGAAATCTTCCGTACTTTTAGTGATGACTACTGCTCATCAGGAGGTGACTTTACCCCTGCAAACTATCCAACTTAGCCATTTTTAGGCCCTATGTTGCTATCTGCTATCTGTGGCGATTAGGAAGGGATCTTCACTTGTAATTGCTATCAGATTTGGCCCATAGAGGTCCAATGCTGCAACCAGTAGCTCTGATACCATTCTGTCACGTCCTCTCCCATCATACCAGCATGATGGAGAGGACGTGGTGCTAAACCGGGCAATTAGCCCCATGACTTTGCTGAATAGCATTCATTTCCTAATATAAAAGACATATGGGATGTATGATTATAAGATAAAACATAGCGGAATTAAATTCATTAACACATCCATCATTCATTCAAATATTCATAAGATAAACATTTGCAGAGTTAACACAAGAGAATACTTATCTTATAACAGCAGCCCCAAGCAACTGGCTATGCAACTGCAACGTTCCACCCAACCATAGGCCAGTTGTGCTTATCAACCTCTTGATACAACTGCCACCCCCCGAGCTGGGCATGATCTCTACAAGGAATCGGGAACAACAGACTCACACATAGCCAAGCATACACTAAGATGAGCCAAGTCAATCTACAATTGGGTTTATCAGGCTGCTAGGAAATGGAAAGGAGGAATTGCTAAGCTAGTGAGCTCAACCACAGAGCTAAGGGTACCCCTCCCAGATCTATTCAGCTTGGCACTCACATTTACTACACACCCAACACAAGGAAGTATTCTCTTCACTGCCAAACAGTCCCTCAAGCCATACCTTCCTTTCTACTGATCTCAGAGTGTGCATAGAAAAGTAGCCAAAGCCCTCTTGATCTTTTTGAGAGGTTACTCCCTCCACCAGGTTTATCAAGCCAATTCTGTCCCCTACTGGTCCAAGTTCTTGCTCACAGGTTCAAATCAAAACAGGGATGCACATAATAGCAGAGCCACTCTTATTGGGCATGATAAAACGTTTCAACAGTGGAATGCATGAGATGGGGTTTCCTGAGCTTCAGAAAAATGTGGGAAGACCCAAAACGTATTGGCAACTAGGAAAATTCAACTAGGAGAGCAAAACCCATTTCAGAAAAATGCCCCAGGGGCAAAAACGACCTCTCCCTCAGTCCCAAATCGTGTCCCTTCTTCCCCAGCTGCTGCACAATACCAAAACGAGTTCCTGGGCATGGAAAAACGCAGGGTTATGGTGAAAAACATGAGGATAAATTCCAGTGAGCTCAGTCTGCGTGAGAGGAAGAACGTAATTGATGAGGAATTGCCTTAGGCAGCATTTTGTGGGGGTTTTCTTGCCCAGCAAGCCCAAAATATGATTTTTAGGTTGATGGCTTGCCCCTGCACAAAAATATGACTACCATACTTCTCCAATCCCAAGACATTAACTGCCCCAACTAATCTTTGGAAGAATTAAATGATTGGGTGCATGAGACAAAATGGATAGGTAAGAGTTCATGGGTTTTCTCATTGACACATGGGATGACCCTAGTGGCTCAAGGGTTTGGTTATTTCCCCTCCCCATTCCTTGTAGAATCATGCCCCATATCTTTGTTGCATTGCATAGCTAGTTGTGGGTATTTCATTAAAATTCGTATTTACATGATGTCTTATTTACATTGTGCCCATCTAGCACAAGAACCATAGGCATCTATTTTAATTGCCGATACATAAAACACTAAATCAATGGTGGGGCCTTGGCCTTGAGTTCCTCACCATGATTAAATAACAATATTTACATCATTTCCAGTTTAATACAAAGGGGTCAAAATAGGGATGTGACATTAAAGGTCAATCTCTTCTGTGCAAAATAAAATTAAATTACAAAAGTTGGTAACATAAACTTTCTGATTTATTTTCTGATTCTGCACATGAGCCTCAATCAGGCCTAGAGTTTGAACTTGCACTTTGATACCACATGTAACATCCCAAAAATCGCAAAAATTAAAAAAATTTGATATAGCCTAATTTAAAAGATAAATGCTATCTACGGAATGAAAGTTAATTAACTGATAGATAATAATAGCTTTATAAAATCATTGTATTTATTTTTAGACATAGAAAGATACTTGGTTATAAATAAGATGTGACAGAACAATGTTTATTTCGCTAAGTGTAATGATCTGTTAACAATACTGATGAATTGTTTGCATATTTATGAAGGGGTTCCTACAGGGTGCCCTTGGGTTTACTTAGGTTTAATAGCTAAAGCATTGGATTCTTTTCTTTCGTAGATTTGCAGGTAAGGTAATAAATCATTCCAGTACTTCGAGAGGTGTTTTACTTTTCAGCTAGCCGTCTCTATCTTTAAGATAGATGTGTAAATACTGCCTATGCATGAAGATAGTGATGGTATGAAGCTTCCAGCTTTCTTGATAAATCTGTATTATTTTTATCCTAACACTTGTAATGTAACTAGAGGTATTCTCCACTATAATTCTGCTGTAATCAATGTTGTCATTCATTAGGGGATTAATTGATATTACCATCATGTGAAATTCTACAAACTAAATGTTGCGACAAGCATGTGATAATGTTAACAATGTCAGGGTTGAACAATAAGAGATCTAAAGTAGTGTTAACGATGGTCTTCAAAAGCCTTCATAACATAGTTCATATGTTTAGATCCTATATACTTTTATAACGCTATTTGATTGTGTTACTACATGAATTAAGATGATAGTTTGTTTATGTATTAGTGACATCTATTACAATGTCATAATAGTCTATGGAATAGTTGTTAGAGTTACAATATTTAACCCAATGCAAACTTAGAACTTATCACTATATTCTATTGAGTGCATAATATTCTTGTTAGTCATAGCATTCAAATTTACATTATGTACCTACTACATAATGCTAATTCAAACCTTTAATTTTGAAATGTGTGTGCCATGTAACTAGGAACTTAACCTAGGAAACATAGATATTATATGATATATTAGAGTTTGGATTTGATTTATATCGTGGTTGTAAATACCATCTATGGTTTGGTTTTGCAATATATAAATTGCTATGCGAAATGTAATGGGAACACGATATGCATAAACCTATGGTTTAATATGCTATGCACACAACCCTATGATTTATATCATGGTTGTAACTTTATAATGTGACAGTTTAAAACTTTGATATGGTAATATCCTATGATTTGAAACTGTACAGGTGTAATGCAATACCGTGGTAGTAATAACCGAGATCGTGCTATCTAATAACTACAATGCTGATATGAAATTAATATTGTTGCAGTCGAGGGTCTGGCGGATGATATGTGCAATCCAGCATTAAATGCAACTTTTTGTGATGGTAGTGGCTTACCTTGGTGGCTCCTACGTGTATCAGGTTCCACGTGAAGATGTTGTAGAAAATTGCTGGGACTTTCCAAGCTGTGAGCTCCTCCTTGGTGATATGGCAATCCATCTAGACTTATTATTTAATAAAGCATTTAATGGTTGGTGACTGTAGCTCTGTCTGAGTACTGGCGTGGCTTGGTTGGACAAATCTCATCCGTTGATCTAATTTGTATCGATCGTAGAGATCTTGAACCTTAAGGCATTCACTATACCTCATTGTTTGTTGGTTTTTCATTCATTTGGAGTTTTGGTTTTGGGGAGAAGGCCGACAGGCCACTAGATAACAGGGTTTGATATTCGGTCAATTCTTTTGATGATTTTGTAACTATGCACCTCCAGATTTAATGGTGGAAACCTGTTATAAATTTGTATGGTTTCGTAAGAGGAATAGGTGACGAAGCGTGTGTCTTTCATTGTGTAGCAGGTTAGGGTTGTGAAATTGTGTTTAAACTTGAGGTCTGAGCTATAATAGCTGAATGTTTCTTTTGTTGCATCGGCTTGGAGATTGGGAGCGTCACCCATCAATCATTCTGCTCTTACAAAGGTAATCTTTGAATGTTTTTATGAATACTGTTGCTTAAGGTTACAATTGGTCTTTGTATAACATTAATCTTGGAAATGTCATAATCGCTTGTAGTTTTTGTGGCAGGTATTGCCATCGTCGTGGAGTTTACAAAGTTAAAGCTTGATGGCAGTGGTGGGCTCGCTCAACTGGTAAGCCCCGGTGGCAAACCCTTTGTAGGTTCTCCTATAGAATGGTCGTTGTGATGTTATACCATTATCTAGTCATTGGAATGATTTTTTTAAGTTTTTGAGCTAAACTATATATGTCCTTCTGTAGTCGAGGGTTTTCAACTCTGTCAAGTTTTCAATACAAAAGAAATATTGCCAACCTGCGTTGCGGTAGTTGTTTTTGTTTCATCGTTTTGGGGCTTGGCCCATGAACAAAACCCATGTCTCGTCAATTTATAAATGTGGAATTGAAACCTTGTGTTTGACAGACTTCTGCATTTGAAAATGGTGTAATACGAAGATGTAGTTGTGTAACTAAATTTTAAAAACACTTGCTACTATCGTTTTCTTTGATGTCTGTGAGGTTTTGAAATATAAACAATGGAGATTTGTAATCTAGGTTTCATTTTCTCTACTGCTATTGTCTCTTTATGAATGGTGAAACTTGGAAATGTAAAATCGATAGAAAAGGGTACTGGGTGATGTTTAAGAATAATAAAGGGATTGTGGTTTTACTAAACAATGCATAAAAGCCTATAACTAAGGAAATATTCGATCTGTATGTAGTTCAATGTTTTAAAAGGTGTTCTGTTTTTATTTCAAGTACAGGGTTTGTCTTTGTATGGATAGTAGGACTTGGCCCTACTCCTCGTTTCGATATCTACAACTCACTATTTGTTGGTCGCTATTGTTTAGAGTAGTTTCATGAACAATGTAATATCTGGTAAGTTTTAATGTTAGTGATGAGACTTTAACTATGTCGAAATATGAAAAGGTAACAATGGTTTGTCATAAGTTTTTCAATTGTTGGCTATGTGTCGAGAGATAATAACAATGTTTATAATTATAACATGAACTGATAATAGTTTTGAAAATGAAATGTGCAAACCCTAGGTTTGTAATATAATACTTCTTGTTTGTCTATATGTCCTGTATGTACACTAATGAAAAATAACAACAGACTAATAGTAATTCTTTGAGATGGAAAAATGTAGAAACTTATAAACATTGATTCAAAAACTTAAATTGACATAACAATTCTGTATAAGTTTAATTTCTGTATCAGCAGTACATTTCAATAATAAATATAAATCATTGTAGAAATATTTTAAGACAATGAACCTCTATTTGATGAAAAGAAAATAAGAATGGTACTGTAAAGAAAATGCAGAAGATAATACTAATTAATATCAGTAGATAATTTAACAGAAAATATAGAATGGTACTTCCATCATCTTGGCAATTTGCCTATCATATCTATCTATCTTAACTTGTCTCTGTACTAGAGTACGATGCTGTTCCTTTTTGCATGGGGAAAAATGCAGAGACTTTTTTATTCATTCAGATCGATTTTATACAGAATTTTTAAATTATTCAGGAGACTAAAATAAACTTATAAAATAAATAGTAAAAGTTAGATAAACAACAGAAATTTAAAATAAACAAAAAAGATAAGACAATAGAACCTGTAAATGATGATAGGGCTGACAAACACCCAAGGAGGTCTGTTCTTCCCAACCTACTTCAGAAGAAGTAGCTCAATTGCTGACTTCTAGTGAACCCCTGAGCCTAATTACTGATCCAATAAGTGGGTGGAATCTGTGTAGAAGAAAGGCACTCAAAAATGCCTTCTCCACTCAGCATCAACCTCCTGAAATAAAATGGCTTCTCCACTCAGCATCAACCTCCTGAAATAAAATGCCTTCTCCACTCAGCATCAACCTCCTGAACTCAATAAGAGTTTGGCAGACTAACAACATGATCAGCAACATAGCATATCCCCTCATCAAATCTCTTGGGTGCAAACACAGCAAAACCCCAAGGTAAATTTCCTCGTCGGGAAAAGTGATGAACCTCAGTTCAATATTTGATGGCTATTATATAGACTTACTAGGTCTTTTAGTGGTCAGTTTGGAATCAATGAGCCTCAAGCTCCAGTCCCATCTTTCAAGGCACTATGACAATTTTTCAAGGTAGTTGTCCCATACCAACAGCTAGTTAGTTGCATCATGATGCTGCCACTTGTCCATTGCCTTCTACCCCAGATTCCATTCCACCTAGTGGATCAGTAACCACTCTTTCAATAGTCCTCTTAGGTGTTTGTATCCTATTTTATTTATTTAATAATAATATATTGTGCAAATTACAGTCATCCTTGGACACCTGACATAAAACCTTACAATAAAAGTTATAATAATGTTTGCTAACACAAAATGTTTTCCAGCAAAAAGGGTATGTTACAATCAATGGTCAACCAATGACATCCAATTGGTTGAGCAATGGTTGACCATGATTGATTATTGGTTAATAATAATAATAATAATTAATATAGCTTGCTAATTATTATTATAATAATGAAAACTCAACAATCCTTATTATTATTATTATTATTTTAATTTATTTCTTTTTATTTTTTATGACAAAACTATTATAATAATAAAAAATCAACAATCCTTCCCCGCATGCCGACAGTGAGCTAGCAAGCCGTATTAATATTAATAATATGGCTTATATAAGTCGATCAATGTATATCAACCACATTTCAATGTGTGGCCTATGGTTGATATACGTCGATCGAAGTATATAAGCCATATTATTAATATTAATATGGCATGCTAGGCGATAGGGGTTTTAAATTAAAATAATTAATTAATTTATTTTATTTTAATTTAATTTACTTAATTAAATTATATAAATTAAATTAATTAATTAAATTAAATTAAATTAAATTAAATTAATTAATTAATTAATTTAATTTAATTTAATTTAAATTTAATTTTTAATATGTTTTAATAATTTTATTTAATTTTATTTAATTTTTAATGTGTTTTAGTATTTTTAATTTAATTTGGAATTATAAAGATGGTGTGATTTTTGATGAGATCTTCAAATGGGGCTACACGAAGTGATCATTTACAATGGTTGAGTTGAAGCTCTGGTTTCATCTGAGAGGGACGAGCTCGTCACGACTGCAGTGGAATGATCGTCGGTAGGATGGTACGACCGCAGGGGAGGGGCCTCTCCCCTCCTCTGATAAAGGTTCCAATGGCACAAGCTGAGGTTATGCCAGGACAATTGCAGGATGATGGAATGGGAGGAGAGGGTCAGAATCATCGGCTGGAGACTTCTGAGGGTACCAGAGGGGAAGTGGGTCAGGGGATCTGTATACTCAAATAAAACAAAATCCCAACCATTTCACTAAACCCTATACGGGTTAAGGAAAAAATCCAGCATATGACGGACCATGCTCTGATAGCGAAATTTATGGGTATATGGCCAACAGAGAAAGCCTTGACTTGGTGGATCTACTCAACCTGGAAACCGAAAGGTCATTTTGATCTTTTGTTGGGCTCTAAGGGTTTTTTCACTGTGGTTTTCTTGAATGTGGAGGATAAGGATCAGATATTTGAGGGTGGCCCTTATTTTTATTATTATGCTGGTCTATTCCTTCGTATTTGGAAGGACCATTTCAATCCATATAAGGAGGATCTCTCAATAGCCCTTGTCTAGATTAGACTATACTCGCTTCCTTCGGAATACTGAGATATGGACATTCTAAAATCTATTGGAGGAACTCTGGGTCATTTTGTTAAGATCTTTGACCAAACCAAGCAAGGAAGGTATGTCTCTTATGCGCACATCTGTGTCTATATGAATATATCCAAAACCCTCCCGGAGGGGGTCACCTTAAACTGGGAAGAATCTGAATGGTTTCAAACTCTTGATTATGAACATATCCCTTTTCGCTGTTGGCAGTGTCATGCCCATGGCCATTTGGCTAGGGATTGTCACCTCAATCTCCCAGAGGCTATCCCTGGTAGTAGTACTTAGGAGCAACAGGATAAGGATGGTTTTGTTAAAGTCACTACTCGAAGAAGAACGAGAAGAAGACACAACGGTCCAGAGGTGAGGAAGAAGGATGCGAACCGAAATAGCTTTGCGGCTCTAGACCCTGATTAGGATGAAATTCCCTCCCCTCTGAAGGAACAGGAGTTAACTAAGCCTGAAGAAGTATCCACAGAAGTGGTTAAAGAGATAGGTCAAACCTCAAAATCAGCCGGAAAACACCTTATTGATCCTGAACACATGGAGGAGGATCTGGAAGAAATGGATCTTGGAGACCTAGATCTGGACAGCATTAAGGAGGCCTGCAAAAATATTGAGGTTCACTCTATCCCAGAAACTCAACTGCAAGTATTGAAGGAATCTATTCTAAAAACTAAACTACTCTTAGTCTGGGGATTGGTCCCTTGAAATTAAAGGAAAATAAAAGGAAGTTTAAAGATGGAAATTCAAAGAGGGGAATGAAGACGAATAAGGACAGGATTGGGGAGATTGGGGCAATATTGGTCAACTCTAGGCAATACCCAACTATCCAGGAAGCCCTCTTATCTGCAATATATAATGCTTGATGAAATTCTTATCATGGAATATTCGAGGTACTAATGGGCCTCACAAAATTAAAACCCTAAAGAATAAGATTAGGAAGGAACAACCTACTGTGGTTATGTTACAGGAAACAAAATGCTCTAGCTCTAATTTGGAAGCCAAGGCATAGAATATATGAAAACACTATAATAGTATGGCATTGGATGCTACTGGTTACTCGGGAGGGTTGGTAGTGTTATGGGATCCTAGGAAAGTGTCTCTTAATAACTTTGTTTCTACTACTTTCATCCTCTCTACTGAATTCCACATTATTGGGTCTACTGTTAGAGGAAACCTTACTAATGTTTATGGGCCTAGCAGCTACCCTGAGAAATGTAACATAAAAATTCTGTCCAATCTAAGGAGAATGTTTGATGGAACTCATTGGATTTTAGGGGGGGATTTCAATTTTATTAGGTCCCTGTCTGAGAAAAAAGGTGTAAGAAGAGTCCTTACTCCGGAAAATACTCTGTTTGACAAGTTTACTGAGGCTAGTAAAATAATAGATGTTGATCTTGGCAGTACTTTTTTCACCTGGAACAACAGACGTGGAGGGGAGCATTTGGTGGAAGCGAGGCTTGATAGATTTCTTCTGTCTGAAAGCATTCTGCTCCTGGGAGGGACTTTGACCTCTCGCCCTCTTGCTTCTTTGGGATCTGAACATTGGCCGGTTTCTTTGATATGGACAAATATAGGAATGAAAATGACTAAGCCCTTTAGGTTCGAGAAATTTTGGTTAACTCATGAAGATTTCTCTACCCGGGTCGAAGAATGGTGGCACTCAATTAATCGACCTCCAGGAATGGAGATGTATCGCTTTCAACAAAAACTTAAGGCTCTCAAACATAAAATTAAGCACTGGAATACTGAAGTCTTTGGGAAAATATAGGATGGGAAAGCGAAGCTGGAGGTTGAGATGGAGCTCGTCCAAGAATGTATTATGCAAACTGGGGTGACTCCTGAGCTAGCCTTGGAGGAAAATATTCTAGCTGAGCAACTTTCCCAACGTCAAAGGCAAGAATAGATCATGTGGCAGCAAAAGTCCCGCAATCTATGGTTGAATGATAGTGATAAGAATACCAAGTTTTTTCATAGCGCTACCATTCAGCATAGACAACATAACCAGCTATGCAACCTGCAGAGGTGTGACGGGGTGATTGTGGAATCCCATGTCGAAATTGAACAAGAACTGGTTAATCACTTCAAGGAGGTGGTGACTGAACCTAATGTGGATCGAACCGAGGCTTGTAGGGAAATTAAAGCTGTCATCCCTCATTTGATCATAGAAGAGTAGAATGAAATGCTTATTCGACTTATTGAATTCATGGAAGTTGAGATTGCTATCAAACCAATGGTTTTACAACAATTTTTTTCCATGTTTTCTGGGACTTAATCAAATTGGAAGTATGGCAGGTGGTGGAAGAATCCCAGAGAATGAGAGGGGTTCTACCGGCATTAAACTCGACCTTTCTAACCTTGATCCCTAAAACTTTGATGGATAAGAAAGTTGATTTATTTACACCAATTTCTCTCTATAACATCATTTTCAAAATTATAAGTAAAGTCCTGGACAACCGACTTAAACCCATTCTACCCTCTCTGATTTCTATGGAACAATCGGGATTTGTGGAAGGCCATGAAATTATGGATGGTATCATTATGGCTCATGAGGTGATTCACTCTTTGAAGAGTACCAAGAAAGCTGGGATGCTTCTTAAACTGGATTTTCCTAAAGCCTATGATAATCTTAACTGGGTTTATATGAAGGAAATTATGGGCTCTTTTGGCTTTAGCGATGTTTGGATTCAATGGATTGCCAACCTTACCTCCTTAGCATTTTTTTCCATATTGATCAATGGGCATCCTTCCTTGGTCTTCAAGCCTTCCTGAGGCATTCGTCAAGGAGATCCTCTATCTCCTTTCCTCTTTGTGATTATGATGGAAGGTCTTGGCAGACTTATATCCCATTTAGTTGAACAGGGAAATATCAAAGGTCTACACTTTCCACCTTATGAGAAGGCTATAACCCACCAATAGTTTGTTGATGACACCCTGCTTATGGGTCACTCCTCTGTTGAGGAAGCTAGACAGGTTAAGAAATCCTTGAATATGTTTTTACAAGCCTCGAGGCTTACTATTAATATGGACAAGTCTCTGGTTTTTTTCTTTAATACGCCCCTATCAGTTAGAGGAATATTTTAAGAATTCTCGGGTTCAAGAAGAGCTCCCTTCCAACCAAATACCTAGGGGCTCCTTTATCTGAGGGAGTTTTAAAAAAGGCCTCTTGGGAAGATCTATTATATAGAATGCATAAAAGAATCTCTAATTGGATGCTTTGATCCTTGAACCTACCTGGAAGAGTGGTCCTTGTGAAATATATTCTACAAGCTATGCCCCTGTACCTGTTATCTGTCCTAGCTACGCCTAAGTCAGTCATGAAGGAGATCAAGAAAATCCAACGTACCTTTTTATGGGGAGGCACGGTAGACACAAGAAGTGGTCGCTTGTTGATTAGGAAATGTTGTGTAAACCTAAGCAGGAAGGGGGGTTAGGCCTTCGTGATCCGGAAAAAATAAATACTGTTTGCGGTGCCAAAATTTGGTGGAGATGGCTTACACACTCCAATGAGCAATGGGCCAGTTTCTAGGGAAATAAGTATGCTTCGGCGATTGATCAATAGGAATGAGTGCGGGATGATGGACCGGAGCACAGATCCCACATCTGGAATATGGATCGGGCAGGTAGTGAATTAGTTCAAAAACACAGTTTCTGGGAAATATGTGAAGGTTCTTCAGTGAATCTATGGCTAGATGCTTGGAAACAAGAGCCCCCTATCTCATCTCCGGTTACTGACATCCATGTTGATTCCCCTGTTATGCACCACAACTGGATGGCAGTGAATCAGTATTGGCAGGAGGATGCCAACCATATAGGTTTTTGTGTTTGGTTTCCTCTGAAGTGGTGTATGGATACCTATGGGGAAGAAATTGGAAGGCATATCCATGATATTTTGATGACTCATTGTATTAAGGTGCAGAGGGGTAAGGAAATTCTTCGATGGGGTTACTACCCTAAAGGGATGTTCACTATCAAGGAAGCCTATAGTTTGTAGACTAAACTGACGAACCAACTAGTGGATAATAGTTGGAAACATCTGTGGGATACTAAATTTTGGCCCAAAATCACCCTCTTCCTCCGGCTAATCTTGAAAGGAATTTTTTTAACCTAGGATAATATTATGAAGCAGGGTTTTGAAGGACCATCTCTATGCGTCTTGTGTGAAAGCCAGGAAGAAACTATAGTGCATGACAGACATAATTAGGAATGCACCTGCTAAAACGGTGAAACAGTGGAATGAAGAACCCTTCCAAGGGAGAATTCTTAATCAGGTCTAGTAACTCTTCCCAGGGTTTATCATGTGGGAAATCTGGAAGGAGCGTAATAAACGGATCTTCACAGGCAAGTTCAATACTTGGAAGACGGTATGGAGGAATATACAACGTGGTATTACTGAAACCCTGCAACTAACTCTGTGGATTGAACATGATATGAATATTCCGGATAGTGAGTTGAGAATTCTTAATACTTGGAATATTACTGCGCTTCCCCATTATGTCGGATGTATCCATTCTAGTCACTACTCTCCTGAGAGTCCGACGGTTTGGTCTCAGCGTTTGCAGGGGTGGATGAAGCTGAATTTTGACAGTGACTTAGAGGGAACCCTAGGATGGCAGATTACGATGGTGTTTTACATGATGATCAGGGCAAGGTCATGTTCAGCTATTTTGGGCACCTAGGACATGAAACTAACAATGTTGCAGAATGCGAAGCCATGTTGCATGGCTTATGCATGGCGACCTGATGTGGCATTAATTGTTTGATTGTTGTGGGGGAATTGAAAAAGTTGATTCAGATTTCCACTAAGATTAATAATGGGTCATGGGCAGATAATCTGGCGTAGTTGTGGCATTTGGCGTGAAAAGTGATGTGTCTTGGCCAACTCATCGAGTCCTTCAACTATGTCACCTTCCAGCATGTCAAAAGGAGTGCCAACTGTCTGGATGATGTGTTGGCTAATCATGGCGCCAGGACTTGTAATGATAGATGGGAAGGGGATGCTTTGGAATTTCCACCGGAGTCATGTCGTCAAGTATGCATGATGATTGTAGATAGTGATCGGGGTGTAGTGGATCCCATTGCTGGCAACATAAGAGATCTGTTTTCCAATGAATTATAATAGCCGACACTCCTCGCTGGGCAGTTTTGACAGGTGGTTTTCAGGTAACCTTGTTTAATGTGCCCCAGTGTGGCCTTCTGTAGACCTCCCATCGTATATTATTATCATGTTCAAAACTTGGAGTGTGAAAGTATTATGGCAGCTCGGCCTCTCACGATTTTGATCAGTCATTCGGAGAAGGTGTCTGAGAAGGTGACAAGAGCGAAGGACATGGAGAATTATTACAGAGTCTGGTTAATTATGATGGAATTAATGAACCGGGATGGTGGCCTTCGTTTAAATTCTGAGATATGGAACGATATTTGCACCAGTGACTACAGTCTTTGTATTGTTGATATTTGGTGGAGTGTCTGTATTTCTAATTGGGGAGGGCAGGGTGATAATACAGGTGTTGAGATTATGCCACCGAGGGGAAGACCTACCAGGAGGGGGAGACGGGCTCATGGTGAGCCGAGCAATGAGGAAAGGGGGAGTGGTGCCGAGGCTGGTCCTAGTAGAGATTAGTGGAACGCAACAGCGACTGTACTTTTCTTCCGTCGTTATTTCCCTCAGGATCTGCAGAGGGTGGTCGATAATGTTGAAGCTACTTTGTGGCATAGGGTGAGTGAGCAGGAGGTGCCGACGGAGGCTATTGCTCTGTCCGATTGGATCCAAGATCCAGGAAATACAAGGGGACATATGGCCCTATATAATCGGGCTGTTGTCATGCTCTAGGTAATGAAATCCCTCATTGCTAAGGTGACAGAAACTCATGTGGACATCCTGTCGGGCTCTCAGTGCATGACTCAATTGGAGGACCTGTGTAAGGAACATGCTGATGAATCAAATAGGATTCATATGAAATTGGACACGATGGCCACCGATATGGGGATCTCTTTCTTTACTCGCCCCAAAAAAGTGGAGAACCCGTGGGAGATTAATATAGACGGGAGAAAGGAGGAGATTGCAAAGCCACCGATGGTGATTATTGATGATGCAGCCGGTCCGTTAGTTTAGTTCGAGTCCTTTTGTGCCTGCTCTACTTGGGGCTGCTGCTGGGTTCTATTTTTGTCAGTCTCCGGAGCTGGTTCTTCTCTATCGACTACTAGCGAGGGTTATTATGGTTATCACTGTTTTTTTTTGTTCTCTGAAGTTGGTTATATGTATGATGTATGTTCTCTTGGCATATCCTTTGTAATGGGGTTTGGGGTTAACTTATTGATGTCGGTTTGCGGGTGTATTTCCTACTGTTGGATGTATATGGGATTGGTCTATTAGTGCTGACAAGGACTGTAATGAAGTTGTTCTATGCTAGGTATGGGATTACTCTCTTAATTCTAGTTTTGAAATTTACGATGGCTACTCTAGCACCCTGTTTTATTGTACTGATGAAGATTGTAATTTTGGTACTACTTTAATAGAATGATGCTCTTTTTTTTGCTTAATTTTTTTTTTAATTTAATCTAATTTAATTTAATTAATCAATTTAATTAATTTAATTTAATTTAATTAATCAATTTAATTTAATTTAATTTAATTAATTAATTAAATTTAAATTTAATTTAAATTAAATTTAAATTTAATTTCTAATATGTTTTAATATTTTTATTTAATTTAATTTTTAATATGTTTTAATTTTTTTATTTAAATTTTTTTAAACTTAATATGTATTTCTTTTCATTTTTATTTCCGAATAACATTTTTATTAATTTTTTAATTTAGTTATTTCTTCGATGGGTCGGTTGTCTACTAGCAACAACCACATTTTTAAATGTGGTTGATATTTGTCGGTCGACGAATATCAACCACTTTTAAATGTGTGGTCATGGTTGATATACACCGATCTACGAATATCAAAGACATTTAAAAATGTGGTTGTTGCTAGTACAATACATTAGCAAATTATAGAATGAACTAAAAATTTATAGACTCTAGGTAAACTCTAGGGGCAAATAATAGAAGATTGACCATATATACATATCCCCTTCGTGGACATAAAAATACAAGTTTTCCATGACAAAATGAACTTGTAATTTTGACATGTAGAAAAGATAAGCCTGTAAAATGTATTATTATATCTTAAAGACAATCCTCCTTGACTCCTAGTCCGTCCCTACAAGAGTGAAAGGCACCCTCTAAATTCTAAAATACTTAATGATCCAGTAATAAACTTTTGCAACACTATTAAATTGGCATCAACCATTCTTTAGATAAATTTAATCATAGATTGTTAAGTTGGTACCACTGGGCTGAGTGGTCATCAAAGGTATTTTCAAAGATTGATTTGAGCTCTCATTACCATCAAATGATAATAAAGGAAGGAAACAATGACCAAAAATTCTTTGAATGAACACTATGAGTTCGTTGTGGTGCCATTTAGTCTCACTAATACACCAACTACATTCATGTGTCTTAAAAATATTGTTTTCAAAAAGTATTTGGACAAAGTTGTTCTTGTTTTTCTAAATGGCATTCTTATTTATTCCAAGAATGAACAATAGTGTGAAGAACATTTGAAAATGACTTTGCAAGTGCTAAGAAAGAATAAGTTGTATGCAAATCTAAGAAAATGTGATTTCTATCAAAAGCAAATTCATTATTTGAGTCACATTATTCCAAAGGAAGGAATACTAGTGGAGCTAAAAAAGATTGAGGCCATTATGAATTGGCCAACTCCAAACAATGTGATAGATGTGATATACTTTATGGGTCTTGCAAGTTATTACATAAAGTTCATTCAAGGATTGTCTAAGGTTGCACACCCCATCACTTCTTTGAAAAACAAGGGAATAAAATTTGAGACACAAAAATGTGAAGAAATCTTCTAGCTGTTGAAGAAGCTTCTTACAAATGCTCCAATTTTAAAATTGCAAACCCTAAAAAGGATTTTGTGGTGTGTAGTGATGCATGTCAAAAAGGAATTGGAGTTCTTATGCAATACAATCATGTGGTATGATATGAGTTGAGAAAACTAAAAGAACATGAAAAGGATTATGTTACCCATGATTTAGAGCTTGCTTTCATATTGCGCACTTTGAAAATGTGGAAACACTATTTGATGGGAATGAAATTTGAGCGTAGGATAGAGCATTGTGGTCTAAAATATTTGTTTGAGTAGCCAACACAAAAATGCAATCCAAGCTATATGAATGGAATTTCTATGTTAGTTTGATTTTGAGATCAAACACAGAAGTGGCAAAAAAAATAAAGTGGTTGATGAGCTCATTAGAAAATGCAATGTAATCCGTGTGGTAGATGTTAGCGCTAGAAGTTGTCTCTTGACACCAAGGGAGACAAGCCTATCACATCTTGAATCTAAGATAAGTTTGATTCAGTGAGATGGGTCAAGCTTTAGAGATAGTTTTAAAACAAATAACAGATAATTGGTTGTATAAATAAGAAACTCTTCATAAGTCAGAGGCATACAATTTGAAAATTGGGCGCTTACTTCTTTAACATAATGAAGTAGAAGAAGTAGATGATACATAACATCAATATAGAGAATCATAATCTTCTCATCTAGTATATTCACCAAGAGGACATCCAGTCTCAAAACAAGGTTTTGAGTTCTAAATGATGATATTTGAATAAAGATCTTAAACCTCATGCAATAATCAATAAAAAAATTACTGCTATTCGATCTGAAATTTAGATGGTAATCTATGCAGCTCAAAAATACAATCTTTATATTCAAAATAAGAAGAGGTAAAAAGGGATACAATGGGAACACAGTCCAGATAAAAAACTAATCGATCTCCCAGCATGTAATGCTGCAAATCTTGTAAATTATATGCTCTAACTCTTAGCCATTACTCTATTTTCAAATCACTCTAATCCATTTTTGCTTCTCGAAGGAAGATTTCCCTCTTCTTCCCTTTTCAATTTTTTTTATATCAAATTACATCAAGATCCAAAAACTTAGGGATTTGAAAATTGCTTCCTCATATTTTAATTAACTAATTTAAATTAAGATATCTCCTCCCAAAGCGAATTGCTGAGTTGTCCTTTCAAACGCTTGATTGGCACATTTTAAGGAAACTGAATCTCGCGAAATCCTGAAAAAATAATCTTCAAAAAGACACTCATAACTTCAAAATAGTGACACTTCTGTGCACTCGGAGAGAGGTTTTAGTAACCTAGCATGTTCCTGAAGTTGGTTTTTATCCATTTCGAGTGATTCCTTACAAATTCGTCAGAATCTATCCCGAAAGTGGATGACTAAAACAATCAACTACAGGAAGTTTTGTAGCGCAATGTTGCATAACTATGTCAAACATTTGCTTAGCTATTGACCTCAGTCTTGTAATTACAAATGTGGGTTGCGTTAATATACTTGAATATTGGACATCTTAATGCCAATATAACAATAAATTCTCCCACATTATATTTATCTATTCTTCCTGGGATTTGACAACAGTTAAATGCTTCTCATCATTTAGATAGGGAACTTGGCATATTCGTTGTCTCATTTGCATAGCCTAGAAGTTTAGATATCAATATGTTAAAATTCATATACATGGATCAGTGTAACTTGCACAATTTTCATGGTTGGCATTCACAAAACATAGCTTAGCACTTGTGCGTTCATGCTCGGGCACTTGGATACATGGGTGTTTCAATTTTTCACTTTGTGGACACATCCCACATGCAAAGAGAACAAGAAATATTTTTTATTTATAATGCCACTTAGATACATTCAATCCCAATGCATTCTGCAGAAACTTCGGCTTGTTATGGGCTCCTCTTTTGAGCACTTGGCTTGATACCACATATGTCTTTGATGTGAGCTTGAGCTTTCATAAGAGAACTATCATATTCAGTGGCCCATTGGTCTTGAAGATGGATGTTTAGTTGGAGGCTTAGATTTTGACTTGAAGCCAACAAATTGTTTTTTGCAAAAAGACAAAATGAGGGATCATTGGATTCAAGCTTGAATATAAATGTAACTTAGCTTGGTGATTAAGGGCCAAATATCTTTTGCAAAAATATTTAAGACCTATGGTTAATAAATTTCAAGCCAACAATAGTGGGTCATATAAAGACAAAAATGGTTTTAATTTCTAATAAAAATAGAATCAATCAAACCTTTTTAAATAATCAACCTTTGGATTGTGGGTTAAGTTAACACAGTAATTTTTCATCTTCAAAATAAAATCAAAGAGAATAGATTAGCATTGATTTATAGACACAAACAACATTTGAACTTATGATGGGTTGGAATTTTGTGACAAGAAACTTAAGTGGGGTTGATGCAAATTTTTTATGGTGATGACAATCTTAGTGAGGTTTACACAAATACAATACCAACTTGGTTGTCGGTGAGCACTGGTCTTCCTACACATTTTGTAGTGCCACTCCTTAGAAAGACTAGCATATGCATTGCAGAATCTTGAGATTGGGCCAGAGATGAAAAAATAGATAAGCGAATTTATTGCTAACAATAGCCATTAGCATTTTCCAATCAGATTTGGGGAAAAAATTATGATCTGTAAATTGTCGTGGATATTCGATTGGAACAATTCATCACAATTGATCTTAAAAGTTACTTCTTTTTTATTATCTTATTTCCACTTGATGCTAAATAAATTGGAAGTGTAAGAAAAATAGCTAGAGAAAAGAAATACACAATCAACACAAGATTTACCCTGGGAAACCCACTATGGAGACAATCCCAGCTAGAATGAGGACTATGCCTTTCTATTTTATATAGAATTAAAATAGAAAGGAGAACGTATTCTCTATGGATTTACCTATGTCTCTGCGGCCAAAATGGATACTAGATCTCCTACATCCTCTATTATGTTCTAATTTTCACTCCCATGATATTGCTCGACTATGGAACAATACAATAATATCATAAGAATGGGATGTAACATCTCATTTTTGACCCAAAAATATAATTGTATAAAAATGGATGAGATTTCTAGAATCCCAACATGAACGGCATAATTATGTACATTTTATATTTAATATAACACAAAACTACTACAAACCAAGAAGAACGAAGAAGAGATGGGGGGATATCCTGAACCACAAAGAGGAGAGTGATAATCCTAAGCCTAGGATTATAGGGGAAAGGTGTTCCATCCCCAACGGTGCCACTTGTCTTATTGTCCTTATAAAATGGGGAAAAGTGTTCAACTGTAGGGATGCCAACTGGCTAGTTCCCATCAACCTTGGTGCCACTTGGCTAGTCTCAACCATGCATATAAATACTGAGAGCTAGCCCATTATTCCATCATTCCTTCATGTCAGAGACACCCAATTTGGCTACTAGACCATAGTTTCATCCATCTTCCATGTTTGAACAAGGGTACAAGTTGAGGAATCATGTTTGCATCAATAATAGGCTATCAAATTACAGAACATTGTGACTAAAATCTCTCAATGCGAACGGAAAAACTTCCATACAAGTTCTAATAATATTTCATAGATACAAGAAAAAAATCAAACCAAGACGAGAATAGAGATCAAACCAAATAATGTTGAGAGTTTGGCCATTGTTCATATACACCATGCCAAAAGAAGCAACAATATCAAAACATCGGTTTAGGTATTGAAGAAAAAGCAAAACAAACCCACACAGTATATATGTACGATTGGTCACTTGCTTTTTACTTAGATGTAACCCAATAATTATGGAAAGTTTCCTCAATGTAAGTAGGAAAGCTTTCTTGAGTTTTTTAAATTAGAAATAAAAAAGCAGAAAATCTTTCCTTTTACATCAAGGGAAGTTTCCATACATTTATGTTGGATTTGTTTTAATTTTTTGTCAATTTTTTAATTTTGATTTTCATGGTTTAACACCAATCATATTTCAAAGAAATTAATATATAAATTAAAATAAATAAAAAAATGAAAACTTTAAGATATTAAATGAAAGAAAAATTAATAATAATAAAAACAAAAAAAAATAATCTTTGCCTCTAACTAAGAATCAATAACAATAAACTGGGTTGGCAGGTGCGGGAGGGGTCATCTTTGACCCCGAGGGAAACAAAATGAAAAGTTATGCATGGGGGCTTGGAGCAAAGACCAATAATGACGCTGAATGGCTTGCCTTACTCAAAGGCCTGGAAGTAGCCATCACTATCGGAATAAAAGAACTGACAGCCATTGGAGACTCCCTCCTCATAATCCGGGAAGCTCTTAACATTATCAAGAAATGCACCATTCCTTCCCACAAATACCACCATATCCTCAATTTCATCAATAAATATTTTCAACATCTTAATTTCCTCCATGTGTTGCGCTCTAATAATCATCATGCGGACACAATGGCAAATAAAGGAGTGATGCATTGCTCAACGCTGCTATCCTATGATGGAGAAGAACCCTTTAATTGTTGGATTCGCTAACCCCTTAACACCTTGGGGCTCTCACCTCTCTTTCCAACTCATGCCTCATAAAATTCCTGCCACCTTAGGCTTCGACCACCCCAATCGTTGCATGAAAACACATGGCAATCAGTACGAGGGTAGATGGAGGCATTTAATGCCTTCACATGGCCTCCCTCCATCTACCCCCACTACCTCACACGCTCTGAATTATCTCCTCTCCCGACACTTCCAGAATCGCTCATGGTTAAACCTCATCCTGAGGATGAACTCCCATTCCACCTCCTGCTATGTGTCTCCTCTGGTCATGAGCTCTGCCTCACCTTCGCCTCGACCATCCTGCAAGCTCTGCGAAAAGCCTCTGCCTTCAACACCCGGCTTCTCCCTCCCTGAAGAAGAGCTCCTCCAGCCTCTGCGCTCGCTCCTTGTGGACCTCATGTCCCTAAATCTGTGTGACGAAGAGCTTGAGGCCCTCAATAACCATTCTACCACCCTAAATCCTGAGGCAGGAACAATGGAAGCACAGGTGAACAGGACTTGTATTGAAGTAGTAGATATAAAGAAGAATATGACAAGAGTCTTCACCCTTCTGCTCACTCTCAGCACTGAGGTCACGAACAACAATGATTTGATGAATGGTCGAATCTCCTCCATGTCATAAGTGGTGATTATATAGCCAACAGCATCTCCAATCTGGACTCTAAGGTGGATGACAACTACAGAAACATTACAGACGTTGAAGGAAAGATTGATAGGCTCAGAGAAGACCTGGCTCACTGTGTCCCAGGATTCCTAGACACCACGGGTTCCAGTTCCAACCCAGATGATTCCATGGAAAGTACAGAACCTCCTCATCCTTGACAGAAGTAATGCAACACGCAGGGTCAACTTTTTGCAGGTTATATTTCTTTTTCTCCATTAGCTTAGAAATCCTTCTGCCTACTAGTTATATAAATTTTTGGTTTTGTCAGACTTTAATGGATCCTGCATCCAATTTTTGTAATGCTCTATTTCAACAAGTTTTTATTAGGACAATTTGTAAGGGTTTACAGTTGTAATGCCAGACTTTATAGAACTAGGGGAAGCAGTAGAGAAACAGAAAAGAATATCTTGAATGCTGGTTCCTAACAAAGGAAAACCAGACACTCTCTCTATGTATTTTTGCGGACTCTTTTATTAATATAATCTCCATAACCGTTCTTGTTAAAAAAAAGAAATCAATAACAATAACAACAACTTGGAATTAAAAGTAGTAAACAATGTTGGTAAAAGTAAATACGTAAACCACACACTGCACACTATAAAAATAACATAGTTTCCCATAACAAAATGAATTTGTAAAAAAGAAAGTCTAGAAATTGTATTATTATATAAAGGTAGTACTCCTTGAGTTGTAGTCTGTCGAGACCGGAGTGAAATGGTTCCCTCTAAATTCTAAAATACTTAATGATCCACTGATAAACATCCACGATGGCATTGAATTGGTAGTAGCCATACTGACTGAGTGGCCACCGAAGGAACCTCAGTGGCCACCGAAGGAACCTCAGATAGAATTGCTTAGTCGCCAGAGTTAATTCAACATAGTCATAAACTATTAATTTCCATAAAAGGAATTCCACATAAACTATTAATTCCACATAGCCTTGTTCGAAAAACAACTATGGTCGTCCACTCCCATGTCCGTGGATTACCAAGGCAACGCAAACATCCCATTTTGCACATGGGGAACCATCTGGATTAGGGTGTCATTTATAATTAAAAGTTGTATTTCCGCAACTTTCTTCACCAACTCGATTCCCAAATCTAGACACAATTAATTATCGATTCACAAACTTCACTAAAAAATGCAAATGGAATAAATTATAAATTCGTAGTTTTCCACCACATATGTATATACAAGCAGTCCTTGTCAACTCTTAGTGCGCCACCACTCTACAGAATTATTGATTGGATTATTTCCATGACTTTCTTCACATATTTGTCCTAGTGGATTCAATATTGAATTAATGACTATCCCCACCTCAAAAACGGTGTACCATCCACATCCAAGAATAAACTAACCTTCCAAATTAAACATAAACTATCGATTTCCACAGCTAGTCCACCTTCATGTCCCATCGAATACGGTGATTCTATATTTCTTTGCTTCTTCTTAAAATTAAACATAAACATAAACTATTGATTTCCATAGCTAGTCCACATACGATCCATATGGATCCCTACTCAACTGGACATCACAAAACTCACACAATGTGTGCACCTGGAATGGAATCCGCCACAGAAATCGAACGAGTAGAGTGGTTTCCATAACCCTTTCAGGCTTGGGATTGGAAGGTAGTCTTTCACCATCTCTCTACAGCCTTTCATTATTACGTACATTCAATCTTTCTAGTAATTGATAAAGTTTGCAATACACGGGACAGAGAGCAGAAACACATAGGGCATATTGATTGCCTTTTCATTATTAAACACACATATTTATAGTTTCACATAACACCAAAACCACTAGCTAATACAATCGGCCAGTGAATACCATGGGTCAACTAATGACCTAACTCAACTAACTTAGGACCATTGACTCAACTAACTAACAAACTTAGGACCATTGAGATTACAATTCTTAACACACCCCCTTAATCTCAAGTGGGATAGTGTGTTTAGCACTATCAATGTCTAAGTGATGTTCCTGTTGGTTTATGTCTCAGCTAGGCATACATTTCATTCAAATAAACTTAGCTTTATTTTCTTACTTGATGTGTACTTGACTGCTTCTTCTTTGTCTTCTTGAACTTGATGCTAAGTAGGTGTTCTTCAGCATATTCTTTGTCTTCTGTACAATAAGAAGTGTTATTGCTTTTCATTGGTCCTAGAACATAGTGCAAGTCTTTTTATTCTTCTGTTGTTTCTGTTTCAACATATTGTATGTTGCTGTCCATTTTACCTGCACACTCAAAATTTTTGTCAGAAAAAAATATGAATATATTTCATCTCTTCTTGGAGAGCATTCACATATTCCTCTTCTCTTGTTTCACTAAGTTTCACATCTTCTTCATTTTCCTCTTCTGGTGTTTCAAGGGCATCTACATCATCATTCTCATTAACTATTGTAGCTTGTACCCAATGTGCATCCTTCATTGCTTCCTCAAAAACTATGGGCTGACAAGGAAATAGAGCATATTCATAGTGCTCATTAATAATGGGAGTCTTCTCATATAGATCCCTCAAACTTCTGGTTTTCTGGTTCTATGATGAACAGGCTGCTGCAGCTGCTCTTCTGCTATCAATTGTCTCTTTCTATGAGAGAATTTCACTGCTTCTATCAACTGTCTCTTTCTCTGAGAGACTATCACTACTGCTATCAACTGTCTCTTTCTTTGAGAGACTATCACTTACATCACTAGGGACTTCTACATTGATAGGATTGTGTTCACTATCATTAGAAAATAGAGCTAGATCAACAATCTTTGCTTAGCTTACTTGATCATTGGCTGCATCATAAACACAATCTCCTTGGCTGTCTTCCACTTCACTATGGGATTCCTGGTGCTTTGCATGGCTTGCAAAGTCAACTAGTTCTTCTTCACTGAACTCTGTGTTATCTTCTTCAGGTTCCTCTTTAGAGAACTCTGCTTCATCTTCTTGAGGCTCCTCTTCACTGAACTCTGCTTCATATTCTTCAGGTTCCTCTTCACTGAAATATGCTTCATCTTCTTCATGTTCCTCTTCAGAGAAATCTGCTTCATCTTCTTCTATTTCAGGTTCTTCTTCACTGAAATATGCTTTCAATATATCCCAAGCTTCTTTGGGAGTAGAAGCTTCTGAAAGCATATGAAAGATGGAATAATCTATACCATTTTGTATGATACTTAAGGCAACAACTTGCCTTCTTTATTTTTGATACTCTGTCAAACTCTTAAATGCTTCTAGATCACTAGGATCTTCTTCAACTACAAAATGCCACAGGTCTTGTGACCTTAAAAGATCCCTAATTTTTAATGACCATAAATCATAATTGTCTCCATCAAAGGTTTTCCATGAACCTATTGAAGTTAACAGATTTCTTACCTCTTCGATTTCTTTTGGTAGCTCTTCTAGCACCATCTTCAAGATCGATCTTCTTGGTTTTCTTCAATATCATTGGTCCTTGAGACTTCAGATCTTCTTTTCCCTTTTCTTGGATCGATCTCTACAAGAATCGATCTTCTTCAATCAATGCTGGAAACATTGTCCAATATTTTGGCTAAGCTTCAACAATACTTTCGCTCAAGACTGGATCTGAATAATGCTAGTACTTGCCATGGCTTATGACAATTGTTAAACTAACCGTCAACAAATTTATAAGTAAAGGCAAACCGTCGTATTTTTCCTTCTAAGAATGTGAGACAGTGTCGTAGTTTATCTTCAGGCAGGGTGCGACACTGTTGCAGTTTGTCCTTATGCAAGGTGCGACACTGTCATAGTTTCTCTTTAGCCAGGGTGAGACGTCGCAGTATTCCTTCAGGCAAGGTATGACAACCTCCTTTCAGGGGTTTTTTTAGGATACCTTCGCCGAATTTTTTTTTTGTCATGGCCCAAGTGTCCCGTCCCCATCCCGTGCTGCAACTTCTAGCCATGTGTGTGTGCTCTCCAGCTTTTGAAAAGGCTTACCCAAAAAACAAGATCGAAGTATCAGGCCGTCAGCTCTGATACCATGATAAATTTTGCAATACATAGAACATAGAGCAGAAACACAAAGGGCATATTGATTTCCTTCTCATTATTAAACACACATATATATAGTTTCACATAACACAAAAACCACTTGCCAATACAATGGGCCAGTGAATACCATGGGTCAACTAATGACCTAACTCAACTAACTCAGGAACATTGACTCAAGTAACTAACCAACTTAGGACCATTGAGATTACAACTCTTAACAGTAATAATCTGACAGGAAGAATTCCACTAGAGCTTGGTGAGCTAAAAGCACTAGAAATACTCGACCTTAGCTTTAATATGCTTTGGGGTCCTATTCCAATATCACTCTGTAATTGCACGCACCTTCTATGGATCCAACATTCAATAAACAACTTGACTGGGACTATACCAATAGAATTTGGTCATGTTGTCAAGTTGGAGCATCTCCGCTTGAAGGAAAATTATCTTACTGGAAATATTCCAACTTCTCTCAGCAACTGTACCTCTCTCCAAGGTGTGTCCATTGGACACAACAATCTGACTGGTCCAATTCCACTTGAACTGGGCATGCTGCAAAACTTATACTATTTGGCTCTAGAGTCCAAGAAGTTGGATGGCTCCACTCATTCATTTCTCGGAAACTGCTCTTCACTCTAGATTTTTTTTTTGGGTGACAAGAGATTGTCAGGCAGGATACCACCTCAACTGGGAAATTTGAGAGAGCTTTTTCAACTGTCAATTTATGGCCTCACTAACATTTCAGGTATGATTCCTTCTGAAATAGGAAATTGCAGTAAACTTGAATGGTTGGATTTAGGATATAATGTTCGAATTCAAGGCTCCATCCCAATCAGTATATTCCAAATTCTGGTTCTTTCAACCCTAAGTCTTGTTCACAATAGCTTGGTAGGTAGTATACCTGCACCATTTCCAATTTGAGTCAATTGATATTTTTAGATATGTCTATGAATGTGATTTCTGGTAGCATCCCGAAAGGCATTGGCAATTTAGGTATGCTTGAAAGCATCTACTTTGATGTCAACAATTTAACAAGGGTCATACCTAAGGCAATTGGCAATTTGTCTGTGTTGATCCACCTAAATCTTGGTGTAAACATGCTTAGGGGTGACATCCTTAAAGCCATTACAAAACTAAGTAAGTTGACCTAGCTACAACTTGGTACCAACATGTTAATGGGTAGCATACATGAGGCCTTTGGCAATTTGAGCAATCTTCAAGGTTGTTATTTGGGTGCCAATAATATCACAGGGACAATTCCTCAAAGTATGGGAAAATGTGTGTCACGACAACAATTATATTTTTCTCAAAACAAATTGACTGGAATTATTTCCAACTCTCTGGGCAACTGCAAGTCTATGATGGTTTTGATACTTACAAACAATTCTTTGTCAGGTATAATACCATCAACTTTCAATAGATTCAAAGTTTTACAGAGGCTGAAGGTGTCTCAGAACAAACTTAGTGGAACTTTGGAGATAAGTTTTCCAGTGTCTATGAAAGTTCTCTCTGCTTATTCCAATAATTTTTATGGGGCCATCCCTGCATCTTTGGCTCTTTGCACCCAACTTCAAATACTGGATTGAAGTAAAAATCAATTTAAACGTGTGCTTCCTCAATACCTTGCATTTATCAATGATTTAAGAGTCTTAAGTCTTGGTTACAATAACCTCCATGGTGGTATTCCTCAATGGATGACAAATTTTACCAAGTTGCAGGTGTTGGATTTATCCAACAATAAATTCAATGGAATTATACCATCCAATCTTCAAACGCTCGAGGGATTCAAAAGGTCAACTAATGTCATATGTAATAATCTATATGAGGATATGGGAGTTGTAATAAAAGGTTTTGAGTATACTCTAACATATGTGTTGGAAACAAACATTCTATTTGACTTTTCTAGTAATAATCTTCATGGATAAATACCTCCAAGCATAGGAAGTTTGAGTAGCTTGAGATTGCTGAATTTATCAAGAAATGAACTAAAAGGACAAATCCCCAAATCTCTTAGTGAGATACTTACTTTTGAACAATTAGACTTGTCCCAAAATAATTTGAGTCGGATGATTCCTAAAGAGCTCTCTACATTAACCATGTTGGCATCTCTGAACCTCTCATGTAATGGACTTTATGGAAGAAACCCAAAAGGAACACAATTTGACACTTACAGTGTATCCTCATTTCAGAGAAACCGATGCTTATGTGGTAATCCTTTAAAACCATGCAAGGAAAAGGAAAACCATAAGGAAAGAGAAATAGGTAGTACTATTGTTAATAAAGATCAAGGATGGTTGAGTCATGTTAATGAACATGTTTCATTGGTTACATTAGGATTGGGAGCTGAGATTGGATTTGGTGGAGTTGTAAGTCTAATAATACTCGGGGATAAAGCTAGGCGTTGGATGATGCCCCCTCATATATAACCATTTTATGTAGTGTATCGATTTCCTAAGTAACTTGAAGGTTTATTCTAGTGAATAACACCTATTGTATAATAAAAAGTTGATAATTTAAGAAATAAATGTGTATTTGTGTGTGTGTCGGCGCACTTGTCTTTACACTTTCACGTTGTTGTTGTATTTGGCATATACATGCTTTAAGTTTTACTATTATTAATTTATAACATTATATTTGTTTTGTCATATTTTCACTTCTTAAATTTATATTTGGTAAAATCAAACTCTCTCTATTTTCACTTTGTAGCATATGCATGCTTTACCTTTTATATTATTAATTTATAGAATCATATTTATTTTTCCATATTTTCATTTTTTAAGTTTATATTTGCTAGAGCGGAATCCTACTTGTAAGCTCTATTTGTACTTTCTTATTAGGTTTGAGTAAATTCAAATATAACCTTAAATTCGAATAAGATAACATAAATGAAAATGAATAAAATTGCTAATAAAAATGGAATAAATTAACATAATAAAAATTAATAAATTACTAATTTCATTATCTTGTTTTATTATTTTAACTAAAATTATATTAATTTATTATTATTATTATTATTTTAATGTATAGATTTTGTTTTATATTAAAAACTCTATTTTTTTCACTTAATATATCATATTTCTAAAATATTAAAAATAATTTCTAATTTATTTTATTATTGTTGTTTTTTAATGTATACAATTTCAAAAACTTATTATATTATAAATTTTTTTGTTATTAAAAATTCCATTTTTTCACTTTAATATATCTAATTTCTTAAAATATAAAAAAGGGGTTTAATTGTCTTTTATATTAAATTTTATAACAATATTAAATTAAATTTTTAAACCAAAATTTATTTGTTTTTAATTTTTAATTTTATTTTATAAGCTAGCAAATTATATAAAAAGGAAAATTGTCACATGGAAAGGATACAAAACTAGAGCTTCCATTGCCAATCTGCGATTATGGAAACCAATCTATCCAGTGGAGAAGCTCATTTCGAAACAAAAATACTAGAAAAGAGTCTTGAAAATATAGTCTGGAAGGTCTTTCCCTATGGAGGGAAACCAAGATAGCCTACCATATTTTTAGACTGATAATCAAAATTGTTCCAAACTAAAACCAAACCACAAAAAATTCACCCTTCTAGGTGAACATACTAAACTAAGACTTAAAATAAATTAACAGCCCTAAGAATTGGGAACCTAAGACTTGATTTCAGTATTTTTCAGAGGGTGGTGAAGAAATTGAAGAGGGGTGTTGGATGCTTCCACTAGTAGGTTGAGTTTGTAATAAACACCATTAATGCCATCATAGATGGACGTGAACATGAGCTTGATACCAACTAAGGTCTTCTCCTTTTACCACAGAAGCCGACTGCACATAATTTTGAGTACCTAGTAAGGTCCAAGCCACCATAAACACCCCCTACCTAGTTACCAACCAATTTCCCTCTGAACTTCATCCATCATGATGGCATCGCCCTAGTCGATCTCATTATGTATATGCCACGAAGTGTTGTCATTATATTTCTTTTCTATCCATTGTTATTGAGAGCTCCATTTATGTCTACGATGATCACTTTACCTCACCATGGTGTTGTAAATCTTTGGTGCTCCCACCAAGACACATCGATCAACCAAAACCAACCAAATGAAATCCCCTTGCGACCCATATCTCTAGGAATCCACTCTCTCGCCATCGCACAAGATAACCAGGAGTTGTAAGCAGATGTAGGTCCCTAAGGAAACTTGTTCCACTACTTACTAGCTCCATGTAATAAGCAACTTCCTACAACCACTAGTTGAAATGGATTTCGAAAGACCAAGGAGTCTCATCTCAAAGCTAACCTTGTCATCGAGGTACTCAGTCCCATATGTTTCCTTAAATGCGATACATATCCCATCAATCTCCATTGATTGTTCCACGTTGCATTCCTTTTCTCTACCAATATTCCCTCACACGCTCAACACCATCCTATTCATGCAAATTGAGTTAGGTGTTAATGCCATATGATCCCTTCACTTGCCTCATGGTTGGAGCAGCCTCTTCCAAGTCTCTCACCCTATCCAAGATTATTTATTTTTAAAATTTAATAACCATATAACTTAAATATAATATTATTTTTACATATTAATTTACAGGTTATGTATATAATAAGTTATAAAAATATTTTTGTAATTCCCGCTAGCTCATTCGGTTAAGGTGCATGTCTCGTCAGCAAGGAAACCCACGTTCAATTCCCCTTAGGGGTGAACTAGTTGAGAGTAGACACCCCAAAATACAACCAAGTTGACGACTGGGGCGGCCCAAGCTGGGTACGATCCCCAAGTGATTTTGACATAATAGATGCCCCTGGGTCATGGTTTCTTAGCCCAAAAGCCATTCTCGCCAAGCGAGGAAGTTTCAAGCAAAAAAAAGTATACAAATATTTTATTGATCTAACATTTATACTTTCTTCAAATTTGGAAAATTGTGTTTTCAAATATATAATTGTTTTGTATAATTAAAATTTCAGAATTATGTTTTATTTTATGATTCTTTTTACAAAACTGGTAAATTTTTTAATCAATTAAAGTTTAGGGATTATGTTTTCAATTATATAATATACTTTAATAAATATTTTATTAGTTTAGAACAACTAGAATTATGAATTGAGTATGAGATAAATCATGAGGGTTCATACATATCTAACATAATAAAGTGATTCATTGCAATTATATTTAATTGATGAATATAGGAAGATGTGGCGCATCAAGAAAGTAAGAGTATTTCTCTCCTATCCATCTAGGTTTAAATCTCATCAAAAAAAATTCCAACCATAGCTAAGTGGGGTTTTAAACCCAATTGGGAAAACATGAGTTGTATGTACATGGTTTACCTGTTGATTTCAATAGGGTGCTTGATATTGTGGAAAAATACAATTCCAAAAACATTTCACATAGGCAAACACTTGGGGTGACGATGGAGGATGAAGAAGAATAAAGTGTAGAGTTAGGGTTTACAGAATGTGGAAATGGAGGAGGAATTGTTTAATTAGTCTAAAGATCAATTTGAAGGTAGATCCCCACCAAGGGGACTAGGGATGGTCCTTTAGGGGAAGATATGGATAAACTACTAGGTGACCAAGGAATATGCTTTCGATATTTTACAGAGTCTAGAAAAAACCCAAGCCAAACAAAACATAAGAATGGTACAACCAATAGAATTCAAAGCGATGCGTCCATTAGATCTTTTTTGTAACATTAAAGGCCACTTTTAAAGACATCAAAAAATAAAAGAAAAAACAATATTCTTCCATTTGTGGGATTAGTTCATCTAAGTATCCATGGTAAGAAGGTGATGAGGCATAAATGGAAGGAATTTTTTCATCACTAATGGATTTACTTTTCTTAAACTATTCATACTAGAGTTGTAGGGAGTAGGAAAACCCTAAGGTAGATTTAGGAGTGTTTGTAAAGTTAGAAGGTGGTGTTGGATGTCAAAACATGGTTCTTGGTGACCTAGGAATCGATGGTGTGAGTGAAGCTATGAAGGAGAGTGTTTATTCTAAGGTAAATATAGGTAAGAAGGAAATACTTAAATGTGTGAATCTATATAGATCAAAGTTAGATTGGTTGTTGGAAAGGATATTAAGATGAGTCAAGTGGTTAAAATTTCAAACCAAGATTTGATAGTACACTCCTTTGGAAGTAAATATTATGAAAAGTCCTTAGGGGAATGGCTGGAAATGAAATGGAAGCACTTCTTATAATATATTCTAAAATTCTATCTCTTGCTGAGGAGTTTCCTTACCTTTATCTTTAAATCGAAAGATGATGCTACCATAATGTTAGGTTTCGAGGGGATGTGGGGGTTTGCATTATTAACTCTAAAAATATGGACTCCTTACTTTGACCTCCAAATTGATAAGTCCATAGTAGAAACTATATGGTCTGAATTACCATGTCTTCCTCTAAAGTTTTGGTAATTGAAAAAATTTTAGGGCCACATGAAATATCTTAGAGAAGTTTATAGAGGTGGATAAAAGTTATCAAGGGATGAATTTAAGTACAATTTCTCATATTCTAGTGGATTTGGATTTGAAGGAATATTTAGTGGTATATATTGAAATAGAATTTGGAAATAGATACTATACACAAACTTTGCACTACATGGGTATACCCCTCCATTGTCTAAGTTGGCATACCTATAGCTATTTAGAAAGGGATCGCACTAGTAGAAAAATGGGTGATAAATGACTAGGCGACCAAAAACGTTGGTCACCAAGTGAAATAAATGTCTAAAACACCCAAAATGTTGGTCACCACAGTGTTTTAAAGTGAAATATGACCAAATTTGAGCAATTTTAAGTGATCACAACAAAAAATGACTAAAATAAATGACTCTTTAGTCATGGGATAAAACATATGACTAATTTAGCCATGAGATCAAATATATGACTAGACATCCAAAGTTAATAATTATATAAGATGTACATTGTTAAAATTTACAAAATTATAATAATTTTATTACAAGTTTGTAAATTTTAACATTGCAAATGGATTCATAGATCCCTTAAAAGAGGTCTTTGAATCCATCCACCACTTAAAATTTATGAAATTGTAAAATTTTATTGTAAAAAATGCAATTATCCATTGTTCGAACAATCGATAATTGCAATTTTGACAATAAAATTTTACAATTTCATAAATATCAATGTTGCAGATGGATTTAGAGACCCCCTTCAATGGATCCATCTCAAGCATTGAAATTGATGAAATTTTAATAAAAATATTACGATTGTAATATTATAATTATGTCATGACAACTACATCAATGCCTATATTAGTGATGATCGTCTTGAAAATTATGATGATAGTGATGTTGACTATAGTGGTTATCACGGTGATGATGATAATGGTGATTATTATCATATCACCATCACCATCATTTAATGCATGATCAACATCTGTTTGAAGATTATGGTGCATTTACATCACAAGAAAGGTCCTCTCCCTCAGAAGACTCCGGCTTCATCCTTCACTTACCTTAGATCACTCCATGGGGTGTGTGATTCATGGTGAAGACTGGTACTTTTCCTGGATATGTTTCATGTCCATTTTACAGGGGAGGTTTTATTTCCCATGTGGTTTTCCTCCTTACCTTGGTTACATGGACTAGTAAAAATTTGTTGTTGTAAAAGGTGACTTGAGCCTTAGTTGCCACGGCCTTAATTTTGTTTCGACTACATAAGTATAGATTATGGGGGGGTGTTAGAACATAATTACACCTTAGGAACTTAGTCATACACCAATTTGTTGATTAAATGGTCCAAAATAAGGTTAATGATGACAATCCAAGGTTGTTAGAAGTTAGTTGGGGCTAATTATGACCATTCCACCACTTTTGGGCCAAACTATGGTCAACAAAGATGTTGGGTGCCATATTTATGAAAACCTCTAGCATTTATTACAACATATTTAGAAAAGGCTCCCCATTTCCCTATTTTAAGGAAACTGTATTTGACTTAAGGCGCCCATGCAATGTATGTGGACATTTTTCCTCTTTCTTGGTTGTTTTGGCCTATCCTTGGCCACCTATCATCCACCAAATATTATCCACCAAATTTGTGGGCCTCATTTATGTCTTCCCATGCCCACCCAATGTTCACATGGACAATTCGTACCTGTTTGGGGTGATTTGGGAGCCTATTGGTCAACCTAGGGGGGATTGAGGTCCAATGAAAGCTAACCACTTGTAGCTTCCTCCAAAGGAAAATGAATTCTTCCAAATGTTATATAAGGATGTTCACAACTCATTTCTGGGTTGGAAAGTTATAATAAACCTACTATGTGATCATTTGTTACTGGTTTTTGATCATTTGTGACTGGTTTTTTATCATTTGTTTTCCATAATTCTTTTTACACTATGGTAGTCTACCAGACTACCATATTCCTATAAGTGTGGCATATTCCTATAATTCCAGTTGCGACTCCACTGACGATCACCCATTTTCTGCTTTGGGGATTCTTGAGAGTCTTTTCTTTCAGTTTTTATCAATGTGTTAGGTCTTTGTGAAGGTTTTGGGACATTTTACCTCGTGTTTGCTTGAATATTTTATGATCTAGTATGAAATATGCTTTATTTTTAATTGTTATTAGAGCATACTCGCAATCATGTCATACTTACAGTTGCGGTTATTACCCTGCACCCGCGAGTTTCCCATTACTGTACTTGTGGGTACCCGCATGTTTCTATTGTTACAGTCGCGGTTTTTCTTGGGAATTTTTTTTCTATAGGGTTTGGGTTTTTAGGATTGTTTGTTTTGATCTGGAAATTTTTCTATTGATTTTAGGTTTTTGACTACTTGTGATTGGAGGTCTGAGTCTTGTTAGTTCTTTACGAGTCCCTTTTTGGTTCTTTTTGCTTGTTGAAGGTTCCTTAAGTCTTTCTAGCCGAGACCTTATTTCGTGGATGCTTGGCTTTAGTCCTCTGTCGTCACTAGTTTGGAGAGCAGTTTGTTATCTATTTTTGATTCATTTTCTTTCTATTTTTTATATCGGTTTATTTTTATAGCATCTTGGTTGCAATTTTGAGTTACTTCTAAGGTTTGTGAAGCAACTTGTTGGGTTGGTCATTTTCAAGATTTTTTGTTGGTGAAGTTTTGATTGTTATAGACTTAGGTCCAGTTTTCCTTCGCATATGATTGTTGATTATTCTTGTTTGTTCATAAGTTATTTTCATTTCCTTTTACTTATAAAGAAGAAAAAACAAATCGAAAAGAACATTTGCTATAGGACAAGAATTTTATTTTTCAAAGTAGCTAGAAGTTGTTTATTGCTTTTCTTCTTTGAAAAATTAAAAAAGTTGTAGTTGTATTTTACGTTTACTTTGCATTTTATGTTTTGAAAGACAAGCAATAAAATTCTGAAGTTCTTACATTTTCATATGTACACTTTAATTTTAAATGCAACCATCATGCACACATACACCCCCCTTTTGACTGATACAAACTTAAAAAGAATCATTAATAAAATTTATTAGTAACTTTTTCTTTTTAGGTTACATGAACTAACTAGTTCAGGATAGGATTTTGGAATATATCACTTTCAAATTTCCAAAACCAATCAAACCTCAAAATCATAGTAATACTATCGTTTAGGAAAATCCACTTTTATGGAGGTGTTCCGAGAAGCTCTACTCAAACCATAGTTAAGCACGAGGTCTTGTGAATTTGGACTGTTGGGAATACCCCCCCACTTTTCATTCGAGCATACACCAGAGATAATTCACGTATGGTGATCCATTAGTGCATTGTGTACTCTTGGATTTCGGGCTTAGTTACCCTGCCCATATGTCTTAGCTGAACCTGCGACTGTCCCCACAGACTCTTTCTGCAATTGTGGTAGCCTTTACTATCTTTGACCTATAGCGCTCTACCCAGGTGACGACGGAAGGATATTTCCACTGTACCTAGGATAGACGTGGGAGGAAATCCCTTATAGTTATTTGGGAGGGTGGTTGGTGATTCAAATGCTTGCACCCAGATAATTTGTATTGTGGACCGCAGGTAACTGTCCTTCTCTACTCTACTGGTTAGTTCTAGGCCCTAATCACCCTAGAATCTCCTTTGAGAGTATCATATATGTTTTCTGGGTCTTGATTACTTTAGGAAATTTTTATAGTGGTGTGTTGTTTGTTCCATGCTGTTTAGTGGCCACTAGGTTTAATACTTAGTTTTTATTTTTGGAAGTGTCGAGGACTACCCTCTTCGTAGGTCACGAAGGTTGAGAAACCTTCGTCCACTCACAGTGGAGCCTCCAGCACCACCTCAATGGCGCCGAACTAAATCACGTGGTTCATTTGAACTCATGGGTACAGCTAAACCCCCTAGAGAACCACATCTAATTTCTCAACCGATTCAGGAAACTATTGAGATTGAATATTTTCCTACTGAAGAGTTTGCAAGACCCTTCAATCCTCCACTCACCAGGACGAAAACCCCTTTATTGGAAAGATCTGTCTCTTTAGGGATCCCTGAATTGAGTGTATATAGGTTTACACCTGGTTTTGTCATCGATAACACAGGGGATGGATCGGGAGTGCCTCATACTCCCACTTCAACTCTTATGTCAGGAGGTGTATCAGCTCCTCATTTAAACATATCCACAGCAAGCTCGCAGCAGTTTAATTCTGCTCCGAGCACTACCTTTATTTTCAATATTGGTTCCTCAACTTTTTCTAGTGTTCAAGGTGCAATGGCATCTATGCATTTTGGATCCTCCGTTGGCCCATCTAGTATTCCTTTTTTAGGGATACCCTCAGTGTCTTTCACATCTTCCCCCTTTGTTCAACAATTCCAATTTAATTGTACTCCTGCTCCATTTAATCAAGGATTTCCTTGGCTTGGAGGACATATTTCTCCTTCAGCACCATTTGTAGGTTCAATGCTTTCCTCGTCTACTACATCTATGCTAGGTTATAACCCCTTCACAGGTTTTAATGCACATTATTCCAATTTGCAAACTTCTAATGTACCTATAAGGAGTACTCCCTTTTCACTTTTTGGTAGAATGGGCAGTAACAGCTATACCAAACCTCCATTTGGAGGTACTTATACTCAGCCACAGTGGACGACACCACAAGGAATTAATCCATTAGAATTTGGCTGGTGCAACTTTCAGAATGTTTCTTCTTCACAACCGATGGCCGGGGGCATCTGAACCAAACTTATAGGAGCTAGGTTTTGAGTGGTTCCCCTTACCAAACTCCTCCATATCATATGCCATCGGCACGAACTCGCTTTTCATTTCTGGCAACTTGAATTTTCTAGAACTTTCGAAATTGATGAACGATCTGGTGTGTCACAACCCTTCTTGGCCTCTTGTCCCAACCAAGCTTTCTTCAGACATTCAAAAATTCAAAGGTAAGACTGGTGAAGATCCTGGAGATCATGTTACAAATTTTCTTCTATGCTGCTCCTCGAACTTGTTAAACAATGACTCAATTCGATTGGGGCTCTTTGAGAGAACCTTAACAAGTGTAGCAGCTAAATGGTACATCGAATTGCCTGCTGCAGCATACGATAATTTTTTGGGATTTAGCGACGGTATTTTTGAATCACTTCTAGCTTCTTGTCCGGTATGATGTCGGTCCAGACCTTCTCTCTACATTTAGGAAAAACAAAGCCACCCACCTTTCTGATGACATTCAGGAGTGATGAAGACAGAAGCGACTCATAAGGGATAAGATTCCCACAGAGTTTCTTTTGGAGTGGTATTTAAAATAACTGCTCCCTTACGTCTCTAAAGATGTTTCGACTTCTAGGGTAACATCTAAAGAGGAAGCAATCCTAAGGACCTGGCAGATCGACCTAATCTATGCTCAATCTAGGATCCTTTATGAGATTATACGTCAGGCACTAAGGTATAATATAGATCTTGGTAAGCCCAAACCTGGACCTCATGCTGATGGCATTGTTGGTTTAGCCGACTCACTTGCGCTAGAGGCTTTGACGAAACAAGTGTGTTGATGTATATGTAACTTCAGAATGTATTTCATTTGTGTATTATATATATATTTATTGTACCCTTATAAGAGATGTGTTATTCCTCTATAAGGAAGTGTCGTCATGTGGATTGACAAGTGTCGCAAGTGTGTGTACTTTCCGATGGGTTATTAGACCACCATGTGTGGGGTCAGCCCTGAAATATATATTATAATGTGAATGTACCTAGCTAGACAAGTTGGCCCCATAAGGTCACTGGGCAAACAGGTTAGTATAAATAGATATCAGGTGATCTCTATTTAGATCATTCAAAAAAGTACATCTCTCTCACTCAGAAAGTGGCGCACTAGTGAGGAGGAGGATCATCTGCTACTAGGAGACTATCTCAGTGTATTTTGGTTGTACTTTGGTTGAGCCATTGCTCTCTCTATCTCTGAGGAAGTTGTGGAGTTTTTCACCTTAGGGTTTTCCCCACGGAAACTCTGTGTCTCTTGTCTCTTATGCTTTTGATTCTTGTGATTCTTGTCATACTTATTGTGATTGTCATGCATTGATATACTATATATGTTATTCTCTTAGTAAAGATCCTAAAGTGTTGTGAATTAATTCTCAAAATTTAACATGGTATCAGAGCTAACCTGAGAAGAAGACATTTTGTAGTGACGAAAACTTGAGTTTCTTGTTTATTGGGTTTCTCTCCATAGATTTTGGAAAACCAGTATAGTAGATTGACTCTACTCATCAAGTCGCATCTATTTGTCCAATCAGAATTCAATTCCGAGCATTTTTAGATTTGGCCCTAAACATTAGGGTTTCCACAAAAATAGGAATTTCTGAAATCTGAAGACATAGCTGGAAGCTCCTTGCAAAAATCGAAGTTTAGAGCTTTGGATTGAGATTTTTGGTTGGGTAGATCTCTGGGAAACTCAAACCCTAATTTCGGGCTCTCCCTAGTGAACCCGAGAGGACAAAAAGACAAATATGAAGGGTAAATCTTTGCTGATCTCAAATTTTGAATGCACCAGGATGATCAGCTCATCAAGGCGCATCTTTCTATCCTTTCAGAAATTTGAAATTCACATTTTTAATTTTTAGGGTTTTTGCGGCAAACCCTAATCGAGGACCAGATCCAGTTTTCATCATTTCAAGTGGTAAGACCTAAATATTTTCTATTTCCATTTGAAGTACTCTTTAAGATGTCTCACCACACCAAGCTTGAGGATAAGCTTGAAGGGGATGATAACTTCTGAGCTTGGAAGTATAGGATTGGGTTAATCCTGGAAGAGAATGAGTTGGACTCATATATAAAAGAAGACATCCCTATCCCAGAGGATGAAGAGGCTAAAGTATTGCATAAGAAGAACTTGGTCAAGGAAAAGAGAATCATTGCTGATTCTATCAAAGACCATATCATACCCCATGTGTCCTCTCTAAAGACACCCAAAGAGATGTTTGATTCTTTGACCAAGCTATTTGAAGGGAAGAACATAAATCGGAAGATGACCCTGCGGAACCAATTGAAAGGAGTGAAGTTTCATAATGGAGAAACCATTCAATCTTATTTTTCAAGGGTTTCCCAGATCAAGGAACAACTAGAAGTAGTGGATGAAATGGTGGGGAATGGTGAAGTTGTCATGACCACTCTGAATGGCTTACCTAGGTCATGGGACTCCTTCATTCAAGGAATCTGTGCAAGAAAGAAGTTGATTTCCTTCAGTAGACTACGGGAAGAATGCTCACAAGAAGAAGCAAGGCTTGTGGCACGAGAAGAAAAGATGGGGAATGAAGATCAAGCTCTCACAGCTCACACGAAGAAAGGGAAGTCCAAGAGAGAGCCATCTCACTCCAAGAAATCTTCACATCACTTCAAAGAAAGAAGAATATCCTTCACCTGTAATGAGAAAGGACATATTGCCATAAATTGTCCCAAGAACAAGAAGGACAACAACAACTCCAACAACAAGAAGAAGGGAAACAAAAGAAGGTTTCATGCTCATGCTGTCGAGGATGATGAACCAACCAAGAAGAAGGCTACGGCAGAAAGTGAAGATAACTCATCAAGTGAAGAAAAGTATGTTTTGATCTCTGCTCTCACAGGTACCATCTCCCATGGTTGTAATGATTGGTTGATTGATAGTGGGGCTTCCAAACGCATGATTGGTTTTAAGGAATCTTTTGTGAATCTATCTGAAAATGAATCACCCCATAAGGTAAAACTTGGGGATGATTATCAATACCCAATCAAAGGAAGTGGTGAAGCCTCCTACAACCTAGATTCTGGAAAATCTTTGAAGATGAAAGAAGTTCTTTATGTACCTAGGCTCAAGAAGAACTTACTCTCCATCTCTGCATTGGATGCAAAAGGCATGAGGGTTGCATTTGTGGATGGCCAAGTCCTAATGTGGCCAAAGGGAAAGAACATAGATGATGCAGTAGTTATTGGAGAGCAAGACGGAGGTTTGTATAAATTGAAGGGACAACCTAAACATGCCATGGTACATGAATCCATGGAGCCAAGTGAACTTTGGCATAGAAGACTTGCTCATATGCACTATAGAGCACTTCCAATTGTAAGCAAGGCTGTAAAGGGTGTTCCTGAAATCAAGACCAAACATGAAGGTGTTTGCAAAGGATGTGCAAAAGGTAAGAACATTAAGAAGGCTTTCCCAATCAGTGAAAGCAAGGCAAAAGACATCCTGGAAATCATCCACTCAAATGTATGTGGTCCTATGTCATCCAGTTCTCTAAGTGGGTATGTTTACTATGTCTTATTTATTGATGACTTCTCTAGGAAGACCTAGGTATACTTCTTGAAGAACAAAGATGAGGTGTTTGATAAGTTTAAGGAATTCAAAACCTTGATGGAGAATCAAACTGACAAGAAGATCAAAACATTTAGATCCGACAATGGTGGAGAATTCACCTCAGGTGACTTCAAGAAGCTTTGCAGTTATTCAGGGATTAAGAGGGAGTTGACTGCTCCTTACAATCCACAACAAAATGGAGTTGCAGAAAGGAAGAACAGAACAATGATGGAAGTAGCAAGAGCAATGCTTCCTGACCAGGATCTACCTATACATCTATAGGTAGCAGCATCTAGAACAGTTGTATATGTGCAGAACAGAACACCCCACAAGATATTGGACAACAAGACACCAGAAGAGGTATTTTCTGGTAAGAAATCTGAAGTCAACCATCTCAGAATATTTGGTTGTCAAGTATTCACTCATGTCCCAAAGGAAAAGAGGACCAAACTAGATCCTTCAAGAAAGAAGGGTATCTTTGTGGGTTACAGTGAAAGCTCGAAGGCTTACAGAATATACTTTCTAGGGTTTAAGAAGATTGATGTTAGCATGGATGTGACATTTGATGAGAACTCAGCATTCATCAAATCAAGGAAGGCACCGATCAAAGTTTATGAAGAACCTAAGGAAACTAGATTTCAAGACAATACCATGACTGAAGCAGTTCCAGAAGTTGTTCGTGAGTTTGAAGATCCGCAAGAACCTGTAGATCCACCCCGTGAGGATAACTCTCACAAGAGGAAACCTGCATGGGCTAGAGAGCTCATTCAAGATGCAGAAAGATTTGGCATTCTAGAAGAGGAACACAGAGCAAAGAAGAGAACTAGATCACATACCAGCTATGTTGCTTTACTCTGTGACATTATGAACAAAGAGCCTTCCAGTTATGAAGAAGCAGCAGAAAAGAAAGAATGGAAGGATGCCATGGTTGAGGAATATCAATCAATAATGAAGAATGATGTTTGGGATGTTGTCCCAAGACCTAAAGAGAAGTCTGTTGTGACTTCCAAATGGATTTACAAAATCAATCATGCTGCAGATGGCAGTGTGGACAAATACAAGGCAAGATTCGTAGCTCGTGGCTTCTCTCAGAAAGAGAGAATAGATTATGAAGAAACTTTTGCACCTGTAGCCAGGTATACTTCCATTAGAACAGTACTTGCCCTGGCTGCAGCGATGAAATGGAAAATACACCAGATGGATGTCAAGACTGCTTTCTTGAATGGTGTAGTTGAAGAGGAAGTATATGTGGAGCAGCCACTCAGTTTCGAAATACATGATAGGGAGTCATATGTGTGCAGATTAAAGAAAGCCTTATATGGCTTGAAGCAAGCTCCTAGAACCTGGTATGGTAGGATGGACAGTTTCCTATCTAGTTTGGGCTTTACCAAGAGTAAAGCGGATTCCAACCTTTACTACAAGGTTGAAGAAGGGAATCCTATGGTTCTACTCCTGTATGTGTTAATATTTAATATGCTAAGACTGAAAAGAGCATCATTACATTCCATTTCACAATAATAGCATATACAGGATCACTGAAGAAACAACAAGCATAGCATAAACACAAGAGACACAGATTTATCCTAGGAAACCCTCATGGGGTAGAAAACCCAGTAAAGCTTCCTCAATATAGATGACCAACAATACACAAAGATGCAAACCAAAGATATGATCTCCTCCTCCACCATAGCAGACCTCTCCTCCACAAGTGCTCCTTTCTCAAGTGAGTGTATGTGTCAAATGAGGAACACACCTCCTCTATTTATACACTACACTGACATGTATTTTACAAAGGTACACGTAGGCTCGTATTTAACCAATGGGTTAAATACCCCACTACAACTGACTGGGCCGAACCCTCTAGGGTGGTCTAATAACCCTTTGACCCACATAACATATACAGGGCCGACCCCCACTAGGGAAGTCTAATAACCCGAGTTACCACATTCCGACGGAGGAATAAACATCTCCGGATATACAATAAGATCTTCACGGAGGAATGAAACATCTCCGGAATAATAAAGTACAATTATAATATTCTTTGAAGTTACAATATCTCAACACTCCCCCTTAACGAGAAGGATATTATAACAACATCTGCACGAGCAAGGAGTCATCAACATCATACATGATACATCTATAAATCATTGGAAGCTTTCTCAACATCATCAGTAACTCAAGCAGTTACTGGAACATCTTCAATACTGGAACATCGACATCTTCAGTATTGAGTCTTTATCTTCTGTAGCACTTGAACAGCTACAACAATATCAACATCTGGATCCTCACGATCATCAGCATCATCATCTCACGATCATCAGCATCGTCATCACACGATCATCAACATCGTCATCAGCATCACAATCATCAGCATCGTCATCACACGATCATTAGCATCGTCATCACACGATCAGCAGCATCGTCATCTAGATCATCACGATCAGCAGCATCGTCATCTAGATCATCACGATCAGCACCATCGTCATCTAGATCATCACGATCAATAGCATTGTCATCTAGATCATAACGATCAACAACATCGTCATCTAGATCATCACGATCAACAACATCATCAATACAAGTATAAATATCATTAATACAAGTATCCTCATCAATACAAATATACACATCATCAATACAAGTATCCTCATCAATACAAGTATACACATCATCAATACAAGTATCCTCATCAATACAAGTATACATATCATCAATACAAGTATCCTCATCAATACAAGTATACACAATAGCAGCATACCCTGCAACACACAAGATCCAATTACAGGATGACCAATCCATCTCACTTTAGGACATAGGTCCAAGGATGATACAATCCTGATCCGCTTACGGGATGATCAGTCCCTCTCGGTTTAAGACAACTCTCATGTCTATGGATGATGCAATCTAGATCAACTTACAGGATGATCAATCCTTATCACTTTAAGACACCTCACCATGTCTAGGGACGAGGCAATCCCAATCTATTTACAGGATGATTAGTCCTTATCACTTTAAGACATCTCACCATGTCTAGGGACGAGGCAATCCCAATCTATTTACAGCATGATTAGTCCTTATCACTTTAAGACATCTCACCATATCTAGGGACAAGGCAATCCCAATCTATTTACAGGATGATTAGTTCTTATCACTTTAAGACATCTCACCATGTCTAGGGACGAGGCAATCCCAATCTATTTATAGGATGATTAGTCCACTCAATCTCATTTAGGACTATCCTTCCTTTCGAATTACTGGATTTACTATCCAAGGATGATTTAATCCACTCAATTCATTTAGGACTATCCTTCCTTTCGGAATTACTGGATTTACTGTCCAAGGATGATTTAATCCACTCAATTCATTTAGGACTATCCTTCCTTTCGGAATTACTGGATTTACTGTCCAAGGATGATTTAATCCACTCAATTCATTTAGGACTATCCTTCCTTTCGGAATTACTGGATTTACTGTCCAAGGATGATTTAATCCACTCAATTCATTTAGGACTATCCTTCCTTTCGGAATTACTGGATTTACTGTCCAAGGATGATTTAATCCACTCAATTCATTTAGGACTATCCTTCCTTTCGGAATTACTGGATTTACTGTCCAAGGATGATTTAATCCACTCAATTCATTTAGGACTATCCTTCCTTTCGGAATTACTGGATTTACTGTCCAAGGATGATTTAATCCACTCAATTCATTTAGGACTATCCTTCCTTTCGGAATTACTGGATTTACTGTCCAAGGATGATTTAATCCACAACCGTACATTTAGGACCACGTCCAAGGATGACTCAATCCTCAACCGTACATTTAGGACCACGTCCAAGGATGACTCAATCCTCAACCGTACATTTAGGACCACGTCCAAGGATGACTCAATCCTCAACCGTACATTTAGGACCACGTCCAAGGATGACTCAATCCTCAACCGTACATTTAGGACCATGTCCAAGGATGACTTAATCCTCCACCGTATATTTAGGACCACGTCCAAGGATGACTTAATCCTCAACCGTACATTTAGGACCACGTCCAAGGATGACTTAATCCTCAACCGTACATTTAGGACCACGTCCAAGGATGACTTAATCCTCCACCGTACATTTAGGATTACATCCAAGGATGACTTAATCCTCCACCGTACATTTAGGACCACGTCCAAGGATGACTTAATCCTCCACCGTACATTTAGGATTACGTCCAAGGATGACTTAATCCTCCACCGTACATTTAGGACCACGTCCAAGGATGACTTAATCCTCAACCATCCACCAAGGACTTCATTCTCAAAGACATACGTCTACGGCTCTTCTTTCGGACTGAAGTCCAGGGATGATCCATTCCCCTCACATGTTCACCAAGAACTTCATTCACGAAGACATACGTCTACGGCTCTTCTTTCGGAATGAAGTCCAGGGATGATCCAATCCCCTCACATGTTCACCAAGAACTTCATTCTCGAAGACATACGTCTACGGCTCTTCTTTCGGACTGAAGTCCAGGGATGATCCAATCCCCTCACATGTTCACCAAAAACTTCATTCTCGAAGACATACGTCTACAGTTCTTCTTTAGGACTGAAGTCCAGGGATGATCCAATCCCCTCACATGTTCACCAAGAACTTCATTCTCGAAGACATACGTCTACGGCTCTCTTGAGGATGATGCAATCCTATCATGTCCACCAAGGACTTCATTCTCGAAGACATACGTTTACGGCTCTCTTTAGAACATATGTTCAAGGATGATGCAATCCCCTTGTCACCTTTGACCCTATCTAAGGACCATCCACCAACCTCTTTGTCGACATCACTAATATAGGTATCCTGATTATCGACCTCACTGTCGATGCAGGCAATCTCATCATGAGTTATCACATCACTCCCCCTTTCGAGGAGGGTCCTTCTGAACTATATTAAGTTTGTCTCAGAAAACTTTACTTGAGGTAGAGGTTTGGTTAGTACATTGGATCGGTAGAGGTTTGGTTAGTACATTGTTACAAATTCAAACTTTTGGTTCCTTTCTGCACCATATCGTCTGTGTATAGAAACAATATTCAACCTTGTAGCAAAGGTTGAGATCCTCATCACCCATGGTGACCATTAAGCTCATCAATTGATTATCGATCCTGGGTACCCATACAGAACCTGATTCACACTTCTTCTTTAATTACACCATTAAGAGAATGGTCTTATCTAGCCACTTGGAGCAAACATCTTATCATGATTCTCTTCCTCTTTCTAAGAGAATTTTCTAGCCACAAGCCTTCTATAGTGTGTTTGATTTGTAAATCCTTTTGTTTGAACATCCATCGCTTGTTCAGTGTTCATCATTCATCATGATCTTTCCTACAAATAAAAATTAAGTACAGGATTATTAATACTTCATAATCATCAAATCATATTGACATGATAACCTATTATGCATACAGATATCATTTACATAGTTATGTAACTATTTTGACCAATACTTTGGCACAACACTTTCCCATATCCTGTATGCATACAGTGGCTATCTAGATGCCTTCCATCTCTACCAGAACATACTATTGAGAGTGTGCACGGCTCTCAGCATGTCAGCAAAGAGGTTTCATTCTAGACAAGCAACAATGGAATCTTTGTCCAACTTACCAATCATATGCATATTAGTAGTATACTGTTCAATGCTCTATGAATGTTTACACTCAGCATGATATATTCTAGGAATACAAATATGCATACAAGCAATATCATTTACTATTTCAAATAACATCTCAAATACTTATCTTTTATGTTTGTGTGGTTGCCTCCCGCTTGATCTTCTATATGTCTTTTGAACTTCTATTCATTCTGTACCACTGTGCATGCTCAAGTGTGCACTAGTGTCATCCTCATACACAGACATACATTCATTAGTATATTCTCAATATTATCAAAACATTCTAGTTCTAAATAATCTTTGAAAATGTATAGTCATGATTATAGATAATATTCAAGGTTTCAAGGAAGTCTTCTTTTACTTCTGCATATTCTTGTTTGATCATAGTACTCTTCTGGTTAATTAGATCATCAAGATAAGAGACATAATATGCATAAACCCTTGATTACTAACTTTATGAATAAGCATAACCAATCATACCAAGTATACTTATATAAGGGATCCTAAGGTAAGATTCTAACTTGTCATAGGAAAACATACCTGGATTAGTATATCTGCTTAGCTATGTACAACATACCTAAACAATCTCTTGAATGATTTAGAGATCCTGAGCTAGAACCTGCATGTCTCATAGGTTAAGCATAATATAACAAAGTCATACATACCTCGTAAGTAGAAAAAAGATTATGGATGAGTCTTTGTCTTCATGTTGTCATGTTTTAAGGAGCTTGATTTGTCTTTTGTGATGTACCTGTATCTTGTTAGCAAACGACATCAACCTCATACAACACCATAATGCATTAGTACAATCATATAGCCCTAATCAATGAATGTCTTCGATCATTCACATGCATTCATACTATTACTAGGGTGATAAGACAATTCTAACATTAATCAAGATTGTACTAATAAATAACATGAAGACAAACACATTATGAACTTAATCAAGAATCAGATTTCAAGACATACCTGAACCTCAAGTCATACCTGTCGAGACTTCTTGTAGTCTTCTTATGTAAGGCCTTAGCCTCAACTCCCCCTAAAACTTGATCTAGAGCTTGATTAGGGTTTGCTAGAGAAACCCTAAAAATTCAATCTTTGACTTTCACACTTCCGAATGAATGGAAGGATGTGTCTTGCTGAGCTGATCAAACTAGCATACTTCAGTTTTGAAATCTCCAAAAATTGACCCCTCAAAATTGCCTTTCAAACTTCTAGATCTTCTTGACAGGATCTCGAACTAGGGTTTGATGAAGCCCACCCTTTTGCTCAATCAAAAGGTTTGATCCAAGGCTCTAAACTCTTATTTTTCTGAGGAGCTTCCAGCTGTGGATTCCGATTCCAAAAATTCTAACTTTCTCCGAAACCCTAAATTCCGGAAGCCATGAATAAAGATGCTCCAAAAATAATTCTGTTTTGACAGAAATATGCACTTGATTGTTTCTGCTATAACTCTGAAATGTTTGCTCCACAGGGTCTAAAAACGTTTTCTGAAGTAGCCTGACCTGTCATCTTTCCATCCTGATAGGTCTGACCTCAATTGGATTTTCTAAGAGAGAGTTATGCCAAGTGTCGTAACGTGACCTGTTTATGGGATAAAACAGGAGAGTGAACTTGTACGGCATGCCACGTGTCACTGTTTGACCTTCGGCCTCTGAAAAATTTTCCTGAGATAGCTCTCCCTGTTAGCTTTCTATCCTGACAGTTCTGACCTCAATTGGACTCTCTGAGATAGATTTATGCCAAGTGTCGCAACGTGACCTGTTTATGGGATAAAACATGAGAGAGAACTTGTACGGCGTGCCACGTGTCACTGGTTCACCCTCGGCCTCTGAAAACGTTTCCTGAGATAGTACAGTCTGTGTACTACCTGTCACTTTTTACAAAATTTCATTTGGATCTTCCTATACCAAGTTATGACCTTTTTTCCAAGGTTACCTGATTTTGACTGAGATCTGGAAGAGGCAGAAACCCTAACTTGTACTGATCATAACTCATAAAGTACAATGATACTGAGGGTTCCCTTTGGAAACAAGGTACCTGGGGATGTTATATTCGACTTGTAAACTTTTCAGACCCTGAAACTTCACATAAATGGATTTATAGCGAAAGTTCCACGATGACTGGTTTTTGCTATGTAAAACCCTAACCTTCAAATTGTCGTAAGTAAAGCAAGTGTCGTAAGTGCCATACCTTGCCTTCCTTCAGGTTAGCTCTGATACCATGTTAATATTTAATATGATAAGACTGAAAATAGCAGCATTACATTCCATTTCACAATAATAGCATATACAGGATCAATGAAGAAACAACAAGCATAGCATAAACACAAGAGACACAGATTTATCCTGGGAAACCCTCATGGGGTAGAAAACCCAGTAAAGCTTCCTCAATATAGATGACCAGCAATACACAAAGATGCAAACCAAAGATATGATCTCCTCCTCCACCATAGCAGACCTCTCCTCCACAAGTGCTCCTTTCTCAAGTGAGTGTATGTGTCAAATGAGGAACACACCTCCTCTATTTATACACTACACTGACATGTATTTTACAAAGGTGCACGTAGGCTCGTATTTAACCAATGGGTTAAATACCCCACTACAAATGACTGGGCCGACCCCTCTAGGGTGGTCTAATAACCCTTTGACCCACATAACATATACAGGGCCGACCCCCACTAGGGAAGTCTAATAACCCGAGTTACCACATTCCGACGGAGGAATAAACATCTTCGGATATACAATAAGATCTTCACGGAGGAATGAAACATCTCCGGAATAATAAAGTACAAATATAATATTCTTTGAAGTTACAATATCTCAACAGTATGTGGATGACTTATTTGTAACAAGAGATGACATATTGATTGCAGATACTAAGAGGAAGCTTGCTGTTGAGTTCGATATGAAAGATTTGGGAATGATCCATTATTTCCTAGGTATGGAGGTGTGGCAGAGTGCAGGTGGGATATTCCTTGGTCAAGGGAAGTACACAGTAGATATCCTGAAGAGATTCGGGATGATGGATTACAAGGCCATGGCCACACCTATGGCATCGAATCTGAAGCTTCTATGCGATGCTTCATCTGAGCCGGTTGATGTCTCTATGTATCGTCAGATGATTGGGTCCTTGATGTACCTAACAAACAAGAGACCAGATATTTGCTTTGCTGTGAACACATTGATCCAGTTTCTGACGGATCCAAGGAGTGTTCACCTGGTTGCTATAAAGCATGTTCTGAGGTACCTGAAGGGTACAGTGGATTTTGGGATCAAGTATGAAGCGAATCAAAACTTTAACTTGCAGGGTTATGTTGATTTTGATTGGGCTGGCAGTGCCGCAGATAGGAAGAGCACATCTGGGTGTTGTTTTAGTATGGGATCAGGTGTGATCTCTTGGTTTAGCAGGAAGCAGTCCTGCGTAGCACTGAGTACAGCTGAGGCAGAGTATGTTGCAAACTATTCAGCTAGTTGTGAGGCAGTATGGCTACGGAAGCTACTGTCTGAGTTATTTGATCTCCCATTGGATGCTATTGGTATCTTTTGTGATAACCAAAGTTGTGTGAAGCTGTCCGAGAATCCAGTGTTTCATGACAGGTCGAAACACATAGAGATCAAATATCACTATATCAGGGATATGGTGTAGAGAGAAGCTATGAAGCTCCTGTATGTTGCGACGAACGAGCAGATTGCAGATGTGCTCACGAAGCCACTAGCCAGGGTGAAGTTCGAGTACTTCAGGGAGAGGCTTGGTGTTCTTCAAATCGAGGACACTTCAAGGAAGAAGTGATGGACACATTTGCTGAAGCCATTCCAAGCATGTTGGAAGGAGGATCCTTCACATGGCTATGGATGTAAGCGTTGGATGATGAGCATCAGGATGATGTTCTAGTTTATGCTTTGGATATGATCAGTTGGATCATTTATATGTATATGTATGTACGCATCATGTTGGATGCTGGATATGATGAGTTGGATCATTTATATGTATGTATGCATCATGTTGGATGCTAGATATGATCGGTTGGATCATTTGTATGTATTTTGTGTATGCATCATGTTGGATGCTTGGACCATGTATCTATATATGTATCAGGTGGATACATTGTATGATCAGGTAGATCATGTATATTGATATGTATCAGGTATGATCAGGTAGATCATGTATGTTGATGGATACATTGTGTGGATCATGTATCTATGTATCAGATGGATACACTGTGTATGATGATATGTATCAGGTAGATACTTGGTGTGCATCAGATGGATGCATTGCATGATCAGGGTGATCGTGGATGACAAGCTTCTCCAGATGACATGCAGCAGGATGTTGCAGTGATGATGATCAGGATGATCATGTGTACATCAAGATGATGTATGATGAGTATCAGATGATACTTTGTGGTCGTGGATCAGGTTGTGCAGATGAGTATGTCTGGGAGATCCTATAGGTCGAAGTTGCGTACCCATAACAGCCTGGGATGCTCTTTCGAGACATTGCTTTGGGAGGACATGTAATTTGTGCCCTGGGAGATATTCAGGTTCGAGTTGTGTACCCATAACCTCCTGAGATGCTCTTGCGAGGTTTTGTCCTATGGCATGTAATTTGCTCCTGGGAGATCTGGACAGGATGAAAAGGCCTCAGATGCTTCAGCCAGGTTTTGCCATGACCACATGTAATTTGCGCTTGGGAGATCTGGACAGGATGAAAAAGGCCTCATATGATTCAGCCAAGTTTTGTGGTGGACCACATGTAATGTGCTCCTAGGAGATCCAACAGGTAGAGCTGTGTGCTCATAACAGCCTGGGATGCTTCAGCTAGGTTTTGTGGTGAGATCACATGTAATGTGCTCCTAGTAGATCCGACAGGTAGAGCTGTGTGCTCGTAACAGCCTAGGATGCTTCAGCCAGGTCTTGTGATGGGTCACATGTGATGTGCTCCTGGGAGATCTGACAGGTAGAGCTGTGTGCTCGTAATAGCCTGGGATGCTGCAGCCAGGTTTTGTGACGCACGTAATAAGTCCTGAAAATTCCACAGTATGGCCAGTGAGGATGAAGACCTGCAGGAGGTGGGCCTACATCCAGTATGAAAAAGGACGGGCTCTGTAGAACTTCCTATGACGAGTAGATTCAGATATTGGTTGAGATAGAAGCAGTAGTGATAATGATGATGATGATGCATCGATGACGATGATCCCGAGAAGAAGACTTGTCTAGCAGATCTGTGTCGAGAAATACCTTCCTAGTTAAGAGGGAGTGTTGATGTATATGTAACTTCAGAATGTATTTCATCTGTGTATTTTATATATATATTTATTGTACCCTTATAAGATATGTGTTATTCCCCTATAAGGAAGTGTCGTCATGTGGATTAACAAGTGTCGCAAGTGTGTGTACTTGCCGATGGGTTATTAGACCACCATGTGTGGGGTCGGCCCTGAAATATATATTATAATGTGAATGTACCTAGCTAGACAAGTCGGCCCCATAAGCTCACTAGGAAAACATGTTAGTATAAATAGAGATCGGGTGATCTCTATTTAGATCATTCGGAAAAGTACATCTCTCTCACTCAAAAAGTGGTGCAGTAGTGAGGAGGAGGATCATCTGCTACTAGGAGACTATCTCAGTGTATTTTGGTTGTACTTTGGTTGAGCCATTGCTCTCTCTATCTCTGAGGAAGTTGTGGTGTTTTTCACCTTAGGTTTTTCCCCACGGAAACTCTGTGTCTCTTGTCTCTTATGCTTTTGATTCTTATGATGCTTGTCATACTTATTATGATTGTCATGCATTGATATACTGTATATGTTATTCTCTCAGTAAAGATCCTAGAGTATTGTGAATTAATGCTCAAAAATTAACAAAGTGCACACACTTTCTATGAAGCAATCTACAGTGGAAGCAACTACGGTTGCATCCTCCCCTTCACAAATAAAATTTGTTCAAAATGTGCAAACGAATCAAAAGGGTCCTCGAAAACCCAAGAAAAAGGGTAAGAAAGGGGAGGGAAACCAAAAGAGACCCAAAAACAATGAAAATGTTGAGGAGGGAAGAAGAGACAAAATGAAGGTAAAGTTTCCTTGCAAACTTTGTAAGGACGACCACCTCACTCAACAATTCCCTCTCATCGAAGAAGCCCAGAAGCTATTAAAGGAAAAGAACCTGGCTATCCTGAAGGATCCTTTTCCCAATGGATAAGGCCCAGCTTCTGGCAGTTCTAATACTAGAGGCACTCATCGTGCCACATCAACTAATTAGTCTTATATCATCATTGTTAACTCACATGCTCTTTTGCAAACGAGAGCCAATAATTATAACCCAGAAATGCAGCAAAAAGATAAAGAGGTTCCTGATTCATCTGTTCCTCTCCACATTGAGAGACCGATAAACCATTTGCTGAAGACACCAAATGATGTCTACAAATAGGATACACACAACCCTAACACGCGGGATGCTCCCAACTACTCTGTTGTGGAGGACCTATCCCAAACGCCATGTGCTATGTCTGCCCTAGAAGTTTTGCAAAGCTTCCCTTTGCATTGGAATTCAGTTCTAGCGGCAATAGGTAGTATGGACTCATCAAGTATGCTTTGTAGATTTGATATGTCCGATATCAAACCCCAATTTCCCTATCACATAGCCTTCCAAATCAAAGTAGTCCATGGTGCAAATACTATTGGACGAACGGTGGTAGATGAAGGTGTGTCGACGTGCGTAATGTCTATATCTTGTTGGAAATCCTTGGGTTCTCTTGAGTTAGCCCCTTTGATTACACTACTTACCGCATTTGACAGAAAATCTTTCCATCTGCATGGACTCTTACCAGCATTCGAGATTCAACATGCTGGTAAAGTAGTGTCAGTGGAGGTAGAAATCGTTGATGCTTCTCTCGATTATAATATGTTGTTGGGAAGAAGTTGGACATACGCGATGCAATCCATCCCCTTCTCCATTTTTCAAGTACGGATGTTCCATCACAAAGGTAAGATCATTATAGTTGATTAAATAGCCTTAACTCGGAATAACAACATGACTTCATCGGATTCAAATATGCCCTTTATTGATCAAGCTCGTCCTCCCAGTGAGAGCTTAGGAGTAGGTATGTATTCATTGTTGATGGGCACATTTTACCTACCTACTCTTGTACATTACATTGGTTCTATGAGTACTAATGATACTTCATCTTGGGAAGCTCTTACGGTTAGTCAAACGACTAATCCATGGATCCTTCCGAATCAAGAAGAACCAAACATGCCCTTATCCATTGCAGAAATGGCATACCAAGCATCACAAAATGCTGCAATGGATTATATTTCAACTTTGTCAGTCTCAACTGGGTCATATTTTGATTATGCACCTCCATGGTTAGTTTACTCTACCCATTCTTTAGATTGTTTGGATAGGGTCAGAGCAAGCTAATGAGGGTCACTTTTGGCGCATTAGATGCAATAGAAAACTGAAAAAGCAGGCATCCCTCAACTTACGTGGATTTTTTGAGCTACTTACGCAAAATATCTTGCATTGAGTAAAAAAGATGAAATGTAGGAAATTGAATCACGTTTCTAAATATATAACTTTTATGTATTGAAAATTTGCATAGATATGTCAAGTTTCATTTTTCCTAACAGACACTTTTTATTTTTCAGGCAAATGATAAGGTATATGTTTTTGTGGGTAGAGCCTTTGAGGGCCTAAATGATGGAATCAAGCTAAAAAAATCGGCATGCATGTAGAGAACACATAGCACTTGTGCGCCATTATTTTTCGAAAATTAAATTAGTAATTTTATAATTTTTTTGTAATTGTCTAAGTGATCAAACCTCGAAAATAGTACCTCTTTTGTGGGTAGAGCCTTTGAAGGTCTTAATGCAAAAAACTTGAAATGGGTTTTTCATAGAACGTGGAGGTTAGTGTCCTCTTGTGCACCATACAATTTTTTTTTGAAATGATTGAGAATTGAAAAAGTTATGGAAGAAACACTAACAGTGTGTTTCACGAGTTAAGGGGGTAGGACATAAAAGAAATTGAAAGAAAATAGGAAAAATTAATATTTCAAAATAAAAGTTACATATTTGGAATCTGCAGAAAAAATGCTATTTGTGTCTAAGATTTCGTCAAAAATGACTATGTGTAGCATATTGTAATGAGTGGCTAAGCACAGGCTTCCCCAGAAACTAGAATAAATACCCAATTAGCTTTGGTTTTTCATTAACATAGCACAGGTTTGGAATTACCGAAGCAAACTCCAAAGCATATACATAGGATTATTATTGACATGTGAGCATGTGACTCAGCCTAGTTTAGGCTCTACAAAACATGATCTCATTTTGTTTAAATTCAAAAATATTGTCGTGCTTTCAGATGTACACAACGCGCTCACGTTATATAACTACATAATGCGTACGAGTTATATAACTACATAACACGTACGTGTTATATAGTTAAAAAACGCGCTCGCATTATGCAAATCATAAAATACATGTTTAATACTTGAGAAAGAGGGGGTGTGGAAGAATCAAGAGAATTTTTGTTTAATATTTGAGAAGGGGTGGGGAAGGGTCAAGGGAATCTATGGTTAATATTTAATAGGGGTGGGAAAGGGTCAAGGGCTTAGAAGGATGTTGGAAGCTTGAGTGGGGAGAGATGAAGAGAATGAGAACATGATGGGCTATAGGGGGTGAAGGGAAGTGGAGCTTGAGAGCACTATTAAGAGTAGAATAGGTTCTGAAGAGGTATAGGGTTATAAGTTCAAAGTGAGACTTGAGTGACAAGGGGGAATGGATGGAGGCAAGGGGGATGTGAGAGAGAAATAAAGAATACAAGGGGGGGGGGAGACATAGAGCGAGGGAGGGAGAGGGAAAATGGAGAGGAATGGATTTGGAGGGAGTGATAGATAGATGGGGATAGAACGAAATAAATAGATAGGAAGGGAGGGACAAAAAGTGTTGGTGGGAGACATGCAGGGAGTGGTGGCGATGTAGAGAGAGAGAGAGAGAGAGAGAGAGAATATGAGAGGAGAGGGAAGGGACATAAAGTGTGTGTGAGGGAGGGAGTGATGGAGAGATTGGGATAGGTTGAGTGAAAGATAACATGAGGGAGGGATAGAAGGTGAGAGAGAGATAGGTGATGAGGGAGGGAGGGAGAGCAGGTAGGGTGGGGGAGGGAGGGATAAAGGTGGAGATAGATATGGATGGAGGGGGGATGGGTTTGAGAATGGAAAGGGACATAATGTGTGTGTATGTGTGTGTGTTTGAGAGAGAGATTGATGGTTTGGGAGAGAGAGACTAGAGGGAATTGTCAGCATCATATTTTCCATCAGCATCATATTGTTCATCATCATCATCTTCATGACCATCATCGTAATCATCAACATTTTCATCATCATCACCATCATCATCATCATCATCATATTCCTCATCAAATCAACATCTCCATCATCATCATCATCATCATCTGAGCATCATCATGATCATCATCTAAACATCACTATCACCATCATCATCAACATCTTCATCATCATCACCATCACCATCACCATCATCATCAAAATCTTCATTGTCATCACCATCACCATCACCATCACCATCTTCATCATCATTGTCATCTCTAGGTTCCCTATCAACATCAACATCTCCATCATCATCATCTTCTTCATCATCATCATCATCATCAACATCTTCATCATCATCACCATCATCATCATCATCATCTTCCTTGAATCAGATCAACATCTCCATCATGTCACCATCATCTTCTTCATCATCATCATCATCATCTGAACATCACCATCACCATGACCATCATCATCAACATCTTCATCATCATTACCATCACCATCATCATCAACATCTTCATCGTTATCACCATCATCATCATCATCATTGGAATTTGTAGGTTCCTCATCAACATCTCCATCATCATCATCTTCTCCATCATCATCATCTTCATCAGCATCATCATCAGCATCAACATCTTCATCATCATCACCATAATCATCATCTTCATCGTCATCAGATCAACATCTCCATCATCATCATCTTCACCATCATCATCATCATCATCATCATCATCATCATCATCATCATCATCATCTTCATCACCATCTCCATCATCTTCAACATCTCCATCATCATCACCATCGCCATCATCATCATCTTCATGACCATAAACATCTTCATCATCATTGTCATCTCCCCCTTCCTCATCAACATCTCCATCATCATCATCATCATCATCATCATCATCATAACCATATGAACATCACCATCACCATCATCGTCAACATCTTCATCATCATCACCATCAACATCATCATCATCATCATCACCATCAGCATCATCATCAAAATCTTCATCGTCATCACCATCACCATCACCATCACCATCTTCATCATCATTGTCATCTCTAGGTTCCCCATCAACACAACATCTCCATCATCATCATCTTCTTCTTCTTCATCATCTTCATCACCATCATCATCATCATCAACATCTTCATCATCATCACCATCATCATCATCATCTTCCTCATCAGATCAACATCTCCATCATGTCACCATCATCTTCATCATCTTCATCATCATCATCATCATCATCATCATCCGAACATCACCATCACCATCATCATCAACATCTTCATCATCATTACTAGCACCATCATCATCAACATCTTCATCGTCATCACCATCATCACTGGCATCTGTAGGTTCCTCATCAATGTAATACCCCCAATTCGACCCTTAGGATATATTAGCCTTTAATGTAAATAATGTGTATATGTGATGTATGTTTTCCTAGCATGGAGCTCAAGGCCAAGGCCCCGCTAGTGAAAGCCCGAATTTTATTTAAAGGGGCAAGTATTTGATATTTTGATACCATGTGCTCTTAAGCCATGGAAATTGTAATAGGATGTAATTAAACATCATGCAATATAAAATACCAAAACTGGCTACGGAGGCAACGAATGAGAAGGGGCCACGTCTATCCATTAGGGAGTGGTGAGGGGGCTATGGGACTAAACCCTAGGCTGCCATATGTCATTATGAGAACCCATTGACTTCCCTAGGTGACATTTATGACTATTGTAAGGAAGTGGTTGATATTTCATCCCATGGCTTCAATAGAGCATGGGCAGCCCTGAAATTCGTATTGGTAGGTATGGGATTTGTTTTCTTGTACAAGAAGTCACTCTACCTCTTGGGAGTTGCTTCATTCTCATCCCCATTCCATGGTGGAGGAGGCAAGCATCATTCCCCACCCAAAAACGAGCTCCCAGCAGTGAGAAAACCAGAAATCGCGACTTGGAATGAACCCACGTTTTGGGAGGCAAAAAATGCCCAGAATGGGTGTTGGATAGTAAAATCCAATGGGGGATCCATTGGTATGAGCCTTGGGGCGAATTTGGGAGCAATAGCTACTCCAAAATCCATGGGGAAACCCAGTTTTAACTGCCCAGAAAATCAGTGACGGTTTTCGAGTTATTTGTGACAGAGTTGTGAGAAATCCAAGAGTGGATGTATGAACAGAGGATGGGATTGCTGAGTCTAGCTTGAAGTGTATGTGGCTCTGGGTTTGAGCTCAGTGGACTAGCATCCTCCTCCATCTCTTATTGCATGCTTGAAAAACCCAACTGTGTGTTGGCTTAGCATGGCTGTCTGAGTGAAACCCTGACTGTGAGTGAGCCATCTAGTTCCTCCTGAGTGGATACACAGCCCAGCTCGGGGGTGATCTCTCAGCTGAAAGAATACAGGCTGGACAGAGATCTATGGTTGGGTGGAATGTTGCTCTCATGTAGCCAGTCGTTTGGGCCATTACAATTCAAGATAAGTATTCTTGCGGTTGAATTATGTTAATTCTATGCTCTGCGAATATTTTAATTAATGACTGCTGTTTATATGATTGAACGCATGATAAATCTATGTGCATATGTCATGGTTAAATTCCGCTGTGTTTTATTGAAGTTTGCACCTGTATAGAGAAGTTTTTAATTGTTACCTATTTACGGGTCTGAATATTGGGGCTAAGTCTGCTAAAAGCCTGGTGCATTGTTAATGTTTCTTCCCTGCATTTAACAAGGAGAAGGGGACATTACAGAGTGGTATCAGAGCTCTAGGTTCAACACTAAGGCTGTTGGGCCCTTCACAGAGATATAAATCATTGTGTGTACATGCATTTTGTATTTGGAACTAAAATGCATTAAAGGAACCTCAAGATCGCATGGCTTTTATTTGTTGGAATGGGAAATCATTCCCATGACTGTTTGGGGATTTTTGCAAGCTGCTTGCATTGATTGCATTTTATGAAATAGAGAAAGGAGCATGGGCAACCTCCGCCATCTTATGTTGTTTTGTTGTTTTGCTGTTTCATGCTTAACATGAAGAGGTGCAATTTATTTTCTTGAAATACTGTGTTTTGTTGCAATATGACTTCAAAGTTTTCAATTTTTCCTAAGTGTCTTTGAAAAATTCGTTTAAGTCTGTTCGGAAAGAATTCCCGAATGACTTCCGCAACTGCGAAAGCATTTGGCGAATTGCTCCGAAACTGCGGAAGCATTCCGTGAGTTTTTCCGCAATGTGGAAGAGTTCGGGAAGTCGCCCCGAAATTTGCGGAAGGAATTCCCTTCTGAAATTTGTGGAAGGAATTCTCTTCCAAAATTTGCGGAAGAATTCCATGAGTTGTCCCGCAACGCGGAAAAATTCGGTGAAATGCTCCGAAAAAGAAGAAATTTTTCTAAGTGTTTGGCGTCGAAAAGAAAATTTCGGAAGGAATTCTCTTCCGAAATTGCGGAAGGATTCCGCGAATCATTCCGCAATGTGGAAGAGTTCGGCGTGTCGTTCCGAAATTTCGGAAGACTTCGGCGAATCGTTCCGCAACTGTGGAAGACCTCGGCGAATCGTTCCGCAATTTCGGAAGCTTTCCGCAAAACCGCCCGAAACCGAGGAAGCATTCCGTGCAATGGCGGAAGCCTTCGCCGAATGCCTCCGCAACGGAAGCCTTGGCCGAATGGCTCTGCAATTGTAGGAGCATTCACCGAATGGCTCCGCAGTTACGGGAGCATTCACCGAATGGCTCCGCAACAGAAGCCTTCGCCAAATGGCTCCGCAGTTGCGGGAGCATTCAGCGAAGCGCCCCACCATTGCGGAAGCGTTCGGCAAACTGCTCCGCAATTGCGGGAGCATTCAACGAATCACCCCGCCATTGCAGAAGCATTCGGAGAACCGGCCCGCAACGGCAGCGCGCGCGCGCGAAAAGAAAAAAAGGAGCATTGACTTTCCTAGGTGACATTTATGACTGTTGTAAGGAAGTGGTTGAGATTTCATCCCATGGCTTCAATAGAGCATGGGCAGCCCTGAAATTCGTATGGGTAGGTATGGGCTTTGTTTTCTTGTACAAGAAGTCACTCTACCTCTTGGGAGTTGCTTCATTCTCATCCCCATTCCATGGTGGAGGAGGCTAGCATCATTCCCCACCCAAAAGCGAGCTCCCAGCAGTGAGAAAACCAGAAATCGCGACTTGGAATGAACCCACATTTTGGGAGGCCAAAAACGCCCAGAATGGGTATTGGACAGTAAAATCCAATGGGGGATCCATTGGTATGAGCCTTGGGGTGAATTTGAGAGCAATAGCTACTCCAAAATCCATGGGGAAACCCAGTTTTAACTGCCCAGAAAATCAATGACGGTTTTGGAGTTATTTGTGACAGATTTGTGAGAAATCCAAGAGTGGATGTATGAACAGAGGATGGGATTGCTGAGTCTAGCTTGAAGTGTATGTGGCTCTGGGTTTGAGCTCAGTGGACTAGCATCCTCCTCCATCTCTTATTGCATGCTTGAAAAACCCAACTGTGTGTTGGCTTAGCGTGGCTGTCTGAGTGAAACCCTGACTGTGAGTGAGCCATCTAGTTCCTCTTTAGTGGATACACAGCCCAGCTCAGGGGTGATCTCTCAGCTGAAAGAATACAGGCTAGACAGAGATCTATGGTTGGGTGGAACATTGCTCTCACGTAGCCAGTCGTTTGGGCCATTACAATTCAAGATAAGTATTCTTGCGATTGAATTATTGTAATTCTATGCTCTGCGAATATTTTAATTAATGACTGTTGTTCATATGATTGAACGCATGATAAATCTGTGTGCATATGTCATAGTTAAATTGCGCTGTGTTTTATTGAAGTTTGCACCTGTATAGAGAAGTTTTTAATTGTTACCTATTTACGGGTCTGAATATTGGGGCTAAGTCTGCTAAAAGCCTGGTGCGTTGTTAATGTTTCTTCCCTGCATTCAACAAGGAGAAGGGAACATTACAGAGTGGTATCAGAGCTCTAGGTTCAACACTAAGGCTGTTGGGCCCTTCACAGAGATATAAATCATTGTGTGTACATGCATTTTGTATTTGGAACTAAAATGCATTAAAGGAACCTCAAGATCGCATGGCTTTTATTTGTTGGAATGGGAAATCATTCCCATGACTATTTGGGTATTTTTGCAAGCTGCTTGCATTGATTGCATTTTATGAAATAGAGAAAGGAGCATGGGCAACCTCCACCATCTTATGTTGTTTTGTTGTTTTGCTGTTTCATGCTTAACATGAAGAGGTGCAATTTATTTTTTTGAAATACTGTGTTTTGTTGCAATATGATTTCAAAGTTTTCAATTTTTCCTAAGTGTCTTTGAAAAATTCGTTTAAGTCTGTTAGGAAAGAATTCCTGAATGACTTCCGCAACTGCGGAAGCATTCGGTGAATTGCTCCGAAACTGCGGAAGCATTCCGCGAGTTTTTCCACAATGCGGAAGAGTTCGGGAAGTCGCCCCGAAATTTGCGGAAGGAATTCCCTTCCGAAATTTGCAGAAGGAATTCTCTTCTGAAATTTGCGAAAGGATTCTGCGAGTTGTCCTGCAACGTGGAAAAATTCGGTGAAATGCTCCGAAAAAGAAGAAATTTTTCTAAGTGTTTGGCGTCGAAAAGAAAATTTCGGAAGGAATTCTCTTCCGAAATTGTGGAAGGATTCCGCGAATAGTTCCGCCACGCGGAAGAGTTCGGCGAGTCATTCCGAAATTTCGGAAGACTTCAGAGAATCATTCCGCAACTGCGGAAGACCTCGGTGAATCGTTCCGCAATTTCGGAAGCTTCCGCAAAACCGCCCGAAACCGGGGAAGCATTCCGCGCAACGGCGAAAGCCTTCGCCGAATGGCTCCGCAATTGCTGGAGCATTCGCCGAATGGCTCCGCAGTTACGGGAGCATTCACCGAATGGCTCTGTAAAGGAAGCCTTCGCTGAATGGCTCCATAGTTGCGTGAGCATTCAACGAATCGCCCCGCCATTGCGAAAGCGTTCGACGAACTGCTCCGCAATTGCGGAAGCGTTCGGCGAACTGCTCCACAATTGTGGGAGCATTCAGCGAATCGCCCCGCCATTGCGGAAGCATTCGGAGAACCGGCCCGCAATGGCGGTGCGCGCGAAAAAAAAAAGAGCATTGACTTCCCTAGGTGACATTTATGACTGTTGTAAGGAAGTGGTTGAGATTTCATCCCATGGCTTCAATAGAGCATGGGTAGCCCTGAAATTCGTATGGGTAGGTATGGGCTTTGTTTTCTTATACAAGAAGTCACTCTACCTCTTGGGAGTTGCTTCATTCTCATTCCCATTACATGGTGGAGGAGGCTAGCATCATTCCCCACCAAAAAACGAGCTCCCAGCAGTGAGAAAACCAGAAATCGTGACATGGAATGAACCCACGTTTTGGGAGGCCAAAAACGCCCGGAATGGGTATTGGATAGTAAAATCCAATGGGGGATCCGTTGGTATGAGCCTTGGGGAAAATTTGGGAGCAATAGCTACTCCAAAATCCATGGGGAAACCCAGTTTTAACTGCCCATAAAATCAGTGACGGTTTTGGAGTTATTTGTGACAGAGTTGTGAGAAATCCAATAGTGGATGTATGAACAGAGGATGGGATTGCTAAGTCTAGCTTGAAGTGTATGTGGCTCTGGGTTTGAGCTCAGTGGACTAGCATCCTCCTCCATCTCTTATTGCATGCTTGAAAAACCCAACTGTGTTTTGGCTTAGCATGGTTGTCTGAGTGAAACTTTGACTGTGAGTGAGCCATCTAGTTCCTCCTTAGTGGATACACAGCCCAGCTCGGGGGTGATCTCTCAACTGAAAGAATATAGGCTGGACAGAGATCTATGGTTGGGTGGAACGTTTCTCTCACGTAGCCAGTCGTTTGGGCCATTACAATTCAAGATAAGTATTCTTGCGGTTGAATTATGTTAATTCTATGCTCTGCGAATATTTTAATTAATGACTGCTGTTTATATGATTGAATGCATGATAAATCTGTGTGCATATGTCATGGTTAAATTCTGCTGTGTTTTATTGAAGTTTGCACCTGTATAGAGAAGTTTTTAATTGTTACCTATTTACGGGTCTGAATATTGGGGCTAAGTCTGCTAAAAGCCCAGTGCGTTGTTAATGTTTCTTCCCTGCATTTAACAAGGAGAAGGGGACATTACAATCAACATCTCCATCATCATCATCTTCATCACCATCATCATCATCATCATTGGCATCTGTAGGTTCCTCATCAACATATCCATCATTGCCATCTTCTCCATCATTATCACCATCATCACCATCATGATCTTCTGAACATCATCATGATCATCATCTAAACATCACCATCACCATCATCGTCAACATCTTCATCATCATCACCATCAACATCATCATCAAAATCTTCATCGTCATCACCATCACCATCACCATCACCATCACCATCACCATCACCATCTTCATCATCATTGTCATCTCTAGGTTCCCCATCAACACAACATCTCCATCATCATCATCTTCTTCATCATCATCATCTTCATCACCATCATCATCATCATCACCATCATCATCATCATCTTCCTCATCAGATCAACATCTCCATCATGTCACCATCATCTTCATCATCATCATCATCATCATCATCATCATCATCCGAACATCACCATCACCATCATCATCAACATCTTCATCATCATTACCAGCACCATGATCATCAACATCTTCATCGTCATCACCATCATCATTGGCATCTGTAGGTTCCTCATCAACATCTCCATCATCATCATCTTCATCACCATCATCATCATCATCATTGGAATCTACAGGTTCCTCATCAACATATCCATCATCGTCATCTTCTCCATCATCATCACCATCATCACCATCATGATCTTCTGAATATCATCATGATCATCATCTAAACATCACCATCACCATCATCGTCAACATCTTCATCATCATCACCATCAGCATCATCATCAAAATCTTCATCATCATCACCATCACCATCACCATCTTCATCATCATTGTCATCTCTAGGTTCCCCATCAACACAACATCTCCATCATCATCATCTTCTTCATCATCATCATCTTCATCACCATCATCATCATCATCATCAACATCTTCATCATCATCACCATCATCATCATCATCTTCCTCATCAGATCAACATCTCCATCATGTCACCATCATCTTCATCATCATCATCATCATCATCATCATCATCCAAACATCACCATCACCATCATCATCAGCATCTTCATCATCATCACCATCATCTTAATCAACATCATCATCTTTATCATCTTCATCTGCATCATGATCTTCTTCATTGTCATCACCCTCCTCCTCATCATCATCTTTATCATCTTCATCTACATCATGATCATCTTCATTGTCATCACCCTCATCCTCATCATCATCTTTATCATCTTCATCTGCATCATCATCATCTTCATTGTCATCACCCTCCTCCTCATCATCATCTTGTGCACTTATGCACTTAGCGATTAATGTTTAGAAGAGGGTCTAAAGGCCTTTATGGGGGAGGGGCTCTAGGAACAAGGTAAGACAGAGAGGGCAGGGGGGAGGGATAAAGGCGTAGAGGGTTAGTGATTAAGCGAGAAAAAGGGAGAGAGTGCTATAGGGAGGGATAATGATGAAGATAAAGAGAAGGTGGAGAGAAGGAGAGTGGGGTGGTAGGGACATGGCTGGAGTAAGGGAGAGAAAGAAACATGAAAGAAACATGTAGGGAGGGATGTAGGGAGAATGAGGGACATATATTTAGAAAGAGATACAGGGTATCTAGGGATTATTGGGAGAGAGCTACGGGGTATTAAACCATACAAAACATTTGTCCCCACACTAAAAACATTTGTTTTGTATGTAACCATATAAAATATTAGTTTTCTTTTGATTTTGTTTGTTGCCCTAGCTGTGCACCTAACCTATTTATTGTGCTTGACAATATCGCATATGCGTTTTTGCACTACATATCGCGCACACATTTTGCTTTATATAACGCGTGCATGTTTTGTAACTCCATAAATAGTGGATTGTCCCTATCCGAGAGCAACTTCACTCTGTCTGAGCCAAAACAACACTCCCACAATTTTTCGAATAACACGAGCCCGCCATTGGAAATTCTCACACTCTACACCAACTCCATCATTATTGTTTTTATGCAGGTGCAGCATTGAAGACATCTTTCATGGTTGCTCAGTGTGGTGTTGGGTTATATGTCCATATTTGAAGAAGATAATCAGCAATCTTGAAGAATCTCCAATTGAATAAGACCAAAGATAAGGCCTTTGAAAGATTCATTTTGCCTATATTTGAGGAGCACACAAGATAAGATATCAAGCTTGAAGACCATTTCATGGTGATGGTGGATATACACAAGTGTACAAGAGAATCAAAGAGCCCAAACAATTTATGATTTAACTTCCATTTGCTTATTATTGAAGAGCTTGTAATTGAGGAGCAACAAAAACAAACTATATTGAATTGATCATTGTGGTGATGGGGAATGCACGTAACCGAGTAAACAAATCAACAAGGAAGAAGAAACCTCAAGAAGTCATTGAAGAAGAGAAAGAAAAGAAAAGAATATACATGATGAATCGGAGGCTTTCTTTGGAAACTAATCCAAATCCAATTGTAGAGGATACCACGGTTCATCCTATTAATCCACGACAAGAGGGACCTTCAATTTCCACAATAGTTGTTGAACAAGCACCCCATGGAAGTAATCAAGAAGCAAAACGTAGGTGCTCATTAGGGGATGTTTCAATTCCCACTTCAAGTCAAAGTGATAAGTTACCATCTCAAGATGAAGCTCATGAAGAAACATAAAATTTGCTATCCGGATGTGGTTATACAAGCGATGAAGTCAGAGAGGCGTTGGACATTTTTCCTACTATTGAAGAAGAGAATCTTATCCACACCATCGATGAGGATGTTGGACTTCCACAAGGGGATGTTGGACTTCCACCATCCAACTACCAGGAAGAGAATGAAGGACACCAAGCTACTACTGAAATGCCAGAGCGTCCTGGTGATGCACTACATGGTACAATTCTGACCCCTTACCTCAATTAGCAAGCACACATCGAAGAACTCTGAAGCGTATACAAGTTGATGAAAGTCTCATCAATTCCATTGAAGGTACGGTATGTAAACGTGGTATTGCTTATCAAACTCAACAGATACTTGATAAATATTTTGTTTCTAAATGTGATGGAATAAATGTAGATTATTTTTATCATTGTTAAAATCTAGGACCATGAATGTTGTTAGGAAAAAATTAGGGATAAAGATGATAAAGAATTCTTAACCAAGTTCTCATATAGTTAAAAGCCTAGTAGAAGCATTTGGTAAAATTGGTAAGAACACATGTTCAAAGGACCGCAATGCTGCTCGTCATGTGTTGTCACAAGCAATTGCAAATAAGAACACCAGGGCCCTTCGTATTCTCAGGCCTACATCCAAACTAGTTAATTTGAATGTAAAAACCCTCCGTAAGTATTCTATTAGAAGAGAACATATTGACACAACCGATTAGACAGATTTTTGGGCCTTTGTTGGTCAGTTGCCACATCGTGACATGAAGCTAGTTGATCCAGTAAAGGGACTAGTGCATAGTTTTTGGCATGATCACACAAGGCCTTCTTCAAACCGAAAGGATGTACTAAAACTGAGAAGGGGTTCAAAGGATCGTGAACCACATACTAATCATCTTCTTGATATAACATAAATAGAACTTTACGAGAAATTTAGGATTGAGCATACACAATTGAACTTGGGGAAAAGATCTTTTGAGAAATGTAAGCCATGGTATGTTAGAATAAATACTCTTTGTAACACTTGTTGTTGTAGATAACATGTAGAATATGAATATTACTATGAAACATTTTTGTGCATTCGTCATGTGTTGCATACTAACCATGTGCAGGATTGCGCCATGACAATTCCACCGACTTCATCAAGAGAATTCATTCATAGCATCATGTGCAATAGGCCCAAGGGGCAAACATACTATGCAAAATCTTGTTTGGATGGAACATGCTCCAACTGTGTTGGAATGGCATTATTGAGCCAATGTATGCATGAGAATGGAGACAGTGAATTTGGGAAAATGGTTACAGACATGAAAAGTTTCAAATATATCAACTATGAAATAGTCCCAGGGAAAGAAAGAAAAAAAATACAATTGGTGACATCTCAGGTATGCATTTATATCTATAAAATTATGTTGTAACGGTTACATTTCAATCCTTACTTACAACAAAAAATTGACATTGAGATCATTTTGTGTCACCAGGTACAAGTTAGTGACTTCATCAAGGAATTTATTGAAAAGACACATCAATATGTTCAGCATGTCCATGTGGCACGATGGCAGGATGAGAAGTTTAGAATATGCAGAGATACATTTCCCCTTGGTACTATACTTTCAGTTGTTGATTTTTCCGAGAACTACACTCTGCAACCTCAAAATGAGATCCAAAGTCAGTATTATCACTCTGAGCAGGTTTCCTTGATGGTCCATATCACATATAGGCATGGCCCAAATAGCACTGAAGAGCAAAGAGAAATTCTGAAGGAATATCACTTCTACATAAGTGATGATAGGTGCCACGACTTCCACTATGTATGTCATTGCTTCATCATGTTCTATGATCGCTTGAAGGGAAGGAACATACAAATGGATCGACACTAGATTTGGTCTGATGGGTGTGCTGGTCAGTTAAAAAATGCACGCATATTTTAGTGGTTGTGTTCATTGCATAAAAACTACAAAGTGCCACATATGTGGAACTATTTTGAGACTGGGCATGGTAAATGAGAGCATGATGGAGTCGGAGCATGTGTCAAAATAGCCCTACGAAGAGAGGAATTGAAAGTATCTACAGAATCTACTATTCTAAATGCTCAATCTACAGTCAGGTGGTGCATGTCAGTAATGGGAGAGGAATCAACTATGCAAGTAGAATCCACAAGAAAGAGACATGTGGAGAGATTTTTTTGGGAGGTGGTAGACATAGATAATTCACATGCATGGGAATGCAAGACTGTGCCTAAGACTCGTGGCTTTCATTCGGTTCGAAGTTATGATAACCCAGTATTTGAAATTTGGACCAGAAAACTCGCTTGTTTTTGCTTGCCTTGTTGTGATGGTGACTGGGATGGGTGTGAATCATTGGATTGGGTTGATGGATGGGATCGTATATCACTTCCACTTGATCAGCGTGCAATTGTTGAGTTAACTCCATTGGAAGAAGACCAATCATCTATTTCTACAGATTTGGATCATGTCTCAGACCTTGTACAACCCGGTATGATGCATTTCCTTAACATTTTTTGTTTGTTTACGTAGTCTTCAAATGCACATTAATGGCCTTGTATCGCACGAAAAATATTTTGATCATATACCTACAATCATATAATGCAGGGCACATATACGCAGTGGTTGCCTCAAAAGATATTGAATGGGGTGATGAATACTGGTTGGCACGTTGTATAGATGGAAACCAAACCCTCATTATGTCCATGACTGGCGATGAAAACAACCACTTTCCAACTGGGTCTATGCTTGTTAAAGGTGAATACTTGACACGGGACATCAATGGAAGAAAGAAGGGTGGATATGTTTACAGGGATTACAAACCAGGTGCAAGTGTGTATCACTTTACCAACTTAATCATTGGCACAAACCTTCAGGTGCGAACAATGCGTAGTCGAAATACATCGAAGGTACGCTACTTCTCATGGATACTGAGCATGAGAGACTAATGGAGACCATCAGTATAAGAGATGATCTGGAGGGCTTGGTTGTATGATAATAGGTGGGATCTAGCATGATGAGGTACATTACATACTTTTAATATTATACTATTTATATTATTTGTAATTGAATATTGATATATGCTCAATTTTCACATGTATGTTTCATATGAATATGTCAATTTTGTGTTCTTGATATGCCAAATTTACGTTTACTTGTTTATAAATATGCCAAAAGTTCTCTTGTATGTCAAGTTTATGAATATGTCATTTTTTTACATATGATCAGTAAACCCTAAAATTATATTATGTTCATCATGTTGGTTATTGGCTTCACCCAACAAAATTAATTCAATTCATGCTCACTATATTAAACAATACACTTATATTAAATTTAATTCATGTCTTGTTAAATATTTCATAATGAATTACCTATTTGAGAGCACCACGTTAGACCAAGCCATCATCATCAACATCTTCATCATCATCATCATGAAAATCTTCATCATGGACCTGCAAAACCCTAGTTTCCAAGATGGACCTGCAAGGTGGCACATGGGCCACCGGGTCGGAGGGGAGGGGCACCCCTAGGACTATCCAGGTGTGCTGAATCCAGCAAAGTCGATGGTTTGTCGATCCGAGCCATGGTTGTCATTCTATGGCTCGTTCCGTCTCGAACCCAAAAGGCCTTCAGGGACACTTGTTGGATACCTGCCGGGGGCATAGAACTCCAACCGTGCAACAAAACTGGGTTTCGGGGAGTCCTACAGGTGTGTTTAGGCAGGTTCAGGCTGGGAACACTAGCCATACCGGCCTGGTGGATGATTTTCCAAATTTGACCCCCATGTGCAAAAATTGCACACTTCGACACTAAGGAAAACCCTAGTTTCCAAGATGGACCTGCAAGGTGACACATGGGCCACCAGGTTGGAGGGGAGGGGCACCCTTGGCACTATCCCGGCATGTTGAATCCAACGAAGTCAATGGTTCATCGATCCAAGCCATGGTCGTCATTCTATGGCTCGTTCTATCTCTCATCCAAAAGGCCTTCAGGGACACTTGTTGGATACCTGTCTGGGGCATAGAACTCCAACTGTGCAACAAAACTTAGTTTTGGGGAGTCCTACGGGTGTGTCTAGGAAGGTTTGGGCTGGGAACACTAGCCATACCTTCCCGGTGGATGATTTTCCAAAGTTGACCCACGTGTGCAAAAATTGCACACTTCCACACTGAGCAAAACCCTAGTTTCCAAGATGCACTTGCAAGGTGACACATGGGCCACCGGGCCGGAGGGGAGGGGCACCCCTGGCACTATCCTGGTGTGTTGAATCCAACAGAGTTGACGGTTCATCGATCCGAGCCACAGTCGTCATTCTATGGCTCGTTCTATCTCGCATCCAAATGGCCTTCAAGGACACTTGCTGGATACCTCCCGGGGGCAAAGAACTCCAACCGTGTAACAAAACCAGGTTTCGGGGAGTCCTATAGGTGTGTCTAGGTAGGTTTGGGCTGGGAACACTAGCCATACCCACCCACTGGATGATTTTCCAAAGTTGACCCCCGTGTGCAAAAATTGCACACTTCCACACTAAGCAAAACCCTAGTTTCCAAGATGGACTTGCAAGGTGACACATGGGCCACCGGGCCAGAGGAGAGGGGTACCCCTGGCACTATCCCAGTGTGCTGAATCCAACGGAGTCAACGGTTCATCGATCCGAGCCACGGTCGTCATTCTATGGCTCATTCTGTCTCGCATCCAAAAGGCCTTCAGGGACACTTGCTGGATACCTGTTGAGGGCATAGAACTCCAACTGTGCAGCAAAATCGAGTTTCAAGGAGTCCTGCAAGTGTGTCTAGGAAGATTTGGGCTGGGAACACTAGCCATACCCGCTCGGTGGATGATTTTCCAAAGTTGACCCCCGTGTGCAAAAATTGCACACTTCCACACTGAGCAAAACCCTAGTTTCCAAGATGGACCTGCAAGGTGACACATGGGCCACTAGGAAGGAGGGGAGGGGCACCCCTGGCACTACCCCGGTGTGTTGAATCAAATGGAGTCAACGGTTCATCGATCCGAGCCACGGTCTTCATTCTACAGCTTGTCCCGTCTCGCTGCCAGAAGGCCTTCAGGGACACCTGCTGGATACCTGCCAGGGGCATAGAACTCCAACCGTGCAACAAAACCGGGTTCCAGGGAGTCCTGTAGGTGTGTGTAGGTAGGTTCGGGTTGGGAACACTAGCCATACGTGCCCGGTGGATGATTTTCCAAAGTTGACCCCCATGTGCAAAAATTACACACTCCCACACTGAGCAAAACCCTAGTTTATGAAATGAATGCACAATGAAGCCACTAGGCCATGGGGAGATGAGAGAGAGGGCCCCCTAGAGGTAATTGCATGCTAGGAGACCAACGGAGTCGACGGTTCATCAGTCCGATGTCCAGTTTCCGAGTTATGTCGAGTTGCAAGTCGCATGAAAATGTCGTTAAGGGACACTTGGTGAATTTCCGTCCGGGAGCCAAAAAGCAAACGGAGCAGTAAGATTGCATGCTGTTGGCTCCTGCAAGTGTGTGTGGGCAATGCCGACATGGGAACACTACCAACACTAGCTTGGGGGATGGTTTTGCATAGTTGACCTACCAATGCGAGATTGCATGCAATAAAACTGAGCAAAACTCTAGTTTTATGAAATGAATGCACAATGAAGCCACTGGGCCATGGGGAGACGAGGGAGAGGGCCCCCTAGAGGTAATCGCACGCCAGGAGACCAACAGAGTCGACGGTTTGTCGGTCCGACGTCTTGTTTCCGAGTTATGTCGAGCTGCAAGTCGCATGAAAATGTCGTTCAGGGACACATGGTGAATTTCCACCCAGGAGCCAAAAAGCAAATAAAGCAGGAAGATTGCATGCCGTTGGCTCCTTTAAGTGTGTGTGGGCAATGCCGACATGGGAACACTACCAACACTGGCTCGGGGGAGGTTTTTGTAGAGTTGACCCACAAATGCGAGATTGCATGCAATGAAATTGAGCAAAACCCTAGCTTACGAAATGAATGCACAATGAAGCCATGGGGCCATGGGGAGAAGAGGGAGAGGGCCCCCTAGAGGTAATCGTACGCCAGGGGACCAATGGAGTTGACGGTTCGTCAGTCCGATGTCCGGTTTCTAGGCTATGTCGAGCTGCAAGTTGCATGAAAATGTTGTTCAAGGACAAGAGACACAACATTTTATCCCTGGAAACCCTCATGGGGAAGAAAACCTAGCAACCTTTCTTAGAATAATTATATGTTTAGAAATCAAGTACAATGAAACCATGAACAAACCCTGACCCTGAAGGGTTTTACAACATGAAAAAACCTTAATGACACATGACAACAAGAGTACTTATCTACATGAAGATGACCTCCAAGCCATAAGGATAACCAAGCATATCCTTCCCAACCAACATTAGAAGGCACTTTATTTCTCGAATCCCGAGGTAACGTTTGTTCCTTTCACCAATGTTACTTTGAGCACTTGTATGTAGTTACTCATATGTAGTGTTGAATCTAATTGTACAATCAAATATTGGGCGTTGATGAAATGTGTAGCATGTATTGCACTTAGTTTTATTAAATTACACTTGAACGTTGACTTAACTTGTAATTTAATCATCCAAACTCACAAATTTTAATTACACCTATCCAATTAGTGTGCATGAGTGAGTTCGTTGAAACCTTGAAAAACATTGTATTGCATTTAGTTTGATTAAATTACATGAGCAAGAACTTTGACATAACTTGTAATGATCATCCAAAATCACAAATTTTAATTAGATACCAATTAGTGCACACATGTAGTGAGTTCGTTGAAACCTTTAAATATAATAGTTTGTTCTTTTGACATAACGCATTCATGAGTAATAGATAATCCACACAAATCAACACATTAGATTGACACAAGAACACGTGGAAACTGAAGAACAAATACAAAGTGAAATGTATCATTCATTTATAAGTGAAATGTCAATGTGCATGTATCCAAAAGTACATGTATCCAAAAGTACATATATATCCAAAAGTATCCAAAAGTGCATGTCTCCAAAAGTACATGTATATCCAAAAGTATCCAAAAGTACATGTATCCAATGAAGTCAATGTACATGTCTCCAAAAGTACATGCACAATAAAGTCAATGTACATGTCTCTAAAAGTGAATGTATCGAAAAGTACATATATATACAAAAGTATCCAAAAGCACATGTGTCCAAAACTATCAAAGCCACATGTACATGTATCCAAATGTACATATATCCCATAAGACACATCAAAACTCAAGCTTCCTCTTGTTCTTTCCCGACGTTGATCCTCTAGGCACATCTCTACGATCAGTGTGCATCTATGGATCCTGCAAATTAAATATCAATTGTTAAATTCAACTAACTATGTACACTAATACATTAGCTCAACAATTAACTCAACAATTATCAACTGGTGCATGGAAAGTGCATGAAACACTTGGTCACTGAAGGACATCTCACCTCAACTGACAAAAGATATCGCGTTGCTCGTGTAGCAGATGGAGCCGTTGGTTGAACATCCAGGATGGTCGAACTAGGGGGGCCAGGAACTGCTCCTGCTAGTGGTGGCTACAATGAAAAAATGTTGAAATAGTTAGAAATGCATGAATAAAAAATAGACAACAATAATAAACTATGTAAAGATAATATTGAAATAGTTACATAGCTGTGTGTGATCAGTTACCATTGCAGATGCAGCACTGAATGCTGCATCAACCATCGATGCAAGGTTTTCAGTAGACAACTCGGGTTCCTGATGCAGTAAACATGCAATTCAAACATTAACAAAAATGATTTATGCACTGGATTTCAAGTTAAACAACAAATATCATCGAAGGATATACATTACCATGGTGTGAGTAAGCCCATCGTCGTGGGAAGCTAGAGTCTTTCTAGGAGTAGAACACCTCACATACACACGACCCTTGTTCACGAATGGCCTGGAGGGAGATACAAATCCAGGCAATGGTCTAGATGTCTCGGATGGTGCCTACAGTTAGCAAGTGTTCATGTAGTTAGACATGCATGATTCAACAAACAAACATGTATTTAAAAAATGTCATTTTTAATTGTTTACCTGGAGCCCAGATGTTTCATGGGACGGTACGACCATGGGTGCTACCTCCACATTACCTTTCCACAGTGAAAGATCTGCCATCTGCAAGTTTAATAATTGTAAATATTAGACCGTAGATAGCATTAGTGAACTAAAATGTAAAGTATGTGGAAATTAACAAATAAACAAGTATTAAAAAACTGAAATTTTAAAATGTTTACCTTGGTGTGAGATACGACAATAGGTGCTATATAAGATGGGCCTACCAAATGGGTAGCATCATGCCCCCCTGTAGAGTCTGGAACATCTAGCTCTAGGGTGTCACTGCTGGCATAAAGCATCAACTGCAAGTTCACAAAATTAATATATTAGGTCAAACTATATATATGTGTACAAAGACGAAAATAAATGAAGAATTTATTACAATTAACTATCAACATACCTCTCTCAAAAATCCACGGAAGGAAACATCTAAGGAAAGACCATAGCAGGGATGACCACATGATGTGCACTTGTGAGGATCAGTACTAGGATGGGGATGTGTCGATGGTCCTGCACTACTCGATGGTCCTGCACTAGTGGATGGTCCTGATGGTCCTGCACTAGTTGATGGTCCTGCATGGTGACGAGTTGGTGTATGTACCACACCAGGGACAGATGTCCCTTCCTCACCCATATGCTAAACCATAGTGCCATGGCGAACAACCTCCCATGCCAAACTCAAAAATGCATCCCATGTCTGTGGAATAATACGATGTGCAGGTGGGACATCTGGCCCACGCAAATGCCTGCAAGGTGCAGGGATAGGGCGATCCTAGTCTCGAAGCCTCACATTGGGTCGGTTTTGGGGCATACTCCCACCGATCCCCTAAAATTGCAAGATGTCAAAATATTTTACGTGTTTATGTAACACAAACTCTGCGTACATCTTTCGAAGGAAATACAAGGGAATTTTCCTGCTGTTGTGTGGTGGCATATCAAAAACCATGTACCATCTGTCCATCCAGTTATCAACAAATAGTTGAAATGTGCACCACTCAATGGAGATATGCGGCCTGTTTACATTTGGGATTTCCCCCGTCTAAGGCTCCCTAAACAATGAAAATATGAGCTCTTTGGATATTTTCAACTTTTTTATTGCATTGTAGTCTAGCCCATCAGCATATTGTTGTCTTTTTCTTTCTCTATATGATGTAATATCATATAGTACATTGCTAGACTGTGAAATGGTGTCAACAATTGCATCCATGGTTGATGCAAGAGAGCGGTGAATCCTGTCACCACCACTAAAAGATGCACTAATGCCCCTCAAGTGGGCAAGCTCAATCAGTATCTCGGAATTGGTGTCCATAGCCGCAACTGCAATAAAGACATCAATACAAAAATCATTAGAAACATATACATGGTATATAATGAAGTCTCTTCAAAATTGAAAATGTATTAAATCAAACTCAAGTAATCAATTTAATGGCATTCACTTACATACATTTAAAACTTAAAATTAAACATTTAACAATTAAAAAGTAAGTTTTGTTCAACTTCTTTCTAGAAGTTAAGGCACTTCTTAACCCTCATTGGTGACTTTTCCATGCAAACTTGGGTTTAAAATTCTTAGAATTTAGGAGTGTTATTTTGACATGTTTTGGCCTTTACATCCATTGCAGAAAACAATATTTCCATCAACTTCATAAGCTAACATTAAATTTATTGATTTCAACATATTACGCCTTGTGGTTGGAGGGGAGGACAAAGTGGCATGGAATGAAATGGATATGTATGAGTTTGAACACCTTTGCATTGCTTGGTCCACTCATTGAACCCCAAGCTCTACGCTTAGGATTGGCTCAGTGGTGGGTTGGGTCACTCATCCAGAGTCCCTCCTCACATGGATGGAGAGATCTCAGAAGGGAGGAAGATAGCATTTAGATGGCTACTTCAGGATAGAGACCACCTTGAGGTGGTGGAGGAGGAATTTTACGAGTTTTCTAGTGGCACTGGGAGGTTTGGAGGATATGAGGTGGCTAGAGACATGGGGGTTAATAAACCCCTTGTTTAGTGTACAACTCATGGGGCAACATGCCCTCTTCTACAAAATATAGCCTTGAGGGATGTCTTTCCTAATGAGATGGGTTTGGACAGCAGTACTGAGTTGGCATTAGCCAACATGGATCTTAATGATCCAGTGCTAGAGCCGGTCACTTTTGATGAGGGTGATCGTATGGAGGGGTCATCCTCCACACTAGTAGATGTAGTTAGTCAGATTGGCAGAGAGGAGGAGGAGGAGGAGGAGGAGGAGGATCAGGACAGTGATGAGTTTGTTGATTCAGGCATGGCGGAGGACTATTGAGTCATTGACAGATGGGATTCTTCCATTTTGATCCACTCCTTTTTTGTATTTACTATTAGACTATTAGTCTATTTGGAATTTTCCAGTGCCTAGTGGCATTCCGACATCTATGTAATACATTTTGATTTTGATGACTTAATGAGAAATATGGTTCCAAGTCTCTGACATGCATCTATGTGTCTCAATGTCTTGTTGTGATTTGTGATTGTGAATGACAAATGTGTTGTGATTTGTGAATGATCTAATTTCTATTTAATATTTCATATTTGTAATTGTAAATGTAATTTCTATTGAATATTTGTAATTGTAAGTGTTAAATTTTATTGGATTTATATGTCTATATTTTTAAATTTTAATATATTTTAAATATATATATATATATATGTATATAAAACGTGTCCTACGTGTCCTAATTCCAGGGTTCACCATGTCCCATGGGGACACTCGTGTCCCATGTCCTCGTGTCAGGTGACTTAGATGGATACATTGTAGAAAGGGGTGAGTTCTAGTTTTTTCGATTTTTGGTTGGATTAGCAATTTTTGAGTTTTTGAAAAGGGATTCATTTTAATTATTCACTCATTTTGGTTGAGGGAGATGTGAATTTAATTAGAGATTGGGTTATTCCCAATTTTATCAATATTACAAAACTAGGTTGTTTTAAACAACAAAAAAATAGTAATTTAGGTTAAGAAATGACAAAAAAATGGTATGGGTGAATGAATTACCTGATTAGATGATAATCCACCGGTGAATTTGCCTCCCCTCCAACTAAATCGAGCTCCACCGATACTCCAGGGCACACAAACCGTCCTCGTCCAACCTCTATTTCTCATTTATGATGCGTGAAGAGCGCCGCGGGTGGTCGGGGGTGGTCGAGACTGTGTTTTTAAATTCATTTTAGATTTCAATAATGCATACGCGTTTTGTAACTACATAATGTGTACGCGTTTTGTAGTTCTATAACGCATACGTGTTATGGTTACCTATCCTACATGTCCAGTGAAATGTCAGGCTCGGGTCTTACCATGGCAGGTGCTAAGTATCAAAAACACATTATGTTTTTATGTATCACGAACGAGTTTTGAAAAAGTAGGATTGCATCTAAAGTGACCCTCATCTTATTGCACACACTCGGTAGCATTTTTTCTTCTGATGAGGCTATCCTAGAAGCTATGATAGTTTTGGATCATCCTTGGGAACACATGCATCACAGATCCTACTTTCTTCCAGATCTAGACATAATTGAAAATGGTGAGTTTTCAATGAGACCCAATGGGAATATCGATTTGTCCACTGCCCCTTCTACTAAATAGATGATTTATGCTAAAGGTAATATGGAAAAAATTTCAAAGACTATACCAATCGACATTTACACCAAACCAAATGTTGTGGAAAACATCTTTATTGGAGAAAACTGTTCTCCACAGGAGATCACTTTGTACACCAATTTATTTAAGGAATTCCGTGACACTTTTTCCTTGTCTTACCAGAAGATGCCAGGCATCAACCCCTTAGGTTGCATGATCCAATAAATGGGCCATACTTGAAAAATTATTACGCTTAGGCATACATGATTTTTCTTGTACTATAGTTGTACATTTTGTAGATTTATTTGTTTTTTGGATTTATTGCCTTATGTGTCTTCTGGATTGTGTTTTCAGATGACAACTAAGTACTTCATAGGATTCTCCAATGATGTTAGTTGCTACACTTTTTAGTTGGCTTCAACAGCTTGGTTATTTACTCATCCTCTGTCCAGCTCGTTTCTTTGGGAGATGCTTGTTTGGGCCCTATGACGAATAATGTAGCTAAGTATAGTGCAGTTATCAAATTACTCTGAGATGCTATTCATCACAACATTTCACATTTGAAGGTACGACTTGATTCGTAGTTAGTAGTACTTCAGTTGTAGGGTGAGTATAGGGTTCGTGATCCTTCTTTGTTATGTTAGTTTTTGCAAGTTAGATTGCTTGAAAAACATTTTGATTTCATTATGTATCAACATATTTCAAGGAATTTAAATACATTAGCAGATTCATTAGCAACTCGTGTCTTTTATTGGCATTTGTATCACACACAATAACATTTAAAACACATAAAGCACGCATGCATATAATCACTACTGTATATATATGGTCGAAAAAATACATATGAGTTTGAGTCATCCATTGTCAAAATATACAAAAGGGGCGTAAAAAGCCTCAAAAATAATAATATGCGTCACTCTCCTTATGGAGAGGGAGGAGCCTCACCTATCTCTACTACGGCCTCCCTGTAACATATGACCAGCCAGGATACTTTCCTAAGTAACCTAATCCAAGTTGGGGGCATCCCTACAACATGTTGTTGCATCTTGAGCAGCATTCGCTCTATCCTGTAAGTATGGATATCATGAGTCAACTATCTCAACCATGGCGCTACAACGAGAATTGTAGTGGGAGACTACCGCAACCTTTCAATCAATAATTAAGGATGGAAGGCTAGGATGTAGTGGATAGGCATATTCTTCATCGAGCACATTCATCCAACGGCGCGGATTTAGGGTGGACTCAGAGGTTAACCAAGAGTCTTTTTCTAATCAAAATTAGGTTACGATTTTTTTTTCTAATCAAACTGTTGCCATGCGGTGGGGAATAGAAATCAATCGTTCAAACGCACACATTCAATTTGGTTGAAAGCATTGTAGACCTCGTGATGCTGGCACTCCTCCTCCCCTCCATAACGAGGGAACTTGAAGAGGATACCAAACTAAAAATAAATGAAAAATAGAGCACGAGAAGTGTCGATCCCAATCTCATCCTTCTCTCCATTTCGGAACCAACGGTTTTGCTTGATGATCTAGTGCTTTCTATTATAGATTCTACTCCGTGTGTTGTGTAATTATCATTCTGAAATGATGATCTAACATGGTGAGGGCGATGGCTCCATGGTGATGGCGGCGTATATCAACCATATAGGCGATATCGACATTTTTCAAGATTTTAGGTCTCAGGTTTAAATTAATTTCGGAGTTCTATTATTGTCCTTTTGTTTGAGAAATTAACATTTATTAGCTTGGATTTGTAAAACTTGGTGGTTTTATTATTTTATTGTACATATTTGCTTGGAAAGGAACACACTGCTAATGCTCATCTAGGTCCACTTCGGATTGCTCCAATGTATTATAACGCTTAGCTCCATTATCGGTGGCTTCGTTCCTTTCTCATCGATTCAGCTTTTGCACTACAATTTTTTTTTGTTAAATTATTCTACACACTTTCCAGCTAAACCATATTCGTTTCCTCTGAAAATTAATTACATATTGTCATACCTCTCCCCTGGTTTGCAATAAACTTACTCCCATTTGATCTATATATGTTCTAATATTTTTCTCGTATTTGTTGTACGTATTGCCTCACGCAAACCCTGGCCCACGCTCTCGAAGTATCCGTGTTTCTTGATAATAAACACAGCCTACCCTACACAATATATTTCATTATGACTTGGAAATTCTGGATTTCTGCTTGTAAGGATTTATGTATAATCAATAATGATTATACAGTGCATATGCTGGTGTGAGATTTGCAAATAGGTTGTCAGGGCTATGAAAATGTTTCTCATCAATGCTCACCTGTATTAGATTATGTAATATCATGTGATAGATTATTGATACATGTACTCAAGGAATTAGGGTTCTTTTAATTTTGGTTTAAGAAATTAAGGTTCTTTTCATTGAGGAATTAAGGAATTAATACATGTAAAATTAATTACAGATTAAGGTGAAGGAAAGACTTATTCAAAATGAAAATGGAAAAACAGAGTCTAGAGGTTTCGATTTCCATACAACAAACTAGGAGACATAAAACCAACATAATTGAAAATGAAAGAGAGTAAGGAAATTACCAAATACACTATGAATATTCATGCCACACAAACAATGAATACTTTCATTTCTGTAGAGCTAATTTACAAATTATCCCAATTACATAGTCATCTGCCATCATTTTATTTAGGGTTTACAAATCTCTATTTCTTTAGAGAGTATAAAGCTAATTCACAATTGCAAAGTGATATGCCATCATTTTATTTAGCGTTTACAAATCTCAATTTCTCTAAAGAGTATTAGTGTAATGTCCCAAAAATAGCAAAAATTTAAAATTTTTCCTGCCTGCAATAATCATTAATTTACAGGAGAAGGATTCATAAGTTAATTCTAACACAAATAAAAACATCCATACTTGCATGAAAAAAATGTAAGCCTAAGACTTTTATTTAACATGGTCTCTTCAATGTGTGAGTTTAGAACTGTGGAAGCAATGTGGAAACAAGATGATGGCATGTGTTAGTTACAGTTGTAAATGCTAGTGAAAAGGTAGAAATAACACTCCTTACTGTTTTAAGAATCATGTGATTGAATTGTGAATGTCTAATGCCACCTTAAAGAATTGAGCTCCTTTGTTGGCGGTATGTTGTTCTCATGGTGGGTGTTGTAACACTCCAAGAAAGGTAATTACGTACCCCGACAAGGTTGTCGGGAGGTATGGGTAAGATGAGTGGTTTCTAGACATACTTAGCATATCGCTAATATCATCCCTTACTTCTATGGTTGCAGGTGTATCTAACCTGAACGTGCTACCCCTAGAGGGTTGGCCCATACCTTACTATTGGCTGCATGTTGCTAGGGTGAATGATAAACTATTATAATGGGTATCCCACACCATGGGAGTTCACAACATAAGGGTTTCTAAAGTAAAGTTCACAGCTATGAGCCCTTTGTAAGTTAGACAAGCGTGGGTAGAGTCCAGGACTCCACTATAGCCTTGGTATATGAAAATCGAACCTCCACTTAGAATGAGGTTGGTGCACTTTTTACTGTGCTTTAAATGAGTAGTGTGGGATAGCCTGTCAATGAGGGTTTTGTAATTTGGTTCGGGGTTTTGCCCTTTTTAACCCTGTCTTCGATTTGTTGCTAATTTCATAGCTCTGCACTTCGTTTGTATGGTAGCTATGTGGGTGTCCTAACCCGAGCTATGCTTGTGGTTAGTACACTTAGTATTTGTTGAGCTCGACTGTGGCGTAGGAAAATCACACTTCTCACAGGTAAGGAAAAACTCCATTGTGTCGAAATTTTACCTTTCTCCTTTTGATTCGAATTTGCAGGGTTTGACTACCTGGTAACACTTGTTGTAATGATAGGTGATAAAAGTATTTCGTATGGAAGCTGCGATGGTTCAAGGTTCTGTAGGTGTGGCTAGGGTATTGGTAAGTCCAGCTTACCCACTCATTACCCTACCTCTTGCACCTCTGATGATGTATGTATGCATTTGTCCTGTCTTGGAATGGAGGTTCTCGTAAGCCCTTGGCTTACTGATTCACCTTGGGGAGTCTGTTGGTCGTCTACTGGATGGACTTGGAAAAGTGGGGTTTCAAATGTAAATTTAAGAATTGAATACATAGCTGGGACTGTGATGTAAAAGGACCTGTGTATGAAGCTGGGTCTATTTTGTTGCTCGGCTTTTCAAATTCCTATACAATGTAATGCTATTTTGTTTTGGAAAGAGGATACGACTCCTATCTGGAATGTATATTTGTAAGGGTTCCAAATGGTACATTTCTATTTTTCCCTGTGTGAGTACAAGAATTTAAGTCTGCACCGGTTCGATTCTAATACTATGGAGTTTCTGGGTATTTTATAAACTATTGTGCAAGGATGTCTAAATGGTAAAAAGGTCTTTGGCGCCTTCAATTTGGAAATGTAGCTAGGATTTGGGTATTGGTTTCGTTTTTTCTTACTATCTAAGTTTGATAGTGCTATGATGCTTCCGTGTACTTGATGAGTTGCTTTGTAAAATAAAAACATCGAAGATTTATATGAGATTCTCTGCACTTCTATTTCGGTAACAAAGCTAGGGTTTTGAAGGGTTCATTCTGATCTAAGATTTCTCGTTGGAGGGTGGTGTTGATTCTGTAGCTACCAACATAATGATCACGAAGGACTTATGAAATTCGACCTGCAAACATATGTTTTGGAATATTGAATAAAAGGATTTCGTATGTGTGTTTAAAGATTTCCTCCAAAGGAATACTAGATTCATTTTTCTTTTCGGTCTTTATCTTATGTATGATGTCAGCGTGGTCTCAGAGAAATATTTTGCTTTGGAAAATAAAATGTAAATAAAACAAAAGGATGAATATGCCAGGGTTAAGCCCTACAGATTTCGTTTCTACCAGTTTTATGTAATGACTTTGTTTTGCTAAGTTTGGGTATCTTGGTTTCTAAATCGTTTAGTAAAGTGACCAATGTTTTCTGCTAAAAGAAAATCAATTTCGGTAGTTAGATAAACATGTTACATTTTAACTCAAAAATCTATTGACAGATAAGAGAAAAATGAAAATAGATTTAACGAATTAAGACAATGCTTAACGATCCCCGAACTTTGGAAGTTTAAGAATGCGTTTGACTATCAAAGGCTAGCTGTCTAGATCTGCTAGGCAATGCCTTGGGATTCTGGGCGAATCTTGAATTAAAACTGATATAGAGAATAATACCATTTTAACATTTCATTCAGAAGAGAAAATAATTAGTTTGAAGGTCTTATAATATTTCCATGCCTGCTTATTCCTGTAGCTTGCTCCCGCTTGTAATGGCCTGCACACTCATCCAACGAGTTAATAAAAACTGATGAACCCTTAACTGACTTGATAATTTATCTTGGCATGGATGACTTTGGGACTACCCCGTTCCTCCCAACCATGATTCTACAACTGTTCCTGGTTCAGTATGAATCCCCCTGAGCTGGTTCTGACATGCAAACTGAGAGGTAGAGGCCCTATATGTGTAGCTGGTTCAGATCGGGAAAATTGCTATGGGAAGGGTTTACTTCTTAGAACAAAGAGTTTCTTAAAACCAAAAAGAAAAAGATCCCCCAAAATTTGGGGTCTGTCCTCCTTAAGTAGGATAATCTTGAATTAGGACTATTTGAATTTACTGGTTTCTTTAAAATAATTTAATTTATAAAAGAGTTTTGTTTACTTAACTACTAGTTATTTTGGAACTAGGACTTCTCAACTTTGTTTGACTAAAGTGTTTTTGATCTTTAATCTTTTTATAATATTAATAATACAATAATTATAATTCCACCTAAATATTAATAAATAATATTTAGTAAAGTGGCAGCCCACTTATGCATATATATATATATATATATATATATATCTATCTATCTATCTATCTATCTATATATATATATATATATATAAGAGTATATATATATATATATATATATCTAAAAGAATAAGTAATAACAATATTATTATTAGAAGCTCTTAATAATAATATTTAGCTTTGAGGCCTTTAAGCATTTTGTTCACAATGATACTTCTTTAATTCTTTTTAAGGATAGGGTCCACTTCTTTGGACAGTTTCGGTAAGCTAGTAAAGGCACCTCTAGGCTCTCCCTTTGCATGTCAGATACCCTCGTTTTAACATGGTAGTTCCTGAAGTGCTTGATGATAATAAGATTTATTTAATAAAATCGAATAGTTGTGATAAAACACATAAGTGCTATTCAAAGTCCTTCCAACTCAACACCTTAGATCTAGTAACCCTGAGTGCTCTTTAGAGCCTTTTAACTCAACACTCTCACATGGGCGTTATGCTAGTGCAATTGCAGAGCCTTTACTCAACACTAGAGCTAAAATGTGGTTGTGAGGCACATATAGGATATTTAAGTGGCCTTGGATCTGGTAATCATTTCTTTTAAGCTTGGAGTGCTCCAGGGCTTATGCCCAACACTCAACGTACATCGGGGCTTAGGCCTAGTACGTAATAAGAATCCTCTAGATACATCGGGGCTTATACCCAATATATAGGTCATTCGTGTGTTTATGAGTCCACGCTCAACACACTAAATAATAATCCATGTGAATCATACTTTGCACAGTATAAGGTAACACAATAATCTTAGTATATCATAATTGTAACTGAATCACATAATAAAACATAACTTTATCCATTCGGGATTTCCTGCCCAGTATATAATAAAAATGAAACAATCAAAGTACCTTCCCAATATATATCAACTCATGAGAACATAGATCAAAACATGCTACGGTTTATGCCCAATAATACATCACATATGTTGGGGCTGTAGACCAATATAACATCCTACATAGTCAGTCAAAAGTTGGGATATTACATCCCTCCCCACTTAGAACAACACCGTCCCGATGTTTCTAGGGACTAGGAAATGAGGTCATGAAACAAGGCGGGGTATGCCTCTCTCATGTTAGCCTCATCTGGTCCAAAGTGCCTCCACTAGACTTTCAGCTGGGTAATAGTCCTTTTTCTAAGCTGGACCTCTCTCTTGTCCAAAATGTGCAGTGGCTCTGGTGTGAACTCCCCTTCGGGTTCCACTTGTAATAAGGACCAATCAATGACATGTTTAGTATCGTATACATATTTCTTTAATAATGAAGCATGAAAAACATTATGAACTCTTGTATGTGCTGGTAAGGCTCACTCATAAGCTACTGGGCCCTTCTTGGCCAGTATTTCAAAGGGTCCACAAAACCTTGGGGCTAGTTTACCGCAATGCCCCAAGCTCAACGAGCTTCATTTCGCTTTTATCCTTGGGAAAACATGTTCACCGATTTGGTGGTCTTTGTCCTTTATTTTCTTGTCTACGTAACTCTTTTGGTGGTCTTGTGCTTCTTTTAAGTTCAGTTGCACCTTGGAGACTAGTTGTTCTAAGTCTTTTAGTAAATATGGCCCTAGCATAAGTCTGTCCACCGGGCTGTCCCAAGTTATGGTGGTTCGGCATTTTCGATCGTAGAGCACCTCGAAAGGGCTCATTTTGGCCGAAGTTTGATAACCGTTGTTGTACGCAAACTCTGCCAGGTGTAGATAGTATTCCCACTTAGTGGGATTGTTCATGACATACATCCTCAACATATCCTCCAGAATTTGGTTTACTCGTTTCGTCTGTCCATCAGTTTGGGGGTGGTATGCGGTGTTGAACTGTAGTTGTGTCTCTAACCTGGAGAACAATGCTCTCTAGAAGTTGCTAGTGAACTTCATGTCTCGGTCAGAGATAATTACGTTGGGTATCCCGTGTAACTGGAAAATCTCCTTTAGGAATATTTCCGCAATATGAACTGCCTTGTAGGTAGATTTTACTGGTATGAAATGTGCTGCTTTTGACAGCTTGTCTACTACTGCGAAGATGGAGTCGTTCTATTTCTTACTCTTGGGCAGGCCTGTAATGAAATCCATACTTATTACCTCCCACTTCCATTCTGGGATGGGTAACGGTTGAAGTAGTCCGGAGGGGTGTTGGTGTTCTGCTTTGACCAACTGGCATTCTTGACATTTCGCGATGAACAATGCAATGTCAACCTTCAGTTTAGGACAAAAGTAGTGTTTCTTTATGGTTGAAATCATCTTTAGATATCCGGGGTTTCCTGAATAGGGTCTCCGATGGAATTCAGTGAGTATGTTAGGTCTAATGTCTCCCCTCTCGGGAATGTAAAGTCTCTCCTTCGACCATAACTGTTGGTTGTGGAGCCAGATCTTCTAGTCTCATAGATGATATTGTATCAGCCATGTTTGTACCCTAGTTTTATATGATATGTAGGTGGAATGTACACTCACCCCAGTGGGGACCATCCCCCTTGGCTGGGGAGCCTGGGGGCCAGCGGTCCCCCGGCGGGGGTTCGGGGGCAACGCCCCCGAAGAAAATTTTTGGGGCTGTTTTGCGGGCCCATGGTTTTGGGTATCCCGTGGTATTTTACCATTGTATTTCCCTTATAAAATAAATACATTGTAATACGGCTAGGTATGATGATGTATTAGGTTTTATGCATTTTAAAGATCTATGAGATCAGGAGAGAGACTGTGAAACAGAGAAGAGGAAGTGCAGCAGTTGTGTCCCTTCACCTTGCTAGACGGTAATAATAATAAGGACTGGAAAATTCAGTGTGGACGTAGCCCAAGTTGGGTGAACCACGATATATATGTGTCTCTCTTGTAATGTGTATGTGTGATTATATTTGCATTTCTGTTTATTGTTATTGCTCTGCGATCCTGTTTTTCTAACAATAACAATCCTGATTCATCTATCTTGTATTATTTTTGTTGTTGAAAAAGCCTATCTTCCTGGATCTTTTTAAGGATCTCGACATAGAACCGGTCATTTTGGCATGCCGTTCTAATTCTGTCATGTAAGTCGGAGTCAGTTCGACTTTTAGTTACCTCATATAACCTATGAGCTCGTCGATTTAAGGCGTCAACGATCTTGTTTTCTTTTCCCTTGATGTGTTTCAGTTTGAAGTGGTATTCACTAAGAAAGGCTAACCACCTAGTCTATCTAGAGTTCAGGTTGGGTTGATCGAATAGGTATTTAGACTCATGTTGTCCGTCTTTAATAGAAATTTCTTGCCCATGAGGTAATGCCTCCACATTTTAAGAGCATGGGTAATGGCGGCCAATTCTAGGTCATGAGTAGGATAGGTTTTGTCATGTTCTTTTAACTTCCTTGACTCATAGAAGATGGAAAAGTCATCCTACATAAGGACTCCACCGATTCCTTCCTTGCTTGCATCAGTGCAAACTACAAAGTCCCCATTGGGGTCGGCAATTCGTAGTATGGGTGCGCTAATCAGAAGTTGTTTTAACTTCTGAAAACTTTCCTCACACTTGTTTGTCCAAATGAACTTATTGGTTTTTTTTTTGTAAAGCGGTCATGGGACAAGCGATCCGTGAGAAGCTCTCAATGAACTTTCGATAATATCCGGCTAAACCTAGGAATGATCGTATGTCGAAAACACAAGTAGGTGTGGGTCGTTCCTCAATAGCCTTGATCTTTTCAGGATCAACTGCTATTCCCTTCTCGGAAATGATGTGTCCTAAGTACTATATCTGAGGTCTATAGAAATCACACTTGTTAAATTTTGTGTACAGTTGATGTTCTCGTACTGTCTGTAGGACTATTCGGAGGTGTTCCTCATGTTCTTCTTCATTCATGGAGTAGATTGGGATATTGTCTATGAAGACTAGAACAAACTTGTCGAGTTACTTACCGAAAATGTTGTTCATCATGCACATGAATTTGGTGGGTGCATTCGTCAAACCAAAAGGCATTACTACAAACTTGTAGTAGCCATATCGGGTGCAAAACGCGGTCTTACTGATATCCTCGTCACGGATTCTCACCCAGTGATATTCGGATCGTGGGTCTATCTTTCAGAAGATCTTCGCCCCTTCAACTTGGTCAAACAAGTCATCGATCCTGGGGAGAGGGTAACGATTCTTGATGGTTAAGTTGTTGAGTTGACGGTAATCGATGCAAATACGCATCATCCCATCCTTCTTCTTGACAAAGAGTATTGGTGCTCCCCAAGGAGACACACTCGGTCGAATGTATCCCTTGTCTATTAACTCTTGTAACTGTATCCTAAGCTCTACCAGCTGTGGTGTACTCATATAGTACGGAGTCCTAGAGACGGGTACCGATCTAGGTATTAACTCTATGGAAAATTCTAAGTCCTGTTTGGGTGGTAGCCTTGGTATTTCTTGGGGAAACATGTCTCTAAATTCTACTAGTGTTGGGAAATCTTCGATTTTTTGTTCTCTATCGGTTTCTACTGTTTGAAGGTGGATTGCAAATAGTTTACAACCCTTTCTTAAGCATTTCTTTGCTTGTAATGTAGATATCTGTCGTACTGATACTTCTTTAGGTATACCTTGAATCGTCCTTTGGTTCCCTTAACTATATGTGCATAGGATTGATTTGTTTAAGCAATCTAGCAAGGCATGATGTCCTTCTAGCCAATCCATGCTTATTATTATGTCATAAGACCCTAGCAGTAAGAGGTTTAAATCTACCCTAGTCGGGAACCCATTCAAATCTAACTCACATCCCTTAATTAGTTCGAAAACCTTCCGCTTAATACACATATATAGTTGTACCAGCCATGGTACCTTGTGACTTTCTCGGTTTAACTTACAAGTATCTACTATCCTAGGAGCGATGTATCTTCGGCAAGCACCGGGGTCTATTAGAACTGAAATGATAGTGTTAGATATCTTACCCTCAATTTCCATCATGGTCGCTTGATGATCTACCTGCCGGCCATCAATGTTAAATTTGAGCATTAATTCGTTATACTCTAGGATCTTTGCTGAGAGAATAACATATACAGTTTATCAATGCATGACAATCACAATATGACAAGCATCACAAGAATAAAAAACATAAGAGACAAGAGACATAGAGTTTCTGTGGGGAAAACCCTAAGGTGAAAAAACCCACAACTTCCTCAGAGATAGAGAGAGAAATGGCTCAACCAAAATACAACCAAATAACACTGAGATAGTCTCCTAGCAGATGATCCTCCTCCTCCTCACTAGTGCGGCACTTTTGAGAGTGAGAGTGAGTTACTTTTTCGAGTGTGTAAAATAGAGATCTCCTATCTCTATTTATACTCACCTTTTTGCCCAGTGACCTAATGGGGTCGACTTGTCTAGTTAGATACATCCACATTATATTATATATAATTCTGGGCTGACCCCACATGGTGGTCTAATAACCCATCGGCAAGTACACACACTTGCGACACTTTTCAATCCACATGACGACACTTCCTTATAGAGGAATAACACATCTCTTATAAGGGTACAATAAATATATATAAAATACACAGATGAAATACATTCCGAAGTTACATATACATCAACACTCCCTCTTAACTAGGAAGTTATTTCTCGACACAAATCTGCTAGACAAGTCTTCTTCTCTGGATCATCGTCATCATCATCACTGCTGCTGCTATCTCAACCAATCTCTGACTCTACTCATCATAGGAAGTTCTACAGAGCCAGTCCTTTTTCATACTGGATGTAGGCCCACCACCTGCAGGTCTTCACCATCACTGGCCATACTGTGGAATCCTCAGGACTTATTACGTGCATCAAAAAACCTGGCTGCAGCATCCCAGGCTATTACGAGCACACAACTCTACCTGTAGCATCTCCCAGGAGCACATTACACGTGACCCATCACAAAACCTGGCTGAAGCATCCCAGGCTGTTACGAGCACATGGCTCTACCTGTCAGGTCTCCTAGGAGCACATTACATGTGATCTAACCACAAAACCTGGTTGAAGCATCTGAGGCCTTTTTCATCCTGTCCAGATCTCCCAGGAGCAAATTACATGTGGTCATGGCAAAACCTGGCTGAAGCATCTAAGGCCTTTTTCATCTTGTCTAGATCTCCCAGGAGCAAATTACATGCCATAGGAAAAAACCTCGCAAGAGCATCTGCCAGATATCCCAGGGCACCGAATTACATGCCATAGGAAAAACCTCGAAAGAATATCTGCAGATCTCCCAGGGCACAAATTATATGTCCTCCCAAAGCAAAACCTCGAAAGAGCATTTGCCATATGTCCCAGGGCGTCGAATTACATGCCATAGGAAAAACCTCGCAAGACCATCTGCAAATCTCCCAGGGCACAAATTACATGCGTACCTGCAAAACCTGATCCACTGCCACACAGTATCATCTGATACTCATCATACATCATCCTGATGTACACATGATCATCCTGATCATCATCACTGCAACATCCTGCTGCATGTCATCTGGAGAAGCTCGTCATCCACAATCATCCCGATCATACAATGCATCCATCTGATGCATACCAAGTATCTATCTGATACATATCATCATACATAGTGTATCCACTTGATACATAGATACATGATCCACACAATGTATCCATCAACATACATGATCCACCTGATCATACCTGATACATATCAATATACATGATCTATCTGATCACACAATGTATCCACCTGATACATATGCAGATACATGGTCCAAGCATCCAACATGATGCATATACACAATACATACAAATGATCCAACCGATCATATCCAGCATCCAACATGATGCGCACATACATATAAATGATCCAACTGATCATATCCAGCATCCAACATGATGCATACATACATACATAAAAATGATCCAACTGATCATATCCAGCATCCAACATGATGCATACATACATATAAAAAAATGATCCAACTGATCATATCCAAGCAGAAACCAGAACATCATCCTGATGCTCATCATCCAACGCTTACATCCACAGCTATCTGAAGGGTCCCCCTTCCAACATGCCTAGAATTGCTTCAGCAAATGTGTCCATCACTTCTTCCTCGAAGTGTCCTCGATCTGAAGCATGCCAAGCCTCTCTCTGAAGTACTCGAACTTCACCCTGGCTAGTGGCTTCGTCAGCACATCTGCAATCTGCTCATCCGTCGCAACATACAGGAGCTTCACAGCTCCTCTCTGCACCATATCCCTGATATAGTGATATTTGATCTCTATGTGTTTCGACGTGTCATGAAACATTGGGTTCTCGGATAGCTTCACACAACTCTAGTTATCACAGAAGATACTAGTAGCCTCCAATGGGAGATCAAATAACTCAGACAGTAGCTTCCATAGCCATACTGCCTCACAACTAGATGAACAGGCTACAACATACTTAGCCTCAACTGTACTTAGTGCTACGTAGGACTGCTTCCTGCTAAACCAAGAGATCACACCTGATCCCATACTGAAGCAGCACCCAGATGTGCTCTTCCTATCTGCAGCACTGCCAGCCCAATCTGAATCAACATAACCATGCAGGTTAAACTTTTGATTCGCTTCATACTTGAGCCCATAATCCACTATACCCTTCAGGTACCTCAGAACATGCTTTACAGAAACCAGGTGAACACTCCTTGGATCTGTTAGGAACTAGCTCAATGTGTTCACAGCAAAGCAAATTTTTGGTCTCGTGTTCGTTAGGTACATCAAGGACCCAATCATCTGACGATACATAGAGACATCAACTGGCTCAGATGAAGCATCACATAGAAGCTTCAAATTTGATGCCATAGGTGTGGCCATGGCCTTGCAAACCATCATCCCAAATCTCTGCAGGATATCTACTGTGTACTTCCCTTGACCAAGGAAGATCCCACCTGCACTCTGCCACACCTCCATCCCTAGGAAATAGTGCATCATTCCCAAATATTTCATATCGAATTCAGTAGCAAGCTTCCTCTTAGTATCCGCAATCAGTCTGTCATCTCCTGTTACAAATAAGTCATCCACATACAGGAGTAGAATCACAGGATTCCCTTCCTCAACCTTATAGTAAAGGTTAGAATCCGCTTTACTCTTGGTAAAGCCCAAACTAGATAGGAAACTGTCCATCCTACCATACCAAGTTCTGGGAGCTTGCTTCAAGCCATACAAGGCTTTCTTCAATCTGCATACACATGTGACTCCCTGTCAAGTCTTGGGACTGCATCCCAAATATCTTCTTCATGATCGATGGATCATGGCATTCCATTTCTTCATCCCAAATCCTGGGAACTTCAATATCTTCAATATCTTCAATAGATATCTTTGCTGGAACAAATGTTGTAGTCCTTTTGTAGGTGAAGATATATGGTCTTTCCTACACAACAAGTTAAATTGCATGATTAGAACCATCTCATAATTTTCAGAACAAATTTTTTACACATACAGAAATATGTCATGCAGTCATGCAGTAATCTTAGCCAATGCTTCAATACAACATTTATCCATGTTCCACAACTTTCTAGATGCCTTCCAGTCTCTATCGGAACATTGTTAAGAGTTTGCACTACTCACAACATGTCAGCAAAGAGGTTTCATTCTAGATAAGTAGCACTGGAATGTTGTACAGTGCCATAGGCCACTTACCCATCACATGTATATTAGTAGTATACTGTTCCTTAATGCAATCATTCAAATATGCACAATACATCTCCTAAGTCTAGGAACATAAACATAATATTATTTAAACAAACAAAATAGACAAGAAATGATAATTGAAATACTTATCTTTGTTTGTTTGTTGGGTGGACTCCTTCTGAGTCTTTGCTTCCTAGCAGGAGCTGCTGGAGTGTGCTCCCTCTTGATCTTTGCTTCCTGTATTACCTGTCCTTAAACTTATATTCATCCTTGCTGACATCAATCTTCTTGAACCTAGAAAAGACCTCTTCTGGTGTCTTGTTGTCCAATATCTTGTGGGGAGTTCTGTTTTGCACATATACAACTGTTCTAACTGCTTCTGCCCATAGATGCATAGGTAGATCCTGGTCATGCAGCATTGCCCTTGCTAATTCCATGATAGTTATGTTCTTCCTTTCTGCAACTCCATTCTGTTGAGGATTATAAGGAGCATTCAACTCCCTCTTAATCCATGAATCACTACAAAGCCTCTTGAAGTCACCTGAGGTGAATTCTCCACCATTTTCGGATCTGAATGTTTTGATCTTCTTGTAAGTTTGATTCTCCATCAAGGTTTTGAATTCCTTGAACTTATCAAACACCTCATCTTTGTTCTTCAAGAAGTATACCCAAGTCTTCCTGGAGAAGTCATCAATAAATGAGACATAGTAAACATACCCACTTAGAGAACTGGATGACCTAAGACCACATACATCTGAGTGGATGATTTCCAGGATGTCTTTTGCCTTTCTTTCACTGCTTGGGAAAGCCTTCTTAATGTTCTTACCTTTTGCACATCCTTTGCAAACACCTTCATGTTTGGTCTTGATTTCGGGAAGACCCTCTACAGCCTTGCTTGCAATTGGAAGTTCTTTATAGTGCATATGAGCAAGTCTTCTATGCCAAAGTTCACTTGGATCCATGGATTCATGCACAATGGCATGTTCAGGTTGTCCCTTCAATTTATACAAACCTCCCTCTTTCTCTCCAATCACTACTGCATCATCTATGTTCTTTCCCTTTCGCCACATTAGGACTTGGCCATCCACGAATGCAACCCTCATACCTTTTGCATCCAATGCAGAGATGGAGAGTAAGTTCTTCTTGAGCCCAGGTACATAAAGAACTTCTTTCATCTTCAAAGATTTTCCAGAATCTAGGTTGTAGGAGGCTTCACCACTTCCTTTGATTGGGTATTGATAATCATCCCCAAGTTTCACCTTATGAGGTGATTCATGTTCTGATAGGTTCACAAAAGATTCCTTAAACCCAGTCATGTGTTTGGAATCCCCACTATCAATTAACCAATCATTATAACCATGGGAGATGGTACCTATGAGAGCAGAGATCAGAACATACTCTTCTTCACTTGATGAGTCATTATCACTATCACTTTCTGCCCTAGCTTTCTTCTTTGGGGGTTCATCATCTTCGGCAGCATGAGCATGAAATCTTCTTTTGCTACCCTTCTTCTTCTTATTGGAGATATTGTTTTCCTTCTTGTTCTTGGGACAATTTATGGCAATATGTCCTTTCTCATTACAGGTGAAGCATATTCTTCTTTCTTTGAAGTGATGTGAAGATTTCTTGGAGTGAGATGGCTCTCTCTTGAACTTTCCTTTCTTGGTGTGAGCTATGAGAGCTTGATCTTCATTCCCCATCTTCTCTTCTCGTGCCACAAGCCTTGCTTCTTCTTGTGAGCATTCTTCCTGTAGTCTACTGAAAGAGATCAACTTCTTCCTTGCACAAATTCCTTGGATAAAGGAATCCCATGACCTGGGTAGGCCATTTAGAGTGGTCATTACCACTTCACCATTCTCCACCATTTCTTCCACTGCTTCTAGTTGTTCCTTGATCTGGGAGACCCTTGAAAAATAGGATTGAATGATTTCTCCATTCTGAAACTTTACTCCTTTCAATTGGTTCCGCAGGGTCATCTTCCGATTTATGTTCTTCCCTTCAAATAGCTTGGTCAAAGAGTCAAACATCTCTTTGGGTGTCTTAAGAGAAGACACATGGGGTATGAGATGGTCTTTGATAGAATCAGCAATGATTCTCTTTGCCTTGACTAATTTCTTTTTATGCAATGCCTTGGCCTCTTCATCCTCTGGGATAGGGATGTCTTCTTTCACATATGAGTCCAACTCATTCTCTTCCAGGATTAACCCAATCCTATACTTCTAGGCTCGGAAGTTATCAGCCCCCTCAAGCTTATCCTCAAGCTTGGTGTGGAGAGACATCTTAAAGAGTACTTCAAATGGAAATAGAAAAGATTTAGGTCTTACCACTTGAAATGCTGAAAACTGGATCTGGTCCTAGATTAGGGTTTGTCAGAGAAACCCTAAAAATTCAAAATGTGAATTTCAAATTTCTGAAAGGATAGAAAGATGTGCTTTGATGAGCTGATCAGCCTGGTGCATTTAGAATTTGAGATCAATAAAGTTTTGCCCTTTAGAATTTCCTTTTTGTCCTCCCGGGTTCACTGGGGAGAGCCCTGAATTGGGGTTTGAGTTTCCCGAAGATCTACCCAACCAAAAATCTCGATCCAAAGCTCTAAACTTCGATTTTTGCAAGGATCTTCCAACTGTGCCTTCATATTCTAGAAATTCCTATTTTGTGGAAACCTTAATTTTTAGGGCCAAATCTGAAAATGCTCGGAATTGAATTCTGATTGGATAGATAGATGTGCCTTGATGAGTAGAGTCAATCTACTATACTGATTTTCAAAAATCTATGGAGAGAAACCCAATAAACAAGGAACTCAAGCTTCTGTCATTGCAAAATGTCTTCTTCTCAGGTGAGCTCTGATACCATGTTAAATTTGAGCATTAATTCATTATACTCTAGGATCTTTGCTGAGAGAATAACATATACAGTATATCAATGCATGACAATCACAATATGACAAGTATCACAAGAATCAAAAGCATAAGAGACAAGAGACACAGAGTTTCCGTGGGGAAAACCCTAAGGTGAAAAACCCCACAACTTCCTCAGGGATAAAGAGAGCAATGGCTCAACCAAAATACAACCAAATAACACTGAGATGGTCTCCTAGCAGATGATCCTCCTCCTCCTCACTAGTGCGCCACTTTTGAGAGTGAGAGTGAGTTACTTTTTCGAGTGTGTAAAATAGAGATCTCCTATCTCTATTTATACTCACCTTTTTTCCCAGTGACCTAATGGGGCTGACTTGTCTAGTTAGATACATCCACATTATATTATATATAATTCCGGGTCGACCCCACATGGTGGTCTAATAACCCATCGGCAAGTACACACACTTGCGACACTTGTCAATCCACATGACGACACTTCCTTATAGAGGAATAACACATCTCTTATAAGGGTACAATAAATATATATAAAATACACAGATGAAATACATTCCGAAGTTACATATACATCAACAATCAAGGGTGGCATAAATCCTAGGTGTCTTTTCCATGTCTCCCACGGTAGGCTCCATTTGGATGTTGTGTAGAACCCCATCTATTTTGTTGGGACAGTCTCTGTAGTAATGTGGTCCTTGGCATTTCCAACAAGAAACAGTTGGTGGGACTGCTTTTGTCCCTTTGTTGAAGGCTGGCCTATTGGCTGGAGGTGGGGGTGCACTTAGTTGAGCTTGGGGTCGGTTGAAACCCATGTTGGGTGGAAAACTCTTGTTATGTTTCTGAAAAGGTGGGGATCTAAAACCCTGTCTACAGTTGTTTGAGAAGATTATGAATCTGTTTCTATTTCTGTTGATACTGTCGTTCCTTGGCTGCTCGTGCTCATAGCACAGCCTAGATTTATGTAGGGTTATTAGAAGATTAATCCATACTTAGTACCATATTCCATAACCATATTCAATTTTTATTGCTCATGTGCTTCATTACACCATAGTTTGGACTAGGTGACTTTAGTTGGTCAAATACCCACATTTGAGAGTGTTCACACCCACTTCCAAGCAAACCAGTTCACCCAACCTCCTATTTTGTCCACAAGTGCACCCTCATTAAATGCTGGAGTGCTCTCTCTCCTTGATTTGGGGAATTGCTGTTGACTACGAGCGCTAGGGTGGATTTTGAACAATTTTGGCTAGATTTGGAGCATTTATTGCTCCCTTGGTCCTCCCAAACACCTCTATTTTCTCACCCACACCTACCTTGGCCTCATTTATGACCCATCATGCTTCAACCACCTTCACACCTAAATTCATGACTGTTTGGGATGATTGGGACTGAGTTGGACTCACCTAGGGGGGATTGAGGCCAATTTGGCAATTTTGACTTGTACACTCATCTTGAGCTATCTAATGCTCTCGAATTTCTCATGGATGTAATAAAAACCTATTCTGAACATTTTCACAGGTTAGACAGTCAGTTAATGAAAAGATTAAGCTCACATTGTGTGTAAAATTGTCTCCTTTTTCAAGCTTTTTCGCTGGTTTTGCAAATAATTCAATTTTGTGAGGTTCTCCATAGCTCCTAGATCTTATTGTGATCAAAATACTCACATGGTATCAGATCCATTGTGGATTTAGTGAGTTGCAGGTCAATATTGAGCATTGAACTGCATTCTAGAGAGGATTTCCAGATAAAAATTAAGTGTTTTTTGCAGGTTTTTCAGTAGTTTTCTCACCATTAATGTAGCAGTAATGGAAGCAAACCAAATGTTGCTCACACCCTTCAATTTATTCGATTGGAAGGCTGAAATGTGTATCAAGCTGAGATCTAAGGGTCTCTATAGAGTAACCATGGGCACAAAAGTGGAGCCAAACTCTGCTGTGGAGAAAGCAAAGTACTACAATCGACTTGATGAAGCTTATGGATTGCTATGCCTGAGCATTTCAAGGGAACTCTTGTTTCATACAAACAGTTTGACAACCCCCAATGAAGTATGGGTGAATCTAGAATCACTCTTTGGGAAAACTGATGAACTGAGAGGCCACCAGCTTGAAAACGAGCTCATTAGCTTGAGCCCAGCGCATTTTGAAGCCATCCAGGAGTTCTTCACTAAGTTCAAGTCACTAGTGCTTCAACTGCAACAATGTGGAATTGTTAAGAAGGAGGAACAACTGATTCTATCCATCCTTTCGAAGCTAGGACCTGAATTTTCTGTATTTGTTAGCACTTTTCACTCAGCTAAGATGACCCTTCGAAATTGGCAAATGCCATCACTAGCTACCTTCATGGAGTGTCTCACTTAGGAGCAGGACAAACTAGTTTAGATGGGAACTGTTAAGTCAGTAAATTTTTCTGCATTTTTAGTTTTTCCTCTCTAAATTTTGATTTGATTTTTGAGTTTATCTTAGTTAATTGTTGGTTTTCAGTTTTGGTTTTCTGCCTTCTTAAGAATCTTATGAATGCTTGAATAAAGTTTGAGCCCAGTCTTCACATTTCATTTGATTTTGGTCATTTTTATGTTGGAAGTGGGTCAATATGAGTTATATATTCAAAAGGAGAATCAATTTTGACTTTAGAGAGTAGCTAAACTAGTGACCTAAACCAAAAAGCTGCTAAAATCTCCGATAAATTTGGCAAAAGTTAGAAAATCTGCTAAATTTTGGTTTAAAGATATTCTTGTAGCGCTACACCAAAGTTTAACACAGAGTGCGCTACAGGAATATCGTGGCATGAGTTTTTCGTAAAATCTCGATCTGATTTCAATCATCATGAAGAGTGTGAGAGTCTAATCGCATTTTGTGAAGTGTTTAACACGTGTATGTAGCATTTTCAGCATGATGTTTGTTGTTTGATAATCACGAAGAGAGGCAAGGGCATCATTACAGGTTATGCGGGTTTCAGTTGCACAGATACCAGCCAGTTCCGGGTTTCGCTGTCAAATCTCCCTCGTCACACGCATAATCACTAAGGATTTAGTGTTTGAGGAGGAGTCTTCATCGTTGAACATTAGATTACATTGCTGTGGAAGGAGACACCTGTGATTCCGGCGCCAGCAGAAATTAGGGCTTTGAATTCGTTTCACCTGCAGCCAAGAAAACGTTAGAAGGACACCTGTGCTCGAAGAGGAACGTTATTGACACCTCAATTTGAAGACATTACGCCACGATGCAGGAGTAATTGACAGGTATTACGTAAACCCTCATAACTGAAGAATTTGGGGTTTTTGCTGCTGCATGTCCTTCTGAAAAAATTGGTCGCTGAGAAAGATGTAATAGAATGAAAGGATGAAGAATTCATCACTGAAATGGTTAGCTGAAGTATGATAGGAGGAATTAGCATGACTGTTCCTTTTATGACCTAATCTGAATAGGGTGTTGAAAAACTCACAGAATTGCCTGTAGAATTCAGTTTGTTTAAACAGAGGGAAGTCTGCTAGTTTGATACGGGTGTTACATAGGGAGGTTTGTAGATTTGTGCATGAGTTAAATTGTTATAACCTGCAGTACTATTTGCCCAGAAAGCAGCTTATAAAACACTTCTGAAACCTAAAGCTATACTGTTCCAGTTCCTTGACAAGAAAGAGATGGGAAAAAACAATAAAAGTGGTAAGATTAATAGGGCTGAACCCACAGACTTGACATGGATCCAAAAGCTTCCAGATTGTGCAGAGTTGTTCCAACAGGCAGGATGGTTGAAATTCTTCAAGAAGATAGATGGCTTTAATGCCCAAGTATCATGCAGTTTTGCCAAAGGACTTAAGAATGAGATGATCATAATAGGTCCTTTAAGATTCAAATTGACTGTAGATTTAATTTCAGAAGCCACTGAAATTGATAATGAAGGCGAGCTCTGGTTTAAGAAATCTCCTTTTGAGTTTGACCCTCAAAGATACTTATTGCCCAATGTTGTTCCTGACTGGAACAAAGGTATCATCATTCATAATTTCAAGAGGGAATGGATTGAACCTTTAAGAATTCTTCAGAGCTATATAACTTGTGAAGGGAGGTACTCATTAGTTTTCAAATACCATCTCAGGTTTTTGCAGCACATGGCAGGGGTGTCAAAAATGAATTTGCCATTCTTTTTCTTCAAAAGCTTGCAGAAAATGTCTAGCAAAATTAAACAGCAGGATGATCAAACTTCTCAATCATTGTTTCATCATGGTCTTATCAAGTTGATCATCTCTACAGTGTTGCAGAAGGAAGAAAAAACTTGGGACTTCTTTCTATTTTGGTCAGGGATTCATTCCAAAGGAGAAGAACAGCAACCCAAAAGGCAAACTGATAAGGGAAGAGTAATGGTACAAAAGTTGGGGTATTCAGCTAAACCTGCAAACAAACATGGCATTAAAGTTAAAAAGGAAACAAAGCAGGTGGCAGATGAAGGACAGACTGACAGTCAGCCTCAGGAAATTCCACAGCACAGTGAAGTCAAATTCTCATTATTTGATGACAAAAAGGAAAAGGAAATTCCTGAAAATAAGTCATCATCTATAACAGTAGTTCATGAAGAGAGGAAAATTGATATCAAGATTATTCCTGTAGCAAAAGAGGAAGTCCAGAATCTGCCCAAAAGCCCTATCACAGTCCTCTCAGATGATGAGGGCTATATGTTAGAGGATGAGCAGTTCATTCCAGAGATCAAGGTTAAAGCTGAGACTAAAGAAAATCAAGCTGCAGAGGACAAAACTACCAAGCCTAAGAAGAAGATAAAAAAGCTAGAAGTGGTAGAGTTATCATCTGTCCAATATCAAGGGAAGACACTAAAAATGATGGGAGAGCCAGCTTCTTTATGGAGACCTAAAACTAGGTCTAAAAACAAATTAAGATTAAATATGAAAAAGTTGTTGAATCCGAAATTGAAGACTGATAAGGTAGACATTTCTGATGAAGAATCCATGGAGGAGCAGTCAAAGAAAAATGAATTGCAGTCAGTTAAAAAAGAGGATGTTGGGTCTGTAAATGTAACAGGTGAAGAAAGCTCTAAATCCATCGTTGAAAACAATTCTGGAAAATTGTTAACAGAAGATATTAAATCAGCACAGGTAATAGGTGTTTCAAACCCCATCATTGAAGATATTGCTGTAAGACCATTGACAGAGGAATTGATGTTTAAGAAGTATAACATGTTTTGGAAACCAAGTGAAGATCAGGATGCTGCAATAGAAAAGCTGGTAAATTCTGACAAGGATAATTTGAAGAAGACTGTGAAACAGTACAAGCATCAAATGAACTATATGCAAGAAGTAAACGATGGTTTAATGCTAGCAAATAGAAGATTGAGGGAAGATCTTCAAGATACTCATGACAATTTTCAGGAGTTGGTGATTGATGCAAAGGAGGCACTCAGGAGGAAAAGGATGGCTGACAGGAATTGCTCAGAATTAGAAAGGACAGTTCAGACCTTGCAGCATGAAAATGAACACCTACACATAAGGATAGCTGAGCTGGAGCAAAAGCACAAAAAGGTGAAGAAAATATCCTCAAGTCCAGATGGCATAGCTTTGCTAGTGGAGGCATCGAAAGAGATCTAGGGCAGTTAGGTTCATTTAAAGCTTTTTGTTAAGGATTTGCTATTTTTAGCAAAATTGTAATTTGTAAAAAAGTAAATGTTATTTTGCCTAATCTAGTCATTTGATGGAGGATTAATAGGAGAAACCCTAACTGTTTTGGGGGAATGAAAAACTATTTAGAGAGGGAGAAAAGACATTGTAAGGGTTCGAATTTTTGGAGAGCTAGAGGAGGTCTGCAAACTGTGCTTTCATCCAGACTTGTTCACTGCTAAGTATTGCAAACTCTCATATTGCATTTTTGATGAAACTATGAATATATGACTCCTTATTCCACTTCTGATATGTGTTGGCTTCATTTTAAACTTATACAGTTTCTTGATTGACAATTTCATTTCTGGTTTTATGTATGATTTCCAGTAAGTGCTTGTCTTTTATTGAATGAATTTCAGTGCAATCTTTTGGTGAATTTCTGAGATATATGGACATCTTCATGGATAAATGTATGTGAATTAGTTTTTACTTATTGTTGAATGTATTCCCTTATGCTCTTGAAGTTTTCTTACCAAAACCTACAAAACAAAACCCTAAAAACCTAGTTTGGATTGATTTCATTCTTGAGATTGTGTTGGCTTGTTACCTTAGCCTTAGTAACAATTTCTGACACTAACAGGAACCATAAAATCAAAGGACAAAGCACTGGCAATGGGTGTTTCAAATGCCAACAAAGGCAAGCAGAAAGCCAAGAATTCGAAGCAGCCAAAGAAGAGGAAGTTTGACAAGACCAAGTCTGCAGATGGAGTTTCAAATCTGTCAAAGGAGAAGGACAAGAAGGGAAAGGAAAAGACCAAATGCACCTATTGTCATAAGGGATGGCATCCAGAGAGCTCATGCATGAAGAAAACCATTGACTCAATGGCGCAACCGCAGGAGAAGAACAACATCCCAGTCCTTGAGGGTGCAAGGAAGAAAGAGAGCACCTCAAATCCTGACAATAAGGAGAAATGTCATGCTTTGGTAGCAAATATTTCGAATCCCTCATCCTTTATCATTGATTCAGGAGCTTCCAGACATATGGTTTCATCTAGAGAGCTCTTCTCTTCTATGGATTCGAATGGTGGCCCAATAGTTCGAATGGGAGATGATTAAGAAATCTAGACCAAGGGGATTGGTAGGATTGACATGGAGCATGGCTATTTCAGTGATGTGCTCTATGTACCTTCATTGGCTGCAAATTTGCTATCAGTTTATCAAATGACCCATACAGGAGAAGCCAAGAGAGTAACATTTACTCCAGATTCGGTAGAAATCTCAAAAATTTCTTCAAATCAAGTTGTGGCAGTGGGGTATGCTGATCATGAGAAGAGAATGTACAAATTCTCCAATTTCATTCCAAATTCTAGTGACCATGCTCTTGTCTCTCATTCCAACGATACCTCCAAGTTGTGGAATGAAATATTTGGTCACATGAACTACAAATATCTCCAGGCATTGCACAAGGACGAGATGGTGGAAGGGCTTCCAGAAATCAAATCTTCAAATGGTGCATGCATTGGTTGTGTAGTTGGAAATCATCCTGAGCACAGCTATGAGAAGGGAATGGCAAGGAGAGCCACTCAACCACTTGTATTGGTACATTCATACCTCATTGGTCCTCTTCCCACTCCATCATATGGTGGATCAAGGTATGTACTCACATTCATAGATGACTACTCTTGATTCTGCTGGGTTTACTTCCTTAAATTGAAATTAGAAGTGTTTGAGAAATTGAAGATTTGGAAGGCCTTCGTGGAGAATCATAGTGGTCATAAGATAAAGATCCTTAGAAATGATAATGGAAAGGAGTATGTGAACAATAACATTCAGCATCTTTGTGAGGAATGTGGCATCCAAATGCAACATTCAATCCCCTACACACCTCAGCAAAATGGTGTGGCAGAGAGGGAAAATAGATCTCTCAAAGAGATGGCCACTTGCATGATTGAAGCTAGGGATCTAAGCCCTAAGCTATGGGATGAAGCCATCAATTGTGTTTCTCATATTCAGAATAGAGCCTTTCACAAATCAGTCAAAGGAAAAACCCCCTATGAGGCATGGTTTGGCCAAAAACCAAATGTGTCAAATTTTAGATTTTTTAGGTCTAGAGCATGGGCTCGAATTCCATCAGAAAAGAGGAAGGCTTTGGAGCCACAGAGCAGAGAATGTATCATGGTTGGATATGGTGAAGACACAAAGGGATACAAGCTCTTTGACACATCCACACTCAAAACTTTCATTGAGAGAAGTGTGCAATTCTAAGAAGAACCAATTCCTGATTTTGAGCTTGCACCGGGGGAAAGCTCTTCTCCTCCACACCTTAATGAAATTAGTGATCATTCCACTTCTAATTTTTCTGATATTGCTGAATATGACATGGATGAAGATGAAAATGTTGTACATGAGTCACCATCAAGGCCGAACTGGGCTGAAAATGTCATACAAGCTGCAGGAGAATTGGCAGGAAATCCCCAAGAGCCTAGGAAGACTAGATCTCAAACAATCAATGCTTCCTTTGGAAATGAAAGTGAACTTGCTGATCATTGTTATATGATGATTGGATCTGATCCAACATCATATCAGGAAGCTCATCATGATCCAAGGTGGAGAACAACAATGCAAGAAGAATTCCAATCTCTCCAAGAGAACAAAACATGGGATTTGGTGCCTCTTCCTCCCAAGAGGAAACTTGTGCAATGCAAGTGGATTTTTCGAACCAAACCTATTGCTGAGGGTTCTGATCTGAAGTATAAGGCTAGGTTAGTGGTGAAGGGCTACTCACAGATCCATGGTGTGGATTATATAGAGACCTTTGCACCGGTTGCAAAGATGGACTCAGTTAGACTAGCTCTAGCCATGGCAGCTAGTAAGAGTTGGGAAGTTCACCATATGGATGTTAAAAGTGCATTCTTACATGGTGAGATACAGGAAGAGATCTGTATGCAGAAACCTGAAGGATTCCAAGAGGATCCCACACTTGTTTGCAAGTTGAAGAAGTCACTCTATGGACTCAAGCAAGCCCCCAGGGCTTGGTATGCCAAAATGGATGCTTTTTTTCTCTCAATTGGTTTCTGTCAATGCAAGTCTGATCCAAATGTTTATTTGCAGCAATGTGATAATAATTTGCAGGTCATTGTACTGTATGTTGATGATATTTTAATTACAGGGAGCTGCAACAAACAAATTGGCTCAATTAAAGTTTCTTTGAATAGTAAATTTGCCATGAGCGACCTAGGATTGCTAAGGCAATTTTTGAGATTGGAAATTGAGCAATCTGAGACAGGTATATTGCTAAGTCAACCTAAGTATGCTTTAGACCTGTTATTGAAGTTTAAAATGGCTGAATGTAAGGCAGCCAAGTGCCCATTCCTTTCAGGCATAAGACTAGGTGAATTTGAAGGCTCTCCATTGGTGGATTACACACTCTACAGGCAGCTAGTTGGAAGCTTGTTGTACCTTACACATACAAGACCTGATTTGTCTTATGCTGTAAGTGCTGTAGCAAGATATATGCAGCAGCCACATGAGATCCATTGGAAGGCAGCCAAAATGATCCTTCAATATGTCCAAGGAACAAAGAGCTTTGGGGTATACTATGTAGCTGGTTCTTCACTAGAACTAGCTGGATTTTCTGATTCCGATTGGGCTAGAGATACCATGGATATAAAGTCCACTTCAGGTTTTATTTTTATGTTTGCTGACGGTCCCATTTGTTGGTCAAGTAAGAAACAGCATACCATTTCACTTTCATCAGCAGAGGCTGAGTACAGGGCAGCAGTGAACGCAGCCACATAGTGTGTTTGGTTGCAAGGCATTCTTCGGGAGTTTGGTGTTGCTATTGATTCTCCAACCAACATTTGGTTGGATAATCAAAGTGCCATCAAGATATCTACTGATCCAGTACAGAGGCAAAGAACAAAGCACATTGAAATCCATATGCACTACATTCGGGGCTTGGTACATGACAGGGTGATTTCCTTGCAGTATTGCCCATCCACCGAGCAAACTACAGATATTTTCACCAAGTGTTTTACTAAGAAGACCTTCACTCACTTGAGAGATTTTCTTGGAGTGAGTGATGGATGGTGATTGCTGCAATTTAATTGCAGGTTCAGCCCCATGTCCATTTTAGAGGGAAGTTCTTATCCCATGTGGTTTTACTTCTTGTCCTCGGTTTATATGGACAAATAAAAATTCTGTTTGTAATGAAGTGACTTGAGCCTTTGTTGCCAAGGCCTCCAACTTATTTTCATGAGTTGTACTAAGTTATGGTTAAGGGGGGGTGTTAGAGCAGTAATCCATACTTAGTACCATAGTCAATTTTTATTGCTCATGTGCTTCATTACACCATAGTTTGGACTAGGTGACTTTAGGTGGTCAAATACCCACATTTGAGAGTGTTCACACCCACTTCCAAGCAAACCAATTCACCCAACCTCCTGTTTTTTCCACAAGCACACCCTCATTAACTGATGGAGCGCTCTCTCTCCTTGATTTGGGAAATTGTTGTTGACTAGGAGCGCTAGGGTGGATTTTGCCCAATTTTGGCTAGATTTGGAGCATTTATTGCTCCCTAGGTCCTCCCAAACACCTCTATTTTATCACCCATGCCTGCCTTGGCCTCATTTATAACCCATCATGCTTCAGCCACCTTCACACTTGAATCTGTGACTGTTTGGGATGATTGGGACTGAGTTGGACCCACCTAGGGGGGATTGAGGCCAATTTGGCAATTTTGACTTGTACACTCATCTTGAGCTATCTAATGCTCTCAAATTTCTCATGGATGTAATAAAAACCTGTTCTTAACATTTCCATAGGTTAGACAGTCAGTTAATGAAAAGATTAAGCTCACATTGTGTGTAAAATTGTCTCCTTTTTCAAGCTTTTTCGCTGGTTTTGCAAATAATTCAATTTTGTGAGGTTCTACATAGCTCCTAGATCTTACTATGATCAAAATACTAACATGTTATCAGAGCCATTGTGGATTTAGTGAGTTGCAGGTCAATATTGAGCATTGAACTGCATTCTAGAGAGGATTTCTGGATAAAAATTGAGTGTTTTTTGCAAGTGTTTCAGTAGTTTTCTCACCATTAACGTAGCAGTAATGGAAGCAAACCAAATGTTGCTCACACCCTTCAATTTCTTCAATTGGAAGGATAAAATTGTTATCAAGCTGAGATCTAAGGGTCTCTATAGAGTAACCATGGGCACAGAAGTGGAGCCAAACTCTGCTGTGGAGAAAGCAAAGTACTACAATCAACTTAATAAAGCTTATGGATTGTTATTCCTGAGCATTTCGAGGGAACTCTTGTTTCATACAGACAGTTTGACAACCCCCAATGAAGTATGGGTGAAGATAGAATCACTCTTTGGGAAAACTGATGAACTGAGAGGCCACCAGCTTGAAAATGAGCTCATTAGCTTGAGCCCAGCGCATTTTGAAACCATCCAGGAGTTCTTCACTAAGTTCAAGTCACTAGTGCTTCAACTGCAACAATGTGGGATTGTTAAGAAGGAGGAACAACTGATTCTATCCATCCTTTCGAAGCTAGGCCCAAAATTTTCTGTATTTGTTAGCACATTTCACTCAGCCAAGATGACCCTTCGAAATTGGCAAATGCCATCACTAGCTACCTTCATAGAGTGTCTCACTCAGGAGCAGGACAAACTAGTTCAGATGGGCACCATAAAATCAAAGGACAAAGCACTGGCAATGGGTGTTTCAAATGCCAACAAAGGCAAGCAGAAAGCCAAGAATTCGAAGTAGCCAGAGAAGAGGAAGTTTGACAAGACCAAGTCTCCAGATGGAGGTTCGAATCTGTCAAAGGAGAAGGACAAGAAGGGAAAGGAAAAGACCAAATGCACCTATTGTCGTAAGGGATGGCATCCAGAGAGCTCATGCATGAAGAAAACCATTGACTCAATGGCGCAACTGCTAGAGAAGAACAGCATCCCAGTCGCTGAAGGCGCAAGGAAGAAAGAGAGCACCTCAAATCCTGACAATAAGGAGAAATTTCATGCTTTCGTAGCAGGTATTTCGAATCCCTAATCCTTTATCATTGATTCAGGAGCTTCCAGACATATGGTTTCATCTAGAGAACTCTTCTCTTCTATGCATTCGAATCGTGGCCCAACAGTTCGAATGGGAGATGATTCAGAAATCCAAACCAAGGGTATTGGTAGGATTGACATGGAGCATGGCTATTTCAGTGATGTGCTCTATGTACCTTCATTGGCTGCAAATTTTCTATCAATTTATCAAATTACCCATACAAGAGAAGCCAAGAGAGTAACATTTACTCCATATTTGGTAGAAATCTCAGAAATTTCTTCAAATCAAGTTGTCGCAGTGGGGTATGCTGATCATGAAGAAAGAATGTACAAATTCCCCAATTTCATTCCAAATTCTAGTGACCATGCTCTTGTCTCTCATGCCAATGAGACCTCCAAGTTGTGGCATGAAATATTTGGCCACATGAACTACAAATATCTCCAGACATTGCACAAGGATGAGATGGTGGAAGGGCTTCCAGAAATCAAATCTTCAAATGGTGCATGCATTGGTTGTGTATTTGGAAAGCATCCTGAGCGCAGCTATGAGAAGGGAATGGCAAGGAGAGCCACTCAAACACTTGGATTGGTACATTCAGACCTCATTGGTCCTCTTCCCACTCCATCATATGGTGGATCAAGGTATGTACTCACATTCATAGATGACTACTCTCGATTCTGCTAGGTTTACTTCCTTAAATTGAAATCAGAAGTGTTTGAGAAATTGAAGATTTGGAAGGCCTTAGTGGAGAATCATAGTGGTCATAAGATAAATATCCTTAGGAATGATAATGGAAAGGAGTATGTGAACAATAACATTCAGCATGTTTGTGAGGAATGTGGCATCCAAATGCAACATTCAATCCCCTACACACCTCAGCAAAATGGTGTGGCAGAGAGGAAAAATAGATCTCTCAAAGAGATGGCCACTTGCATGATTGAAGCTAGGGATCTAAGCCCTAAGCTATGGGCTGAAGCCATCAATTGTGCTGCTCATATTCAGAACAGAGCCTTTCACAAATCAGTCAAAGGAAAAACCCCCTATGAGGCATGGTTTGGCCAAAAACCAAATGTGTTAAATTTCAGAATTTTTGGGTCTAGAGCATGGGCTCAAATTCCATCAGAAAAGAGGAAGGCTTTGGAGCCACAGAGCAGAGAATGTATCATGGTTGGATATGGTGAAGAAACAAAGGGATACAAGCTCTTTGACACATCCACACTCAAAAATTTCATTGAGATAAGTGTGCAATTCGAAGAAGAACCAATTCCTGATTTTGAGCTTGCACCGGGGGAAAGCTCTTCTCCTCCACCCCTTAATGAAATTAGTGATGATTCCACTTCTGATTTTTCTGATATTGCTGAAGATGACATGGATGAAGATGAAATTGTTGTACATGAGTCACCATCAAGGCCCAACTAGGCTGAAAAAATCATACAAGCTGCAGGAGAATTGGCAGGCAATCCCCAAGAGCCTAGGAAGACTAGATCTCAAACAATCAATGCTTCCTTTGCAAATGAAAGTGAACTTTCTGATCACTGTTATATGATGATTGGATCTGATCCAACATCATATCAGGAAGCTAATCATGATCCAAGGTGGATAACAGCAATGCAAGAAGAATTCCAATCTCTCCAAGAGAACAAAACATGGGATTTGGTGCCTCTTCCTCCCAAGAGGAAACTTGTGCAATGTAAGTGGATTTTTCGAACCAAACCTATTGCTGATGGTTCTGATCTGAAGTATAAGGCTAGGTTAGTGGTTAAGGGCTAATCAAAGATCCATGGTATGGATTATACAGAGACCTTTGCACCAATTGCAAAGATGGACTCAGTTAGACTAGCTCTAGCCATGGCAGCTAGTAAGAGTTGGGAAGTTCACCATATGGATGTTAAAAGTGCATTCTTACATGGTGAGATACAGGAAGAGATCTATATGCAGCAACCTTAAGGATTCCAAGAGGATCCCACACTTGGTTGCAGGTTTAAGAAGTCACTCTATGGACTCAAGCAAGCCCCCAGGGCTTGGTATGCCAAAATGGATGCTTTTTTGCTCTCAATTGGTTTCTGTCGATGCAAGTCTGATCCAAATGTTTATTTGCAGCAATGTGAAGATAATTTTTAGGTCATTGTACTGTATGTTGATGATATTTTAATTATAGGGAGCTGCAACAAACAAATTGGCTCAATTAAAGCTTCTTTGCACAGTGAATTTGCCATGAGCGACCTAGGATTGCTAAGGCAATTTTTGGGTTTGGAAATTGAGCAATATGAGAGAGGTATATTGCTGATTCAACCTAAGTATGCTTCAGACCTATTATTGAAGTTTAAAATTCCTGAATCTAAGGCAGCCAAGTGCCCATTCCTTTCAGGCATGAGACTAGGTGAATTTGAAGGCTCTCCATTGGTGGATTGCACACTCTATAGGCAGCTAGTTGGAAGCTTGTTGTACCTTACACATACAAGACCTAATTTGTCTTATGCTGTAAGTTCTGTAGAAAGATATATGTAGCAGCCACATGAGATCCATTGGAAGTCAGCCAAAAGGATCCTTCAATATGTCCAAGGAACAAAGAGCTTTGGGGTACACTATGCAGCTGGTTCTTCACTAGAACTAGCTGGATTTTCCGATTCCGATTGGGCTGGAGATCCCATGGATAGAAAGTCCAATTCAGGTTTTGTTTTTATGTTTGCTGAAGGTCCCATTTTCTGGTCAAGTAAGAAACAACATACCATTTCACTTTCATCAGTAGAGGCCGAGTACAGGGCAGCAGTGAACGCAGCCACACAGTGTGTTTGGTTGCAAGGCATTCTTCAGGAGTTTGGTGTTGCTATTGATTCTCCAACCAACATTTGGTTGGATAATCAAAGTGCCATCAAGATATCTACTGATCCAGTACAGAGGCAAAGAACAAAGCACATTGAAATCCATATGCACTACATTCGGGGCTTGGTGCATGACAGGGTGATTTCCTTGCAGTATTTCCCATCCACCGAGCAAGCTGCAGATATTTTCACCAAGTGTTTTACTGAGAAGACCTTCACTCACTTGAGAGATTTGCTTGGAGTGAGTGATGGATGGTGATTGCTGCAATTTAATTGCAAGTTCAGCCCCATGTCCATTTTAGAGGGAAGTTTTTATCCCATGTGGTTTTACTTCTTGTCCTCGGTTTATATGGACAAATAAAAATTCTGTTTGTAATGAGGTGACTTGAGCCTTTGTTTCCAAGGCCTCCAACTTATTTTCATGAGTTGTACTAAGTTATGGTTAACGGGGGGTGTTAGAACAGTAATCCATACTTAGTACCATAGTCAATTTTTATTGCTCATGTGCTTCATTACACCATAGTTTGGACTAGGTGACTTTAGTTGGTCAAATACCCACATTTGAGAGTGTTCATAGCCACTTCCAAGCAAACCAATTCACCCAACCTCCTGTTTTGTCCACAAGTGTGCCCTCATTAAATGCTGGAGCGCTCTCTCTCCTTGATTTGGGGAATTGCTGTTGACTAGGAGTGCTAGGGTGGATTTTGCCCAATTTTGGCTAGATTTGGAGCATTTATTGCTCCCTTGGTCCTCCCAAACACCTCTATTTGCTCACCCACACCTGCCTTGGCCTCATTTATGACCCATCATGCTTTAGCCACCTTCACACCTGAATTCGTGACTGTTTGGGATGATTGGGACTGATTTGGACCCACCTAGGTGGGATTGAGTCCAATTTGGCAATTTTGACTTGTACACTCATCTTGAGCTATCTAATGCTCTCGAATTTCTCATGGATGTAATAAAAACCTGTTCTTAACATTTTCACAGGTTAGACAGTCAGTTAATGAAAAGATTAAGCTCACATTGTGTGTAAAATTGTCTCCTTTTTCAAACTTTTTCACTGGTTTTGCAAATAATTCGATTTTGTGAGGTTCTCCATAGCTCCTAGATCTTACTATGATCAAAATACTCACAAGGGTTATGTCAAGGGATTTGGGCATGTCAAATTCTATCTTCTCTCTAAAGTTTGGTGGCAACCCACCCAAGAACTGCTGAATTTTCACCTTCTCATCCTTAATATAGGGCACATAGTGCAACAAGTCTAAGAACCGGTTTATGAAAGCTTCCATAGTCAGGGAGCCCATTTTTAACTCATGTAATTCTTTTATTTTCTTGTCAAAGAATATTTCATACGTATACTTGTCCTGGAATATTCTGTTGAAAGTATCCTAGGTTATGTCTTGCAGTTCTTGTCCCTTGGTGTGTTTCAAGTCCTGCCACCATCTGGAAGCTTTACTATTTAGGTTGTATATGGCTAGTCGAGCTTGCATCTCACTGGAGTAATTATGAACTTTAAAGTATTTATTCATTCCTAACAACCATTCTTTAGCCTTTTCCCCTGAGTTAACTTCCCCGTCATAAGTTGGGGCTCTTATGTTTCTGAACTCTCCTTGTAATCTGTCATCCCTCTTCCTCCTTCTCTTGCAAGGAGGTGGGGAGCCATTGTCATTGGAAGAGCTCTTACAGTCCTCTTCCAATGGTTTTGATTTATGTCCTTCTTGCTCTCCTATCTTGCAACTGGATGCTTTCCTTGTGTTAAGAATGTTGATGGAAAGAGTAGGCTATTCATGGGGTTTTGCCCCTGTTGGGATTTGGAGTTGGGCTTCATTTATAGCCTGTTGTTCTCTTCTTTCTTGCATATTCTCGTCTCTGAAACTCTGGAATTCTGCCTATAGTTGCTGCATGGATTTCTCTAAATACGAGTTGAGTTCCACCACAATTTCTTGCTCTCGTGGTGGGGAATTTAGATTTCCTTGTATACTGCTGCCTTGTTCTGCATTCATTTTCTTTTCCTTTTCTAATTCTGCTTGTACCTGAAAGTTATATAAGTATCTATTTACGGAAAACAATTTGTTAGTTAATTCTTCTCGTAAAAACATAATACAACATTTTAAGCACAATTTCCTGTATCTGCAGCGGTGTTTGGTAGTGAGACCAATAGGTCACTTAGTGTTTGTAACTTGCTTTGATACCACTTGTAATGTCCCAAAAATAGCAAAAATTTAAAATTTTTCCTTCCTGCAATAATCGTTAATTTACAGGAGAACGATTCATAAGTTAATTCTAACACAAATAAAAACATCCATACTTGCCCGAAAAAAATGTAAGCCTGAGACTTTTATTTAACATGGTCTCTTCAATGTGTGAGTTTAGAACTGCGGAAGCGATGTGGAAACAAGATGATGGCATGTTTTAGTTACAGTTGTAAATGCTAGTGCAAAGGTAGAAATAACACTCCTTACTATTTTAAGAATCATGTGATTGAATTGTGAATGTCTAATGCCACCTTCAGGTGATGAGCTCCTTTGTTGGCGGTATGTTGTTCTCATGGTGGGTGCTGTAACACTCCAGGAAAGGTAATTACATACCCCAACAGGGTTGCCGGGAGGTATGGGTAATATTAGTGGTTGTCGGACTTACTTAGCATATCGCTAATGTCATCCCTTACTTCTATGGTTGCAGGTGTATCTAACCTAAATGTGCTACCCCTAGAGGGTTGGCCCATACCTTACTATTGGCTGCATGTTTCTAGGGTGAATGATAAACTATTATAATGGGTATCCCACACCATGGGAGTTCACAACATAAGGGTTTCTAAAGTAAAGTTCATGGCTATGAGCCCTTTGTAAGTTAGACAAGCGTGGGTAGAGTCCACGACTCCACTATAGCCTTGGTATATGAAAATCGAACCTCCACTTAGAGTGAGTTTGGTGCACTTTTTACAGTGTTTTAAATGAGTAGTGTGGGATGGCCTGTCAATGAGGGTTTTGTAATTTGGTTTGGGGTTTTTCCCTTTTTAACCCTATCTTCGATTTGTTGCTAATTTCCTAGCTCTGCACTTCGTTCGTATGGTACCTATGTGGGTGTCCTGACCCAAGCTATGCTCGTGGTCAGTACACTTAGTATTTGTTGAGCTCGACTGTGGCATAGGAAAATCACACTTCTCATAGGTAAGGAAAAACTCCATTGTGTTGAAAGTTTACCTTTCTTCTTTTGATTCAAATTCGCAGGGTTTGACTAACTGGTAACACTTGTTGTAATTACAGGTGATAAAAGTATTTGGTATGGAAGCTGCGATGGTTCAAGGTTCTGTAGGCGTGGCTAGGGTATTGGTAAGTCCATATTGCCCACTTATTACCCTACCTATCACACCTCTGATGATGTATGTATGTGTTTGTCATGTATTGGAATGGAGGCTCTCATAAGCCCTTGGCTTACTGATTCACCTTGGAGAGTCTGTTGGTCACCTACTGGCTGGACCAGGGAAAAGTGGGGTTTCAAATGTAAATTTAAGAATTGAATACGCAGCTAGGACAATGATGTAAAAGGACCTGTGTATGAAGCTGGGTCTATTTTGTTGCTCGGCTTTTCAAATTCTTGTACAATGTAATGCTATTTTGTTTTGGAAAGAGGATACGACTCCTATCTGGAATGTATAGTTGTAAGGGTTCCAAATGGTACATTTCTATTTTTCCCTGTGTGAGTACAAGAATTTAAGTCTGCACCGGTTCGATTCTAATACTATGGAGTTTTTGGGTATTTTATAAACTCTTGTGCAAGGATGTCTAAATGGTAAAAAGGTCTTTGGTGCCTTCAGTTTGGAAACGTAGCTAGGATTTGGGTATTGGTTTCGTTTTTGCTTACTATCTGAGTTTGATAGCGCTATGATCCTTCCGTGTACTTGATTAGTTGCTTTGTAAAATAAAAACATAGAAGATTTATATGAGATTATCTGCACTTCTATTTCGGTAACGAAGCTAGGGTTTTAAAGGGTTGATTCTTATCTAAGATTTCTCGTTGTAGGGTGAAGTTGATTCTATAGCTACCAACATAATGATCATGAAGGACTTATGAAATTCGACCTGTAGACATATGTTTTGGAATGATGAATAAAAGGATTTCGTATGTGTGTTTAAAGATTTCCTCCAAAGGAATACTAGATTCGTTTTTCTTTTTGGTCTTTATCTTCTGTATGACGTCAGTGTGGTCTGAGAGAAATATTTTTCTTTGGAAAAGAAAATGTAAATAAAACAAAAGGAGGAATATGCTAGGGTTAAGCCCTATAGATTTCGTTTCTACCATTTTTATGTAACGACTATGTTTTGCTAAGTTTGGGTATCTTGGTTTCTAAATCATTTAGTAAAGTGACCAACATTTTCTACTAAAAGAAAATCGATTTCAGTAGTTAGATAAACATGTTACATTTTAACTCAAAAATCTATTGACAGATAAGAGAAAAATGAAAATAGATTTAACGAATTAAAACAATGCTTAACGATCCCCAAACTTAGGAAGTTTGAGAATGCGTTTGACAAGCAAAGGCTAGCTGGCTAGATCTGCTAGGCAATGCCTTGGGATTTGGGGTGAATCTTGAATTAAAACTGATATAGAGAACAATACCATTTTAACATTTCATTTAGAAAAGAAAATAATTAGTTTGAAGGTCTTATAAGATTTTCATACCTGCTTATTCCTGTAGCTTGCTCCCGCTTGTAATGGCCTGCACACTCAGCCAACTAGTTAATAAAAACTGTTGAACCCTTAGCTGACCTAATAATTGATCTTGGAATGGATGACTTTGGGACTACCACATTCCTTCCAACCATGATTCCACAACCATTCCTGTTTCAGTATGAATCCTCCCCGAGCTGGTTCTGACATGCAAACTGAGAGGTAGAGGCCCTAGATGTGTAGCTGGTTCAGATCTGGAAAATTGCTATGGGAAGGGTTCACTTCTTGGAACAAAGAGTTTCTTAATACCGAAAATAAAAATAACCCCCAAACTTTGGGGTCTGTCCTCCTTAAGTAGGACAATCTTGAATTAGGACTGTTGGAATTTACTGGTTTCTTTAAAATAATTTAATTTATAGAAGAGTATTTGTTTACTTAACTACTAGTTATTTTGGAACTAGGACTTCTCAACTTTGTTTGACTAAAGTGTTTTTGATCTTTAATCTTTTTATAATATTAATAATACAATAATTATAATTCAACCTAAATATTAATAAATGATATTTAGTAAAGTGGAAACCCACTTATGCATATATATATATATATATATATATATATATATATATATAGAAGAGTATATATATATATCTAAAAGAATAAGTAATAACAATATTATTATTAGAAGCTCTTAATAATAATATTTAGCTTTGAGGCCTTTAAGCATTTTTTTCACAATGATACTTCTTTAATTCTTTTTAAGGATAGGGTCCACTTCTTTGGATGGTTTCGGTAAGCTAGTAAAGGCACCTCTAGGCTCTCCCTTTGCATGTCAGATACCATTGTTTTAACATGGTAGTTCCCGCAGTGCTTGATGATAATAAGATTTATTTAATCAAATAGAATAGTTGTGATAAAACGCATAAGTGCTATTCAGAGTCCTTCCGACTCAACACCTAAGATCTAGTAACCCCGAGTGCTCTTCAAAGCCTTTTAACTCAACACTCTCACATGGGCGTTACGCTAGTGCAATTCCAGAGCCTCTGCTCAACACTAGAGCTAGAATGTGGTTCTGAGGCACATCTAGGATATTTAAGTGGCCTCGGATCCGGTAATCATTTCTTTCAAGCTTGGAGTGCTCCAGGGATTATGCCCAACAGTCAACGTACATCGGGGCTTAGGCCCAGTACGTAATAATAATCTTCTAGATACATCGAGGCTTAGGCCCAGTATATAGGTCATTCGTTTGTTTCTGAGTCCACGCTCAACACACTAAATAATAATCCATGTGAATCATACTCTTCACAGTATAAGGTAACACAATAATCTCAGTATACCATAATTGTAACTGAATCACATAATAAAACATAAGTTTATCCATTCGGGCTTTCCTGCCCAGTATATTATAAAAATGAAACAATCAAAGTACCTGCCCAATGTATATCAACTCATGAGAACATAGATCAAAACATGCTACATCTTATGCCCAATAATACATCACATATGTTGCGGCCGTAGCCCAATATAACACCCTACATAGTCAGTCAAAAGTTGGGATATTACAATTAGTGAATGCTTACTTTGATGATAAACTTAAAGAGTATTAGTGAATGTGTACTTTGATGATAAACACACATTAAGTGCAATGTCAATTGAATGTAGCATTAATAAATATCTTTTTTAAGTTTCCTATTAATGTTTAGGATTAAATATTTTTAAAAATTATTTAAACTGAATATAACTTTTTTGTATTTAAAATAATAAATTTCTTTCACATTTTACATCATGAGTTAAATTTAAAGAAAAACTAATTTAAAGAGAAATTTGGAAGCTTTCATTTACTGACATGGTACTTTACAATCCGTTGCAATTGAGGAACTGTAAAAAACAAGCACACATACAGAAACCAAAGGTGCATGTACACAACCCTGGAAGGGTCTTGGTGATTGGAAGGTTTCCTGGATCAATAATGAATATGAATTCTAGTGTATTTATGTTCAGTTCAATCATCATGCGTGAATTCCATATGTAAGCTTGAATGTAGACTATCAAAGGTGCATTTACCCAAGTTTGAATTATAGGCCCGTGTCATCTACTGATGTGAGGATTTGAAAGTAGTATTTTAGGCCCCCCCAATTTGAAAAGATTTGGAGCACAATTTGATTTTGCATTCATTGCATACTTGCAAACATAGCACTCATCCTTTCCTGTACACACCAACAACAACAATGTGAATATTTCCAGTTTTCATTTCATACATACTGTATAGAACTTTATATTTCATATGAAATATCATATTTCAATAAAATTTATAATTATGAGAAGTGTGTCCATAATTTTAAGCATTTCTATTAGTGTGTCAGAACTTCCTTGATCAATTTCAATCTCCTGTTATACATTTTTTCATTTTATAAGCAATGTTATTTTTCTTTTTTAATGTTATGTATAAAACTATTTTCAATTAATCAATAAAAATTATAAATATTTATATTTTTTTTAATAGATTAATATGTTAATTTCTTAGTACATTAACTTTTATATATATATATATATATATATATATATATATATATATATTTATATATATTGCTACAAAGGTTTTAAGATTTAGTATGCATTATCACATTATTAATACATTAATTTATTAACTTTTATTAGATTAACATAAGTTATTATTAAGAAAATATTAATATTAAAGTTAATGGTTAATAAATATTATTAATTAATATTTAAGTTAATGATTAAGTAATATTCATATTAAATTAATACAATAATTACATTAATATTTATATTAATATTAATCTTAATCTTTATGTTAATATTAACATTAATATCAATATTAATATTACCATTAACTTAATATCAACATAATATCAACTTCACTAAATATTAATATTAACATTGATATTAATCTTCATGTATTATTTAACTATCCTTTATTTATGTAAAATTGTTTATTAAACTATAGTATATTAATAATAATATTACTAATATCTTTCAAAATTTTGATAATATTTTTATATTTATGTTCATATTAAAAAAATTAAAATTATTTAAATATTAATTACATTAATAATATTATTAATCAAATTAATAGCATTAACGTTAATAACATTTGAATTATTATTAATATTAATATTGAAAAATAATTTCACAAATTATTGAAACATAATTTTTACACTACTCCTTAAATGTAGATATAATAATATAGCATAACTTTAAGATTAATAGTAACAATAATATTATTAATTCATTAATGTTAATAACCTTATAATTATTATTATTATTATTAATAAATAATTTTATCATTAATAATATTAATTTTTTAACAATAAGTTTAACATAAACAAGAATATTTTTTAATTTATAAATTTATATTTTTTATTTCATTTACATTTGCACATTTCTTATTTTTCAAAAAATCTATTTTTAAGTCATAGTCTACCATTTTTCTATTTAATTTTTAAAATTTATTTATGTGTTCATGCCAAAACATTATTGAATATTAATTTTTCATTTAAATTTATGGGAAAAAAATATTTTTTATTTTTAAGTGTAAAATATAAATACCCAACATTTAACCTCTGACTTCTTTTAAAATTACATAGTTGTATAGACAAATTAATTTTATTATTATTATTGCTTAAGTAAATATAAATATGTATAAATTAACTTCTAATTTTTTTAAAACAATATAAAATAAAGTATAAAACAAAACAATAATAACCCTAGAATATTATTGTTATGGTTTTTTATAATTTTTAACTTTTTACTAAAGTACAAATTTTGATACACAATAGAAAGTTTTCTTAACTATATATAATAATATAATAATAATAATAAAAATATATACAAAATATTAATAATTTTCTATATAATAAATATATATACAAAATATTAACTACCATAATAATTTTTTGAATTTTAAAATGAAGAAGATTCCAATATCACATAATTAAACTATAATTACATTAGCAAATCATAATTACATTATTATTATTATTATTATTATGCTCATCATTAATGTTAATAATTATCATTACTTATTATTAACATTTCATGAGATTATTTTGAAATAACATTAATGTTAGAGTTATTAAAATTTAATCTAATATTAACCATTTTATTAACATTATTAATGGTTGATAATCAATAGCCATAACATTAATTAGGCATAACCATATTAATTACATAACTTTATACAATAATTAACATAAACCACAAACATAACATAACTTTACCAAATGAATCTTAATGTTAACATAAGGATTTCATAGACATCAACGTATGTCACAACCTGGAATATCATATAACATTCATTGCAATCCAACATGATCCTTAAGAAGGTTCCAATATCATTAAAGCATAATTAAGGATTTATTAATGAAACCATAATTACACCATAACATTACATAACTTTATACAAGAATTAGCATCAACCTCAAACATAACATAACCTTACTGAATTATTGTTAATGTTAACATTAATATTAATTTATTAACATTTATATTTTATAAACCTCAATGTCTATGTCGCAATCTAACATAACATATAATTATCATTGCATTCTAGCATGACCCATGGGAATGTGCCAATGTGACATTGTATACTTTTACTAAGTATTACTTGTAAGCATTGTACGTAAGCATTGATAATTATTGTAATTTAACAAAACACATGGAAAATGTCGCATTAACACACAACCATAAATATTGAAATGAGATATAACCATTTAGGAACATAAAAATTAAACCATGGGCATAGTCAACAATCATCAACCATAGTTAACCATGGTCAACCAAAATCAACCATACTCAACCATGATTAACCATATTCAACCATAGTCAACCAAAGTCAACCATGTTCAACGAAAGTCAATCATAGTCAACCATACTAAAATCAAATTCAACCAACAGTCAACCATGGTGACCATAGTCAACCATAGTTAACCAAATTTAACCAAAGTCAACCATATTCAACCATAGTTAACCAAAGCCAACAAAAAGTCAACCATATTCAACCAAATCCTAACAAAAGTCAACAATGGTCAACCAAAGTCAAACATAGCCAACCATAGTTAACCAAAGTTAACCAAAGTCAACCATCGTCAACCATAATTAACCAAATCCCACCAAAAGTCACCCATGGTCGACCATATTCAACCAAATCCTAACAAAAGTCGACCATGGTCAACCAAAGTCAAAATAGTCAACCATGGTTGACTTCAAATAATTACCATAATAAACTATAGTCAACCATGAACAACCAAAATCAACAATAGTCAATCATGAATAAACACAATAAACCACGGTTAATCGTAATTGACCATGGAGAACCACGAACAACCATAGTTAACAATGGTCAACCATGGTTAACCATGGTCAACCAAAGTCAACCATAGTTAACCATGGTTAACCATAGTCAACTAAAGTCAACCAAATACATCCATCATCAACCAATGTTAACCATAATCAACCATAGACAACCATGGTCAACCATAGTCAACCAAAGTCAACCAAGGTCAACCATGGTCAACTAAAAGTCAACCAAATTCAATCATGGTCAACCAAAGTCAACAATAGTCAACCATTGTCAACCATAGTCAACAATAATCAACCAAATACAGCCAAAAGTGATCCATGGTCGACCATGTTCAACCAAATCCAACCAAACGTCAACCATTGTAAACCATAGTCATCCATAGTCAACCATGGTGAATGATAATTATCAAAGTCAACCATAGTTAACCATGGTCAACAATAACCAACCATAGTTAACCAAAGTCAACCATGGCCATCCAAATTCATCCATGGTAAACCATAGTCAACCATGGTCAATGAAAGTCAAACATGGTCAACCATGCTCTGCCGTGGCCAAGCATGGACAAACATAATAAGCCAAAATTTAACCAAGGTTAAAGAAAGTCAACCATAGTCAAACATAATAAAAAACATAAACCAAAGTCAACCATGTTCAACAAAACATCAAAAAAAGTAAACCATGTTCAACAAAAAGTCAACAAAAGTCAACCATGCTCAACAAAAATTCAACCATGTCCAACGAAAAGTCAACCATGGTAAACCAAAAAATCAAACAAATTCAACCAAAGTCAACCATGGTCAACCAAATTCAACCACGGGAAACCATAGTCAACCATTGTCAATCATAGTCAACAAATATTCAACCATGCTAAACCATGTTCAGTGTAATATCTCGAATTTTGAGTGATTATGTTTATGTTATATATTTGGCGTAAGCCCCGAGGCATATTATTTCTTTATGATGTACTTATATTTGGGCATGGACCTTGACTGATGCAGATGTATTGTTATGTACTTGGCATGAAAGCTCCGATGTACTTGATTGATGTTTATTATGAGATGTGGGTATAAACCATAATATATTGAGATGTTATTTGATTATGTTGTTCAGAGTCTTATTATGCATGACTAACTCTTATGATGTGTTGAGCGTAAGCTCTAGAGTGCATGGATGACCTATGTGTTCGGCGTAAGCCACGATGTACATAGAGAACTTTTATTATGTACTGGGCTAAAGCCCCAATGTACAGAGTGTTGGGCATAAGCTCTGGAGCACTCCAAGCTTGATAATAAGTACTGGATCATAGGACATTTGTACTTCTAGATGTACTTCACAAACACATTCTAGTACCAGTGTTGAGCATGATGCTTTGGAATTGCACTAGCATAATTCCCATGTGAGAGTGTTGAGCCAAAGCTCTAAAGAGCACTCAGGGTTACTTGATCTTAAGAGTGTTGAGTTGAGAAGACTCTCAATAAAACTACTAGTCATCGCAATTATTTAATTTTTTAAATGAGTCATTTCTATCTCTCATCAAGGACTGCGGAAACTACCATGTTAAACGAGGGAATCCAACATGCAAGAAGGACCTAGAGTTACCTAACCTAGTCGACTATCCAAACCTACCAAAAAGACCTTGTCCAAATATTGGACCTTGTACTAAATAAATATCAAAGAGTTATTATGTTATTTAATTAATTAAATAATCAGATTGATTATTTATAAAAGAAGTCTCACTTATGTATAAATAATATACATAAAATATATGCATAAGATATTTATTTATATTACATATAAAGAAAAGATTGTGATCTAATTAATAGAAACACATAGTTGTAACAAAGTAAATAAAATATAAAAAAATTCTTTAAAATCATAAAGGAACAAGTTAAGAGTCCTAGATGAACTCGGAGTGACAAATTAATTAAAATCTCCTTTACATCTATTATAATTCAAATTTACAATAAAACTGAGTTAATAATAAAAATATTATTATAAACTCAACAGTTATATTCCAAAAGTTCACCTATATAAAGAAGGACAAATCCCAAAGAGGGGAGGGGGGGGGGGGGTCATTATTATCTATCTTATTACCATTACTCTATGGTAAGAAAGAGAGATTTTCCCATAGACCTGAAATGGGAATTATTTTAGGATTGGAACATTTTATAGTTATCTTCCCTAGGTTCTCTAAGTCTCCTTTGCATGTTAGAACCAGCTCGAGGGGATCCATTAGTGAACCAGGAACAGTTCAGGTTCAAGGTTGCGAGGAACGTGGTAGTTCCAAAGTTATTTGGTTCACAGTCATAGGTCAACTAAAGAGAATTTTATTCCATTAACTAGAGTTTGAGTGTGCAGGTTCTTCAAAATAAAGGCAAGCTAAAGGATTCAGGGAGCAAGGACTGAATGGCAGGGACTCCCCAGGTTATTCCAAGAATCAAGATCCCAGTTGCCACAGTTCAGGTATGAATAAGTTTCCAGGTTAAATTTATTATAGGCTACAAGTTTATGATTTAAAAATTATTGTAAATATCTTGTTACAATTTCTGGCTTATCATTATTTAGTTAGAATTTAAGGGCATAGTTAAATGGCGCCTAGGGTTAGACCTCAACGAATCTCACTAATTATTAAAATGCAAAGTTTACTCACAGGTTTTAAAAATTATCAACATCAAACCTAGCAGAGGTAGCAAAACTAACTTTTGCTAGATTCAGTCGAAATCAAAGCCTATCTTTATAATTATAAAATCTAGGTTATATCGTAATTACATCTTAAATTTTTACCACAAACATTCACCTCATCAAAACAATATCAAATCACCCTGATCTATTATCTTTATTATTTTAAAAATAAAACAGAGATGATATCTGTCATTTTATCATTTTATTTACACTCATAAATAAATTTCAAAATCCATCACATTCCACATTAATTACCTACCTAGAATCATACCAAACCATATTTTAAATCTAAAATTTAAATAGCATAAACATCGAATTATGGAAATCAATCTAACCATTAAAATATATTTTAAACTACACTCTGTCTTTTTACAAACATAAATTCTTTCTCATGGATCGAATGTCCCATAAAGGACTTAGTCTTAAAGTTACGACTCATCCAAAACAAAAGTGAAGTAGCCCATAGACCCAGGATAAAATCCTATGGAGGCGTAACCCAACAAAGCTACAACATGTACTAAAATGATTTTTAACCATTATGATTTACCAGTTAGGGCTTGACCAGCTCTTTTTATATAAAAACCAACACATCCTATTTAAAAATGTAATAATACAAAGATCGAATCTCTCAACCAACCAAAATGACTTGCTCCCAGAATCCAAATGTATAGCTATGTTGAACATCATAATTTAATCAAAACTCTATAGGGAAACCGAAATCGTGTAGACCATAGGTCCAATTTCTTTTTTAAACCAGCTAGCTATGTTATAACACATATTTCATTAAATTTGGAATTATACAAGGGATCTAGAATTTAGAACTTCAACAAGATTGAGTTTTCAAAAAATGAAAAACCAAAAAATGACTTAATTCACTCATTTCAATCTTTATATTCACCATTTTTTTATAATATTATCAATATAAGCTATATAAAATCAAATTTATATAAAGTTGAAGCATATCTTCCTAATATTAAACTTAGATTCCTTACATTATTTTATTATTATAATTTTTTAATTTGTATTAATATTTGAGTTGATCAAGGTTTACCTCATCTCATGAACAATAGATGTTGCAAGAAATTTCTTACCTATTAAGTTATCTAATGGCATTATTTGTATGTTGAAATTATTAACCATTTTATTTATAATTTGATAAAGCATATATTGTGCATGTGTTGAATTACCATATTAGTAAGAGATTGTCTCCATTTTAGAGTGACCTACAAAGTTATTTAATGATATAGCAGTCAATGTGTTTGTTACTGTAACAAATTTATGTATTGGCATAGTAACTTATTAATTCCCAATCTTGATAATGGGTGGCTAGAACATGGGGATTTTTTCTCAACTTCAAGAAACAACAAGAACTGGAAATGCCTAGGAATTGGCTGAAACCTCTAATACCATGAAAAATTATTAGCTCATATAGTCACTGTAATATTGAACCTGTGGATGAGGACACTACCCCTAATCATATTTAGAATATTGACTAGAAAAACAATTAGTAACATATACACAAGCAACAACATGGAAAACTAGGTCATACTCTATTTTATTTTCTTCCCTTTATATGTATTGTCGAGTACGGATTTAGAATTTAGAACTTCAACAAGATTGAGTTTTCAAAAAATGAAAAACCTAAAAATTACTTAATTCACTCATTTCAATCTATATATTCACCATTTCTTTTACAATATTATCATTATAAGCTATATAAAATCAAATTTATATTAAGTTGAAGCATATCTTCCTATGCTTAAACTTAGATTCTTTACATTATTTTATTATTATAATTTGTAATTTGTATTAATATTTCTTACCTATTAATTTATCTAATGGCATTATTTGTATGTTGAAAGTATTAACCATTTTATTTATAATTTGAGAAAGCATATATTGTGCATGTGTTGAATTACCATATTAGTAAGAGATTGTCGCCATTTTAAAGTGACCTAGAAAGCTATTTAATGACATAACAGTCAATGTGTTTGTTACTATAACAAATTTATGTATTGGCATAATAACTTAGTAATTCTCAATCTTGATAATGGGTGGCTAGAACATGGGGGGTTTTGCTCAACTTCAAGAGACAACGAGAACTAGAAATGTCTAGGAATTAGGTGAAACCTCTAATACCATGAAGACGTATTAGCTCCTATAGTCATTGTAATATTGTACTTGTGGATGATCACACTACCCCTAATAATCTTTAGAATATTGACTAGAAAAATAATCAATAACATATCTACGAGCAACAACATGGAAAATTAGGTTATACTCTATTTTATTTTCTTCCCTTTATATGTATTGTTTATTGTATGCCTTAGGACATTTTTGTCAAGTATATAGCACAATAGGTACTTAGGCACTTCACTTTTTCCCTTCATTTTATGGGATTATTATGAGCCCACAAGTTTCTACATGTTTTGGACATTGTTAACTATCAATTATTACTTTAGATTATGTTGATTGGTTAAGCCTAGATTCCTTTTTATAATATAAATATAATCATCTAACATTTAAAGAAATATTCATTCTTCAATACTATATAATATGATATGTGGTTGGCACTATTTTAGAGCCAACAAGAGAAAATATTGTATTGGATAAAGTCTAATTATACCAATTAAGGTAAAAAAAAATTATTAATTAGAATATAAATTTTATAGTACAATTGGTTTTTTTTCAAATACATGAAGAAAGAGGGAAAACCCATTCTAGTTATTGCAAGTGTCCAGTATTTATTTTTGAAATGTTTGAACATATTACATTGAAAAAACATTAACTAGCTACTCCCATAGTAAAGTTTTTATAGACAAAGTCTATAATATGTTGTATGTCCAGTATTTATTTTTGAAATGTTTGAACATATTACATTAAAAAACATTAATTAGCTATTCCCATAATAAAGTTTTTATAGACAGTCTATAATATGTTGCTTGTAAGTGCTTTACTGGACTCCATTAACCAAGTTTGATGGATCGAGAAGTGTGGTACATTTGAAATCAATGAATTAGAATAGAAACATTGAAGTACATTTTTGTTTCTTACAAATACAAAAGTGAAAACCCACAAAACTTATTAAAAGTGCATTTAACAATCAATTTTTTTTATAAGTATCTGTGTGTCATTTAACAATCAAAATCAAATTATTATGAATTTTTATTGGTAGTACATTTAACAATCAAAATATTTTATAAGTATTTGTGTGTCATTTAACAATCAAAATCAAATTATTATGAACTTTTATTGGTAATTTTTACTGGAAACATTTTACAGATGTCAAAAGAAAATATTTTATAAGTCTAGGCGTGTTTTTAAATGATCAAAATAAATAATTTTGTTATGAATTGGAATAGAAACAAAGTAGTACAGTTTAATTTATTTTATTATAATATATATTCATGAAGTGTTTGAATGTATTATATTGAAAAGAATACGAATTAGCTAGCCCAACATTATCGTTTTAATAGATCGTATCTAGAAGATGATGCTTTTAAATGTATTATTGAACTTGATTATCCAAGTTTGATGGAGTGAGAAGTTATGTCGATCTAGACAAAGCATTGGAATTTGTAATTTCCATGTTAGATATTGTTTGGTGTTTGAACGTATTACATTGAAAACAATGCTAATTAACTCCAATATAGTTTTAATATGCCAAATTAACTCCAATATAGTTTTAATAGGCCAAAACTAGAAGATATTGAATTTAAGTGCATTATTGGACTTGATTATCCAAGTTATGGGAGAAGTTATGTTAATATAAACAAATCATTGAAAGTTTAATATTTGATGGTGTCATGTAATTTGCATGAAGTATCGTCACATGAATACATTGCAATTTAAACAAAATTTTCATATTTGTACCAAATAATATAAAACTCCTCAGATAAATTTGAAGAGAATATTCAATATACAAGAAAAATTGAAAAATGTTTCTTCATGTATTAATTGGTCCTCCAAAGAACAAAATTACATCCATGAATCATTTCCACCTAATCTCATGTTATTCGTTCAAGTAGGTCAAGGACAGCTTGTACACCATGTTTATTTATCTTGGCCTTCTTGCAATGTTCTTTCTTAGCCATCCATGCCCAAACTATGGTATCAATTGGAATAGATCCAAGCTCTATGTCATCAGGATTTGGTACCCAATATTCTTCTAATACTTTTCCATTGTATTTCCCTGAACTGGGCTTCCACCAATCAACTTTAACATGAAGAGTATCACTTTCATCATCTTGAAATATATTTGAGGTGGCTTTTTCCATCCAAATCATCTCCCCTTCATCCTCGTTTCCTGATCTAACTAGCAACATCTTTCCTTTCTCAACATCATTAATATGGTTGAATGTTGTCTTTGGCTTATTGCACTTGGGTCCAACATACACGGGTTCACCTGTCATAGTATCATCATCCCCATCCATAATATTTGAGATTGCATGAAGCGCATTACGACCTGCATCTGGAGTTTGCCTTGTCTTGGGCCAGAAATCCTCAGAAGATGAATCACTTGCATCCACTATTGTATGATCATTGTAATCTTCATATAAAGTATCAAGAATTCTTTCCCAATACTCTACCTTATTTTTCCATTCTGGTGTAACAATTGGAAAATCCTCACCACCCATTGTGTCTTTCCACATTTTTATGTATGATGTTATTCCTTCTTTTAGTTCTTTTAAATAGATTTCGTTCTCTTTGGGATGTAAGAAAGATGGCTTCCCTATGGGCAGTTTAGATTGACCTTCATCGTCTGTATTCCATAACTCAACTGGTTCTGACCACTCAACATCTCTTATGGATTCTTTATACCTTAATACCGGAACATCATTGAGTACAAGAAATTGGAAGTACTGAACATTAAGATGTCCAACTAGTGCATTTTTTCCTTCCTTGATGTATCCATTAAGGAAGCTTTTGAAGTCATACACCTTATCAATCAGTTTAGGTGGAAACACTCTTTTTTCTTCAATTTTGCGATATGTATCCATCATCTCAGGTAGAGAATATATATCTTTAATTTTCAAGCTGGAAGACATTCTCCCATAGGTCCCATCTATGTCTTCATGGGTGTGTCCCACGAGCAAGAACCCAACCTCAATAGTGATGAAGACACCAAGTGCAGTGAGAAGTGATAGAAACATGAAAAGATAACGATTTTTATTATCACTTGCTGCATTATCCAATTGTAACAATAAATGTGGAGGAAGAGGTTTAAAATCGATATCTTGATTTTCTAATCTTCCATGAGATAAAAATTTATCCTTGTACACTCTACATTTTGAGTAAATAGAGGTGTCAAGTAATGCATTTGAAAGTGGGTTTCTTGAACTTCCACTCTCATAAAGAAGATCACCATACATATCAAGATGTGGGTCTTCAATGTCCCTTAAGCACTTAGCAAGTGATGTAATGGTAAATTGTAATCCCATATGTACAAATGGTAGGGAGAAATGACCAAAACCTCCTGTCTTATGCCCATGTGTTAGCATACCTGTCAATGACAAACCCAAGTTTATTCCTACAATAGATTTTGATTTGACGCGTAGCCTTGGAATTGAAGTCTTTATTTTATCCATTTTATCATGGATAATAGTCAAATACTCCTTTGGAAACCTCTCTGACATGATTCTGTGGGCATAATAGCAATGTCTTCCGCACATAACGATCTTGCTATGTTTGTTCAATCTAGCGCATGCCATTTCTTCCAACTCTTTTGTAGTTGCTGACTTCATTTGTGCTTTCAACACAATACATTCACTACATTTACTGAAGTTGGTGTTCTTTGAGAATGCCACGTCTCGAAAATGAGTGTTCCAAATCTTGCTCATTGTTGGTTGTGATATTAATGGACAATTGAGCTTTTCCAAACCCACATTGATCTCTTTTAACAAAGAGCTTTGTGTGTAAGTTGAAGGCAACAATCTTAGAGGAGAAGAAGTTCCATCTGCTTTGACTTGACGTGTTTGGTTTGGCGAAAAATCTGAATTGTCCATTACAATTTTATGCAGTATTTCTATGGCCGCAACAGTATGTGCACGTGCTTTACATGTATTGGTGTTACCATGAATGGATTCCATATGTCCTTGTTCAAAATTATGTTGGTAGCTATAGAATGTGCTTTGAGGAATCTTATGTATCTTGTACCATGCTTTCTTACAAATAACATTACCATCAAATCTCACGTCCTTTACTTTTCTAATAATAGGAGGTAGGCCATGGCCATGGCTCTTTGACATGATAGTGTTTGAAACAAGTGAATTCAATACAAATTCCCTGATACCATTTTTGTCTTTGCATTCCATATCCCTTCTAGCATTTGCAATGGTATTCCTATCCACATGTTGAAGACAATCTTGTTTACAACATTCATCTGCAGCCAAAAGTCGGACTTCTTTCTCTTTATCTATCTTGGTTTGACGTTTTGCAACTTTTTCTCTTGTCATAGCTCGTTTAATCTTTTTATATGGCCTCGATGCATTAAGAACATTGACATCTTGATCTTTTTAATTATAAAGATCCCCATCCCATTGGTATAAAGGACTTGTATCCTCTAAAACATCCCATATCAGCATTTCCATGGGTGGATCTTTGTACTTTGTCTTGACCCTTAACATCTCACCTATGTTGTCCACCAATTTATGTATTGGCCATCTAACCAATCCATGTATAGACTTATCCCCAATCTTGCATCTTTCACAATACCCATGTATCTCTTCCACAAAAGCACCAAAGTTATCTTCACCTAGTGTTTCACCCACAACCATGTCATCCTCATGGACATTAACTATCATTCCTTTGGCAATGCACATAATTGTTCCTATGCATCCATGTGTAAGAGAAACCCTTGTACATGTGAATGCAGCCCTATCTTGTGGAATATTTATGGGTTGATCTTCACAATGAGGTTTCAAATCTATTTCTGGCCAAATCTCATAAGATTCTATTGCACCCCCTAGTGTTTCCTCAAATCCAGTTGGATGTGGTAAAGGAGCATCATTTTTTAACACCTTCTCAATTCTAACTGTTGAAATATTGTAACTTCAAAGAATATTATATTTGTATATTATTTATTCCGGAGATGTTCCATACCTCCGATGTGATTATACTATAAATCCGGAGATGTTTATTCCTCCGAGTTGGGTGTGGTAACTAGGGTTATTAGACCCACCATGTGGGGGTCGGCCCAGTCAGTTATAATGGGGTATTTAACCTAATGGTTAAATACGAGCCTACATGTACTTGTGTAAAATACATATCAGAGTAGTGTATAAATAGAGGAGGTGTGTTCCTCATTTGATACACTCACACACTTGAGGATAGCGCACTTGTGGAGGAGAGGTCTGCTATTGTGGAGGAGGAGATCATGTCTCAGGGTTTCATCTTTGTATATTGCTGGTCATCTATATTGAGGAAGCTTTGCTGGGTTTTCTACCCCATGAGGGTTTCCCAGGATAAATCTCTGTCTCTTGTGTTTATGCTGTGCTTGTTGTTTCTTCAGTGATCCTGTATATGCTATTATTGTGAAATGGAATGTAATGCTGCTATTTTCTGTCTTAGCATATTGAATTTTAACATGGTATCAGAGCTAACCTAAAGGAAGACAAGGTATGGCACTAAAGACACTTGCTTTACTTACGACAATTTGAAGGTTAGGGTTTTACATAGCAAAAACCAGTCATCGTAGCACTTTCGCTATAAATCCGTTTTGGCGAAGTTTTCGGATCTGAAATTGTTACAGGACGAATATTAAATCTCTAGGTACCTTGTTTCCAAAGGAAAACCTCTAATTCGTTGTACTTTTTGATTTATGATCTGTACAACATAGGGCTTCTACCTCTTCCAGATCTGAGTCAAAATCAGGTGACCTTGGGAAAAAGGTCATATCTTGGGATAGGAAGCTCCAAATGAAATTTCGTAAAAAGTGACAAGTAGTACACAGTCCGTACTATCTCAAAAAACTGTTTTAGAGGCCGAAGTTGAACCAGTGACACGTGGCACTCCGTACAAGTTCGCTCTCCTGTATTATCCCATAAACAACTCATGTTGCGACACTTGGCATAAATCTCTCTCAGAGAGTCCAATTGAGGTCAGACCTATCAGGATGGAAATATAACAGGCTGAGCTACCTCAAGAAATTTTTTCAGATGCCGGAGTTCAAACAGGGACACGTGGCACGCCGTACAAGTTCTCTCTTCTGTTTTATCCCAAAACAGGTCACGTTGCGACATTTCACATAACTCTCTCTCAGAGAATCCAATTGAGGTCAGACCTGTCAGGATGGAAATATAACAGGTCAGGCTATCTCAGAAAACGTTTTTAGACCCTGTGGATTGAAAAGTTTGGAGTTACACCAGAAACAATCAAGTACATATTTCTGTCAAAACAGAATTATTTTTGAGTACCTTCATTCATGGCTTCCGGAATTTAGGGCTTTGAAGAAAGTTGGAATTTTTGTAAACGGAGACAACGGCTGAATGCTACTCATCAAAATAGAAATTCAGAGACCAAGATCAGATTTTTTGATTGGGCAGAAGAGTGGGATTCATCAAACCCCAGTTCAGGGTCACGTCCAGTGAATCTGGAAGTTTCAAAGGCAAAATTGAGGAGTGAAACTTTGCAGTTTTCAAATTCTGAATATATCAGTTTGATTAGCTCATCAAGGCGCATATTTCTATCCTTTCGGAAGTTTGAAATTCAAAGTTTGAATTTTTGGGGTTTCTCTGACAAACCCATATCCAGCTCCAGGTCTAGTTCTTGCAAATCAAGTGGATAGGGTTAATCCTAGAAGAAGATGGATTGGTCACCTGCATAAGTGAAGGAGTTCCTGTTTCAGAGGGAGATGAGGCTAAGGCTTTACATAAGGAGATTACAAGCGATCTCGACAGGTATGACTCATCGAGGTATGTTTTGAGATTTGTTCATGATTAAGTTTATGGTATGTTTGTCTTCATGTTATTACGGTTAGTACAATATTGATTTTAGATTTGTTGTATCACCTTAACAAAATTATGAATGCATGATAGAAGATATTCATTGGTTAGGGTGCTGACACTTATGATTGTACTAATGCATTATGATGTTGTGTGAGGTTGATGTTGTCTGCTAACAAGATACAGGTACATCACAAAAGACAAATCAGGTTCCATGACCATGAAAACATGAAGACAAAGACTCATCCATAATCTTTGTTCTACTTACGAGGTATGTATGACTTTGTTATATTATGCTTAACCTATGAGACATGCAGGTTCTAGCTCAGGATCTCTAAATCATTGAAGAGATTGTTTAGGTATGTTGTACATAACCAAGTAGGTATACTAATCCAGGTATGTTTCCCATGAATCTTACCTTAGGATCCCTTATATAAGTATACTTGGAATGATTGGTTATGCTTATTCATAAAGTTAGTAATCAAGGGATTATGCATATTATATCTTTTATCTTGATTGATGATATGCATGAGTAAAAGAAGACTTCCCTGAAATCTTGAATACTAATGTTTATTAACTATAATCATGACTATACATTTTCAAGATTATTTAGTACTATAATGTTTTGATAGCATTTAGAATATACTAATGAGTGTATGTTTGTGTATGAGATCATGAGGATGACTCTTGAGCATGCACAGTGGTACAGAATGAATAGAAGTTCAAAAGACATACAGAAGATCAAGCGGGAGGCAGCCACACAAACATAAAAGATAAGTATTTGAGTTGCTATTTGAAATAGTAATGATATTACCTGTAATAGGTTGTATGCATATTTGTATTCCTAGAATATATAATGTTGAGTGTAAACATTCATAGAGCATTGAACAGTATACAACTAATGTGCATATGTTTGGTAAGTTGGACAAACATTCCATTGTTGCTTGTCTAGAACGAAACCTCTTTGCTGACATGCTGAGAGTTGTGCACACTCTCGATAGTATGTTCTGGTAGAGATGGAAGGCATCTAGATAGCCACTGTATGCATACAGGATATGGGAAAGTGTTGTGCCAAAGTATTGGTCAAAATAGTTGCATCACTATGTAAATGATATCTGTATGCATAATAGGTTATCATGTCAATATGATTTGATGATTATGAAGTATTACTAATCATGTACTTAATTTTGATTTGTAGGAAAGGTCATGAAGAATGATGGACACCGTACAAGTGGTGGATGTTCAAACAAGAAGATTTACAAATCAAACAAAATATAGAAGGATCATGGCTAGAAGATTCTCTTAGAAAGGGGAAGAGAATCACGACAAGATGTTTGCTCCAAGTATGGTGTAATTAAAGAAGAAGTGTGAATCAGGTTCTGCACAGGTCCCAGGATCGATAATAAATTGATAAGCTTAATGATCACCATGGGTGATGTGGATCTCAACCTTTGCTACAAGGTTGAATATGATTTCTATACACATATGACATGGATGCAAGAAGGAACTCACCACAGAGTTCGAATGATATTGAGGCTCATATCAGTAGACCCATCTAACGAGAGATGGCACAGATAGATATGCAGAAGATCATTCAATGCAGAAATGAAAATGAAAGATCTCAAATTGATGCTTTACTTCCTAGGTCTGGAAGTATGGCAAGGCTCAGAAGGAATATTTCTCAACCAGGGAAAGTATGATGAGAAATATGACTTCAGGTGTTGGAATGGCCACTCTTATGGATTCCAACTTGAAGCTGTTAGGGGATAAATCATCAGAGTTAGTGGATATAACTCTGTACAGTCAAATTATTGGGTCATTGATGTATCTAACATATACTAGATTAGATATATGCTTTGTTGTGAATACCTTGAGTCAGTATCTAGTGGAAACTAGATGTTTTCACCTGATAGTTGCAAAGCATGTGATGAGGCACCTAAAGGATACGATAGACTTTGATCTGTGCTATCTTGGAGATCATGACTTCAGATGGCTACTCAGATGCTGATTGGGAAGAAAGTGTATCAGACAAGAAGAACACATCAAGAGGATGTTATTGTCTGGGATTAGCCATGATCTCGTGGTTTAGCTGGAAGCAATCTAGTGTGGCTCTCAGCACAAGCAGAATATATGGCTGTTTGCTCTGCTAGTTGTGAAGAAGTTTGGCTTCAGGATTGTTTGACTTAGAGATAGAACCAACTGTGATCCTATGTGACAAATAGAGTTGTATCAAGATGACATAGAATCCAGTGTTCCATGATAAGTCAAAGATCATAGGGATCTAACAAGATATGACACAGAAAGGAACTATAAAGTTTGAATTCGTAACAGGTTACCGTTGTACTAACCAAACCTCTACCTCGAGTGAAGAAGTTACCAACATACTAACCAAGTCTCTGTCTCGAGTGAAATTTGAATACTTTCGAGACAAGCTTGGTGTAGCTCAAAAGGACCCTCCTTGAAAGGGGGAGTAGTATAGTCACTGATGATGAGATTGTCTCATTGAACAACAAGGTCGATGATGAGGTAACCTGTTCTCTACACCTAGATACTTAGAAATATTTAGATTTAGGACTCGTATACTTAGAATACTTAGTTTTACTTATACATGATTTTGATGTTATATGTATTAGTAAGAATACATGCTTTTGATGATAAGATGTATTGGTAAGAATACATACTTTTGATGATACATGTATTGATTAATGTACTTGTATGGTTGAGGATACTTGTACTTGTATTGATGAGAATACATGTGAGGATTGTATCATCCTTGAACACTTGTTCTAAAGTGAGCCGTAGACAGGTGTCTCCAAGAAAGAAGAGGGATTGTATCATCCCTGGACTTCAGTTCCTGAATTGATCCGTAGACGTATAGTCTCCGAAAATTAAGTCCTTAGTGGATAGATAGGGATTGTATCATCCTTGGACCTTGGTCCCTGAATTGAGCCGTAGACGTGAGGTCTCCGAGAATGAAGTCCTTAGTGGACAGTTGAGGGGATTGAATCATCCATGGACTTTCAGTCCTAAAGAGAGCCGTAGACGTGAGGTCTCCGAGAATGAAGTCCTTAGTGGACAGTTGAGGGGATTGGATAATCCCTGGACTTTCAGTCCTAAAGAGAGCTGTAGACGTGAGGTCTCCGAGAATGAAGTCCTTAGTGGACAGTTGAGGGGATTGGATCATCCCTGGACTTTCAGTCCTAAAGAGAGCCGTAGACATGAGGTCTCCGAGAATGAAGTCCTTAGCGGACAGTTGAGGGGATTGGATCATCCCTGGACTTTCAGTCCTAAAGAGAGCCGTAGACGTGAGGTCTCCGAGAATGAATTCCTTAGTGGACAGTTGAGGGGATTGGATCATCCCTGGACTTTCAGTCCTAAAGAGAGCCATAGACGTGAGGTCTCCGAGAATGAAGTCCTTAGTGGACAGTTGAGGGGATTGGATCATCCCTGGACTTTCAATCCTAAAGAGAGTCGTAGACGTGAGGTCTCCAAGAATGAAGTCCTTAGTGGATAGTTGAGGGGATTGGATCATCCCTGGACTTTCAGTCCTAAAGAGAGCCGTAGACGTGAGGTCTTCGAGAAGTGGGGATTGTATCATCCCTGGACTTAGGTCCCTGAATTGATCCGTAGATGTGAGGTCTCTGATAAGTGGGGATTGTATCATCCCCGGACTTAGGTCCCTGAATTGATCCGTAGACGTGAGGTCTCCGAGAAGTGGGGATTGTATCATCCTCGGACTGCGGTCCCTGAATTGATCCGTAGACATGAGGTCTCCGAGAAGTGGGGATTGTATCATCCCCGGATTGCGGTCCCTGAATTGATCCGTAGACGTGAGGTCTCCGAGAAGTGGGGATTGTATCATCCCCGGACTTAGGTCCCTGAATTGATCCGTAGACGTGAGGTCTCCGAGAAGTGGGGATTGTATCATCCCCGGACTGTGGTCCCTGAATTGATCCGTAGACGTATGGTCTCCGAGAAGTGGGGATTGTATCATCCCCGGACTTCGGTCCCTGAATTGATCCGTAGACGTATGGTCTCCGAGAAAGTGATTTTTTTGATGTGGTTACTTGTATCGGTAGGATACTTGTATTGATGATGTGGTTACTTGTATCGGTAGGATACTTGTATTGATGATGTGGTTACTTGTATCGGTAGGATACTTGTATTGATGATGTGGTTACTTGTATCGGTAGGATACTTGTATTGATGATATGGTTACTTGTATCAGTGTGGATACTTGTATTGATGATATGTACACTTGTATTGGCATGAATATGTGTACTAATGATGTGGATACTTGTATTGTTATGGATACCTGTATCGATGACGATGCTGATGATCGTGTGATGACGATGCTGATGATCGTGGGATGACGATGCTGATGATCATGTGATGACGATGCTGATGATCGTGTGATGACGATGCTGATGATCGTGAGATGACGATGCTGATGATCGTGTGATGACGATGCTGATGATCGTGAGATGACGATGCTGATGATCGTGTGATGATGATGCTGATGATCGTGTGATGACGATGTTGATGATCGTGAGATGACGATGCTGATGATCGTGTGATGACGATGCTGATGATCGTGAGATGACGATGCTGATGATCGTGTGATGACGATGCTGATGATCGTGTGATGACGATGCTGATGATCGTGTGATGACGATGCTGATGATCGTGTGATGACGATGCTAATGATCGTGAGATGACGATACTGATGATTGTGAGGATCCAGATGTTGATGTTGTTGTAGATGTTCCAGTGCTGCAGAAGATAAAGACTCAGTACTGAAGATGTTGATGTTCCAGTATTGAAGATGTTCCAGTAACTGCTTGAGTTACTGATGATGTTGAGAAAGCTTCCAATGATTTATAGATGTATCATGTATGATGTTGATGACTCCTTGCTCGTGCAGATACTGTTATAATATCCTTCTCATTAAGGGGGAGTGTTGAAATATTGTAACTTCAAAGAATATTATATTTGTATATTATTTATTCCGGAGATGTTCCATACCTCCGATGTGATTATACTATAAATCCGGAGATGTTTATTCCTCCGAGTTGGGTGTGGTAACTAGGGTTATTAGACCCACCATGTGGGGGTCGGCCCAGTCAGTTATAATGGGGTATTTAACCTAATGGTTAAATACGAGCCTACATGTACTTGTGTAAAATACATATCAGAGTAGTGTATAAATAGAGGAGTTGTGTTCCTCATTTGATACACTCACACACTTGAGGATAGCGCACTTGTGGAGGAGAGGTCTGCTATTGTGGAGGAGGAGATCATGTCTCAGGGTTTCATCTTTGTATATTGCTGGTCATCTATATTGAGGAAGCTTTGCTGGGTTTTCTACCCCATGAGGGTTCCCAGGATAAATCTCTGTCTCTTGTGTTTATGCTGTGCTTGTTGTTTCTTCAGTGATCCTGTATATGCTATTATTGTGAAATGGAATGTAATGCTGCTATTTTCTGTCTTAGCATATTGAATTTTAACACTAACCACTATGGATCCTTTCTTTACAATCTTTCCATGAACCTTATTCGCAAGCTCTGTATTGAATATGGATCCCTCACCCAACTTCACTCCATGTTGTAAAAGATCTACTTTGTCTCCAATAGAAAATGTTGAACAAACATTTGCACCTGTACACCAAACATAACAAACTTAGTATTTTCTCAAAAAAACATTCAATAAACTATGAATAACTCTTAACACATGCTTTGGTATTTGATTTACCTATGGTGTGCCTCAAATCTGTAGTCCTCCATGGATGTGTGTCCCCTTCATCAACATATTCCACAATCAAATGTGGTTGAGTGACATCAATTATCAAAACCATAACATAACTTGCAACAACCCTTCCTCCACCATAATAAGTTCCAACTTCTGTAGATTCAACCTTTCCTAGCCCAATAACTTGACCATTAACCAGGAGGTCAACATAGTCCCCTTTTGTGAAAATTATACTTTCCATTGTCGCTCCTACAAATTCTATAACACACAATTGAATTATAATTTGTAGTTAAGGTTAAACCATGTAAAGTGTGCTCTTATATTTTCGGCAAAACACAATCTACAAAAAAATAATGTACTTGTAATAGCTAAAAAGGGTATGGCATCATTTTGTTGTGCAAATTAAACATTGTTCCCCACCCTTTAGTCCCCACCGCCAAAAGGGACTTTACATATAAATTATGATGGAGCTACAAAGCGTAATCAAAACAAGATTGGTTATCAATGTATATAATCTTAATACAAACACAAAACTATTCTTAGAAAAACTTGTAAAAATGTCTAAAAATTTTCCATACTTAAGAACTTGTAATAGTATTGAAGGTAGTTATTAAGTAGGTTGGAATCCAGCCATGATCGATCATGCAATTTTGTATAATCATGGAACTTGTAATAGTATTGAAGGTAGTTATTAAGTAGGTTGGAATCCAACCATGATTGATCATGCAAGTTTGTATAATCATGGCTCACTGAGATTTATTTTTTGTATCAATTGTTCAAAGTAAATTCAAATATCCTTGATTGGAGTCATCCCTATTTTAAGTACTCCCGAAAATAGTTATTTGGTGTCATCTAAACCTATATTGTAGATTAGTGAAGAATAACATCTATATGGAACTAGAGTAATACAAAATCCCAAGCAATGCTACTTGATGCCACTATTAGTATACTAATACATAGTAGAAGTTTTTTGAATTATAAGTGACTCCTAGCTTAGCGACTACTAATACATAGCGACTACTAGCTTTCCTTCTAGCATAAGCATTTCCTTCTAGCATAAGCACACATGCTTATGCTAGAAGAAAAGCTAGCACTCATTAGCTTTCCAGAAGAAAAACCCTGGGCATGGTGATTGGTGGTTGCTAGGCTATACCTTGGTCTTGTTCCATGTACTCTATTTTGAAATAAGCACATGGCACAAAATCAAGGAAAGCTAGTGACTCCTAGCTTTCGTTCTAGCTTAAGCATTTCCTTATAGCATAAGCACACATATTTATGCTAGAATGAAAGCTAGTAGTCGCTAGCTTTCTAATAGATAAACCCTGGGCATGGTGATTGGTGGTTGCTAGCTTATACCTTGAGCTTATGCCATGTGCTCTATTTTGAAAGAAACACATGGCACAAGATCAAAAAAAGCTAGCAACCGCTAGCTTTCTTTCTAACATAAGCATTTCCTTCTAGCATAAGCACACATGCTTATGCTAGAAGGAAAGTTATCAATCGCTAGCTTTCCAATAGAAAAACCCTAGCCATGGTGATTGGTGGTTGCTAACTTATACCGTAATCTTGTGCCATGTCCTCTATTTTGAAATAAGCACATGGCACAAGATCAAGGAAAGCTAGCGACTGCTCGCTTTCCTTCTAACATAAGCATTTCCTTGTAGCATAAGCACACATGCTTATGCTAGAAGGAAAGCTAGTAGTCGCTAGCTTTCCAATAGAAAAACTTTGGGCATGGTGATTGTTGGTTGCTAGCTTATACCTAGAGCTTGTGTCATGTACTCTATTTTGAAATCAACACGTGGCACAGGATCAAGGAAAGCTAGCGACTGCTATCTTTCCTTCTAGAATAAGCATTTCCTTCTAGCATAAGCACACATGCTTATGTTATTGGAAAGCTAGAAATCACTAGCTTTCCAATAAAAAAACCGTGGGCATGGTGATTGGTGGTTGATAGGTTATCCGTTGATCTTGTGCCATGTGCTCTATTTTGAAAGAAGAACACGGAACAAGATCAAAGAAATCTAGCATAAGCATTTCCTTCTAGCATAACCACACATTCTTATGCTAGAAGGAAAATTATCAGTCGCTAGCTTTCCAATAGAAAAACCCTAGCCATGGTGATTGGTGGTTGCTAGCTTATACCTTGAGCTTGTGCCATGTGCTCTATTTTGAAAGAAGCACATGGCACAAGATAAAGGAAAGCTAGCGACTGCTAGCTTTCTTTCTAGCATAAGCATTTCCTTCTAGCATAAGCATAAGCACACATGTGCTTATGCTAGAAGGAAAAATAACAATTGCTAGCTTTCTAATAGAAAAACTCTAGCCATGAAGGAAAGCTAGCAGTCGTTAGCTTTCCAATTGATAACACTGTCCATGGTGATTGGTGGTTGCTAGCTTATACCTTCAGCTTGCACCACGTGCTCTATTTTGAAATAAACACATGGCACAAGATCAAGGAAAGCTAGCGACTGCTAGCTTTCCTACTAGCATAAGCATTTCCTTCTAGGATAATAACACATACTTATGCTAGAAGGAAAGCTAGCAGTCGCTAGCTTTCCAATAGAAAAATCATGTCCATGGTGATTGGTGGTTGCTAGATTATACTTTGAGCTTGTGTCATGTGCTCTATTTTGAAATAAGAACATGGAAACATATCAAAGAAAGCTGGCGATTGCTAGCTTTCCTTGTAGCATAAGAATTTCCTTCTATCATAAACACACATGCTTATGCAAGAAGGAAAGCTAACAGTCGCTAGCTTTCCAATACAAAAACCCTGTCCATGGTGATTGGTGGTTGTTAGCTTATACCTTGAGCTTGTGCCATGTACGCTATTTTTAACGAATGCTACCTTTCCTTCTAGCAAATGCATTTCCTTTTAGCTTGACACACATGCTTATGTTAGAAGGAAAGCTAGCAGTCGCTAGCTTTCCAATAGAAAAACCCTGGGCTTGGTGATTAGTGGCTGCTAGCTTATACTTTGAACTTGTATCATGTACTCTATTTTCAAATAAGCACATGGCACAAGATCAAGGAAAGCTAGCGACTGCTAGCTTTCCTTCTAGCATAAACTTTTCCTTCTAGGATAATAACACATACTTATGCTAGAAAGAAAGCTAGCAGTCGCTAGCTTTCCAATAGAAAAATCTTGTCCATGGTGATTGGTGGTTGCTAGCTTATACCTTGAGCTTGTGCCATGTTCTCTATTTTGAAATAAACACATGACAAAAGATCAAGGAAAGCCAGCGACTGCTAGCTTTACTTGTAGCATAAGAATTTTTCTTCTAGCGACTGCACACATGCTTATGCTACAAGGAAAGCTAGCAGTCGCTAGCTTTCCAATAGAAAAATAATAAGAATCTCTTTAAGTTCACATTTCCTAAAGATTCATAATAGCCTATCCCATAGAGACCATCATTTAACTTGTTAGATGAATAACTTTTGGACATGTCAACATGAGAGAACAAGTGTTTATAAATGACAAGCTTTAAAAAATCAGCATCTTCTTCCACATTCACCTCATAATAAAACTTCCCATTACATAGAATGCCAATCTTTTCTCTTGTTACATGAGAATTATGTCCAAACACAATGTATAGTTCAATGCGCTTTCTGTCAGTGATTATTTTAGAACCCATCTGCATTTCATAGTTCAATACATCTTCCATCCTCTCAAATTCCTGGTGTATTTTCTCTATATCTAAAAAAATTGGATTTCTCTTTTATGAGGGTCTACCTCTATACCAAGCCGGTAGATGTTGCAAGTTTGTTGAATTGTAGCAACAAGGGAATGCAAATTGTAATTATTCTTTCCACAGAACCTCTTCAAGAGACAACTTGAAGTTTTTATGATATCATCTTTACATCTTACCATGGATTTGGCATTAATGTTATTTTCCCAGCACCATTTCTTCCTTCTGAATTTTCGTTTATCCTCCCACTTCTTATAAACTGAGCAGAGAGTAAAAAGGTCTCCATCGAGATGGAAGAAACAAAGTTTTAAACAATCAGACTCTGATTTTTCTACCTCTGTACCAACCTTAAAAAATATCCTTCTTGCAATTTCCATCAAAGCTCCAAGTACAAGGCCCTCCTTACATAAACCCTGATAAAAATTGTCCAAAGTAATCGTTCCTAATCAAGGTTGGATAACCAACTTCACAAGTTTCAAACATAATTCAGTTAATTTCAGAACTTCCTGGCCACAAATCATTACACCTAACTGCACTAAATATTTATCAGCCATACTAATTGTCTCTTGGCTTGAATATTGAAAAAAATCCAAAGATTCAAGATCGTGAATGGGAGACAAGAAGGACATAAGATATTGAATAAGTGTACTTCTTTTCGAGTATGGGATTCATTGGTCTGTATTCAAAGCCATGTTCAACTACATATCTTTCAAATCACCAGAAGAAGCCTATGGAATATTTAAAGTGCCCAAAATTTGCTTCATTTTTTCTTCAATTAACCAATCCCATTGAAACTTCAAGTTCATTGAGTAAGAGTCACAAATTCGCTTCTTGTTGCGCACTGTCACCATCAATACTTCACCTACACCGCTTGAGACCTTCAAAATATTATCTTTACAAATATCAAATTCTAAAGAACCTAAATCAATGAGAAATTCCTTTATCCTACTGTTGGCCCAGGTGCTTAAATTTATTTCGTCCCAAGTTCCTGCACGATTCCAGACTGATCCCAAAGGCGCTGATTGTTGTTGTTGATTTGATAAATCCTCCACCGAGAGTTTGCAGGGAGTGAAAAGTTGTGTCGCTTCGGTTGTGGTCATTACTAAACCTTGTTTTCCATAATTATTCATTTTTACATTGTAATGAGGAAACTACCTTGCAATGCCTAGAGTACCATCCATTGCTTGAGTCCACGTGAATTCAAATATAGATTCTCATAACACTCTACTTCAACATGTCCATATAATATTTTACTAGAGAAAACTGTTATGTTTTAGGTGCTAAATCACAGGATATTTCTGGGGGTGTGGCTGGAAGTTTGGCTTCTACCTTCACTCTTTCTCGACCACATGGATCCTCTACAAGCTGCTTTGAAGCAGTGGCCGTGATGTTTTCCACCTTCTCATCATAAAACATGAGCCATTGGTCACCTCTCTTCACTATAGAAATGTAATTCCCATCATTAACCGTGCATCCCACATGCACCACAACATCAAATGAAGAATACAAAAAATCATCTGCTTCTCCATCTCCACAATTGTTAATTAGCAGTATGTACTCCATGGGGAATGCAACATGATAGAACAACTTCTTGAATCCCTCCATTTCACCTTCATGTACTATGTATTTGAAACCTTTTAGCTGGCAAGTGAGAACTTGAGGTGTAGATTTGACCTTCAACTTCTTCTTGGCATCTTGCAAATGGCAGCAGTTGTCACACCAGCACTTGCTTTTCCCACTCAGTTTCTCCACGGCGCTGAAAGAACTGAGATAGCTCAAAAAATAATAATGTTGTTGTACCTCCACACTTAGATACTCATCTCTACATGTTACCTTCTCGCAATAGGAACATTGAGTTTCATTGCCGAAAAGTGTAGGGAATTTGAAACATTTGAGATTCTTGAATTTATCCCAGACAGAGATAAAGAAGTTACCTAAATCATTGGATCATGTACGAAGCCTCCTGTTTCTTGATGTTAGTGGGTGCAAACATCTATGTGAGCTGCATTCGGGCATAGGTGAACATAAGTCTATGGTATATCTGAATGTGAAGGGCTGCAAAAATTTGAAGTCGCTGCCTACTGGAATATCGAAACTCATATGTCTACAGTCGTTGAAAGGTGTTGTTCACCTAGAGGATGGGACTTTTGGGGCTATGACAGAGATGCGAGACCTCTCCTTCAAATATATTGATCCCTGCAGCCTTCTCAGTCTTCCCAAAGACATTGGTGTCATGAAACGCCTTGAAATTCTTCATCTAGGTGGCTGCGAAGTCTCGAAATGGATCTTTCACCTCCAAAACCTCATGGAGCTGAAGTTAGTTGGTGATAAAGATTCAGAACATTCACCTTGAATTTTGAATGTTCTAAAGCGGGGAGATTGAAAATTCGAAACCTCATGGAGTTGAAGTTACTTGGTGATAACGATTCAGAACATTCACCTCGAATTTTGAATGTTCTGAAGCAGGGAAATTGAAAATTCGAATTCGAATTTTGAATGTTTGGGGGGAAATGAAAATTCAAATTTTGAAGGTTTGTGGGAAATGCAAATGCAAATGCAAATTCAAATTTTGAATGTTGACTACCATTCAAAAATACACATATTAAGAGAGTGGTTGCAGGAAAGTGCATGTAAAAAGCTTGGATGCGCCACTTTCAAAGCCCTCAGCTATTGAATATATTTATGCAGTCACCTGTTCTCTTCTGTAAGGGTTTCGTGGCATCTCTTCAGATATTAACAGTCCACTTCTGTCCGATTCATCTTTGTCGTATCATATATACATAAAAATCAATCAATATTCAAACTTCAAATCCATCCATCAGACTTGATTCGTAAAAGAGGCTAACCTGGCTCTTCTGTTATGGAACCATAGACTTCTACTTGACGCGGGCGAAGGTTAAGCTGCTCGGCTAATGCCAGCTTTTGCTTCTGCAATTGAAAACGCTATGAGTAACATATTGTCTTTATCTTGTGGGAATGAAAAAGACGAGGTATTAGGCGCACGGAGGCTTACCGAATTAAGGGTATTGTGCTCATTAAAGCTTTCTTCTAAATAAGCAGACTATTCTTTGGAAAGATGGAGCTTTTTTCTGCTAGTCCTCCCGCCTTCTTCTTCATCGCTTGCTCTGGAGCAAGCTCTATCTAGTTCGTGGTCGTTAGCGTTGTTATCAGGATGATCGTCATCTCTCTCCCTCTTCACAGCACATGTCCCATTACAAATGGCGAAATCCATCTGAAAAGACGATAGACGCCAACGCGGTGGCTCCTACACCTTGACCACAAGATCAGTTTCTTGCCAATTTTATCAATAGACAAAAGAAGCATTAGATTAGATAAGAAATGGACAACCATTAAACCTGAAAGAGATCGGACCATGAGTGAATGAACCAACATACATACCATCGTTTTCAGAGATCGGTGGTTGGTACATTTTAGTGTCGAGGTGCCATGAAAAACAACGTGGAACGGGAGCTGAAGGAATCAGATCCGACTGAATGGGAGGGTTGGGATTGGCTGCGGTTTGACTCTATGAGCCCAGTTCTAGTCCCAATCGCAAAACCAGTTCCGTATTCTGTAAATAGTCGGAGTGCCCACCGATAATTTCAAATTCGTGCTGCGCATGCATTTCAAATTCGTGTTGGGCATCGGGCGGGCATTTCAAATTCAAAATCCCTTATCGGGAATGGTGGCACAGGGTACAATTAAGTTGATGTGCAATGTTCATGCCACAGGTTCATGGGAATGATGGGATATGGTATCCATGAGGGATCAAATTTGAAGGGTAGGGTCCCATTTCACTTTGAAGGTTGGGAGAAATTGAACCCTTCAATGTTGACATGTAAAAATAAATCATTCTTTTATGGGAGTGTATAACAAAATTTTATTATTTATTAGAAACAGTATATAGGAAAAAAATGACAATAAGACAAAATTCCGAGTGACTCAACATTTACATGGCATTAGTGAGGTAAACCATGTACTCTCTCGGTCCTTGGAGCATATAGTTTATTGAACTTAGATAAGGGACAATTATGTCAAGCCGGTGAAATACTCAATTGTTGGGTCGTTGATAAAATAAGGCATTGGAATTTGGAAGGACCTTTGAATGGGGGATTGTTTCAGCTTGATGGTGGCTCTATTGGTCAAGTGTGATTGGACCTACCTAAAAGAAAAACCACAGAATATAATACCTAATGCTTTTACAGAGAAACTTTTTTATTAACCCTAAATTCAGCAGTTATTTTTAGAATTGAATCATGTCCTCCCCACATGCTCAAATCAAAGTGATCAAACAAAGGCCCCAATTTTAGGTGGATTATGGATGGTTCCTCCAATGTATATCAAGTTTATACCCCAATTCGAAGTGATCAAACAAAATCTCCAATTTTAGGTAGATTATGGATAGTCCCTCCAATCTATATCGAGTTTATCAGCCCTATCAAAAAGGTTAAATATTTATTAGTCCACTATAAGGAAGAACTTTTAATTCTCCAACAAATATCACTACAATTTGGGTGTCCAGTTTCTACCAAATTCAACAAGGAAGACGAATCATAAACACACGTTTGGGAGGTTTGCGACAACGAGGATGTCGAAATCATGTTCTTCACTAGAGCATTGCACTTCGAGTCCCTCATTCATGAACGTCGGTCGAGGGATTCCCTTGTTCAGATATATTGGTAGACAATTTGTACTTCTTGTTTCCATTATTCGAAGGCTGACAGGAAAATGAAGGGGTCAGAGTCTATAACATTTACAGTGTCGGTTGTTAAATATTTTATCCTTTCAACTATTAGATTTCATTAAGGAAATTGGAACAATTCAAACACTTATATTCAAATATTGTTCTTTCTTTCAACCTAATGTTTACAATTCACGGCAGATAAATAGCATTGATAGATTTAGAACTCAATGGGTACATCGTGTTGGGTTCTGACCAGAGAGAATTATTCCAGCCCTATTCAAGTGAAAGCGTCAATTGTCAGCCCACCAGAACAGACTTATCAGCTGCGTTCCTTGATTTTATCTGGATGATCTAATAAATTGATGAGCCAACAAAATGAAATCTTCATTTGCTCCAAATTCAAAGAATTACACTGAATAATAAAATTTGAATGAATTCATGTGTAGTCTTCACTTCTTCACCTGTATTTGTCATGTATCCACCGACAACACCAACCGCATGTGAAAAAATCGCATCGCATACATCACACTAGTGTACCATACATGAGACATATAACCCTTTTCTTTATTACGTGGACATCAACCTGAAGAAAGCTTATGATGTTTACCAGTTTCACATTTCTTGAGTATCATTACCATGTACTCTTGTTGTGATAACCAAAAGTTACCATCAATCCGTCTCTTGTACATTCACGCTCAAGATTGTTTTGCAGCTCTCAGATCCTTCATATAGAATGTCCAACAACCTTAGCCAACCTGTTGATCTTAAACCATGCTTGTCATAGCTCAAGCATAATGCCAACCTTGGCTCACCATGAAGTAATCCAACATCTTGTACCACATGCCTGAGAGACTGCTTCAAGCCATACAATGATTACTTTGAGCTTGCAAACAAATATCCCTATGAAATCTTGAGCACCTTCTATGCTCCACCTCAAACTTTGCATCCGAAGACCTTAGCCAAATCTGGCCAAGACAACCAAATGAGCCTTCATCGCTCACTTTAGGTCTATTTACAATGGAGTTAACCAAGTCTTTAAAATAGGCTTCATTACATGTAATCTCATGGGAAAAAGACATATGGACACAACAATCAACCCAACAACAACCTAGAGGGGTATGCATGCCATTCCAGGTCTTATAGTCATATGCCCAATTACATGTAAAAAACTAAATTTTACAACTACAAAAATAATAATAATTTTTCTACCATTGCTCTGTTTTTTATTTTTTACCCTGCCCTTACAAATGCTACCATCACTTTCTTCCAAAATATTCCAAAGTCTTTACAAAATATTAGTAAACCAAAAAAATACCTTTGCGCTGCAGACACCCATTAATAGTTTCGATCTTCGCCTCCTTTGCGTTGTAGACACCCATTGATAGTTTCGATCTTCACCTCCTGCACAGCTTCTTTCACTGGCTCACCACACTTCCACTGCACTTCCAGAGTAGGATAACTATGAATGATCATGCTCTGTATCCTGGCATGCTCCTGCAACCTTATGGATTCTTTCAAACCCTCGATCTTCAACTCATATTCTATATGACATCTGCACCCACCAAGTGATATCTGCGATCTTAGTATAGAGGAGGACCAACCATCTGCAAAGAAATATGCAGTGACCTCCACGATTTCCATGGCTCAAGCAAAGGGGCATGCATGCTTCCAACAACCTGCATGTGGTTCTTGACACACAGAGCTCACTTGTTAAGCCCACAGTATCCCATGCAGTTGAGATCATTGAGTCATACCCTTCTCTAATGAAAGCACCGACATTGGTAGTCCATGGAGTCGACAAAAAAATAGGTTTAATTCATGGCACCAAACCAACATAATCTTATAGAGTATCGAATCCATGCACATATGCCTTGTCAAAGGATAGATCGAGCAACCCAGTTCGCAACCTCCACCAGACTATGTATCTGATCTCTTCACCATGGCTTGACTCTTAGTCTTAGGATATCCAATCGAAAAACGTCCTAGGAAGTGTGCCAACCGGGCATCAAGGGTGGCTTTACACTGCTTCCTGGAATGTAGCAGAACATGCAGGCGCCGATTCATACTCTTCATCATCCTCATGCCAAAACAACACACATTTTTCCAGAGCAAGGCTCCTGCCTGCTCACGTCTACGCATTCCTGCTACTCCCTACACATGCGGCTGGCGCCCTTTATTCTATGGACTCCTCTCGGGCTCAGCGGCTCTTGGATGGCAAGGCTGCTCCTCTTCTAGTGACAGGCTCTTAAATGGGACTCTCCACCTCCGAAAAAGATGATGGTCCTCTCGAGCTCTCTCTCTAGATCCAGTTACACCTTTAGGCTCTGATACCAGTTGTTGGGCATTAAGTCCACATATATTATAAATATGTAACTACAGAAAACAAGAATGTATAGCATATTTACACAGAACAACAATCACACAAGAGACACATAAATTTACATGGTTCACCCACTGAATGTGGGATACATCCATGGGACAAGGGCAGGCAGTCTTAATTCATCATCTACAATAGTTTACAAACTATCCGAGAGAGGGCTTAAAGCCCTAGCTCAATATCCGCCTCAATGGGCCACATATTTAAGCAAACCTTTAGTTACACATAAATGATTATACCGTTGGTGAAACCACCGTGAACCAACTTGACCTAAACCGTCAATTGGTTGTCACATTCCAATAGTTCCTCCAATGATTTGACATTGCCATCCTTGAAACTCTGTGATTCTTCCTGTAGGATTCTTTCCATTTCCATCATTTCCGATGGAGTTGATGTCTTATGATTTGTATCTAATTCAATCAACATATTCTATTCCTTATGTGTTCTATCTACCACCCCATGTGGACTTGTCACTTATTCCATAATTGTAGATTCTACTAGTTTATAACTTATTATAATAGTCCTATCTTATACATGTTTCCTGTAAGCATCACATTTTATCAGTTGCATTTAAATTTTCAGTGGCATGGTTGAGACCATAAGGTCCAAGTGTCGAAAACTTAAGCTTTGATACCATTTTGTGATGATTAAAAGAGTGGACAAAATGAGAATATAGAATATGCAGGGAGCTCATTGAACATAGCCTACACTCCGAGAACAATTATGCCCACGGTAAAGTTCTCAGCAAAAAAAGGAACATTTAAATGAACAAGTGAATTACAGGCATCAAACAGAATAATCTAAACTGCTCTTTGAATCTGACTCTTCACAACAAATTCATTCAAATATGAGAAGGAAATAAAGCATTCACATGAATTTAACACCTCATGAGAAAGACACAGAATCTGAAGCTATTAGCACATGAATCTCTTTGATATTAAACAGTCTCGTAATCTAGTATTTACAGCTCAAGAGAAAGAAAAGTATGCAAGTTATTCACATAAAAAATCAACACACCCTCTTCCTTCTAAAAAAGAAGAAAATCCCCCAACTTTTGCATTTCTCGATGCTGTCTTTTATAATTGATTTGAATGTTGAATAGTTTCCAAGAAATTTTGATATGATGCTGATCTTGTGCCTCGATTTTCCTGCTGCTTCCTGAATATATGGATCGATCCTTCTAAATCTAGATGTGATTTTATGATTGCTGACTTAGAAATGTGGGATTGATTCAACTTTTCTCTTGATCCTTATCCTCCTTCTAATATGGATTTCATATGCCCTCAGTTCCCACATGTAGAAGTAACAATCTCTCCACAAATTGCTTTGATTTTCCTTGAGTTATGAATCATTCAATCCAATGATATATTTGAAGTGCTCAATTGATAACATTTAAACTCGAAAAAATCTATTGTTAATGTCGATTTTCTGAATGAAAATATGGAATTGTTCAACTCTTTTGACCCAAAATATTTGCTTGACATGTTCATTGCTCCATCAAATCTAGGATTAACGATTTTCTTTAAAAGGTCTCAACTAAAATTTGAAGATATTTGGAATGATCTTGATGCTCTGCCACCTTCCAACGATTTCTTGAGGTTATCTAAAGCCTAGCTTGAGTTAATATATAAGGGAAAGTAGGATGGCAAAGTGCGCAGGTATTTCCCATGAGATGTTGCAGTTGTTTCTATGAACATTCCACGCACTAAACCCGACTAGACCAAAAATTGGATAGTATTTGGTGTAGGGACTGAAATTTTGTTAAGAAAATGCCAGAGAATTTGATGAGACAAGAATGCCTTGTAGCACCAGGAGATAGGATGACATGGCAGAGAGATGTACCTGGAACTAATGTGGTGCTATCAGGATGATTCATGGAGATGGATGAAACACCGAATGAAATGTTGTTGGCCACCCACGCTCGTGAAGGTTATTTCGGCCTGCCAACTCCTGTAAAAAATTCATTACACATATCTTGAGAGCTGGAGATACCAACATAAGCAATTTATGGAAATAACAACAAATAATGCATACGCTGAGGCTATTTAGTTTATATACCAGTTGGTGCAAGGAGGAAATGTGCCCTAAGCAGGCATAGACTGGATCTCGTAGTTGATCATGTGCCTTGTAGGATGTGTGACAACTGTTTGGCAGCGCTGGATTATGAGAATATATAGCAAATATTTCTAGACAATGCTCGCCCCAAAAATCTTATGAACTGTTGCAAAATGCTCACCACCTTCATCATAGCCTTAGTATGGAGAGAACAACATCCTTTCACCCATTTCCTTCTAAGAAACTTGCAAGCCCTGAAGGCGCTCCTCCAATGCACAAGATTTGAACTACCGAGTCCCGACGGTGAGTTTTCTGAGGTATCCTTGATGGATCTTCTGCCATGGCGAAGAATGGAGGAAATTGGTGAGGAATCGTCCTTTGGTAACTTTCGTGAAATTCAAATTCGCTTTTTTGAACACCGTGTCTGAACATTGAAGGGACAGGATATATATATTATGCATTATATGCATGGACTTGGTATATGACATACATTAGATGATGTACTTTTCCTTATCACCAAGATGATGTACATGTATCTACGCACATTTCAAACAACCTTCCTCAAACCTATTTTCATATTAGTAACAAGAAATTATGTGAATTTAAACTACTTTAGGTAAAGCAATCGTATTCCAAATAACACCATTAAACACATGATAAATGACAAGTATTTGTGGGGTAGGGAATAATTTCAATATTATTGATGTGAAAAATGAAACATTACATTAGTGTGAATACATGATTTCCATCTATTGTATCTCCTTCACTAGAGCTCTTGGCCCTTTATCATTTGCCACATGATTTAATCCTTTGTTGATGGTGATCTACAGTCTCTTGTGTTCTTGGAGATATGGATTGAGTGATCCTTGGGCTTACACTCAATATTCCTATGCATATAAAGAAGTAAGAAGAAACTTCCTCTCAACAATAAATATGTGAGCTTCATAATACTATTTATTTCTTTGAATTCTCCTAATGCTTGGTTGCTTGATATCACTCTTCTCTATTTCCATCTCTTATCCATGGATCTTTCAGTTATTGGCCAGGGAAGTGACAAGGTTGAGGTCAATAGTGCATGCATATTGTAGAAAGGTTTTCTTACATCATCTTTCATCATGGATTTTCTCATTCCCAAGCTCTCTTCCCTAATTTATTCCTTTTGGTATATGGTTGTGGTTATTGTATATAACACATATGGATGGTAGTGGTTACTCTTTAGAAGAACCACAATTCCTATGCTTTTCATTAGGGAAAAGAGCATCCACTTATCTATAAGCATGTAAACAATTGATTTTGATCTAGTATTTTTCACATGTTTCATTGATTCTAACTAGGAGTACCTTGTATTTGTGTTCCTCACATCAAGGGTGTAAAATATCCATATTACACTTCAACCATCCTAAGTCTACACCCAATATCCATATCCACCTCTCTCCATGCTAGTGCTTGCATCTGGGGAAATGTCCATAAGTTGTCTATGTCTTAGTCAAGTATTTCATCTTGCAATCATCATACTTTTCGTAAAATCGGTATCATATTCACCATGTTAAAAAATTTAGTACCTTGATGTTATGGATCCTTGGATCCATTACAATAGTCAACTAGCCGGTTAACTTTATAATGGTACCATAATTCTTGTAGGTAAAACTATAATCCATATGATATAATTTACAATTAATCATTAATGCCAAATTGAACATGTACATCTTCATAACATGTGTTGCAAGCACTTATACATGATTGAAACTGCAATAACAAACGATCATCATAAGTATAAAATCATGATGGAAACACTCCATTATCATCATGATCATGTGTTGATAAATCATAAACCATCAATATATACTCTTAAGGGTTAAATAAGCCATGATGTTCACATATCTAAGTAAACAACAATCTCTCTTAGTCACATTACAATATTGCACTAGAGAATATCATGTCATGGATAACTTTGCCCAGTTCTATTTACAGTTGTACTCATGCCATTGACTATCTTCTTAAGATGATTTCATGCATAGTCCATCATATTCATCAAACTCAAGTATAATATACACAAATTATAAAAGAGTAATACACACGTGACACAATAACTTGATGAATATGCCTTTCTCATTCAGAATTTAACTATACATACATGGAAGAAATTATATTCTACTATGCCTTTGGCCTGCTTATCATCACTTGGACATTATCTCCTACCTCTATCCACTCCTAGCCTAGTAGGCTTACCAAAACCTATCTTCTACAAGACTAAACCTCTAGTCCCTTAAACAAAATCCTACAAATCAACACTTGCTAGGACAACCCTAAACACTTGCTCGGTCTAGGGTTTTGCAGAGTTGACCCACCAATGCCAGATTTGCATTGAGGTGCACTGGGAAAAAAAACTAGTTTAGGAAATGACTGTACAATGGAGTCATTGGGACACGAGGACACGAGAGAGAGGGCCTCGTAGGGGTAATGGCATGATAGGAGACCAACGGATTCAACGGTTCGTCGATCTGACCTCCAGTTGCCGAGATATGTCAAGCCCTAGGTTGCATGAAAATGTCGTTCAAGGACACTAGGTCAATCTTGGTCCGGGAGCAAAAAACCAAACGGAGCAACGAAAGTGCGTGCCGTCGGCTCCTGCAAGTGTGCATGGGCAATGCCGACATGGGTAGACCACCAACACTTGCTCAGTCTAGGGTTTTGCAAAGTTGACCCACCAATGCCAGATTTGCATTGAGGTGCACTGGGCAAAAAACTAGTTTAGGAAATGTTCGTTACAATCGATATTACAACTTACTTCATTGCGTTAGTAGAATTACACGGAATGATAAATAGATTAGAACTAAAAGGAAAATAACTATAACAAAACAACACATCCACACAAATAACACAATATATACCCTACAAAAACCCACCATGGGGAAAAACCTAGCCGTCGATGAGGACTATTGCTTGCTCTTTTCTACTCCAATATGCAATGCAAATACAAAGGAAGTGGTACTCACTATGTAGTTACCTCTAATAATGTGGCCTACATAACTACTACATGATCTCCTACTTCTTCTGTTATGATCTAATATACACTCCCTTATTGTTTCTCAGTTATGAAACAATACAATGACATCATCAAAATGGAACACCTTCTCTTAATGGCATGGTATTTAACATAGCCTGATAGTTGCCTAGGGTTAATTTTAGGGTTTGTACATGCCACAACTATAAATTAGGCTTAGGGTTTTGGACACTCTAGAATGTTATTGAAAGTCCACGTGTGACTAGCTTAGATGTGCGGATAGTGAGAGTTGACATGGAATCTACTTGGTACCATGGTGGTCAGCTAATGAAGTCCATTTACAAGAGGCATAACTTCCTCATACAAACTTTGATTGAGCCAATCCTTGAATCGTTGGAAAGGCATCGAAGTGTAGAACAATGTTGATGGGGTTGGGATCTATGATCCCAAAATTTTTACCCCCAAAAGCATAATTTAAGACCTCAAATGAGCCTAGAAGTTTCTATACCCCAAATATGCAAAGTAAGACCTACCCCTAAAATGGGCTCTATAAGCCAAGTCATCCAATTGTTCCACCTAGAAACCACCGAAGTAGAATCATGGAAATTTTTATATGATCTGGTTTGGATCACATAAAGTGAAACAATCCAATTTCTAAGAGAACTTCCTCATCACAAAATTAGTTAGTAACCAAGTTGAAATGAAACATGGTTTAAATGTACAACAATAGGGGTGTATAGTTGTAGGTGGTTTCTATTTGAAGAGAAAGGGGTACTTCTAAGGTATGATTTGACCCAAGTGAGGAAAAAATGAATGTTTTTCTCTCTCACACATTTTGGGTACTTCCAATAAAGCCTTAAAATGTACGTCTTAAGGGGGGTGGGCCCTTTGTTCCAACTATAAAACCTTTGGAAGTTTCAGGTAGCTAAGGGCCAACGAAATAAGTCACTTCCAATCCCTTAAAATTTTATTTCATTTCTTTTGGGTAAATAATTGAGTTTTCATGGACAACCCTTATAAATTAAACATGAATTGAGTAGTCCACCAACTAAAACATATCTAAAATCAGAGGCTCCAAAGTAACTGAGAATAGTTTACAAGTTGTCGAGATAATATGTGCTTCCCATAAGTTGTTATATAAGAAAATATAAGTGGAAATAAACATTACAAATGATATAATAGTCCATGATCTATAATTTTCATGCCCACAAATACCAAGAGAAACAAGAAACAAGAAAATAGTCCACAATCATTCATAGTTCTACAAGTGCATAAACACATTTTCTAATAACAAAGTCTTTATTAACATATCAAGATAGACTACAATGCAAAAAATAAAGCCCTTTATTTGAATGCAAGGGTTAGAATTAATAGTTTACCTTAAGACTCTTGGCCTTCCAACTTCCCAACTCTTGAACTACCTTTGACTGTCCATCCTTTCACAAGTTTTGTCTTTGTCCTCATGTTGACTTTTCAACCTTATCGTGAGAATAGTATTAAATTAACGTGTTATTCACAAATTTAATTCATTTGTCATTTTAAAAGATAGGTTCCACACCATATACTTGATCAAAATCCAATTGAATGAGGAAAAACATAGAAGTTATTCATCTTGCATTACGTTGAAAAATAAAAACAATCAACCTCTTGTTCACTTATCATAACAATGCATTCTATGCCTAAGTATGATAAAGTGTTTTCCCACTTAAAAACATTGTTGATTAGCTAAAAAAATACCGCCATTGAACTATTCATACGAGCAACCATGGATTTAAACCTAACAAATCATTTTATGTGATGCATGCATTTCAAAACATAGATTTCACCTAACAACTTCTAGGCATCAAATAGTGGTCCTCCACAATCTTCTTTACCTCCATATTATGAGAGAAATAATTTGTGATAACAATTAGCTTGAGACATCTTCTAGCTTCTACATATCCTAACTATAAAAAAATCTTAGCAGTAAAATCATAATTTAAATGTTTTCTCCACATTGCCCACAAATTTCCGAATTTCAACAGCTAGAATGAACTTTAGAATAGGCGCAGTTGATGGCCTACCTTCCTCCACTTGTACAAACCCTGGCCTACCTTACTCCACATGTGATTTGAAATAATTGAATGAAAATTTTAAAATTGAAAACCTCGAATTTTTGACAGTCCGATCGAACCTGCAGGTTGATCATGAGCCAGCTGCAGCCATATCCTGGAGATCTCATCGTACACAGTCTCACTGCCGCCATATCCTCAAGGTTCAACGCCCATCTACCTGCATTCAACGCCCATCTACCTGCATTCAAGGCAGTGCAGTCCATTGCAAAATGCCAAGAGACCTAATCCTCATTCTCGTCCTGCAAATTCCTATAGCTGGAGCTGCTGAAACATTGTTCTTGTCCTCTGCAAATTAGAACCTGAATCCTATTGCGAGCAGCTGGAGCGGCTGAATCGTCCTCCTGTAAATTAGAACTTTAGGTACTCCTCATCCTACAAATTCCTATCATTCTCATCCATTTAGTTTAGTATCTGGATTTTGTACAAGGCCCATGGGGTATGGGTATTTTTGTGCCTTCTTCAAGTTATAAGAGGTTGCATATTTCAGTTACTAGAAATATCTACGAGTCTGTTGTATGCTTGAAAATCTTGATCTGAACATTCCCATATAAATTTCGTAGCAACGTTTTGTAGTTTGTATGTTCTTATTTCAAACTTTATCAGTTTTTAGAGGTTTGTACTAGTTCTTATACTTTGTAGTGGTTGTTATACCGTAGCATGGATTTATATTTAGTGTACCTGACTATTGCTCAAGGGACGCTCCCTCCAGTCACTCATCCTAGTACTTTTGTTTAAAGCACTTCCCAGCACAGTCTTTGCAAGGTCGGAAAGCCCCCCTGGAACAGATGGAAAAACCTTTTGAAGGTCTAATTTAGGTGCTTCATAGTAGCGAAAACACTCTAGCTCTCCATAGGAATCAGAAAGACGCTTCAGGTCAGAGTGCAAAGCATACCCTAACTTCAAAATGCTAGTTGAATGAAATACAGCTTTAAGGCACAAGTCCAGTGCACCTGGTTCTTTGTTAAATAAATTCACCATCGCAAATATAAAAACCTTTTTTGCAGTAGCAATCTCTGATATCGAAACCTACAGAATTAAAGGTAATTCAAGGTTCCAAAAAAATAAAAGACAAATCATCCTTGGTTAATCGAGACGATGGAAGGGATGATTTTCCATAACTTGATTGCAATTATCTTTTTGAGGATCTTGTATTAAACGTTGTAGAGGGAGATGGGCCTAAATCTATCTACAGATGTCAGGTGTATCTCTTTTGAAATGAGCACCAGAAAGGAAGAGTTAATAGCACCCTCGTCCTTTAGCTTCCTCTAAAGGCCCTTTTTTATGATATTCAACTTAGTTGGTAACAATGAATGGTAAAATCATGAGGGATTGGCACGGGGGGGTCAGTTAGTAGGCAATATCCTATCACGTCCATTCATATTGGGGAATAGAATATGATACATAAATGAGAAAATATATTGCCCTGTATTAAGGGGCCAAGGGGGTTAAATAATGTTTCATAGCAATACAAATATTTAGGGTATATTTTATTACATTTCATGCAGAAGCGACTGTAAGGGTATATTTAACTTGTATTTGCACCACTCACAAGTCAAAAATACAAATAGAAATAAGCAAGTAAATATATTAAAAATATAAAGAAATTCATTGAGAGGAAGTGATTATTAGGGATTAAAGAAAGAGGAAACTAAGTACATTAAAATTTAACATGTGGTTTATATCTAGTGGTTTATAAAAGATAAAAAAAGAAAAATATTGAAAAAAATATTATTAAGTATTAATTAAAATATTATTGAATTTATGATAACTAAATTGATATTAAAGCTAAATAAGATTAAAATTTGATATTAATATATATACAATCCATAAAAGTAAATAGGATTAAAATTTGGTATTAATACATATTAAACAAAGAATAAAGTAAACAATCACATCAAAAAATATATGTAAAAATATAAATAAATAATTGCATAGAAAAGAAAGTAAATACAAAGAACTTTACAAAGAAGAAAGTAAAAGTAATACATTAATATGTGGTGAATTGAAAATAAAAAATATATAGAAAAAATCATTATTAAATCATTATTAAAATTTATCTCAATAAAATTGGTGAGATGAAATAAAATTAAAATGAGTTATTAATATAGATAAAAAATAAATAAACAAAAAAGAATTAGTAATATTAGAATTTGATATTAATACATGTAAAAAAACACTTTAAAAATATAAATAAACAAATAAATATATTAAAAATGTAAATAAGTATATATTAAAAGGAAAGTGAGTATATGCCGTAGTATATGCCGCAAATATAATAAGAGTATAGTTCCAAAAAAAATAGGACCCAGATATTAATTCTCTGCAGTTTGCTTATTTAATATCAGCAGCTACCAAAAAAGCATCCGCAGATGCTGTAGTATATGCCGCAAATATAATAAGAGTATATATAAAGTCCAACAAGAAGTTGAACACAGGATATTTTAAGCATCTGCACACATACACTAAGAGTCATATAAAAAATATATACCGCATACATCCAGCAAAAAACATAAATGTACGAACAAAAAAGGTAACAATCATCATGTCCAATGAAGCTGTTGTGACCCATGAGAAATAAGTATATCATCCCGCCATTCCTGCCACATGATGACCCCCGCCTGAGAGTGGAGAGCCCGCTTAGAAAGCATATCCGCCTCCAGATTCTCCTCCCTATAGATATGTTCAAAATGAATGTGCTCAAATTCAAGAATGAGCTTCCTCGCCGCTTCCAGCCAATGTGAGAGTATAAGAACATTGAGTGGAGAGGTGCCCCGAGCCCAGGAGATAATAGCTGAAGAGTCACCAAAAGTAACAAGAGAAGTGATCTCCCTCAGACAGGCCCAATACAATAATAGCCAAAGGGCACATATCTCACTTCTAGTATTTGTTCCATTACCCAAATTTAACCAAAGGTGCACAGAGATGGAGTTGGAAATATGTAAAATTGCGCCCGACCCACCCGAGCCATTCCGGCATACAGCAGCCCCTTCAAAGAAACCACAAGGAAAAACCAGGCACAAACCAGGATTGGAGGAGTCAATCGATTTTTCAGATTCCGTGATTTCTTACCCACAACAGAACCAATAGTGGTTTTATATTCCTTGTAAGCAGCAATGGTCTTATAAAATAAACTAGCTTGGTAAGGTTTCACATCTTCAAATATACAATTGTTGCGGGCTCTCCAAACCTCCCAGATCATAAAGTATGGGAGCACCGCACAGTCTGTGGTATGATGAGACCAAGCTTCCAGAGAATCACAAGCATTTTGTGCAATATGTTCCCATAGATCTTGTATGAATAGGAAAGACATAAATAGATGATCAACAGTCTCCTCCAGTGTGCAGCATAGGGGGCACCAACCCGGACCAATGAAGCCACGTCGACAAAGGTTGTCCCAAGTGAGAACCCTGTTCGATATCGCAAGCCAGATGAAGCACTTTATCTTGAGAGGCATACTCATCTTCCAGATAGCCTTCTTCCACCATCCAACCTCAAAGTGGGACTCAGCAAACATCGCATCATATGCCAATTTCGCAGTGACCCTGCCACAAGACACATCCCACGACCAAGACAGCCTGTCGGCTGAGTTTGATAATTGCAAGTTTGATTGATAAAAAGACCTGATATAATCATTCCATTCAATGCCCATAGAACCAGATAAACCCAGCTATGAAGATGTGATCCACAGGGATCGGCCATCCTTGTATTGACCAACCGCATGAGATAGGGTGCAATAACCATTAGATGTGAGATGAGTCCTCAGTTCCATCGAGAGGGTATGTCCCGAAGGGTCCCCCGCGATCGGATCAAGTCCCAATTTGATGTCACAGCCATTTCCAGGGTTCCAAGCAATCCATTGTCAAATAATCTTGAACGATCCCATCAATCCGTTCCAAAAATTTGACACCTCCACTATTGTAAGCCGGTCCAGGCGAAGCCAGTTCGCAACAGAGATATTTTTCAAATACTTAGCCCTAATAATCTTGCCCCAAACAGACTTATCGAAGAGGGCACGACAAAGACTTTTAGCATGCAGGGCCTTTACAAATAGATCCATCTCCTTAATATTCCATCTCCCCAATTTCCAGGGATGAGCCAAAACAGACCATTTTATAAGGTGAAATTTTGCATGTGCACCACCCCCAGACCATAAAAAATTATACAGCTTCCTGCGAATCAGACATAGGATGGATCTTGGGATTTTGCATAGTGTGAACCAGTACACTCCCAAATTTTGCAATACAGCTTTTGCCAGCATTAGTCTGCCACCCAATGATAAATGACGGTAACTCCAGTGACTAATACGTCCTTCAAATCGTCTAATGAGCCAAGACCAATCATTCACTAGGTAATTCGCAGGCTTCAAGAAGAAGCCAAGGTACTTGGTTCCGACTTCCATCTCCATAAATTTTAGTGGGAGAACAGAGCTAATCACAACTTCAACATCCATCTCGAGAGAGTATTTTAAAAACTGAGATTTAATGTAACTAATAATCATACCAGTTACAGAACAGAACAAATCAAGAATCCTCCTATATTGAACCCACTCATCAAGGATACCTTTACCAAATAACATAGCAAACCTTGACTATGCCATTTTGTAAATGAGTGTAGAAACGACATATATTCTCAAAGATCATAACTAGGACCATTATAGACATTATATTTGCAATGTGTTTTTAACCATTTTTTCAATAATGAATCTAATTTTTGTTGTATATTTGGGAGCTTATTTTTGTATTAATGTTATCTATTCGGTTTTTACTGTATTTTTAAAATTGGAATGTTATCTATTCTCCATATTTGACTGATTCACACGACGAATAATCCAGTGGAACATTTTCTCAAAACCCTGGGTACATTTACGCAATGCGTCCAGACTAAATTATCTGATTATTTTCAAAGTTCTGTGAATATTAGCGCTTCTAAAACACCAAGTAGCAAAGTTGGGGACGATTCGACAATTTGGCCGTTGAGAAGGGAAATCTACATGTACAATGTGTTTTTAACCATTTTTTCAATAATGAATCTAATTTTTGTTGTATATTTGGGAGCTTATTTTTGTATTAATGTTATCTATTCGGTTTTTACTGTATTTTTAAAATTGGAATGTTATCTATTCTCCATATTTGACTGATTCACACGACGAATAATCCAGTGGAACATTTTCTCAAAACCCTGGGTACATTTACGCAATGCGTCCAGACTAAATTATCTGATTATTTTCAAATTTCTGTGAATATTAGCGCTTCTAAAACACCAAGTAGCAAAGTTGGGGACGATTCGACAATTTGGCCGTTGAGAAGGGAAATCTACATGTACAATGTGTTTTTAACCATTTTTTCAATAATGAATCTAATTTTTGTTGTATATTTGGGAGCTTATTTTTGTATTAATGTTATCTATTCGGTTTTTACTGTATTTTTAAAATTGGAATGTTATCTATTCTCCATATTTGACTGATTCACACGACGAATAATCCAGTGGAACATTTTCTCAAAACCCTGGGTACATTTACGCAATGCGTCCATACTAAATTATCCGATTATTTTCAAAGTTCTGTGAATATTAGCGCTTCTAAAACACCAAGTAGCAAAGTTGGGGACGATTTGACAATTTGGCCATTGAGAAGGGAAATCTACATGTACATATGTATGAGAATATTGAAAACACAAGAGGCGGCCTTTTTGATATCTAGTCATAATCAAGCATTGAATTCTCGGTACTGTTTAGACGTGTGATAATTTTGAAAACACAAGAGCTACTTAACCATGGCGGCCTTTTTATATCTTGTCATGATCCAGCATTGAATTCTGAATTCTCAGTACTGTTTAGACGTGTGAGAATATTGAAAACACAAGAGCTGGCGGCCTTTTTGATATCTTGTCATGATCCAACATTGAATTCTGGATACTGTTTGGGTGAACAAGTAGATATCTTATTAAAGGTCTTGGCTTGGGGATCAACGCATGATAATTATGGTTTATCCAACTGTATACTACAATACCGTATACAATTATGCACCGACTAGAAATATAATTCTCTGCAGTTTGCTTATTTAACGTTTTTGCTTGTCAAATTTTTATGCTTTGATCCCAGCCTCCCACGAGACTTACTATGGAAATGATGTAAACCCTAAGCGACTGTAAGGCGATGAGAGAATTCTCAGGGATATACTTAATGAGCTTGATATCACCTCAAGCATTCACTATCTTGCAGGTAACATTATCATATGTTAATTTCATTTTTAAATCCCATTGAAAATTTTTATAGTGACATCTCTAGGCCTCACCTTTGAATATAATATAGCCATTGAAAATGTGTTTCAGGATGTCGCTAGGTTGAAGCTTGTCATATTGTGTTTATGACTAGAATATGTAAATCGCGACTTTGAAATATTGGGAGATGTAACTCAAATCCGGTATGTTAATTACATCCAAATTTACATTCTGTAATGAACAATATTACAAAATATATATATGTTTGAGTTTTATATTATTTAGTTTATGCAAACTTTAAACCCTACCTGGGTGGAATCAAATACAATGGAACTGTGGCTTTTTTTAGTTATGCATATGTGCTTATGATACCCAAGAATAGTTTATCCAGTAGCTATAGTTTATCCAGTAACTTCCAAAGTTAGAATATTCCCAAGTCTGAATTATTGTTGAACAAAGTATAGAAACTAGTACTATCGTCTAAACTAAAACATATTAAAAACTGAGATGAAAAGACATTCTTCCTAAAAGCAAAAACAACTACAGAGTCAATCATCATATACACTGGAGACACCGCAGACACTGCTCCTTGCTATGATTATTTTCATTCTACCATTTCTGTAACGTCGCGTATGTGATACTCTACAACCATACAATTCTATTTTTTTAGAAGATTGGTCTCGAAAACTTTGGTGACTAAACACTGGATCCTGTATATATTGATAGTGCTGTCATTAGGGTTTTTAAATTATGTTCTTTGAAAGGGTATTTCTCTATACCATGTTCTGTAAGGGACGTTTTAACACACCGTCATAGAAGATAGAATTTGCCTAATGCTCTTAGTAGACTCGACGGCATGCAAGTCTATCCGTTTCTAGTCTAGTTTGGCCGCAGGTTAAAAGAAAAGCAGAGCGTAAAAGTTCAACGATTTTACTTTAGAGTACATTTTTTTTTAGGTGCGAATTTACAAAATTTGGAAAGAAAATTTTAAAATTTCATATGACAGTGTTAAATTTGTATAATTTGGTGTTTTTTAAGTTATTTGTATAATTTGGTGTTTTTTAAGTTATTTGTATAATTTGGTGTTTTTTAAGTTATTGAGGATATTGAATTTTTCTATATATATTTAGAAAAATGATTTGAATAATACAAATTTGAGATTTATTGAAAAAATGGTCACATTTCTACCAAAAACTGTTTTGGCAATATTTATTTTTGTTAAAATAACTATTTCCATTGTTCAAATTGTAATTTTAACTTCAGAAATATATTTAACATCCTCAATCACCAGTGAAGCACCCTAAAAATACAACTTCAATAACCTAAAAAATACAATTTCAACCATTCAAATAATCAATTGTTTAACTAGTTAGCTTCTCGATGTAAGTTAAGTGGATATAGATATAGGGTATTTGTCTTCCAAGGAGAAAAAGATATAGGGTATTTGACTTAAAAGTTGATTTTTCTGCATGATAGTTGGATGGACAGAATCAACCAGTAAAATAAGTCCAAAATATCTGTTAGTGGAAATTTAATTTCACCGTTGACTTTGTTGCATGTCATTGGAAAGACTAAATAGCAATCAAAATAAGTTCAAAGTTTTGATTTTGGTTTACTTCATGTAAACATGTATGTGTGTGGTGTGGTTGACAAGGTTGACAACCTAAATTTGTTAATTCAAATCCAATGTAATGTAACTAAAGCATGGTAATTTTAGTTAAAAGGACTTATTATTAGTCCATGTCAAGAGCACCAAGGATTCTTCAAATCGATTTTGGCCATTTTTAATACTTTTGCATATTTTACAAAGCATTATAACTAAAGTTTTAAGAAGAAGTTACGTTTGAGCCATTTAATTTCTTTGAGGTCTTATTTGGCTTGATATTGAGGCAAGCCAAAACTTAGCTTATTAATTCGCTTGTCAAAAGTTAACTTATTCATCTGCTCGGTTTCCACTCCATGATTTAACATTTAACTTATTCATCTACTCGGTTTCAACCCCATGATTTAATATTGCCTCTAATGTTGCATGATGTACACATGTCACACCAAGGAAATAGGCATATGCCAAAGCCGTATCATCCACTTGGCACCTGCAGCAAACACTCTAGCATCCAACTGGTACTTGTTTTCGATCGATCCTCATTCAGCCTGGGGCTAGCTCCATTGTTGGCTCAAGGAATCATTGCACACAATAATGGAATCTAGTAGTGAGGTATCTAATAACTAATCAATTAAATGTTTGGATATTGTGATCATAGAAAATTAATTAAAGGAAAATTCTTTCACAAGCTCCAAATTGCAAGAAGATAGAATTTGAATCGTGAAGAAAAATGTTACAAGATTCTAGCATCTCTTATTGCTATTGCTTATTTTATGTTTCATACACTGTCAAATTCAATTTCGTGATATGTAATATGTTTTCAACAACACTGTTGAGGTGCTCGGTCTAGCAGCTCTCTCAGGCTTGTGGAAAAATTGTGTATCTTTAATATTTATTATTTTTACTTTCCAATTGTTCCCAGAATTCCTCACCGTAGGTAACAACCCCGACCCAAGGGTATGTCTACGAATTTCATCCCATTGGACGCTATAAAAACAATATTTAATTTACCTAGTCCTACACATAAGTATTTTTGGCAGTCGACTAGTCAATAGTCATTGGCTCGACTATAGATAACTGTAAAAAGATTCACAGAGGTTCTCTAAACTTAGTTTTCCTTACGTCCAAGGTTAGACCCAATACCACACTAGACAGCTATAGAAGAATTTCTTTGCTATGTTTTCATTAGCTATGTATAGTCATCTTGATGGCATCCTAGTTGAGACATAGCAGCTTAATTATTGGGGTCTGCTTTTTGTGGAGATAAAGATTATTTTCCAGTTTGGATATTACTCTATCTTTCTGTGAGCGCACAGAACTAAATTAATTTGTTATGTTCCTAGCTTATAAGTGATATCCTAGAGCTAGTGTTTGCGGTATAATAATTAGAAAATGAATGTATATTTTCAATTTGCAAGTAATCAATTAAGTGATAAAACTATTGTCTTTTTGCACAACGTTTATTTATTATCACATCAAGCAAGATGACTGTATGGATAGTTGTCAGTTGCCAGTGGCCACCTACATCTGCATAGCAAATATTGACATTGTTTTACAAGCTGGAAAATACATTTTGTGACAACTCTTGTATTAAATGTTTGATTGCAAATTGGAAAATACTTGTCTGTTTGTCTCATAGACAGGTATTAAGTTAGGCCTCCCACCATAATTTATGGGTTGGGTATGGATGCAAATCTGAATTGGGTTTCTAGTATTTGTCGCGCCTGTATATATAACACTGGATATATTCATTGTTCCTGAAGGTTATTAAAATTTAAAACCACAAATGAATTTAAAAACACTCCAGCTCAATTTCTTCTATACAAAAGGGGCAGCGAAGATATTGAGGAACAAGTGATGGTCCTCATTAACAAGCTCTAGGTTCCCAATTCTAAGGTCCCAAAAAGATTTACTGTGAATTAAAGCACTTTATTGCTGGCTCGAAGTGAAGATTACCCTTTCAAATGAATCCGGAGAGGGCATATGGACTAAGTGAATCTGTAATTGAATCAACGTTGATTACAATATTGGGTAAGTCATATGTTTGAAAAGGGAGCTCAAGTACTCAATAAATTATGAACCAGGAGGCAGGCTCCTTTCCATCTGAGACTCCTTGCCCGATGCGGACAAGCGGCTTTGCACCTTCTTTCACGAACAAATTTTGCAACTAGTAGCCATGTTAGGATAATCTTTGCGAATTTCCATACCTAGTAATAGGTTTGTTACTTGTGGTTCTGGTTGCTTTAAATTTATAATCAAATCATTGTGAGTTGCCACTCAAGTGTAGTTATGGAAGTGGATGAACTTCTTAAAAATTTATAATGAATTTGTTATCCTTAAACAAGCTCACACAACATTGCATGTATTTCAAAAACGTTGAGAACCAATTTTCGATCTAGTTGGGTTTGGGTATCTAATCTTTGTTTTTACCTAGAGAATATTTGGGTATTGGCTTCCTCCGTTTGTAGATCTTGACGTACTAAACTATTGACATAGCATTGGGAGGGTTGGATGACGTTGTTGCTGCGTGTGCATTGAATTGATAGAGTGTTGATTACATTGATAATTAATAAGCTCTTCATATTGAATGGTTCCATTTGAGTTTCACTGAAAGAGAAAATTAATTTGTAGCTTGTGATTTGTCTTGTTCATAGTCCATTAACCATGATAGATTAGAGTGGGAACAAAAAAAATTCGTAGTAGAACTCTTTACCCACACAATATGTGCAGTTTTGAAGAGCTGGGTAAACATGCACTTGAAGTTGTTTTTTTGTTTTGCTTTTAAATGGTGAAACTTAGGACATATATTTATATTATGCATCACGTATGTGGCGGATCAGAACATACATATATTTATATTATGCATGTAGATAGGGTTTGAAGTCACATGTGCAGATTATTCCGGGTCTAGAAAACTGATTGGGGGCAGGCTTTTGTCTTTTACCAAAAACATCTCTCTTGCGATCTGGAAATCATGATTTTTACACGTTTTATTTTACCAAATACATCCCTCGTGCAATCTGGAAATAGTGACTTTTTGCAAGCACATTTTAGAGCCTAAACATCTTCACTCTATCTATCCGAACTATATGAGATTGCGTTGTATGAGATTGTTTTAGGATCTGGTAGTGCCTTGATCGCATTAGTTTTAATGCGAATCTAGAAACCACCTAGGTTACATTTTTTGCCAAGAGTTAACACCGCAAGGAGTTTGGTTGTGTTTTGAAGGATGGTTCTATTTTGGTTGGGTCTAAATGCCTTGCATTATTTCCAGAATCAGTTGTGTATGATTCCCCAATGTTGTGGTTGGTAGGTGGCCAAAGTGGCTCGTAGCTGAATTTTCTCCATAGTATAACATATCATATTTATGAGAAGAGTTTAAATAAACAGTGGGCTAATTATAATATGAAATGAGTTTAGGGCTACTTAGGTTGGCTGGAAATAGTTGTCTATGTTCATGAAAGTATTTTTGAATGATGGGGCATATGTAACTTTGTCTGGTTAACTGTCATTCTAAGTTTTCCGGTTTTCCCCAAGTACTGAACCGGTAATATGAAGATACTGTCATTCTTAAGCTTATGTTTCTCAAAGTGTGGAGCATATCTTTATTCAGGACGTGTTAGATGGATCCTTTCTTCTGGCTTTGATTTCCAGATATATATGATTTCCCCGTTTAGAGTAGTCTAACCGGCTTTGCTTTTCAGATATTTGTACTTCTTTTAATAGAGTAGTCTAAACAAGTGCCATTGCGTTTTCCAGCAGGAATTTGACGGAATTTGAGAGAAGAATTCTTTGAACTTACATAAATCTGAATGACCTGGGTATTTAGATATTCAAAGCTATTGAATATATTTATATATTCAAAACCAAATTTAAAAAGAAAAACCAAAATACTTTCCCCAAAAATAACCAGCATTTAGACTCCTCTTCTAATCAACTGGAATATGGGAATCGAACTAAACCCATCCTCTCTTGTTTTTTCATGGTCAGCAGCATTTTGAAATTGAGTTGTGGATTCAGTAGACTGTATACTGAATGGTTACATAGTTGTTCTTTATGTCAATATTTGACACAGAATTAAGAAAATGAACAGTTTTTTTAATTTTTATTTGTGTATGTGAACTGAATTAAACCCATCTTCGCTAGTTTCACAGAGTCCAGTAGCAATTCGAAACTGAGTTGTTAATTCCGTAGTTTAAATGGTTGTCAAATGCACAGCAATACTGGTATTCTGCAAATGATCTTGATTTGGGTGGTTCCTTCGAGTTGATTTGGAATGACTATATTAATGGTCTATTAGGAGCTGGTATTCATTTAAATAACAGCACTGATAAGCTGGTCTAGAATTATAATTATAGCAGGGATTCTATTACTGCAAAAGATGCTTACGAATGCATCTTTAAATCCACATCTCGCCCGATATCTATGATTGATTGTATTCCTATTTGGCATAAGGCTCTGCCTAGCAAGATCTCTTGTTTCATCTGGCTTTTACTTCATAATAGTATCCTTACATGGGATAATTTGCAGCGGAAGGGGTTCTCTGGTCCTGGTATTTGCTCTCTCTGTTGGTTAGAGGAGGAAACTGTTGATCATCTCTTCTCTTCCTGTTCAGTTTGGAAAACTGTGGCAGGGTATATCTGCGACTTCTTCAATGTTCCAGATTGTCTCATGGGTACTTCTTGAGTTGATCTTATTAAAGATTGGGCTGGAAAGTCTTCCAAGAGCTCTCCACTCTATTTGCTCCCCTACAACATGATGTGGGCTGTATGGAAAGCCCGTAATATGGTGATTTTTGAAGGGAAAAGAAGGAATATTCATGGCATTATCCAGCGTATTATATCAACAGTTCAGGATCGTTATATTGGGACTGTGGTTAAAAAAGGACGCTGCAGAATTATTGGAAATCCACCTGTCAAATATTATCCTTGTGGTTTTATAGACAAAGCCTCCAAGAATATGACAGCTGGTGCAGGCCTGTGTATTTTTCTTAATAGCACTCACTTCCTGGAGTTCGCAGTGGGGGTAGGATATGGCACAAATACCAAAGCAGAGCTGCTCAGTCTCTAAGCTCTCTTACAAATATCCCATATGATAAGGATCCCCTTAGCCCACGTATACGGTGATTCTCAGGTAATCATCATTTGGGCTGAGGGATCGACTGCTCTCTCCCCACCTGCCCTATTTCATTGGTGTCGGGAGACTAAAAAGCTAGCCACTAGCTTCCAGGACCTGTCATTTTCTCACATCTACCGAGAGCACAACCAGACTGCTGACCGACTTTCGAAAAAGGCGCTCTCCTTTCCCCAAGGGAAAGGTGTTTTGATGGAATATATAGAGAATCACCTGGTTTCTAAGGAATTCTTCCAGCTATTTTGAGCATGATTTTGAAAGTTTTTTTTCTGTTGGACTTGAAGTCTTTGTGTATCTGAAGGGCATCTTTTTTCCCTTTCATGTAGATGTCTCATTTGCAAATTATAGTGCGTCTCCTTTGAACGCAGATCAGAGTGTGATTGGCTCTCGGTAGATGTGATTTTGTGGACAGTCCACATCACATGATGAGACAGTTTTCTGATGGGTTATTTTTTGGTATTATGTGCCTTTCCCCCTATCTGGAACTCTGGACGAGTTGTTATGAAATGTCATGCTGAAGCAGCTGTATGTACTAATGGCCTTTGATTCTATTGAATAACAAGGACAGGTTTTTTTCGCTTGAAAAAAAATTCTCCTTTATTTTCAAATATGGTTTTATATTTTTTTTGAAATTTATAGTTTTTGATGTTGTAAATTTAGAATTAGCTTTATTTTAATCTGTATTTTAATGGTATAAATAGATTCAGCATTTTTTAAAAATTTCGAAACATCCAAAAATTCCACTTAACAACTATAATCTAGATTTTGAAAAATTACAATAAAATTTTTTCAAAATAAAAATCATTCTATTTAAACCTAAATAACTATTTTAAATAATTGCCAATCATTTATTTGAATGTTGTATTTCTAAATTTCATTTTGTAAACCTCCATGGTATAATCAACTTTATGAATGTATGTAGGATGTAATATATGGCATTACTTGTACATAAAAATAGCTATCAACTCTATGAATGTATATAAGTATATGGCATTACTTGTACATAAAAATAGTTATCAACTCTATGAATGTATATAAGATGTAATATATAGCATTACTTTATATAAAAATAGCTAAATAGCTAGTGTTTTTTATATTTAATTATTTGATATAAGTTTGTAACTTACAGATAGTTTCAATATATTGTACAGTTTCCATTCAAGTAGTCTTGGCTTCATAGCTTCCAGATTATTGTCTATCAAAGAAGCAAGACCAACTAAGATGAAGATGAAGTTATGGGAAAAAATGGCATCGGCATTGGCATTATCTTTAGTCTTAGCCAAACAAAAAGTAAAGAAGAATGGATTAAAAAGAGGTTGAAAATCTTGGTAAGTTTATAGATTTTTTTTTACTTTTACAATTTTGTTTATAGATTTTTATTTTTATTTTTACAATTTATTTTATTTAGTTTTTTTTACATGGTTTACATGGTTTATTTAGTTGTTTTTCTATTAGGTTGAGTTGCATTATTTTCATTTTAAAAGAAAAGCCTTTTCATTTATATGCAATATCTCATGTGCGCTCAAAACCGTCACTTTCTTTGATGCACACACACACACACAAGAAACTCTCTCGTCACTCACTAAGTTCAAAAATAGCTTAAATCTACTCACTTAATACCTCCATAGGAGGGCACAAAAGAATCTTGTAGTTTAGGTAGGATTTTGGGGCTAGGCATCCAAAAACATAGTTGTTTTCCTTAGGGTGCTATAAAAATCCTTCTAAATCAAGTGGTCGTGTATAGCCACACGGGGCAAGTGAAAGAGCGGCGCCGCGCCATAGGAGGTCAAACCCAAGGTTGTCGGTGTATGTTCTCTCAAGTGGGCTCACCACCACTTGTTGAAAAGGAGACGACCCAATACCGTTCGAGGGATAACTGCTCTTTCTTCACTTGACGAAGGTACTTAGTGACCAACTTAGGATGTCATTCCTTATAGGTGACTGTCGTGGAAGCTGACAGTACCTGAGACAGATTTTGTCACAAGATCAAGGAAAGCTAGCAACTGCTAGATTTCCTTCTAGCATAAGCATTTTCTTCTAGGATAAGAACACATACTTATGCTAGAAGAAAAGCTAACAGTCACTAGCTTTCCAATAGAAAAATCATGTCCATGGTGATTGGTGGTTGCTAGCTTATACCTTGAGCTTGTTCCATGTGATGTATTTTGAAATAAGCACATGGCAAAAGATCAAGGAAAGCTAGCGACTGCTAGCTTTCCTTCTAGCATAAGCATTTCCTTCTAGTATAAACACACATGCTTATGCTAGAAGGAAAGCTAACAGTCGCTAGCTTTCCAATAAAAAACCATGTCCATGGTGATTGGTGGTTGCTAGCTTATACCTTGAGCTTGTGCCATGTGCTCTATTTTGAACGAATGCTAGCTTTCCTTCTAGCATAACACACATGCTTATGTTAGAAGGAAAGCTAGCAGTCGCTAGCGTTCCAATAGAAAAACCTTGGGCATGGTGATTGGTGGTTGCTAGCTTATACCTTGAGCTTGTGCCATGCACTCTATTTTCAAATAAGCACATGGCACAAGATCAAGGAAAGCTAGCGACTGCTAGCTTTCCTTCTAGCATAAGCATTTTCTTCTAGGATAAGAACACATATTTATGCTAGAAGGAAAGCTAGCAGTCGCTAGCTTTCCAATAGAAAAATCATGTCCATAGTGATTGGTGGTTGCTAGCTTATACCTTGAGCTTGTGCCATTTGCTCTATTTTGAAATAAGCACATGGCAAAAGATCAAGGAAAGCTAGCGACTGCTAGCTTTCCTTCTAGCATAAGCATTTCCTTCTAAAATAAACACACATGCTTATACTAGAAGGAAAGCTAACAGTCGCTAGCTTTCAATTAGAAAAACCCTGTCCATGGTGATTGATGGTTGCTAGCTTATACCTTCAGCTTGTGCCATGTGCTCTATTTTAAACGAATGCTACATTTCATTCTAGCATAAACATTTTTTTCTAGCATGTCACACATGCTTATGGTAGAAGGAAAGCTAGCAGTCGCTAGCTTTCCAATAGAAAAACCCTAGGCATGGTGATTGGTGGTTGCTAGCTTATACCTTGAACTTGTGCCATGTACTCTATTTTCAAATAAGCACATGGCACAAGATCAAGGAAAGCCTTGAACTTGTGCCATGTACTCTATTTTCAAGTAAGCACATGGCATAAGATCAAGGAAAGCTAGCGACTGCTAGCTTTCCTTCTAGCATAAGCATTTACTTATAGGATAATAACACATACCTATGCTAGAAAGAAAGCTAGCAGTCGCTAGCTTTCCAATAGAAAAATCCTGTCCATGGTGATTGGTGGTTGCTAGATTATACCTTGAGCTTGTGCCATGTGCTCTATTTTGAAATAAGCACATGGCAAAAGATCAAGGAAAGCTAGCGACTGCTAGCTTTCTTTCTAGCATAAGCATTTCCTTCTAGCATTTTTGAGAAGGAAAACTTTTCTTTTTAATGAGTCTCTACTTGTGCTAGATGCAATGGATTTTTATTTATCTCTAAGTATTTAATATGTTTCCATAACACATGACCCTTATTATTCTTGTGCATGTGAATAAAAGACATGTAATAGAATATTGTTTGATAATGCTCATTATTTCATGTATTTTTAAAACAATTTAAACTTATAGTCGACTATTTATTATTGTTTTTAGAAGCTATGGACTCTGGTGCAATGACAATTCCAAGGAATAATTTGAAGAAAAAACGAATTGCAAGTGACACACAAACAACGTCTCCCCCATGTGGTATGGTGGTTTTAAATATTATTCTCTCATTTCTAAATGGTTAGACTAGAAGACTATATGGTAATATTTGTGATTTTTATTTCATTTTATTTATAGTAATAATTGCTTATTATTGTTTTTAGAAGCTGTCGTCTCCAAAGCAAGTAAAATGCCACAATCAGCATTCAAAAAACAAAAGCGTCATTCAACTCAGATTATAAATTCAACAATGGGTTCTAATTTTGAAATGATTAAAAAGTTCAAAACATCTGCTGTATATGAGTATGTCGAAGATTGGTATGTTGAGATTGAAAGTCCCATGAATATGTTTCCAGATATGTATCTATTTGGATCCATGGATGGAAATGATATACAAAGGCTAGGGATAATTGTTAGTTGCTATGCTCTCAATCATAGTCAGATCGATTTTCAAATGGAGGTAATTGAAGAAAATGAAGTGAAATTATTTTCTTGCCAAGTTGATTTCACAAAATTTAGACCAGATTTGATTGATACTAATACAGAATTTCCAGAGTCAATAAAAAAGTCACAGTTTAAGTTGGACAGTTTTGAGAGCTTCAATGAATCTGGTCTAAAGAGTTGTGATGATCTTGTACAACGTATTACCAACGTTATGAAATATCGCTATGTGAGATGTAAGAAAACATCATCCGTGTTTCTTTATTTGCAACAAAGAGGTAAACTACTTGATAAAATACCAGATGATAAACTCGAGGCTCAATTGCTTGCTTTGAGAAGGGTATATTTAGCTGAGCTAGAACAGAGCATTAAAGAAAGTGAGTTCATGCCTACTACAGAGTTTGTAAAATCCCAAAAAGAAGACTCTCAGATAGAGAAGCTTGCTAACCAATGCGATGAAATCCATGAAAATTTTAAGGACAGTTATTTATTTTCAAGCTCTTTTACCATGAAGGTGGATGTTCGAAGATGTGTAGAAGCACCTAAGTTATATAAATTGAGATCACGGGATGATTTAAATGTTCGAGTATTAGTAAAATCATTCCTACAGAAATTTCAAGCATCATTGCCTGATGCTCTTCTGATTCCATTTGACACAAAAGAGTCTGATCCGATTGGAAACCATGTGAAAATCATGAATGAAATGGATATAAATGCCAAGAACATCAATTTTTGGATAGTTGATGGGCAACACACCATTCAAGCAGCAAAATAAATATTATCAAATCCTAAATTCAGTCTATCTGGGGAGGCAAAACAGAAGTACAAAGAACGTAATGCTCGATTCTCAGATCCATTACTTTCTCCCAGTGTGGTGATTCGTATTTGATACCAGTTAAATTCTGCAAACACAGTGTTCTTCAAAAATCCATTCATTGATTCTGTGCGATTTGCAAGACAATTCCTAATTGCCACAAATAAATTAAAGAAACAAAAATGTGGGAATTCTAAGACGGCTGAAGACAAGGTATGCAAATTTTTTTTTTTTGCACTTAGTTTATATTGTTATAAATAAATTCATGTCTATTTTATTTTTGATATCACATTCTTACTAATTTATATTTGTTATTTTTTAACAGGTTGATGATGAAATGTTGTGCTTTTTCTTCGATTGTCCACTAACAAACTTTGCTGAAAAAAAGTCTTGTTATATCTTGATGATACTACTTGGGATAAATGGGAAGTTGTTTTTAATTGTTACAAACTAGGGACATTAATGTGTTCTCCAAACCAACCTAAGGATCCAAACTATAAGACAAATAGTCTGAACAGTTTGGTATCAAGTTCTTTCCGTCCCTTTCAGGGACTAACCGCTGAAGAAATGTGTTATGTAGCAGATAAACTATTGGATGGAACTGTCTGGTTTTCTATTCCAGTGAACCATCCAACCAATGCCATAAAAATGAAAGATTATTGTTCACAATTGAAAACCAAAAGAACAATTTTGGAGGCAATGGTAACATATTGCAAAAGTCATGATAAGAATCTGAATGATAAGATTCTTACAATATCCAATATTCTTGAGAATTATGGAATTACTGATATCATATTTGCCAACTTCTGTAAGAGAATGGAAGGGTGTAAATATGTAAAAGGATCACGAAATACAAAAATAGAGTCCCTTTCTCCACAAGCATGTGCAGTCCTTGATAGAATAATTGATGCATCGACAGATATACAGGAAATTGAGAATAGTTTTGAATTCGGTTGTCATTATGGGGGTCCTAGCCTCTTGTCAACACTTTTGCACTCTTTTCCTTGTCAGTTTCAACCAATGTTATACACTGACTTTGTTGTGTTGGATACATTGGCTTTGAAAGATGAATCATTCCTTAAGGATCACTATATTGAATTGTTTCGATTTTTAATCGAAAAAAATGGGTTGAAAGATTTTACTATGATTATCTTAGTAGAAATTTGGTCTTGTAATGATGTACGCCAAGCTCTGGAGATTGTTGTCAAGGACTCAAATGTCAACTATAAAATGGCTATAGGTCTTTATGAATATAAAGAACAAAATAACTATAGTTATGATATAGTTTTAACTATACATTTCTATAGTGAAGAGTCAAAAATTTTAGAGGCCTCAAGATACTCTCACAGTTTTAGAGACATATCTGATGAAAAGGAGAGAGATTTTGAATTCTGGGAAGAATTATTGCAAATGCATCAACAACATAGTGATCTAAATTTGATTATTTCTCTTTATGCGGGGACAAATTTACAGCAGGCTTGCTGTACATATGGAAGAAGAATGGCATGTGTCGTAGAAAACGAGTTACAAAGGACTACCATGCTGACTAATCAAGAATCCTTCCTATTGCAAAAACCAATGTCTAATATATTGCTGTTGGAATATCCAGGTATTGTACTTGTTTTGTTCTTTCTCTAGTGATTCTTTGGATTCTATGCTATTTATAAATCTTGATTAACAAGATGTTTACTATAACTACTAATGGCAAAAATTGTAAAGAAAACAACGACGACACTTTGCAACAAAGCAATGATCAACATAGTGTGCACAATGTCGAAGAAGTTTTCAAGATGCAAATACAAGACGAAGAAAATACCATACCAGGTACATAATTGATTTTGTTTCTTTTGTTGTATTGTACTTGTTTTGTTCTTTCTCTAGTGATTCTTTGGATTCTATGCCTATTTATTTAATGAATTTCATTCGTTGATACATTTTATAACATTTCATATGTTTATTACAGTGGCAAATGAGGAGAAAAAAGCCAGTGATCAAGGGAATGTGACAGAAATCCATAGTCAAGAACATGATATCATATCAGGTACTTCACATGTCTCTTATTTTCAATTAAACATAAAATATGTCTTATAAAAAAAAATTGATTTAAAGAAGTATTATTGGTATTTTATTGAAGGTTTGTTATTTTGGCTCTAGGTTCTATGAAGACAATACAAGAGAAGTGTGGCTTATCAATAACTAGTACAAAAAATACTCAAAGTGAGTGTATTTCTTCAACAATTTTTTTTATTAATAATTTATGTAGCAGGAATAAAATGAATTAACTATGATATCCATTATTGTTTTGCAGCTATTATAAGTCAAAAGAAATTAGTTATTTTTGAATTGAATAACATTTTCTATCAGAGCGTTGATGGTGATGCATCACAAAAAGAATTTATCGAGAAAATGGGAAGGGCCACAGATTACACGATAGAGAAAAAATCATTTTGGTTTCGTCCACATGCAAAAACATTTCTTGAAATGTGTTCCAGAAAAGAATCTCTTGACATTGCAATTTGGACGACATCTTTGAAACAAAACACAACAAGAGTTATGAAAAAGATGGTTTCAGAAACATTACAAGCTAAATTTTTGTTTACATGGACTGCTTCAGATTGCAAACAACAAAAGGGAAAAAATGACATTGATAATTCAACACAATTTATATACAAAAAACATCTGAAAAAAGTGTGGAGAATGTGTTCTCAATATGATGCTACTAACACTATTCTAGTGGATTGTTCAATGGAGACAAAGAAAGAAAATCCCAAAGAAAATGTGATTATTTCCCCTTCGTTTGATGGAAAGAATGAGGATAAATGGTTGATCGCTGATCTGTGGAGCTTATTGAATAAATTCTACAAGGCACCCGATGTTCGAGATATTTTGAAGAATCTTCAATGACTTTTAATAGTACATTAAGATGACTGTTATTCATTTCCTCTATAAACAAAATCTTGAAGTTTATAATATAAATTCTTGGTCATTGTACATTTGATGACTTAATTCTACATGTGATGTGTTATTACTGTGTTTTATTTTATTATCAATTTAATGTCAATATTATTTCATAATACTCATATAAGGATTGTTGTTGTGTCATTATTATAAATTAACATATTATTATTTTGATTATTTATATTGAGATATTGAGTTATAAAAAGTTAGTGATTTGAATAATAGTCTTATGTGTTTGCATAAAAATGTAGTATTCCATATTAATTAAATAATTGTATTAGGTTGTATGTATAAATTAACGTACAATTACTATGTTTGAGCAATTGCAGTTTATTTATCAATTGCGTCTTAATTGATCATTATAACTCTTACAAATCAGTGATTTGAATGTTAGTTCAATGTTATCATATGAAATTTTATTATTTCTTAGAAATTAAAAAAATGGAAAATCATATCAGGTTGTATGTAAAAATTACCTATAATTAGCTTGTTTAATTGAAATTTAAAAAATTGTAAATCTAGGTGGTGTGTATAAATTAACATATAATTGGTTTGAATTGGACCATTGTAACTATATTTTTAAATTGTGATTTGAATTTCATTGCAATCTGCTTATATGAATTTTTCTTATAATTTCTTGAAAATTAAAATATCGTATGAGGTTGTATGTAAAAATGAACATATAAATAGTTTGCTTGATTTAAACTTAAAACTGTAAATTTAGGTAGTATGTAGATATTAACATATAATTAGTTCAAATGAATTCGACTATTGTAATTATATTTTTAAATTGTAGTTTATCTCATTACAATTCTTAAAAATTAGTGATTTGAGTAGTAGTTGAATGTGTTTGTATAAAAAAACTATTCCACCGAAATTACTTTTATTTTTTTCATTAAGTTGTTTGTTTGGGAGTGGAAATAAATTGGATATGTTTTGATGCCATTAAGCAATGAAGTGAAAATATGTTAATGTTATATATGTGGCAGCAATGCAGATGGGAGTTAATATCAGTCGGAAGATCTTGTTGATCTTTGAAATGGAAGGAGTATTCTTCTCGTCGTATTCCAAAGATGAAACGAGTTGTCAAATTCAAAGAAAACTAGATTGGGAGCTTGGTGATAGATCCTACTTTTGTAGGCCTTTTCAATTAGAAGTATTAAAATACTGCCTAAAACATTATGATGTTGCGATATGGACATCAAATGTTACTAACAAGTACATTCGACAAGTACTTGAAAAATAAAATATTGATACAAGTGACTTTGAATTCATACGAGATAGGTCCCATTGTCACTTGCAAACAAAATCCAAATCATGTAGTATGATATAGTTTTATGAGAAAAGGCTAAGCGACGTGTGGTCCCAATATGGAAATAAGTACATAGAATCAAATGTATTGCTAATAGATACATCAAAGCTTACTTCTCAATTTCTCGGATATCAGTCAAACTGTATCTTAATAAAGGCTTATATAGGACATGAACACGATACTTGGCTTGTGCAAGTTCTATTCCCCTTTTTAAAGACACTTCATCGTATCAAACAGAAACGCAACTACATTCGAATGTTCAATAGAACATTGAGTTCTTTGTATTAAGTGAAGATATTATTTTATGGAAATTTGTTGACGATTACATTGCAATATTTCAATACAAGTTGGACACATTTTTTGGTGAATTAATTTGTATGATTTTATAACTTTTATAGATAGATGATAATTGACAATGATATATAAATACAATTATTAGTATTATTTATGATTGCTTTTAGATTGACAAGTTTTTGCATGTGGCAGCAATGTAGATGGGAGTTAATATCAGTCAGAAGATCTTGTTGATCTTTGAAATGGAAGGAGTATTCTTCTCGTCGTATTCCAAAGATGAAACGAGTTGTCAAATTCAAAGAAAACCAGATTGGGAGCTTGGTGATAGATCCTACTTTTGTAGGCCTTTTCAATTAGAAGTATTAAAATACTGCCTAAAACATTATGATGTTGCGATATGGACATCAAATGTTACTAACAAGTACATTTGACAAGTACTTGAAAAATCAAATATTGATACAAGTGACTTTGAATTCATATGGGATAGGTCCCATTGTCACTTGCAAACAAAATCCAAATCATGTAGTATGATACAGTTTTATGAGAAAAGGCTAAGCGACGTGTGGTCCCAATATGGAAATAAGTACATAGAATCAAATGTATTGCTAATAGATACATCAAAGCCTACTTCTCAATTCCTCGGATATCGGTCAAACTGTATCTTAATAAAGGCTTATATAGGACATGAACACGATACTTGGCTTGTGCAAGTTCTATCCCCCTTTTTAAAGACACTTCATCGTATCAAACAGAAACGCAACTACATTCGAATGTTCAATAGAACATTGAGTTCTTTGTATTAAGTGAAGATATTATTTTATGGAAATTTGTTGACGATTACATTGCAATATTTCAATACAAGTTGGACACATTTTTTGGTGAATTAATTTGTATGATTTTATAACTTTTATAGATAGATGATAATTGGCAATGATATATAAATACAATTATTAGTATTATTTATGATTGCTTTTAGATTGACAAGTTTTTGCATCATACAACACTTGATTTCCCCATTCAAAATATTTTCTAAATTTGTGCTCTTAAATCAACTATTTGTAATTTAAATCATCTCATAAAAGCCAACAAGGCATGAAAGAAACTCTCTTTAGTTTTATTTATCTATATGTATTACTACAAGTGCATTACAACACTTGATTTCTCTATTCAAAATATTTTTTAAATTACATACTCTTAAATCAATTATTTGTAATTTAAATCATCTCACAAAAGCCAACAAGGAATGAAGTTCTCTTTAGTTTTATTGATCATTAATACAAGTGACACACAAATTTTGAATTAAACCTCCATCTATATAAAAGCACATTTATTACAGAAAATATTACTTCAATGATAATGAGTGCTAAGTGTACTAGAATTTAGATTAAAGCATGATGAGTCATAGATGAATGATTTTGAAAGGTATAGGCATTTGATTTCCCAATCTATAACTTATTGTAAATGTGTATTCTTAAGTTAATAGGTTATAATTGCAATAATCTCATATAAGCCAACAAGACATGAAATAAATTATTGACTGTTATTAGCCTATATTCATTAATATGAGGAGTTTATCAATGCAATATGTAATTTTTGAAATAAAACCCCATATAATTGAAGTTGCAATTGTTTTAAAACACAAAATTAATTGCTAATGAGTGCTAAGTGGTATTAAGGGTAGTACGAGATTGGTCATAAGTGAGTGACATTGAACTATAAGAAATTTGATTTCTCATTTCATTTTTTTGTAAGTTTGTATTATTAACTCAATTACGATTAATTGAAATAATCTCATAATAGCCAACAAAGCATGAGATACGCTCTATCTTTTATCTTCTTGTATGCATTAAATGAATGTATAAATGTGATATGTATTTTTTGGAATAAAATACAATGTAAAAACATTCAACAAGTAGTTGAAAAATCAAATACCAATACAAGTGACTTTGAATTCATATGGGACAGGTCTCATTGTCACTTGCAAACAAAATTCAAATAATGTAGTGTGATACAATTTTATGAGAAAATGTTAAGTGACGTGTGGTCCAAATATGGAAATATGTATGAAGAATCAAATATATTGCTAATAGATACATCAAAGCTTACTTCTCAATTCCCCAGATACCGGTCAAATTGTATCTTAACAAAGGCTTATATAGGACATGAACCTGATACTTGGCTTGTCCAAATTCTATTCCCCCTTTTTAAGACACTTCATCGTATCAAAGAGAAACACAACTACATTCGAATGTTCAATAGAACATTGAGTTCTCTATAGTAGGTGAAGATATTAATTTTTAGAAATTTGTTAACGTGTACATTGCAATATTTCAATACAAGTTGGACACATTTTTTGATGAATTAATTTGTATGTTTTTAAAACTTTTATAGATAGATGAGAATTAACAATAATATTTAAATACAATTATTAATATTATTTATGATTTCCTTTAGTTTGACATTTTATTGCATCATACACCACTTGATTTCCCCATTCAAAATATTTTTTTAATTTGCGTTCTTAAATCAAATATTTGTAATTAAAATCATCTCATAAGCCAACAAGGCACGCACAATGTTTTGTAAATGTGTATTCTTAAGTTAATAGTTTATAATTGCAATAATCTCATATAAGCCAACAAGGCATGAAATAAATTATTGACTTTTATTTGCGTATATTCATTAATAAGAGGAGTTTATCAATGCAGTATGTAGTTTTTGAAATAAAGCCCCATATAATTAAAGTTGCAATTGTTTAAAAACACAAAATTTATTGCTAATGAGTGCTAAGTGGTATTAAGGGTAGTACATGATTGGTCATAAGTGAGTGACATTGAACTATAAGAAATTTGATTTCTCAATTCATTTTTTTGTAAGTTTGTATTACTAACTCAATTATGATTAACTGAAATAATCTCTTACAGGCCAACAAAGCACGAGAAATGTTCTATCTTTTATCTTCTTGCATGCATTAAATGAATGTATAAATGTGGTATGTAATTTTTGGAATAAAATACAATGTAAAACCATATAATTAATTGATAATGAGTACTGAGTGGACTATTTAGACTCATTCGATATGTGCCATAAATAAATTCAAAAGAGCATGGGGTCATATATAAAGTTCAACTAAAAGATTTGAAAAATATGTTTCAACATCTATTTCTTCGACATTTAAAAATCTTATCATTTTCTTTGCCTTTTGGTGAAAGTAATTCTCGGCCATGATTTCTTAATTCGATTTCTTCACACTTTCATTGTGTATGTATAATGTTGTACCTAACAACTATCCCAATTTTGATGAATTTATAGTTATTATTTGGTTCGACATCAATACATTTCTTATAATTTATTTTATTTTAATTTAATATTGTGGTTTCCTTCCAATCATGCTATATTATAATATGTTATTTAACAATACAAATATTTAATATGATACTTTGTTCACTTCAAATATAGATAGAGATCTTCTTGTAATAAAACATGCAATTATGTGTGCAACTTAACTTCATTAATCCTACATTTTATATCTTCATGAATATTTTTTCTCACAATTCAACAAATTACAGATTTTCATATACTCCTCCTAATTTATGGCATACCGAACTAGTTATAAATGATACACCATTTCATTTTTTATGATTGTATATTAAAAACACTTGGAGTAAATAAAATTTGTGATCAATAAAAACATTCTTTCTAGGATTAGTTTTTCCAATTTTAATGGAATATTTCTTTAATGCATAATTTTTACAAATTAAATGAAATAAATAAAATGTTTACAAAAAAATTCAATGTCATAGAAGTCCTTGTAATAGAATTTTTCTAGATTTCTTGAAATAGGTGTTTTATCTTTAAAAGCGTATAAACATTTCTAAAAGTTCAAATTTAGGATCGAATCCTCCGAGCTACAATCCAGACAAACTTTTGGAGGGTTCAAACACGCTACCGTGTGGGTTATTAACCCATTAACTTATAACCATAGCGAACTATAAAATAGAAGTAGATGCGGAACTAAATTACGGCTTTTCCCTAGCTTTAAATAAACATAGTTAGTTACCAAAACATTGTCCCTATCAACTACCTACAGAGTCGTTGTTCTCCAAAGTTGAAAATGCATAAATTATAATTAAAACCCAGATAGAAAAATAGCTTGCATTAACACAATTTACTTTATAGATTCAGGATTAAACCTTAAAGAAATTTCAGGCTTTCTACAAATCATTGTTAACCTTTGGGGTTTTTTCCAAAGCGCATTCTACAGGAGAAAAAAAATTATTAAAATTCCCACGAAAAGCATCATTTCAAACAGAGTAAAACAAAACTAGGTTCCAGTTTAACCATATAAAAAAACTAAGATGCTACGTTAGTTTCCAATCAGAAGCAAGTCAAAGGAAAAACATAGAGAAAAACTTGATTATCCATACTGATCCATTCTGAAAGTAGAGAAACCCTTAACCACAATACAGTTACATTTTATTTAAAATATAGTCTAAATCTTATAAAAACATTCACAACTAAAATCTTATTGTTTATCCAGTACTTCTTCCCGTAGTCTACATATCAACACCCCAGCACTGGAACATTCTCAGAATTATTACAAAATTGAAATACATGCTCTTAAACAAGAAATTCCTCGTAACACCCAAGCAGAGCTTTCAAAAACTAGTTCAAACTACATCCACCCATAAGAAAAAGAGCAGACTCAGGAGTGCCCGGGTCTTACCACAATCAAGGAATTTAGTAACCACAACTAGGTACAATCGGTATCATCAAACACTGCCTACAAAACTCCAACGAAGTAAACTCCTTCCACAAACAAGTTACAGAGAGGTCAAACAAAGTACAGTAAAGAAGGAAACGCTTTTGCAAGTTACAGATTTTAGGTATAGCAATAGCACGACTTACCTCCCAAGCGTTAAAATGTTGCAAGGGCCCTGAGCTACTCTCAGGTGTAGCATGGCCTCAACAAAGGCCAAGGTTGAGAGACATAAACTCTCCAACAACCATGAAAATAAAAAAGAAACAAAATTCTGAAGCAAAAGGGTTTTACATGCACCGGACAACGTGGACTCCATTTTTGTGGCTATAACATGGGCTTCATTAATGCCCAGCTACCACCACTACACTTCATATTTTGCTTCCTATTCCTATAGTTCAAAATCTCACCTTTGTGCCATTAGCGCTTGAGCATAGAGGCCTTGCAAAAATTCTTACCATAGGATAAACATTTTTCTCTTAAAAATCAAAGTTTGCTTAAACCCATAGAATTGTTTCACCTAAACCCTAGCTTAAATTACCTGCATTACAAGGTAAGACATGCCTTAGCTCATAAGGAACTAAAAAATACCCAGGGACTCATTCAACCTCCCTTCTTCTTAAAAAAATAGAAAACTGATAAAAGCTTAAGATATAATTTAAGTTGAATTATCCTTACCATGAACTCCAAGATCTGAAAATAAATGTATTAATCGTTTACAATGCTTACCATAGAAATAAAGTAGTTCAACCCACAAGGAAAAATAAAATGGTAAGATGAGTAACATCACTTAAAACGATGATAGGAAACCAGAACTGAAACCATAACTAGTTCCCGAAAGGACCATGGTATTAAGTTTTCTTTTAAGCACGGAAGTTAAATTACGACACATTTACTAAAATTGACGTGGTTAGCGGTACAGGAATTTTTTAATTTTTTTTTATAGTTTTAGGGACATTACAAGTGGTATCAGAGCCCAGTTTGAACACTTCGAGACCTTTGGTCTCTTTACATACAGAGACATCCACTGCAGAAACATATTGCAAAACCTTACATATGATTTTATAGAATTAACATAATATTGTTTCTACTGACTAATTGAAATTTTACAGATACAAGAATAATCAAGATCATGAATACAGAGAGGGACATTAGCCAACCTTAGGACTTGGTCTCGCTTACCCAAGAAGCGAAGCTAGGGGTAAAATTAAAATTCAACATCAAAACAACCAAGACATCTGAACTAATACAGAACCGAACTACAACACTGCGGCCTGGGGACTCACAAAAGGGTGATACGACGCATGCTCTGTATAGTATAAAAATGCAAGAATCCTTCAGCAGTAAGTTTCCTTATCAGAAATCCTTTATCTTGTTAACCTGCATCATCTAAACTAGTATATCATTAAAACATTGTTTTATATGCTATAAACAAGCAAGTAGGAGGGACTACATAGGAAGGAAAAGATGTTTTAAAACCCTAAGTCCTATAATGGAATTATGTTCTATTTAAAAATAGTAGGGTTTAAAGACTTAATAAAACAAACCTAAGGATACAGATGGACATCTTCACCCCTTGTATGATCATAGAATCATGAAGTATACATACATAAACATAGTAATTACATTCTGCATAGAAGGTTAGAAACAAACATCAAAGAACCTCGAAACATGATTACCACATAACTTCAAAGTACATCCACATTTAGTATTGTATAAGCGAATATACTTAAAGAAAGCGGGACGTAAGTCATTTATAAAGAATACTTAAAACCTATGATAAAGGCCATGACTAATAAATGACATGAAAATAATTCCAAAACCTATCAATATTAGCTAGATGCATCAGAGAGGAATTGACCTTTAGTAAATGAACACAAATACTCACATGTGTTACGTAATAACTCGTAATTACCAAAGAAGCATAAAATAAAATTCAAGATTTGAAAGTGTAATAAATAAGTTGTTAAGAAATATATGCTTAGGCAAGGTATGCAATATCTTTGTAGAGATGGAAATAATTACCCTCTTGCATGAGTAGCAAGTCAGGGTATGCTTTTAGCCCATAGTATAGAAGTGCTATAGAAATACAAAGTGTCCAAAGCACGAAATAGTAAGGTTTATATATTAGAAAAAAGAAATAAAAGAAAAAGTAAAACATAAATGAGATATAAAAGCTGAAGAAAAGTTCCAGAAACTCGACAGGAGTAATTACAATTCATGAAAAATGGTAGATATTTTACTTGGTCGTAGAATTTTTGAAACAATTTTATTAAAAACATGGATGGCTACATCGTATGCTACGTGTACTAAAAGCATGTAAACCAGGCTAAAATAAACGATAATAGCATTCCATAGTAAAAATACAAATATAAGTGCATGGTATGTTTACATACCTAAAGGTTGTAGAATGACTTACAATAAGAATCTCGTGATAATTGTTACGGAAAGTATTGTGCTAAAGTCATCTAGGAGAAAGACATAAATACCCATAGCGGTACTAAGAGTATAAAACATACAAATTTATAAATGTATAGCCTATGTTTAAGTATCGACGGTATTAAGCTATGTAGGAATCCAGTTACGACTATTCTTGTAGAAAAATGAGTGAATGCATTAGAAAACATGCATGAGAATGCTTAGTGGAAAACAATATGTTGATAGAAAATCAAGATAGGAACTTAATAAAACTTATGATGAACAAGTGATTTTGACATAAGAAACATTTGACAAGAAATTGTAAGTAAAGTGGTGCTAATGGTTGCAAGAGACTCCACCAAATCCTCGTGAAACGAAAGGTAATACATGAAGTATTTTCTAAAAATAATAAATGATTGTTTACAAACAGGTTGCATGATGTTGACGTACAATTAGACTAATGACAATCAACTACAGGAATAATTTAAGAAGTTAAAAATGGAAACAGGATGATCCTATTATGAGACATGTTAAGTCAAAGAAATGATATACTTAATGAAATTAAGAAATGTTGAGATAATATATACATGTTCTGTTACAAGATACTATAAGTACCATGCTTCAATTAAAATCTTGCATAGCATATTTAAAATATGCATAGAATGTTAATCAAGTTTGAAAAGGATTAGTATGTTGAGTCAAGAAGAACCTCGGAACACACATAAACGGTCTTGGACGACACCATAATATAGGGCCACAATCCTTGTGAAAGTATTCATTATGACCTCTAGAGTAGGCCGAGATAAATTACCATGGGCATACCTTATGCTCACGGGATGAATTACCAATATAGGTATATTCTAGTACCGTTACATTTATGAGTTTTCCAGTTTCTGATTGAATTTATGATTAGATTTACTTCGCATGCCCATTTTATTTTACAAAATCTACAAGAAGGGTACATAGACAGACCTTGTAACCACCCTACATTAGTAATAAAGCATAGAAAGCCTGCTTGGGTATTAAGTAACTACACGAAGGATCACCTAGATTGGTAAAAATCTTTTTTTTTGTTAAAACAGTAAAAAGCTCTAGAGCACTTGTTAAGTGAGTTGAGAAATACAAATTTTTGAAGCACTTAGACTCATTGAGATTAACTATTGTGAGATAGAAACTATGGAAACTCAGTAACCCATTAAATACTATTAAACTAGATTGACAAAGTACTATTTGGGTGTTGAATCGGTATACTCTAGCACGCCGAGATTTGTTTATGCCCATGACTATACATATGGAATGCACCAATATGTTTAGGTTATGCACATGTAATGTTATGTTCATACACAATTCATGTTATGAAAATTAATATGATTTTGTCTTTTCAAGGGAAAGCAAGTAGAGGATGACTAAGGATACTTGGAAAAGAAGTGTAGTACCAAGAAATTTAAAATAATATCTTAGATTATGATCATGTATGAAGAACATATATACATGTACAAGTAATTACAAAGTAAGAATCCTTGCAAGGAGAGAAAACCCTAAAAAGAGCTGTCATGGAAAGGAAACGTTATAATAAGCAAAAGGAAAATAATTTCTCATGTTCTAAAATTGACCATATGCAAAACGCGTGCAAAGAAAAGATATTACTTATATGCTAAAACTGATTTCTAACGTGAACCATATGCAATTACGCGCAAAAGAAAGTTATTATTGATTTCTGAAGTGAACTATATGCAAATTGTGTGAAAAGAAAAATTATTACTTATATTCTAGACTGGCTATATGCATTTTGTTTGCAAAGGAAAAACTATCGCTTATGTCCTAAAAGATTGAATACATGCTTTGGTTTGCAAAGTGAATACTATTACTTATGTTCTGAACTGATCATATGAATGAACATGCCTTATGATGAAACGCTAGAAACAACTTGCGTCGTCAGAGAAAAGTATAGGTATGAAAAGAAAGAAATGTCAAGGCATGACTAAAAATGAGATGATTATGATATCCTTGCTTACTTTACACTTTGATTATATGTCATGCGGTTGACAATACCATGAGGTGACTACAGGTAAGGGGTTAAGTCGATTCCAATAAAACCTTGAATTGAGGAGTTTTGAATTTATGAAGCCACATAGGGAAAGAAACCCACGATGAAAGAGGATTACCCCACCTTGTTTCATAAGTTCATTTCTAGTCCCTAGAACACCGGGACAGTGTTGTTCTAAGTGGGGAGGGATGTCATATCCTGAATTTTGACTGATTATGTTTATGTTATATATTTGGCGTAAGCCCTAATGCATATGATTTATTTATGATGTACTTATATTTGGGCATGGACCCTGACTAATGCAGATTTATTGTTATGTACTAGGCATGAAAGCTCTGATGTAGTTGATTGATCTTTATCATGAGATGTGGGTATAAACCCTAATATACTGAGATGTTCTTTGATTAAGTTGTGTAGAGTCTTATTATGCATGATTGATTCTTATGATGTGTTGAGCGTACGCTCTGGAGCGCATGGATGACCTATGTGCTGGGCGTAAGCCCCAATGCACATAGAGCAATTTTACTATGTAGTGGGTGTAAGCCCCGATGTACATAGAGTGTTGGGCATAAGCCCTGGAACACTCCAAGCTTGATAATAAGTACTAGATCCGAGGCCATTTGTACTTCTAAATGTACTTCACAAACACATTCTAGTACTATTGTTGAGCTAGATGCTCTAGAATTGCACTAGCATAACACCCATGTGAGAGTGTTGAGCCAAAGCTTTGAAGAGCACTTGGGGTTACTTGATCTTAAGAGTGTTCAGTTGAGAAGACTCTGCATAACACTACTAGTCATCACAATTATTTAATTGGTTAAATGAAGCATTTATATATCTCATAAAGGACTGTGGAAACTACCATGTTAAACGAGGGAATCCAACATGCAAGAGGGACCTAAAGTTACCTAACTAGTCAACTATCCAAACCTACCAAAAAGACCTTGTCCAAAGATTGGACCTTGTATTAAATAATTATCAAAGAGGTATTATGCTATTTAATTAATTAAATAATCAAATTGATTATTTATAAAAGAAGTCTCACTTATGTATAAATAGTATGCATAAGATATTTATTTATATTATATATAAACAAAAGTTTGTGATCTAATTAATATAAACACATAGTTGTAACAAAGTAAATAAAATATAAAAAGTTTCTTTAGAATCATAAAGGAACAAGTTAAGAGTCCTAGATGAACTATAAGTGAGAAATTAATTAAAATATCCTTTACATATATTATAATTCAAATTTAAAATAAAACTAGAGTTAATAATAAAACTATTATTATAAACTCAACAACTATATTCCAAAAGTTCACCTATATAAAGAAGGGAAAATCCCAAAGAGGGAGGGATCATTATTATCTACCTTGTTATCATTACTCTATGGTAAGCAAGAGAGATTTTCCCACAGAGCTAAAATAGGAATTATTTCAGGATTGGAAAATTTTACAGTTATCTATCCTAGGTGCTCTAAGTCTCCTTTGCATGTTGGAACCAGCTCGGGGGGATCCATTAGTGAGCCAGGAACTGTTCAGGGTCAAGGTTGGGAGGAACGTGGTAGTTACAAAGTTATTTAGTTCACATTCACATGTCAGCTAAAGAGAATTTTATTCCATTAACTAGGGTTTCAGTGTGCAGGTTCTTCAAAGGAAAGCCAAGCTATAGGATTTACGGAGCAAGGACTGAATGGCCGGGACTCCCTAGGTTATTCCAAGAATCAAGATCCCATTTTCCACAGTTCAAGTATGAATAAATTGCCAGGTTAAATTTATTATAGGCTGCAACTTTATGAATTAAATATTACTGTAAATATCTTGTTACAATTTATGCTTATCATTATTAGTTAGAAATTAAGGGCATAGTTAAATGGCACCTAGGGTTAGACCTCAACGAATTTGACTAATTATTAAAATGCAGATTTTACTCACACTTTTTAAAAATGATCGACATCAAACCTAGCAGAGCCAGTAAAACTAGCTTTTGCTAGATTTAGTTGAAATCAAAGCCTATCTTTATAATTATCAAATCTAAGTTATATCGTAATTATCATCTTAAAACTTTACCATAAACATTCACCTCATCAAAACAAGATCATATCACCCTGATTTATTATCTTTATTATTTTAAAAATAAAACAAAGATTATCTTTGTCATTTTATCATTTTATTTACACTCATAAATAAATTTTAATATCCATCACTTTCCAGATTAATTACCTACCTAGAATCATACAAAACCATATTTCAAATCTAAAATTTAAATAGCATAAACATCGAATTATGAAAATAAATTTAACCATTAAAATATATTTTAAACTGCACTCTGTCTTTTTACAAACATAAATTCTTTCTCACAGATCGAATGTCCCATAAAGGACTTAGTGTTAAAGTTATGAGTCAACCAAAATAAAAGTCAAGCAACCCATAGAACCAGGATCAAATCCTGTGGAGGTGCAACCCAACAAAGCTACAACAGATACTAAAATGATTTTTAACCATTATGATTTACCAGTTAGGGCTTTCCCAACTCTTTTTATTTAAAACCAACACATCCTATTTAAAAATGTAATAATACAGAGATCAAATCTCTCAGCCAACAAAAAATACTTGCTCCCATAATCCAAACGTATAGCTATGCTGAACATCAGAATTTAATCAAAACTCAACAGGGAAACCAAAATCGTGGAGACGATAGGTCCAGTTTCTTTTCAAAACTTGCTAGCTACTTTATCTTTAAAAGCATATAAACATTTCTAAAAGTTCAGATTCAGGAGTGAATCCTCTGAGTTGCAATCCAGTCAAACTTTTGGAGGATTCAAACATGCTACTGTGAGGGTTTTTAACCCATTAACTTATAACCATAACGAAGTATCAAATACAAGTAGATGTGGAACTGAGTTAGGGATTTTCCCCGTTTAAATAAACACAGTTATTTTACAAAAAATTATCCCTATCAACTACCTACAGAGTCATTTTTCTCCAAAGCTGAAAATGCATAAATTATAATTAAAACCGAGATAGAGGCATAGCCTGCATTAAAATGATTTACTTTATAGATTCAGGATTAAACCTTAAAGTAATTTTAGGCTCTCTACAAATCATTGTTAACCCTTGGGGATTTTTCCAAAATTCATTCTACATGAGTAAGAAAATAATTATTAAAATTCCCATGGAAAGCATCATTTCAAACAGAGTAAAACAAAACTAGGTTCTAGTTTAACCATAAAAAAAACTAAGATGCTACGTTAGTTTCCAATCATAAGTAGGTCAAAGGAAAAACACAGAGAAAACCTTGATTATCCATATTGATCCATTCTAAAAGTACAGATACCCTTAACCACAACACAATTACATTTAACTTAAAACAGAGTGTAATATTATAAAAACATTCACAGCTAAAATCTCATCGTTTACCCAGTACTTCTTCCCACGGGCTACATATCAATAGCCCAATGTTGGAACATTCTTATAATTATTACAAACTTGAAAACCAAGCTCTTAAACAAGAAAAGCATTGTAACTGCCAAGTAGAGCTTTCAAAAACTAGTTCAAACTACATCCACCCATAAGAAAAAGAGCAGGCTTAGGAGCGCCCGGGTCTTACCAAGATCAAGGTGTTTAGTAACCACGAATGGGTACACACTGTATCATCAAACACCACCTACAAAAATCCAACGAAGTAAACTCCTGCCACAAACAAGTTACAGAAAGCTCAAACAAAGCATAGTAAAGAAGGAAATGCCTTTGCAAGTTACATAGTTTAGGTATAGTATTAGCACAACTTACCTCCCAAGCATTAAAATGTTGGAAGGGACCTAAGCTACACTCAGGTGCAGCATGGCCTCACCAAGGGAGAAGGATGAGAGCCCCAAAATCTCCAACCACCACTAAAATTAAACGAAAAACCAAATGCTGAAGCGAAAGGGTTTTACATGCACGAGATAGAGTGGACTCCATTTTCGTGGCTAGCACATGGGCTCCATTAATGCCCAGCTACCACCACTACGCTTCAGATTTTTCACCCGGTGCCTATAGTTCGAAAACTCACCTTTGTACCATTATCGCTTGAGCATAGAGGCCTTGGAAAAATTCTTACCATAGGATAAACCTTTTTCTCTTAAAAATCAAATTTTTCTTAAACACATAGAATTGTTTCACCTAAACCTTAGCTTAAATTACCTGTATTACAAGGTAAGACATGCCTTAGTTCATAAGGAGCTAAGTAATACCCAAGGACTCATTCAACCTCCCTTCTTATTAAAAAAAAAAAGGAAAACCGACAGAAAGCTTAAGTAATTTAAGTTGAATTATCCTTACCATGAACTCCAAGATCTAAAAATAATTGTATCAATCAGTTACAATGCTTTCCATAGAAATAAAGTAGTTCAACTCACAAGGAAACATAAAATGGTAAGATGACTAACATCACTTAAAACGATGATAGGAAACCAAAACTGAAACTAGAACTAGTTCCCGAAAGGACCATGGTATTAAGTTTTATTTTAAGCATTGAAGTTAAATTACAACAGATTTATTGAAATTGATGTGGTTAGCCGTACAGGAATTTTTTTAATTTTTTTTACAGTTTTAGGGACATTACATTCAACCATAGTCAACCATGGTAAACCTAATTCAACCATTGTCTACCAATGTCAAACAAAATTCAACAATCATCAAACAAAGTAAAAGATGGCCAACTATGGTAAACCATATTCAACCACAATCAACCAAAATTAAACCAAATTCAACCATGGTCAACCAAAAGGAAACCAAAGTCAACCATAGTAAGCCAAATTCAACCATGGTAATCAAAAGTCAAGCAAATGTCAAGCAAAGTCAACCATAGTCAACCAACGTTAAGCATTTCCAACCAAAGTCCACCATTCTCAACCAAAATAAACCAAAGTTGACTATGGTCAACCAAACTCAACAATGGTCAATCATAGTCAACCACGATCGACCATGGTCGACCAAAGTCAACCATGGTAAACTACAGTCAACCATAGTTAAACATATTCAACCAAATCGAACAACAGTCAAACAATAGTGAAATTATAATCAACCATATGATTTTGATGTCAACCACAATCAACCATGGTTAACCTTAATCAACCATATGATTTTGATGTCAACCACAATCAACCATGGTTAACCTTAATCAACCAAAGTGAAATGTGGTCAACGAAAGTCAACTATGGTCAACCAAATCTAACCAAAGTCAACCATGGTCATCCATAATTAACAATGGTAAACCATAGTTAAATAAATGTTCACTATGCTAAACCAAAGCCCACCAAAAGTTAACCATGCTCAACCAAAGTGAACCATGGTCAACCATAGTCAACCAAAATTCAACCATGGTCACCTATAGGTTAATCTGAAGTCAACCATGGTCAATTATGGTCAGCCATTATCGAACATAGTAAACCATAGTCAACCGTAGTCAACCATGGTCTACTGTGGTCATCCATTATCAACCACAAGTCAACCATGGTAACAAAAAGTCAAACAAATTAAACCATCGTCAAACATGGTCAACCATGGTCAACCAAAGTCAACCAAAAGTCATCTAAAGTCAACCATGGTTAACCAAAAGGAAACCAAACTCAAGCATGGTAAACCAAAAGTCAACCATGGTTAACAAAAAAGTCATCCAAAATCAACCACAGTCAACTAAATTCAACCCAAATCAACCATGGCCAACCAATATCAATGATGGTCGAGCATGGTCAACCAAAAGTCATCCATGGTCAACTGTGGTCAGCCATGGTCATCCAAAGTCAACCATGGTCAACCAAAGTCATGCAAAAGTTAATGATGATAAACCATGCTCAAGCAAAGTTAAGCATGGTGAAGCATGGTCAATCAAACTCAATCAAAATTCAACCATGGTCAAGAAAATTCAACCATGGTCAAACAAAGTCAACCATGGTCAAGAAATTTCAACCATGGTTAACCAAAGTCAACCATGTTAAACCAAAGTCACACAAAAGTCAACAATGGTCAACCATACTCAAACAAAGTCAAGCATCGTTAACCATGTTCAACCACGGTTAACAAAACTCAACCAAAGGTCAACCATGGTCAAAAAAAGTCAACCATGGTTAATGGATGTCAACCATTGTCAGCCAAATTAAGCCATGTTAAACCAAAGTCACACAAAAGTCAATGATGGTCAACCATGTAAAAACAAAGTCAAGCATGGCAACCAAAGTCTACCATTGTCAACCAAACTCAACCACGGTCAAACAAAGTAAACCATGGTCAATGAATGTCAACCATAGTAACCAAGGTCAACTAAAGTCAATCCAAGTAAGCCAAAGTTAACCATGGTCTATCATTGTCAACTAAACTCAACCATGGTAAACCATAGTCAACCAATGGTCAATCAATAGCTAACCAATAGTCAACCATGGTCAACCAATAGCTATGCAATGGTAAACCAATGTCAACCAATGGTCAACCAATGTTAACCAATGGTCTACGAATGGTCAACCATTGGTTGACTATGGTTAACCATTGGTTGACCAATGGTCAACCAATGCCAACCAATTGGTTGAGCAAATGTTGACCATGATTAACTATTGGTTAATAATAATAATAGAAATTAATATGGCTTACTAATTATTATTATAATAATGAAAACTCATCAATCCCTATTATTATTATTATTTTAATTTATTTATTTTTAATTTTTATAACAAAAATACTATAATAATACAAAAAAAACAATCCTTCCCCACACGCCAAGAGTCAATTAGAAAGCCATATTAATATTAATAATATGGCTAATATACGTCGATCAACGTATATCAACCACATTTAAATGTGTGGCCTATGGTTGATATATGTCGATCAAACTATATAAACCATATTATTAATATTAATATGGCTTGCTAGGTGATAGGCGTTCTAAATTAAAATTATTTATTTATTTATTTTAATTAATTAATTTTATTTTAATTTAATTAATTTAATTTAATTAATTAATTTAAATTATTTAAATTTAATTAATTTAATTATATAAATTAAATTAATTAAATTAAATTAAATTAAATTAAATTAATTAATTTAATTTAAATTTATTTTTAATATGTTTTAATATTTTTATTTAATTTAATTTTTAATATGCTTTAATTTAATTTAATATGTTTCAGTATTTTTATTTCATTTTAAATTAATTTAATTTAATTTGAATTGATTTATTTTAATATAGTTAATTTAATTTTTAATGTGTTTTAATATTTTTAATTTAATTTAATTTAAATAATTTAATTTAATTTAGTTTAAATTCAATTTTTAATATGTTTTAATATTTTTTATTTAATTTAAATTAATTTAATTCAATTCAATTTATTTTATTTTAATTTAAGTTAATTTAATTTAATTTATTTAATTTAATTTTTAATATGTTTTAATTTTTTTATTTAATTTTTTTAACTTAATATGTATTTCTTTTATTTTTATTTCCAAATAACATTTTGATTAATTTTTTAATTTAGTTATTTCTTCGTTGGGCTGGCTGGCTACTAGCAACAACCACATTTTTAAATGTAGTTGATATTTGCCGATTGACAAATATCAACCACATTTAAAAATGTGGTTGTTGCTAGTACAATATTTTAGCAAACTATAGAATGAGCTAAAAATTTATAGACACTAGGTAAACTCTAGGGGAAAATAATAGAAGATTGACCATATATACATATCCCCTTCCGAGACATAAAAAAAAATAAAAATTCCATAACAAAATGAATTTGTAATTTTGACATGTAGAAAAGATAAGCCTATAAAATGTATTATTATATCTTAAATACAATCCCCCTTGAATCCGAGGCCATCCCTACAAGACTGAAATGGAACCCTTTGAATTATAAAAGACTTAATGATCCACTAATAAAATTTTGCGACACTATTAAATTGGCACCATCCATTCTTCAGATAAATTTACTCATAGATTGTTAAGTTGGTACCACTGGACTGAGTGGCCATCAAAGGTATTTTCAGAGATTGATTTGAGCTCTCATTACCATCAAATCATAATAAAGGAAGGAAACAACGACCATAAATCCTTTGAATGAACAATATGAGTTCGTTCTGGTGCCATTTAGTCTCACTAATGCACCAACTACATTCACGTGTCTTAAAAATATTGTTTCAACAAGTATTTGGACAAAGTTGTTCTTGTTTTTCTAAATGGCATTCCTATTTATTTCAAGAATGAAAAATAGTGTGAAGAACATTTGAAAATAACTTTGCAAGTGCTAAGAAAGCATAAGTTGTGCAAATCTAAGAAAATGTGATTTCTATCAAAAGCAAATTGATTGTTTGAGACACATTATTCCAAAGGAAGGAATACTAGTGGATCTAGAAACGATTGAGGCCATTATGAATTGGCCAACTCCAAAGAATGTGATAGATGTGAAATACTTTATGGGTCTTGCAAGTTATTACATAAATTTCATTCAAGTATTGAAAGTTGCACACCCCATCACTTCTTTGAAAAACAAGGGAATAAAATTTGAGACACAAAAATGTGAAGAAATATTCTAGTTGTTGAAGAAGCTTCTTATAAATGATCCAATTTTAAAATTACAAACCCTAAAAAGAATTTTGTGGTGTGTAGTGATGCATGTCAAAAAGGAATTGGAGTTCTTATGCAATAAAATCATGTGGTATGATATGAGTTGAGAAAAGTAAAAGAACATGAAAAGGATTATGTTACCCATGATTTAGAGCTTTCTTCCATATTGCGCACTTTGACAATATGGAAGGACTATTTGATGGGAAGGAAATTTGAGCTTAGGATAAAGCATTGTGGTCTAAAATATTTGTTTGAGTAGCCAACACAAAATGCAATCCAAGCTATATGAATGGAATTTCTATGTTAGTTTGATTTTGAGTTCAAACACATAAGTGGAAAAGAAAATAAAGTTGTTGATGAGCTCATTAGAAAATGCAATGTAATCCGTGTGGTAGCTGTTAGCGCTAGAGGTTGTCTCTTGACTGCAAGGGAGACAAGCCTAGCACATCTTGAATCGGAGATAAGTTTGAATCAGTGAGATGGGTCAAGCTTTAGAGATAGTTTTAGAAGAAATAGCAGATAATTGGTGGTATAGATAAGAAACTCTTCATAAGTCAGAGACATGCAATTTGAAAATTGGGCTCTTACTTCGTTAACATAATGAAGTAGAAGAAGTAGATGATACAAAACATCAATATAGAGAATCTTAATCTGCTCATCTAGTATATTCACCAAGAGTACATCGAGTCTCAAAACAACATTTTGGGTTCTAAATGATGATATTTGAATAAAGATCTTAAACCTCATGCAATAATCAATAAAAACTTTACTGCTATTCGATTTGAAATTTAGATGGCAATCTATGCAGCTCAAAAATACAATCTTTGTATTCAAAATAATAAGAGGTAAATAGGGATACAATGGGAACACAGTCCAGATAAAAAACTAATCGATCTCCAAGCATGTAATGTTGCAAATCATGTAAATTATATGCTCTAACTCTTAGCCATTACTCTATTTTCAAAGTACTCTAACCCCTTTCTGCTTCCTGAAGGAAGATTTCCCTGTTCTTCCCTTTCAAAGTTTTTTTATATCAAATTACATCAAGATCCAAAAAATTATGGATTTGAAAATTGCTTCCTCATATTTTAATTAACTAATTTTAATTAAAATATCTTCTCCCAATTCGAATTGTTGAGATTTTCTTTCAAACGCTTGATTGGCATATTTTAAGGAAACTAAATCTCGCGAAATCCTGAAAAATAATCTTCAAAAAGACACTCATAACTTCAAAATAGTGACACTTTTGTACACTCGGAGAGATTTTTTGGTAATCTGGCCTATTTTTGGTAATTTTAACCATTTCGAGTGATTCCTTACAGTTTGGTCAGAATCCATCCCAGAAGCAGATGATTAAAACAATCAACTACAAGAAGTTTCGTAGCGCAATGCTGCATAACTATGTCAAACATTTGCTTAGCTATTGACCTCTGTCTTGTAATTACAAATGAGGCTTGCGTTAATATACTTGAATATTGGACTTCTTAATGCCAATATAACAATAAATTCTCTCACATGATATTTATCTGTTCTTCCCTGGATTCGACAATAGTTAAATGCTTCTCATCATTTAGATAGGGAACTTGGCATCTTCGTTGTCTCATTTGCATAGCCTAGAAGTTTAGATATCAATATGTTAAAATTCATATACATGGACAAGTGTAAATTGCACAATTTTCATGGTTGGCATTCACAAAACATAGCTTAACACTTGTGCATTCATGCTCAAGCACTTGGATACATGGGCATTTCAATTTTACACTTTGTCGACACATTCCACATGCAAAGAGAACAAGAAATATTTTTTATTTATAATTTCACTTAGATACATTCATTCCTGACGTGTTGTGCAGAAACTTTGGCTCGTTATGGGATCCTCTTGTGAGCACTTGGCTTGATACCACATATGTATTTGATGTGATCTCAAGCTTTAATAAGAGAACTATCATATTCAGTGGCCGATTGGTCTTGAAGATGGATGGTTAGTTGGAGGCTTAGGTTTTGACTCGAATCCAACATTTTTTTTTTGCAAAAGTAAAAAATGAGGGATCATTGGATTTAAGCTTGAATATAAATGTAACTTAGATTTGGTGATTAAGGGCCAAATAGATTTTGCAAAACTATTTAAGACCTATGGTTAATAAATTTCAAACCAACAATATTGGGTCATATAAAGACAAAAAAGGTTTTAATTTTTAATAAAAATAGAATCAATCAAACCTTTTTAAATGATAGACCTTTGGATTGTGGGTTAAGGTAACAAGGTAGTTTGTCATCTTCAAAATAAAATCAAATGGCATAGATTAGTGTTGATTTATAGACAAAAACAACATTTGAATTCATGATGGGTTTGGACTTTTGCAACGAGAAACTTAGGTGGGGTTGATGCAGAAGGTTTGTTGTGAGGAAAAGATTAGCGAGGTTTACACAAATACAATAACAACTTGGAATGCGGTGAGCACCGGTCTTCCTACACATTTTGTAGTGTCACTCCTTAGAAAGACTAGCATATGCAGTGCGGAATCTTGAGATTGGGCCAAAAATGAAAAATTTTGATAAGTGAATTTTAGTGCTAACACTTGCTCCATCTGGGGATAGCAATCCCCTGTGAGTTGGTAAGAACCGTAGACCAAATTTCCTGATCTGTCTCTACACCCTATATCTGGATACCTATGACCATTTCAAATTCTACAATCCAACTACTCTCTTCAAACTGAAAACCAAACTAATATGTAAGCTGAAGATAAACTAGAACTGTGCCTTCTCCACTGGGGTTATGGAGTCTTATTACCAATCTACTACAAACCAAACTAACCGAAAAACAAATGCTCGAGCTTTGAGATTATTTATGTACATCCCCTACTTTAATCCAGTAAACAAATCTGATCAAGCATAGAAAAATTTCCAGTTTAACCATTCAAGTAGTTGACTAAGTAACTGAAATATTTGCATATGCTTTGACAGAATAAATACTTGAAACCGAATCAACAACTCATCATTAATTGGAATCTCATAATTATAGTCAAAAAGTGGCAGGAAATTTATATTGTTAAAATCCTCCAAATAGGCTCCTACAAGATCGTCAAAGTCAAGAAAAAATACCTCTTCTTGATGTTCAAAATGAATGAATTACTTTTCTCCACTGCTAATTTTTTCTTGTTCTAGCTCAAGGATGTCATTTTCACGATCATGTATCTCTTGTTGCTCAACAATTTCATGAAAAGATGAAACTCTTGGCTGGTTTATTTCATTATCAACTGTTTGGACTAATGTTAACTCAACACCATCTCCTTCACATTGCCCTAGTACATTGGATTCATACTCATCATAAATAGGCTCATTGTTGCTCAAGTCAATGGTGTGTGAAGAAGAAAACATTTTAGGCTGATCTAATATTTCATCAAGATATCCTTCACTACATCATTCTTGTGAATCATATTCATAACCATCGTATGTTGGTTTACTGTTGTAAAATGGCATATGTAATAATGTAGAGATCTACTCCTCATCATCTAAGTTCTCATAAAAAAAGGGCCGATTTTCATCAAAGTTTGAAACAACGAAAATATTTAATGGATATTTAGTTATGTCATCATCAAAACTATCACCAAGATGGTGATCTTCATCATAAATAGGCGATTCAAAATACTTTGTATCTTGCAAAGAATGGTGATCTAAAACAACTTCTTGATAAATATTGTAATGCCCACCTCGGTACCTTAACTGTTTAGAATAATGAGGTACTAGTTTTGAAATGAACCGGCTAAGTAAAATACGAACCATTTGAATTTACTTTGAAAATGCTTGAATGACAGTTATAGAAACTATTACTTTACTAAATGTTAGATATGCTCGATGATTGAGATAGAATGACTGAATGTTGGATATGCTTGACTGATTGAGATACAATGACTAAATGTTAGATATGCTCAACTGATTGAGATAGAATGACTAAATGTTAGATATGCTTGACTGATTGAGATAGAATGACTAAATGTTAGATATGCTCGACTGAATGAGATAGGATGACTGAATGTTACATATGCTCGACTGATTGAGATAGAATGATGAATGATAGATATGATTTACTGATTGAGAGAAAAGGATGAATGAAATATATGCTCGACTAACTAAGATATTATGATGGATGATGAAATATTTTATAGTGCAACGCTACTAATGTGCACTTGAGTGTGTGTGTGTGTAGTGGCAAGTAAGATGATTTACCGACTGACCCACAATGGAATTATAGGGGTCATAAGAACGGAAAGAACACATAGGGGTATGTAGGACCCCTCCTTTAGGGTCCCCTTGAACTGAACCTGAAACTTTAAGAACTTCATACAAACAAATTAGCCATTATAGTTATTGGAAAAATAAAATAAAAGAGTGAATAACTTAACAAAAATAAGCAAAACCTTAACCTGTCAACCTGATCCAGCTGGTCCATTGTCGTCTGCGTCTTCCATAGGATCCCTCCAGCAAAGCTTGTTTAACCATTGGCGAAGCAACCGTTAGCTTCGCCACCCAACCATAGGCTCATGCTTTCAGTCGCATGGCCTCCCCCGAGCTTTGGGTCGTAGAGCTCACACACAATAATCCAGAAACCCAGCTTGGGTTTCCCCCCCACCAAGATTTCCATCCAAACCCTCAATAGCAGTAAGTCATGAGGTAACTCAAAATTATGATAGTCATCCAGGGTCTGGGTCCTTTACCCATCCCCAAAGTCTCCCTTTTAAAGGAAAATCCCTTGCGACACATGTCGCTTCATGCATAAATAATTATTTAATTAATTATTTAATTAATTCTTTAATGAAAGACAACTCACCCATCCAAGTGTCAGTTTCTCTAGGAGATGCACCAACATCCCTAAGTTTGCTCATGTTTGTCCCCTAGATATTTCACTTAACTCCTAGATTTGTGGTGTAGGTGGAGTTGACTAGGTGTCCATGCCTAGGATTCCATTTTGCTCCTAAATAAATATTTTTAATATTTTTAAGTAATCAGGAATATCCTTTCATGTGCAATGCCTAAATAACACTTAATATTATTTAAATGCCAAAGTAATCATTTATGTGCAAATGCCTAAAGTACTCAAATTCATTTATAAGTAAAGTTCTAGGTGCAAAACTATACGTTTCAACGCAGTTAAGCTTAGCAATCAACTTTTACTAGGGACCCGGTGTCGTGCCGTTGGGCCTCCTTGTTCCTTAATTTAATTTCTCTGACATGGCACCACTTCGTCGAGTCCAGTCATCCATAGTTTCCATTCCTCGGCAAGGAACCACATCGTTGGGTCCTTGCATTCACTTTTTCCATTGTCGGCAGGGTACCGCACCGTCGGGCCCTCCTGTCGTCATCCTTCTGTTTTGACTTGCGGGAACTTCATGTAGCGATTTCAGGAGCCGTTACCTTCCATCCTCCGTCTACACGCTATTAGGGACTAATGGCGTTGAGGAGTGAGTCCGTTCTCACTACGCGCCCCCCAACTCGTACGTGACCAGCTCCGTCGTGGCCCACCTCGTACGCCCTCATGCTTTCCTCTTGAGCAAGCGGATTAGTGCTTATCTGCTCAAGCGTGGTATTCCATCAGAAGTTGACATCGTCGTCGCTCTCCCTGTGTGTGATTTACTCGTACTCTATGACCCTTCATATTTCTTTATGTGTCCGTCGGTGAACCGTTTCACCTGTCGCTACACACTATTCTCACAAACGTATATCATTATTTTATTGAGTTACAATCAATCATAATCATAAATATACTCAAAATAAAATCAAAGTATTATTTTATTAATGTTTCAAACAGTCGGGTTACTAAGCAAGTGCCCTCAATGTCTACAGTAGTCTAGGGGCACTACACAGTCGAGCATATACACTATTATTCATTTTCATTTTAAAGCATTCTCAAAGTAAATTCAAATGGTTCATGTTTTATTTCAAAACTAGTACCCTCATTAGTCTAATCAGTTAAAGTACCGAGGCAGGCATTACATACACCCCCTCTTATTAAAACTTCGTCCCGAAGTTAAGTCTCATGTGCTTCCACGGTGAGTTTTCACTTTCTTTTCACATTCATTTCTTCAACATAACCATAATTGATAATAACATTTCATTTCTTCTTTTCTACCCTCATATAAGTATAAATCGCATAATTGATAATATAACTAAATCGCACCTTTCATAGTGTAGTAATCCCCACCACAGTTCTCTCTTGACTCATTAATTATGAGCGGGGTTGAAATCGTCTACAACAAATTCTTTCGATTCAACAAAACTATAAGTATATCATTTACGAAAATACTGAAAGCACTAACATATTTCAACATAAGGGATAAAATATTCAATTCCAACTTCTCCCTTTTCTATAATTACGTATAACTATTATATGTTCAAAACAATGTCCAAATTTCAAAATAGGAATTTACCCTTCCCAATTCTATTCTTCAATACATACCTTAACCATTACTAAACTAAGCTTACATGCAACCTCTCTCTTCTCATAATCCAAAGTATAATTAAATACTATAGTGCTATTTATTTAGTATAGCTAAAAATATAATCTTAGATTTTTATAAACAAAGTCATGTAAGGTTTTCTTCTCTTCCTATCTTAAGCATAGTTAAGATTCTATAATTCAAGTAAGTTTAACTTCTCTCTTTTCACAATTCAAAGCATGATTACAAACTAGTAGTGCATACCTATGAAGCCATCGCCCGATTTCATAAAATAAGCATTTACAACCAATCGATAAAATTATTGACGCATAACCCATCATCAAAGTATATGAACCCTGAATATCATTCAATATTTCATACTAGCAATTTTAGAGAATAAGAATTCTAACCTGTTTGAGAAGCTGGGAGTATCCTTGCCGAAGGAGAAGAAGTAAAAGCGCAACTTCAATTTTTTTCTACGTCCAATTGAGATTTTATTTATTTATTTTTTTTCATTTTTTCATTTTTTTTTTTTTGTACTAACAACCTTCGTAGTAAGTGTAAGTCATAAACTTATCTAAATGACAATTATCACCATTCGTATCCAATTTTATGATAAAATAGTAATTACAGTAATCAATCCTAACTCATAATTTATTTGACCATAACTTCAACAATTTATTTAACACACATACCCTCTTTTCTCCTTTAGCTTACTGGCATACATCTAAACAATCACAATAAAAAATTATAATATCTTGTTTATTACTCCCATCCTTTCAATAAAATGGTATTTCCTAATTCTCATATATAAATTTCAATATAATCTAGAACATATGTGTATGCAATTATAGTAAACTATTATAATCTTTCAAAAATTATTTCCATCCTTTTAATATATATCAGTATCCATATTCACCTCTAAAATTTCTAATACAATCTAACACAGGTGTACACAATTATAATAATCTGTTATAATGTTTTAACTAATACATTCCAAAATAGAACTTTCCTTAACCTGCATGGCAAACTTATTGGTTTCCTTTAAAAATGAAAGCTAGTACCACTTTTTAACAACCCCATTTCACTAATTTGGGGAAAAAACAAACAAACAAACAAACAAACTCTTAGCCAACAATAATTTTTTTTATGTAATACTCTTGTATAGAACTATATCAAGGAACTTATGACACTTACCAAAATATTTTAACCACTATTTATCATTCTCTTTATAACAAGCAATATCCAAAACCATTGTCCAATTAATTATTTCCTATGTGCACCAAATATAAGATATGTTCTCTAATAAAAACATATTAGATACCTCCTTCAAAACTTCAATATAATATATAGAATCTATACCAATTTAAAAGATCTTCACCTTTGGATGTTACATGCATCTTTTCAAAATGAGATGAAACAATCATAAATAAAATGCAAATGCAAGAAAACTTTCATACTTCTTTATTTCTAAACACATATATCTTACACCATATATTAATGTGAAATTTAAACATGGGACACATATATACATTTCGAGGGTTAACAATTTAATCACCCACCACATTCCAAATTGAATTATGTCGTTCATTTCAATATATATAATGAGTAAAGTGTAATTTCCTTTTAATATAGTATGCCATTTTTTTTGTTTTTTTTGTTTTCTATACCCATTAGAGAAATTTTGAGGTCAAAAAAGGGCCTCAAAACAAAGAAAATGTACTATAAAATACAACCAATCACATTCTAGTAGATGACATCATCCCCCTTGGTGAGGTGGCATTGCATGAGTTAAGAATGCTTATTTGTCAAATTTTCTATGGTGGATGAAAACACATAGTTAACCAAGGTAGTGGTGTAAGTACTTTTAAGTCATAAAGTAAAGTACTCATAATGATAGTATTTTCATAAAATAATATTATTGTCATTTTCAAGTAAAGTACTCATAATGAATGTCTTTTCACACTTTCACATAAAATAATATTATTGTCATTTTCAAGTGAAGTACTCTTAATTCATAAAGAAAGTCCTTTCACATTTTTTTATAAAATAATATATTATCATTTTTATGTTTTTAATTTTAAATTATATACACTCCATTCTATTTAATAACATAATGTCAAACTAATAAAGAATAATAATAGATTTAATAAATAATAATAATAATAATAATAATACAATGTGGATTATAATAATATTATTGACATTTTACATGTAAATAAATTCTCAATTAAATTACATTATTAAATTCATGAGAAAAATACTAAATATAAAAAGTCAACATAAAATTTAAAAAAAACTCTTAAAAATGTTTTTTATTATTTAATTTCATTTGCAAGTTCAAGACAAATAAATGTTAAAGGACAATACATTTTTGGGAATTTACAATGAATCTTAGTCACATCAATGTAGTCTTATTTTATTAATTTTATTTCTAGTGAATTTTGAAAAGTAACTCAACCATGGTTATTTATATTGTGCATAGAAAATAGTGTGGGAGGTGACTTGTCATATATACCTACCCCATAAAACCCCCAATTCATAATATTTTAATATATCTCATATTTTTGTAGTACATCTCTTAGGAGGCCCTTTTTTGACCTCAAAATCTCTCTAATGCTATAATTTACACATATATTTCATTTGAATACTGTAAGAATTCATGAGACATAAGGAATGCTAATGACAAGTTAGATGATGTGCAGAGATAAAGTTACAGGTTCCCAATACGCATCTACAAATATGAAAACGTCATAGTATCGAATTGGATGCGCAAAGATAAAGTTACAGGGTCACGATTTACATTTACTAATAAGAAAACGGCCCTGGAACTGGATCCATACAGACCTTAAGGAAAAAGGATTACAATCAACTTTTGAAATCTGGAAAAGGCACTCTGGATATGCCAAGATTATGGTATCAAAATATTTTTCTACAAATTGTTCTACGAGATCTGGAATCGCAAGCTCAGAATCAAGATCTCCATGCCTCCATAAGAATTCGAAAATGTGTATGAAGGGACATAATTAAAACTTTCAAGAAATTCAGATACGAGATTTCGATACTTCACAAGATTTAAATATATATATGATGAAAACAGAACCAAGATCTCAACGCTTCCAATTTTACAATTCTTTTTATGAGATCGGAAACCTCAAATGAATTGTAAGTAAGAAAAAAAATTAAGTAAATTAGACTACCATCGACTTTTGATAGAACGAATTTGGAGCGCTAAATGGATAGATACGCAGAAATTGAGAAGGGCGGAGTCACAAGCAATGATTTTAGAAATTAGATACAAATATCTTTAAGGTTAAGTTCAATCCATAACATAAACTCTGGAACGTCATTTCGATTCCTAAGAAAATGTACAGATATCCTTTTTGGAGTACAAATTCATGGAAAATGCCATGTAATTTTGGATAGGTACACAAGAAAAGAGATACAGTTCATACATAAATTTCTGGAGACGCTCTTCCAACCCGAAACCATTATACAAAGATCTTTTTAAGATACAATGCAAATCAGATATATGAAACTTGAAGGCACCTTTCGAATTCGAATAGGTACACAGGAACTTTAAGGATTACAATATAATTTAAAGCATGAAATGTTGGAACGCCTTCCAATCTCGAGACAATTATACATAGATCCTTTGGATAAAAAATAAAAAAAAATACGATTCCAATCACAACTTTCAGGAATGTCAATCAATTGTGGGATTAACGTAAGGTTTCAGGATGGATCTATCCTCCAGATGATGCGACAGGGCCAATCTCATTTAGTTGAAATCTTGGTAAAGTGCAGAGAGCAGGAAAATAAATAGATCTCTGTCAACATTCGGGATAATCGCAGAGATAGGGAAAAATGTGGATCTCGATTGGATTGATGAATAACGCAGAGGATATAGAATCTACAGATCCCGGTTGAATAAAGATTTTAAGACAAGGTAAACAAGGAGATATTCGAATCCAGACAGGGTGAGAAGGGGTTAATGCTAGCGTTCATGATTTTTATAATGATCTTTGATCACGGTGATGGGGACAATATCCGTCGATCCACAGTGATATGACCATCACTGACCAGCTAGGGTTGGATGATTCGTTTTACCAAAAGAAGGAATGAAGAAAAGAATATTTAGATTGGACCCAACTATTATCGGGAACAGAGGTTGAATTGCGGAAATCAGCGATCCGAGCGAGATTGTAGTAATTTGATCTCAGAAATTAAATAACAACATCCCATTAAACTTAAGGGTCTGGAACGCCTTTCCCATTTGGAATAGAACTCAGAAAAATTAACAAACAAAATACAGAGATGCTAAGGATAAAGCACAGAGTTCTTTCCCATGAACTTGAGCAGTTGGGAAATTGAACTTAAATGCATAAATTTAAAATACAGAGTCTTAACAAAATAAGAAGATAGAGAGTGATGAAAGATAAAGTACAGAGTGCACTCTAATAGATTTGGGCGGTTTTGGTAGATCGACGGAGGTTCAATATCTAAGACAGGGGTGGTAACTGATTCAAGAAAATAGATCCGCAGTGATATACCCGGTACACAGCCTAAAACAAGGTTTAGATCCATGGTGAAAGATTCCACAGCGAACTATGGGATGAAATGTGAATTCAGGAATCAAGGCCAAAACTCATTTACAAGTTCACGCTGGTCAAATATTACAGAGTTAATATTGAGGTTAACACAAACTAAGGAGATCCAAAGTGTTATTAATACACGTCCAAACTGTATGTTTATAAGCAAAAGAGTTAAAGAAATCTGGGATCAGCATGTCTCAGCTGTCCTATTCCTCAATAGTATCACAGCAGAACATATAAAACAAAATAAAAGATGTAAAATCGAGTTCATGACAGAGTTTAAACATTACAGGTCTAACATGAAGACGCCTTCGCAAGTAGAGATGTAAAACGATTCCTGATAGGTCTTTTGTCAAACGGATCTAGAAAGCAAGTCGCCTTCAAGGAAAACGTTTCATGACAGAGTCTGATCATTCCAAATCTAAATGCAGAACGGCTTCGCGAGCAAGGAAATAAAATGTATTTTCTGACGGGGTTAGATCAATACATATCTAAAAAAAATATACGGATCAACCGATCCTTACACTTGCAGTCATAAATATATACGACTTAAATAACCATAGGTTAACACTGATGCAGCGAGCGATCTAGGATATATGATTTAATACAGTAATCCATAAGAAATTCAATCAAAATAGAGTTTTGAACAACTGATACAGCGATCTATATATTTACATAAACAAGGGTTCGAAAAAAGGCAGGGTTTCCACGATTCTACACAGAGATCGTTCTTCCGATCTAAACCACATGAAAAAGCAGAGTTCGAATTTGAACAGAATCATCTATAACTTTAGAATGCGTTGAAAAGACAAGACTTTTCCTACATGCACAGCAATCCATACGATTATAAATAAAACAGAGATGGTACTGCAGACGGAGATCGATTCGCTTCCCCCACTGTTCATCATATATTTATAATATTTCAGAATACAACTAAATAGATGAAAACAGGGTTTATATACCACAGGGACATAGATTGATTCTTAGTCATCGTTTTTCTTTTAATCAATAAAACTAAACTATCATTTTCTAGTGCTGAAAAGTAATATTAAAGACAATGAACCTGTTTAGATTGCCGTATTTGAGATGAGCTGAACGTTGTAGGAGTGACTGATTTAGCAGACCGGTTCAATCCAATTTCGACAAGATACCGACAGCCCTTGTATAATATGAGTCTGGTGCCCTCAAGGTTCGACTGGCTCTGATACCAAATGTAGGACCCCTCCTTTAGGGTCCCCTTGAACTGAACCTGAAACTTTAAGAACTTCATACAAACAAATTAGCCATTATAGTTATTGGAAAAATAAAATAAAAGAGTGAATAATTTAACAAAAATAAGCAAAACCTTAACCTGTCAACCCGATCCAGCTGGTCCATTATCGTCTGCGTCTTCCATAGGATCCCTCCAGCAAAGCTCGTTTAACCATTGGCGAAGCAACCGTTAGCTTCGCCACCCAACCATAGGCTCATGCTTTCAGTCGCATGGCCTCCCCTGAGCTTTGGGTCGTAGAGCTCACACACAATAATCCAGAAACCCAGCTTGGGTTTCCCCCCCACCAAGATTTCCAGCCAAACCCTCAATAGCAGCAAGTCATGAGGTAACTCAAAATTATGATAGTCATCTAGGGTCTGGGTCCTTTACCCATCCCCAAAGTCTCCCTTTTAAAGGAAAATCCCTTGCGACACATGTCGCTTCATGCATAAATAATTATTTAATTAATTCTTTAATGAAAAGCAACTCACCCATCCAAGTGTCAGTTTCTCTAGGAGATGCACCAACATCCCTAAGTTTGCTCATGTTTGTCCCCTAGATATTTCACTTAACTCCTAGATTTGTGGTGTAGGTGGAGTTGACTAGGTGTCCATGCCTAGGATTCCATTTTGCTCCTAAATAAATATTTATAATATTTTTAAGTAATCAGGAATATCCTTTCATGTGCAATGCCTAAATAACACTTAATATTATTTAAATGCCAAAGTAATCATTTATGTGCAAATGCCTAAAGTACGCAAATGCATTTATAAGTAAAGTTCTAGGTGCAAAATTATACGTTTCAACACAGTTAAGCTTAGCAATCAACTTTTACTAGGGACCCGGTGTCATGTCGTTGGGCCTCCTTGTTCCTTAATTTAATTTCTCTGACATGGCACCACTTCGTCGAGTCCAGTCATCCATAGTTTCCATTCCTCGGCAAGGAACCACATCGTTGGGTCCTTGCATTCACTTTTTCCATTGTCGGAAGGGTACCACACCGTCGGGCCCTCCTGCCGTCATCCTTCCGTTTTGACTTGCGGGAACTTCATGTAGGGATTTCAGGAGCCGTTACCTTCCATCCTCTGTCTACACGCTATTTGGGACCAATGGCATTGAGGAGTGAGTCCGTTCTCACTACGCGCCCCCCAACTCGTACGTGACCAGCTCCGTCGTGGCCCACCTCGTATGCCCTCACTCTTTCCTCTTAAGCAAGCGGATCAGTGCTTATCTGCTCAAGCATGGTATTCCATCGGAAGTTGACATCGTCGTCGCTCTCCCTGTGTGTGATTTACTCGTACTCTACGACCCTTCATATTCCTTTGTGTGTCCGTCCGTGAACCGTTTCACCTGTCGCTACACACTATTCTCACAAACGTATATCATTATTTTATTGAGTTACAATCAATCATAATCATAAATATACTCAAAATCAAATCAAAGTATTATTTTATTAATGTTTCAAACAGTCGGGTCACTAAGCAAGTGCCCTCAATGTCTACAGAAGTCTAGGGGCACTACACAGTCGGGCATATACACTATTATTCATTTTCATTTTAAAGCATTCTCAAAGTAAATTCAAATGGTTCATGTTTTATTTCAAAACTAGTACCCTCATTAGTCTAATCAATTAAAGTACCGAGGCAGGCATTACAGGGTACGACAACTAACTGTCGACCCTGGATTAGCAATCCACGCACGGGTGACGCCGTTTCAGATCACCCGGGGAAGCGTATGTTGTACGGGTAAGGACATAATGATTTGGTCATGTACGATGAGTTGAGGGGCACGCAATGAGAGCCTTATCCATCAACATCCCTTACTCTCCAAGGAGCGTAGTTGAGATATCGCGGTAATGGTTCCCAGTCGCTACGCAATACTCCCCATAAGAAGAAAAAAATGAAGCTGTCAGAAGGGCCCGTTGAAGAGGTACCTAGATAAGAACAAGAGGAAGAAAATTAATCAATGGTATAAATGAACATTTCACATAAGATTTAAGAAATACTTTATTTCATCTTTTTCTATTTCATTAATTCGAATAATTCTATTCAAGATTCTATTTTAATTGTTTTCATTAATTTGAATTATTCATTTTAATTGATTTTATTAAACTTGAAAAATGATTGAAGAGATAGATTTTATTCAATATTAAATTTGATTAATTATACTAATTGAAAAAGATTAATAATAAGAGAATTATTTTTACCAAAGATGTTAATGGATTTTATTATTTTAAATCATTCTATTAAAGATTCTATTTAATTGACTTCATTATTTTGAGAAAGAATTGAAATAGATCATTAATAAAATAATTGTTTTTCTTTCATTATTATTCAAGATTTTACTTTAATTATTTGTATTATTCATTTAAAATATTTTATAAAGAGGAAATTTAAAACATATTATGCTCTTAGTAAAAGGAATCATCTTTGAATTCAATCTTAATATTAGGAAAAGAAAGAAAAGTAGAAAGCAATAAGTCTAACTAAAAGATTGTTAAGTAAACTAAATGAGAACCAAAAGAGAAGTAGAACTCTTCTGCATCAGATTCGATGCCATGGGTGTGGCCATGGCCTTGCAATCCATCATCCCGAATCTCTTCAGGATATCTACTGTGTACTTCCCTTGACCAAGGAAGATCCCACCTGTACTCTGCCACACCTCCATACCTAGGAGATAATGCATCATTCCCAAATCTTTCATATCGAATTCAGTAGCGAGCTTCCTCTTTGTATCACACCAAGTTCTGAGAGATTGCTACAAGCCATACAAGGATTTCTTCAATCTGCACACATGTGACTCCCTTTCAGGTCTTGGGACTACATCCCAAACATCTTCTTCATGATCGACGGATCATGGCATTCCATTTCTTCATCCCAGATTCTAGGAACTTTAATATCTTCAATATCTTTAATAGATATCTTTGTTGCTAGAACAAATGTTGTAGTCCTTTTGTAGGTGAAGATATACGGTCTTTCCTACAAAACAAGTTAAATTGCATGATTAGAAACATCTCATAATTTTTAGAACAAATTCTTTACACACAAAGAAATATGTCATGCAGTCATGCAGTTATCTTAGCCAATGCTTCAATACGACATTTATCCATGTTCCACAACTTTCTAGATGCCTTCCAGTCTATACCAGAACATTGTTAAGAGTTTGCACTACTCCCAACATGTCAGCAAAGAGGTTTCATTCTAGATAAGTAGCACTGGAATGTTGTACAGTGCCATAGGCCACTTACCCATCACATGCATATTAGTAGTATACTGTTCATTAATGCAATCATTCTAGTATGCACAATACATCTCCTAAGTCTAGGAACATAAGCATAATATTATTTAAACAAACAAATTAGGCAAGAAATGATAATTGAAATACTTATCTTTGTTTGTTTGTTGGGTGGACTCCCTCTGAGTCTTTGCTTCCTGGCAAGAGCTGCTGACGTAGTTTCTTCTACACCTTTTTGTTGTGGAATGTAGGAAGATGGTCAACTCCCTCTGAAAAACTGCATCCTTGTAGGAGTTGCTGGAGTGTGCTCCCTCTTGATCTTTGCTTCCTGGATTACCTGTCCTTGAACTTATATTCATCCTTGCTGACATCAATCTTCTTGAACCAAGAAAATATAATCTGTAAGCATTAGAGCTTTCACTGTAACCCACAAAGATACCCTTCTTTCCTGAAGGATCTAGTTTGGTCCTCTTTTCCTTTGGGACATGAGTGTATACTGGAAAACCAAATATTCTGAGATGGCTGAATTCAGGTTTCTTACCAGAAAATACCTCTTCTGGTGTCTTGTTATCCAATATCTTGTGGGGTGTTTTGTTCTGCACATATACAGTTGTTCTAGCTGCTTCTGCCCATAGATGCATAGGTAGATCCTGGTCATGCAGCATTGCCCTTGCTGCTTCCATGATTGCTCTGTTCTTCCTTTCTGCAACTCCATTCTGTTGAGGATTATAAGGAGCAGTCAACTCCTTCTTAATCCCTGAATCACTATAAAGCTTCTTGAAGTCACCTGAGGTGAATTCTCCACCATTGTCGGATATGAATGTTTTGATCTTCTTGTCAGTTTGATTCTCCATCAAGGTTTTGAATTCCTTGAATTTATTAAACACCTCGTCTTTTCTCTTCAAGAAGTATACACAAGTCTTCCTCGAGAAGTCATCAATAAATGAGACATAGAAAACATACCCACTCAGAGAGCTGAATGACATAGGACCACATACATTTGAGTGGATGATTTCCAGGATGTCTTTTTCCTTGCTTTCACTGCTTGGGAAAGCCTTCTTAATGTTCTTACCTTTTTCACATCCTTTGCAAACACTTTCATGTTTGGTCTTGATTTCAGGAAGAACTTCTATAGCCTTGCTTGCACTTGGAAGTGCTCTATAGTGCATATGAGCAAACACTGCCTGGGAAAGCCTTCTTAATGTTCTTACCTTTTTCACATCCTTTGCAAACACTTTCATGTTTGGTCTTGATTTCAGGAAGACCTTCTATAGCCTTGCTTGCACTTGGAAGTGCCCTATAGTGCATATGAGCAAGTCTTCTATGCCAAAGTTCACTTGGATCCATGGATTCATGCACCATGGCATGTTCAGGTTGTCCCTTCAATTTATACAATCCTCCCTCTTGCTCTCCAATCACTACTACATCATCTATGGTCTTTCCCTTTGGCCACATTAGGACTTGGCCATCCACAAATGCAACCCTCATACCTTTTGCATCCAATGCAGAGATGGAGAGTAAGTTCTTCTTGAGCCCAGGTACATAAAGAACTTCTTTCATCTTCAAAGATTTTCCAGAATCTAGGTTGTAGGAGGCTTCACCACTTCCTTTGATTGGGTATTGATAATCATCCCCAAGTTTCACTTTATGGGGTGATTCATGTTCAGATAGATTCACAAAAGATTCCTTAAACCCAGTCATGTGTTTGGAAGCCCCACTATCAATCAACCAATCATTACAACCATGGGAGATAGTACCTGTGAGAGCAGAGATTAGAACATACTCTTCTTCACTTGATGAGTCATCATCACTTTCTGCCCTAGCCTTCTTCTTTGGAGGTTCATCATCTTCGGCAGCATGAGCATGGAACTTTCTTTTTCTGCCTTTCTTCTTCTTGCTGAAGTTGTTGTTATTATCCCTTTTATTCTTGGGACAATCTGAAGCAAAGTTACCCTTCTCATTGCATGTGAAGCATCTTAGATCCTTCTTATTGTTTTGATAGGATCTTTTGTAGCGAGAGTGCTCCTTCTTGGGCTTGCTTCTTTTGGTGTGAGTTGCGAGAGCTTGATCTTCACCTCCCATCTTTTCCTCACGAGCTACAAGTCTAGCTTCTTCTTGACAGCATTCCTCTCATAGTTTACTGAAAGAGATCAATTTCTTTCTTGCACAGATTCCTTGAATAAAGGAGTCCCATGACCTAGGTAGTCCATTCAGAGTGGTCATAACAACTTCACCATTGTCCACTACTTCATCCACAGCTTCAAGTTGCTCCTTGATCTGAGAGACCTTGGAGAAGTAAGATTGAATGGTTTCTCCATTCAACATCTTGACCCCTTTCAATTGATTCCACAGAGTCATCTTCTGATTTATGTTCTTCCCTTAAAATAGCTTGGTCAAAGAGTCAAACATCTCCTTGGGTGTCTTTAGAGAAGACACATGGGGTATGAGATGATATTTGATAGAATCAACAATGATTCTCTTTGCCTTGATCAAGTTCTTCTTATGCAATACCTTGGTTTCTTCATCCTCTGGGATAGGGATGTCTTCTTTTATAAATGAGTCCAACTCATTCTCTTCCATTAACCCAATCCTATACTTCCAAGCTCAGAAGTTATCAGCCCCTTCAACCTTATCCTCAAGCTTGGTGTGGTGAGACATCTTAAAGATTACTTCAAATGGAAATAGAAAAGATTTAGGTCTTACCACTTGAAATACTGAAAACTTAATCTAGTCCTGGATTAGGGTTTGTCAGAAAAACCCTAAAAATTAAAAATGTGAATTTAAATTTTCTGAAAGGATAGAAAGATGCGCTTTGATGAGTTGATTAGCCTGTTGCATTTAGAATTTGAGATCAGCAAAGTTTTACCCTTCAGATTTGCCTTTTTGTCCTCCTGGGCTCACTTGGAAGAGCCCTAAATTAGGGTTTGAGTTTCCCGGAGATCTACCTAGCAAAAAATCTCTATCCAAAGCTCTAAAATTCTATTTTTTGCAAGGATATTCTAACTATGTCTTCAGATTTCAGAAACTCCTATTTTTGTGGAAACCCTAATTTTTAGGGCCAAATCTGAAAATGCTCAGAATTGAATTATGATTGGACAGATAGATTCTCCTTGATGAGTAGATTCAATATGCTATACTGCTTTTCCAAAATATGTGGAGAGAAACCCAATAAACAAGAAACTCAAGTTTCCATCACTGCAAAATGTCTTCTTCTTAGGTTAGCTTTGATACCATGTTAAATTTTGAGCATTAATTCACAATACTCTAGGATCTTCACTGAGAGAATAACATATACATTATATCAATGCATGACAATCACAATAATCATGACAAGCATCACAAGAATCAAAAGCATGAGAGACAAGAGACACAGAGTTTCCATGGGGAAAACCCTAAGGTGAAAAACCCCACAACTTCCTCAGAGATAGAGAGAGCAATGGCTCAACCAAAGTACAACCAAAATACACTGAGATAGTCTCCTAGTAGCAGATGATCCTCCTCCTCACTAGTGTGCCACTTTCTGAGTGAGAGAGATGTACTTTTTCAAATGATCTAAATAGAGATCACCTAATCTCTATTTATACTAACCTATTTGCCCAGTGACATTATGGGGCCGACTTGTCTAGCTAGGTACATCCACATTATAACTTCCTACTCACTAATTTAATCAAGTATCATAATATCTGCAACAATTTCCGATATAGCTATCGTAACAACTATGTCATATCCAGCACTACTTGAAATTTTAAAGTGACCTTGCCAAAACAAAATAAACTTACTTATTAGTAATACTATAGTCTAACCTATGGGTAATGCACTTAGTAAAATTTACAAGAAGACATCAATCATTATAATGCGGATTTAATTGATGAAATTTTATTTAAAACACTATTCATTAATTTTGTTTGATTAAGGTAATAGCATGTTTTCGTCAAAGTTTTTCATCTCTTTTTATGGTCTGAGTGCTGACCCATGACATAGAATTATAAATCAACAATTCGACATAAAGATTATAATCCTTTTTTATTTTTAACGAAGTTAATAAAATATGAAAATCGTTATCACATGTACTGAATTCAATTCAATTAAACATCACATTACTTGATGATGCTATTCAACCATATGAGTACCTGCACCTTTTATCTAGCAAGGCAACTTATAATAAGGATAACATAACTCATTTTAAATGTTAAAAATACTTATCTTTACTCCCTTTGGAGAACTTGATGTTCAACTTGGATGACATTAACTCTCGTCCATCCCCGTTCATGCATCCAAAACAATCAAAACAACTTGATTAGTTAAACTTCATACATATTTATTTCATATTGAGCTCATTAGGCCCGAGTGTTGAAACCTAGTGCTCTGATACCAATTGTCACATACCCGAATTTCATAAAAATTTAAAATCCTTCGAAAAGATCTATTCACTCATAACACTACACGGAAGTATAAATTTCTAGCATTTTAAATTACTATTAACAAAAAAAAATGACATTTAAACATCTTGCGATTATTTAATTGCCTAGATAATTGCCAAATACAAAGTACCGTAGTACTTAGATTTGCAATCATCAATCCATACATGTCGTAATTAACTCTATGATGTATCATTACCTATTTGTACAACCCCTTTCTCACCTTTTAAACATTTATAAAATAAGAGAGAGCAACGTCTTAGAATTTATTTATTTTCTTGACAATGTATGGCTACATAACCAAACAATTCATTTACATCATGTGACATCTTAGCTGAAAAGCATGTACTCAAATACTTTGCACGATCAAGAGAAAAATGACTTCGATTTATAATTTAACTGAACCATTTTCCATATTTAGATGTAACTGTAAAATTTTCACCATCATTAATTCTATAAAGCAAGTAACGACCCATAACTAAGAGTACATAAGGAGCTATCAATTGCTAAAACATTCGCTTGTATATAAAGAAAGTTATCATAGACAAAATAGATGAAATGCACATGTACATCTTTTATCAGTTAATCGAACTAGGAGAACATCATAAATGATAACCACATTAACATAATCATAAAGCGAACATAATGGCATTATACATCAAGGTAATCATTGACGTTTTAAGAAAGAATTAAGTACTCATACATATAGACACATTGAGGAACACCATAAGAAAACATAGGAGACCAAGGATAACGTGGTTCACCTGTACACAGGCTAGTCCATAAAGGTGTGTGCATCATTTATTATTAGAGAATAAGTAGTAGGATTACAAAGATCAACTTAGTTGTTGGAGCAAGACTCATTCTCTTTCGAGCAAGCCTCTACCACATAGAGTTTTTCATGAATCAACTATATATATATAATACCCTAAAATGGTAACATGTCAGTTCTTAATGATCTTCGTGCAAGTATTGGATTTTTCATTATCATCCTCTTAGGGCTATACCCTTCCTCTCCAATACATACATATATGCATCATATCTTATAAGCATGAGAATAAAGTAAATTGCAGCTTTTAAAATCAAAACCATAAACGTTTAAGATAATGATCCAACTAGGACTTATACCGAGCTTAGTACACCATATATATATACATATGTAAAGATCCTTACTCTTATCCTTTGTACAATGATGGCAATCATTTAGACATTCTTCCAGGAGTACAATATACTAGGGTTATCATTCTCCAAATCCTTTGTAGTAATAATGGATTACATTCAATCTTTATTATCAAACAATATTGTATACATGAAAATCATACATTAGGATTTTTCCCTTCGTAGTTCGTCTATGAGAAAGTCTTAACCATAGAACAAATGAATGGATAGAGATATTTATGTTGGTTGTGTGAGATCTCTTCAATACCGTAACCAGAAATATTTATGACGTTGATACGATTTACTGATACATAGATTTAAAATAATATGCAGTTAAGAACTCCAGTATTTCCGAGCAGGATTTCTTAACGCAAATTCGATGTATGTGAAAGCAAAACTCAAATAGTACCACGTAATATTATTAAACACAATTTTCTTTATATGAAAATGAGTTAAACTGTTAAAATTTTAGAATTTACGTCAATCTGATCTAGGATCTTAACTGAGAGAACAACATGTACAACAAATATACAGCATATCAATCATGGACACAATAATGCAAGCACACAAGAGACACAGAGTTTACTTGGGGAAAACCATAAAGGTGAAAAACCCCAATAACTTCCTCAGAGATAGATAGAGCAATGATACAACCAAAATACAAGAGATAGTCTTCTCCTAGCCGCAGAGCCTCCTCCTCCACAAGTGTGCCACTCTCCAAAGTGTGAGTGAGAGAATAGAATGTGTAAAATGAGAGAGACACACTCTCTATTTATACACTAACTTGACTTGACCTTTACTCAGCTAGGTCAGCCTCAACTTAACAACTTAACATAATGCTGACCGGGTCAACCCCCACTAGGGTGGTCTAATAACCCTTTGACCCACATGGCCGACCCCCAATAGGGTGGTCTAATAACCTTTTGACCAACATGACTTATACAGGGCCGACGCCAACAAGGTGGTCTAATAACCCATCAAGTATAAGTTACGACACTTACAATATAAATGACGACACTTCCGTATAGAGGAATAATAACATCTCTATAGGAATAGAATATACATATATGTGAAATACATTCCAAAGTTACATATACATCAACACTCCCTCTTAACTAGGAAGGTATTTCTCGACACAAGTCTTCTAGCATAAGTCATCTTCATCGTCACTGCTGCTGCTATCTCAATCAATCTCTGAATCTACTCATCATAGGAAGTTCTATAGAGCCATTCCTTTTTCATAGTGGATGTAGGCCCACGACCTACAGGTCTTCAACATCTGTGCGAATGGTCTGATAGAGGTGGCCTCTGCGGACTAATTTTATGTGCGGATGCAATACCGGAAAGAGTATCCCAGGAACATTTATGTGCCTAAGCACGACCAAAAAGATCTCCCAGGACTAATTACATGCATCTCCTCCACAATACATTTAAATAGCATCCCAGGAACATTAATGTGCTGCAGCATGATCGGCAAGATCTCTAAAGAGCATCCCAGGACTTATTACGAGCACATAGCTCAACCTCTCGGATCTCCAGGACTGATTACATGTGGATAGACAAAACCTTTAAAGAGCATCCCAGGAACATTTATGTGCCACAGCACGACCGACAAGATCTCTAAAGAGAATCCCAGGACTAATTACGAGCACACAGCTCAACCTCTCAGATCTCCAAGACTGATTACATGTCTCCGTAGTAATACCTCATCCCAGGACTGATTACGAGCACACAGCTCAACCTATCGGATATCTAAGGACTGATTACATACTACATAACAATACCGAAAAGAGTAACCCAGGAACATTTATGTGCCGTAGCATGACCGACAAGATCTCCCAGGACTGATTACATGCTATTTGCACAACCTGCCACATATCATCTCTAACCTCCAAGTATCAACCTGATACTCATGATCCAATGGATCATCATCGCACGAGGCATCATCCTGATGCCCATGATCATCCTGATCATCATCACTGCAACATCCTGTTGCATGTCATCTGGAGAAACATCCTGAAGCTCGTCATCCATGATCATCCTGATCATACAATCCATCTACCTGATGCATACCAAGTATCTACCTGATACATATCATCATACATGATTCACCTGATCATACAGTGTATCCACCTGATACAAATACAAATACATGATACATATCACCATACATGATCCACCTGATCATACAATGTATCCACCTGATACATATACAGATACATGGTCCAAGCATCCAACATGATGCATATACAAAAATACATAAAAGTGATCCAACTGATCATATCCAGTATCCAACATGATGAGTACATACATATACATATAAATGATCCAACTAATCATATCTAGCATCCAACATGATGCATATACAGAGCAGTAACTGGAGCATCATCCTGATGCTCATCACCCAATGCTTATATCCACAGCCATGTGAAGGATCCTCCTTCCAACATGATTGGAATGGCTTCTACAAATGTGTCCATCACTTCTTCCTCGAAGTGTCATCAATATGAAGAACACCAAGCCTCTCCCTGAAGTACTCAAACTTCACCCTAGCTAGTGGCTTCATCAGCACATCTACAATCTGCTCGTCCATCGCAATGTACAGGAGCTTCACAGCTCCTCTCTGCACCATATCCTTGATATAGTTATATTTGATCTCTATGTGTTTCAACCTGTCATGAAACATTGGGTTCTCGAACAGCTTCACACAACTCTGGTTATCACAAAAGATACTAGTAGCATCCAACGGGAGATCAAATAACTCAGACAGTAGCTTTTGTAGCCATACTGCCTCACAACTAGCTGAACAGTATGCAACATACTCTGCCTCAGCTGTACTCAGTGCTACGCAGGACTACTTCCTGCTGAACCAAGATATCACACCTGATCCCATACTGAAGCAGCATCCAAATGTGCTCTTCCTATCTGCAACACTGCCAGCCCAATCTGAATCAACATAACCCTGTAGGTTAAACTTTTGATTCGCTTCATACTTGAGCCCATAATCAACCGTACCCTTCAGGTACCTCAGAATATGATTTACAGCAACCAAGTGAACATCTGTCGGATCCATTAGGAACTGGCTCAATGTGTTCAACACAAAGTAAATATCTAGTCTCGTGTTCATCAAGTACATCAAGGACCAAATCATCTGACGATACATCGTGACATCGACCGGATCAAATGAAGCATCACACAGAAGCTTCAGGTTTTATGCCATAGGTGTGGCCATAGCCTTGCAGTCCATCATCCCGAACCTCTTTAGAATCTCTACTGCATACTTCCCTTTGTCCAAGGAAGATTCCATCTGTACTCTGCCACACCTCCATACCAAGAAAATAGTGCATCATCCCCAAGTCCTTCATATTGAACTCAGCTGCAAGCTTCCACTGCGTGTCGGCAATCAATCTATCATCTCTTGTTACAAATAGGTCATTCACATACAATAAGAGTATCCCTGGATTGCCTACCTCAACCTTGTAGTAAAGGTTGGAACCCGCTTTACTCTTGGTAAAGACCAAACTGGATAGAAAGCTTCCTATCATACCATACCAAGTTCTGCAAATATATGATTTCCTGTCATGTGTCTTAGAACCAAGTGGCTACTCCACATACACTTCTTCTTCGACTACACCATTCAAGAAAGCTGTCTTGAAATCCATCTGGTGTATCTTCTATTTCATCACTTTTATATTTCTCTATGCTGCCATCTGCAGCATGCTTGATCTTGATAGATCCATATGGAAGTCATAACAAACTTCCCTTCAGGTCTTGGGACTACATCCCAAACACCATTCTTCATGATCGATGGATCATAGCATTCTTCCCATATCCTGGGAACTTCAATATCTTCAATAGATAATTTTGTTGCTGAACAAATGTTGTAGTTCTTCTTTTGTAGGTGATGGCATATGATATTTCCTACACAACAACTTAAATTGCATGATTAGAAAACATCTCATAGTTTTCAGAACAAATTCTTACACATAAAGAAATATTTCATACAGTCATGCAATTATCTTAGCCAATGCTTCAATACAACATTTATCCATATTCCGTAACTTTCTAGATGCCTTCCAATATCTACCAGAACATTGTTAAGAGTGTGCCCAACTCCCAACATGTCAGCAAAGAGGTTTCATTCTAGATAAGTAGCAATGGAATGTTGTACAGTGCCATAGGCCACTTACCCATGCATATTAGTAGTATACTATTCATCAATGCAACTATTCTAATATGCATAATACACAACCTAATTCTAGGAACATCAGTATATACATTATTGAACAGTATTATTTAAACAATAAAATATGCAAGTAATGACAATTCAAATACTTATCTTTGTTTGTTTGTTGGGTTGAATCCCTCTCAGTCTTTGCTTCTTTTCTGCAGCTCCATTCTTATGTGGATTGTGAGAAGTGGTCAACTCCCTCTGAATATCTGCATCCTTGCAGAAACTACTGAAGTGTGCTCCTTTGCTTTCTTGCAGGAACAACTGGAGTGTGCTCCCTCTTGAACTTTGCTTCCTGGATTACCTGTCCTTGAACTTATGTCCATCCTTAATCACTATGCATGCTTATTAGTATCATCATTGTGTTATTCTTGAGGTCCCATACATAATCACACATTTATTAGTATAATCTTAATACTATCAAAACACAATAATCTTAAACATGTATATTCATGATCATTCACAGATAATAAACATTAGTATTCAAGGTTTCAGGGAATTCTTCTTTTACTCGTACATATTCTTATTTGATCACAGAAATCTTCTGGTTAGTTGAATCATCAATCAAGATGAGAGATATAATATGCATAAAACTCGTGATTATTCAAACCTATACCTTCATGATTCTTCTGGTTAGTCATATCATCAATTATCGTAAGAAACATAATATGCATACAACCATGATTATTCAAACCTATGACTTCATGAATAATCATTATCAACAACACAATAGTATAAGATCCTAACACAAGGTAGGATTCTAGCTTGATATAGGAAAAACATACCTGGATTAGCATGCTAGCTAGTTATGTCTAACATACCCGCATAATGTCTTCTGGTTCTCTTCAGTGACTTGCGCTAGTAACCTGCATGTCTCATAAGTTAACCATTGTAGAACCAAGTTATACATACCTCGAAAGTAGATATTCTATGTGATCCATGACAATGGATGAATCTTTGTCTTCATGTCACCATGAGCATATGTTCTTGAAGTAGAACATGATTTGACTTTCTTGGTGTACATTTTGTGTTAGCAAACAACATAAACCTCATACAACATCACAATGCATTAGTACAATCATAAGTGTCAAAACCTTAATCAATGAATATCTTCTATTAAGGTGATACGATAAGTCCAGTAATTAATCAAGATTGTACTGTAATGATATGAAGACAAACATATGATAAAATTAACCATGAAACATACCTGTAAGCCATACTTGTCAAGATTGCTTGTAATCTTCTTATGGAAGGCCTTAGCCTCATATCCCTATGAGACAGGAACTTCTTCACTTATGCAGGTGACCAATCCATCTTCTTCTAGAATTAACCCAATCCACTTGATTTGCAAGAACTGAAACTCGAGCTGGATTAGGGTTTGTCAAAGAAACCCCAAAAATTCAAACTTTGAATTTCAAACTTTCGAAAGGATATAAATATGCGCCTTGATGAGCTGATCAAGTTGATATATTCAGAATTTGAAAACTGCAAAGTTTCACCCCTCGAAATTGTCTTTTAGATTTCCAGATTCATTAGGGAGGACCCTGAATTAGGGTTTGAGTTTCCCGGAGCTTCACCCAACCAAAAGATTTGATTCAAAACTCTAAGCTTCGATTTTTCTGAGGAGCTTCCAGCCGTGGTCACAGATTTTCAAAATTCCAATTTTTGCAGAAACCCTAATTTTCCATCTTTCTCATCAAAGTCCCCAACTGGGGTTTGATCAAGCCCGGCCTTCTACCCAACCAAAAAATATGATCATGGTCTCTAAATTTTGATTTTGATGAGTAGCATCCAGCCGTGGTCTCCGATTACAAAAATTTCAAATTTCTCCGAAGCCCTAAATTCCGGAAACCATGAATGAAGGTACTCAAAAATAGTTATGTTTTGACAGAAATATGTACCTAATTGTTTCTGGTGTAACTCCGAACTTTTCGATCCATAGGGTCTGAAAATTTTTCTTGAGATAGCCCGACCTGTTATCTTTCCATCTCGACAGGTCTGACCTCGATTGGATTCTCTGAGAGAGAGTTATGCCAAGTGTCGCAACGTGACTTGTTTATGGGATAATACAGGAGAGAGAACTTGTACAGCATGCCACTGGTTCAACTTCGGCCTCTGAAAACTTTTCCTGAAATAGTGCAGTCTGTGTACTACCTATCACATTTTATGAAATTTCATTTGGAGCTTCCTAGCCCAAGTTATGGACCTTTTCCCAAGGTCACCTAATATTGACTCATATATGAAAGTGGCAAAAACCCTATATTGTATAGATCATAAATCACAAAGTACAATGAATTAGAGGTTGTCATTTGGACACAAGGTACATGGGGATCTGATCTTCGACCTGTAAAAGTTTCAGATACGAAAATTTTGCCAAAACGGATTTATAGAGAAAGTGCTAAGATGACTGGTTTTTGCTATATCAAGCCCTAGCATCGTAAGTGCAACAAGTGTCATACATGCCATATCATGCCTTCTTTCAGGCTAGCTCTAATACCATGTTAAATTTTCAGAATTTACTTCAATCTGATCTAGGATCTTAACTGAGAGAACAACATGTATAACAAATCTACAACATATCAATCATGGACACAATAATGCAAGCACACAAGAGACACAGAGTTTACTTGGGGAAAACCATAAAGGTGAAAAACCCCAATAACTTCCTTAGAGATAGATAGAGCAATGATACAACCAGAATACAAGAGATAGTCTTCTCCTAGCAGCAGAGCCTCCTCCTCCACAAGTGCGCCACTCTCCAAAGTGTGAGTGAGAGAATAAAATGTGTAAAATGAGAGAGACACACTCTCTATTTATACACTAACTTGACTTGACCTTTACTCAATTAGGTCGGCCTCAACTTAACCACTTAACATAATGCTGACTGGGCCAACCCCCAGTAGGGTGGTCTAATAACCCTTTGACCCACATGGCCAACCTCCATAGGCTGGTCTAATAACCCTTTGACCCACATGACTTATATAGGGCCGACCCCAACAAGGTGGTCTAATAACCCATCAAGTATAAGTTACGACACTTACAATATAAATGTCGACACTTCCGTATAGAGGAATAATAACATCTCTACAGGAATACAACCACTTCCGTATAGAGGAATAATAACATCTCTATAGGAATACAATATACATATATGTGAAATAAATTCCGAAGTTACATATACATCAACAGAAACAAGGGTTCGGTTTTTCTCTATGGGAAAAATAATTAGTCCTCCTAACATGTTCAATTAGTCCTCCTAACATGTTCAAATAAAAAGGAATTTGTTAACTAAATCTACTATTTCCATGGAAGTGCAGGGTTTCACCCAACTCGACACCAACCAAGTTACTTACAACAAAAACTAAAATCATGAAATCAACGTGGATGTCAAACTAGAGATGAATAGCAAGAGAATGATTACCAAAATTCGAGTTCATGATATGATTATTTAAGGAATTCATACAGCAATCCACCAAGATTAAAATAGGATCTCGAGAAATAATATCTCATAAACAAAATAATAAAAAGATGGGCAAATCTTACCACATTTAAATCGTGGAGATGGTTTTCAACTAACCTGGGGATCGGATAAATGATAGGGGATAGAGATCTGGGAATAAATAGTAGAATGTACACATAGTAGTAAAGTGCAAGCAAGACTGGATGGGCGCGAGGGTTTTTAACTTAAGCCGATGTTAAATAACAAAAACTCAATTTGGCAGCAATAACGTCAAGACACTGAGGTCCAACCAGGTGTAGAGTTTGGTTTTCCCACGAACTTAACTCACACACGAGCATTTTCAAGTATTTCGCTGCTAACAATACTATTGCAGAGATCCCTTATTACTTAACATAACTAGATCTATAAAAAACCGAACCAGGCTAGTCAAGACTGTAAATCTCAACGAGATTTCTAAACATACTAACAATATTTCCATCATGGATCAATTACAGATATAATAATTGAAAAAGAGAATTCATTGCAGCAACAACCAGAAACCCTAGTCTGGAGTCCAATGAATTAGAGGCAATGAATTTGTATCCGCCTATCAATGACAACAAAAATATATAGGAAATTTAGAGAATTAAATCCTGCAGTTTATGTAAAAAAATTCGATCATAGAAGGATAGCACCCAGCTGTTGTAACTTGTAATTATTCGAACCTACCGGGAAACCCTTTCCCACCTTCTATGCATATGATAAGGTAGAGTTCGATTGGAACCTATGGAGATTTTCTTAAACCAAGTTCCTATAGATAAATGCAGGTCGGGGCTGAGTTCACGATATTATAAAAGAACATAGATAGCTAAGGGGGGGTGCTGGACACCGTCCACGCATATCATCTCAGAACACAAGGGAATATAACGGAGATAACTATGGGAATACTGGACTCTGCCCACGCATAACAATCCAGGAACTAAAAACTATCAAAGAGATCGACTACTGCAGAAAACTTCAGAGGTGGAAGAATTAAAACACGTGCTCCGATATTACACAAAGATCTATGATTTGAGGGCGTGCTCAGATTCTTAACAAAGATCAAATGATAATAAGATGCAAATCCGATCTCAACAGAGATCCAGAAAAAAGGTGTGTGCCTATGTAAACTCGGTGAACGAAACAATAAGCATTAACCGGTACTCCGATCTAGTATAGAGGTCACTAAGATAAAGAGGAAATCTTATCTCAACAGAGATCCAGCTAAAAGCTATGTGCATGTCTAGAAAAAGGAGGTACATCTACAGGAGGATATGATATACTTACGACAACGATTAGCTGAAATCTGGTCGAGATGTCTCTGCACAGGACCTGCGTCAACATGACAGTACGAGCTCTTGACGCTTTTCCTATTTTGCAGTTTCAACTCTATGACACCACACTTGGAGGGGTTGCTTCCCTTAGCGACTCTCATCTCTCGACGTCTACTAAAATCCCCTCCATAAACTCTAACTCGCACTATGCCAAGGACCCGAGCGACGAGCTCCCTAAATGTTTAGGGTTGAAACCCCGTCCAACTCCTCAGATTTTCGATATTAACTGAGCACAACTGAGCATGACATTCGCCAGGTCGATCCTCCAGGATGAACCGTCAAAAAGTTCCAGCAATCATACACAATACTCAAATAGCAACCCTAATAGCAACCCTTCGAAAGGCATAAATACAGAATCAAGAAATCGACTCTGGTGAAGATCCTTAAGGATCTATCCGACTTCACCGTAAACTATGAGCAGGGATCGAAATCTGGATCTCTATCTAGCATGAAATATCGAATATCTGCGATCCTCTAATCACACAAAGAAATTCCCAACCTGAGTGCTGAGCGCTGTTTCATCTGGACGGAGATCTGAATGCTCTTCTCCCAAGGATTCCAGGCTCTTCCATTCCTCCTTCCCCTTTTTAAGATAGTTCTCACCGGTTTCATCAATTAGAACCCCCCCGAGTGGTAGGGAACGACACACTGATTTATCGCTACAGATGGCCAATATGAAACGTCCCACTCTCTATGCATTTTCTTCAACCAAAACTGAGAGGTCAAATTCCAACTGACAAATGGCGATCCCAAACTAAATCTTAAAACCAAATGGCAGCTTCATTGATTTCTACACTCCACTAGATCCTTACTTGTAATCAACTTTCCTCCACTACCACTACAATCGTGGAGTGGGTTTGTAAAAACTTGGACCCTTCCTTAAAATGGGAAAAAGACCTGTGAAATCTATTTGTAATAGTAATTTACAATTAACAAGATTATATTATTTTCTTTAATAAACCCTAGTTCTCTTTATAATTTATAATTACCCTCAGATAATTATACTTAAGAGCCTTTCCCTTATCCATGAGGTTTAGGTGTTATTATTATTATATATATATATACTTCATCTTTTTCTTTTTTTTGAAAATGATTCCTTTAACAAGAATATAAATATATTCCTCCCACCCTTTCTCAAGGTGGTTTATTCAAATATATATAAATTTAAATGATAACTTAAATAGTTCCTTTATTTAAATACTTTATTGGTATAATAAATCTAAATAAAGTATTTATTTTATTTAGAATCATTTGTTAATACCTTAGTTTACTAAGGTAAATTTTTAACTCAACCTTTATGCTAATTAGATAGGTTGTAGGAGTTATTTTAATACTTAATCTTCCAGTCTTAAACTAAGATTTATGATCATAACATTAACTCGACGTCCACTGGTGGGGCCTTGGCCTTAAGCTCCTCAGGTGGCCGTTTATATAATAATAATAATAGGAGTCTTAAGGGATGTTACATTAAGTTTCACGGCTGTGCCGATTTCATGCTGGGTAAATAAAACAGAGCTCTGGCTTTTATATTCTCATTTCTGAAGGGGTAGATCCGAAGTGGATGTTAATACAATTCTTGTTTGGAATCTCTGTTTATGTTAATGGCGCAACGGATCTGTAGAATCGTAGGGTTCTTCAAATACTTTCTTTTTGTGATCTCTGTACAACGTAGCCTAGACTCAAAGTTGGATTTGGGAAACTTGATCGGACTGTTTCAATCATTTATGTGCCCCAATCAATCGCATTTCAAATTCAAGTGCAATGTTTGATCTCTGCACATGTATTAAATACTATAGCTACATCCAGTTAGCAAGAGTTTCACTCGAAGGCGTCCAACGGACCTACGAATGATGTACTTTATGAAAGTAAACGACCTCTATAATCGCTAAACTTTACACTAAACGATCCAGGATCTGATCTATGAACATTGAGTTAATCAACTCAAGGTAGCAACGGGACCACTTCCTCCTGGAGTAAATTCCATGCTGCGATCGCAGAGACGTAGGGATTTATGGATCGTGTTCCGCTGTAAATAAGTGAAGATGCTATCCAGGGTAAAGGCTGCATTAAAATTACGGTTGATTTCCAAGTAGTCAGTTAGCTAATTGATAATGTCTTAGTTAATACAGTTTGTATGATCGGATTAATTAATTGCAAATTTCAAATAAAACTATTAAGATACCTCATTTATAGATTCTCATGTTTAAACTCTGAGATCGGACCAGCATAATCCAGAACTGGTGGTGCGAGTGTAACTCGACCTTTGAACTTGCTGTGTATTATTCAAAAATTAATTACCTTTCCAGATCCAAATTAATGATGGCGTTTTGCTTATTTAAAAGTTCACTGTAATCATTTGGCATTCCCAGATCCATAGTGATAACTGCGTATTACTGAATTAAAGGCTCTCTGTGTGTTATTTGGAATCGTTTTAGCATCTCCGGGACCAACATGATGACGGCGTATTGTTTCTTTTAATCCTCTGAGTTTTAACTTGAATTGGAATGGCGTTTGATAGCATGTTGCTTCTTTCAAAATTTCTGTGTTTTAATTTCAGTTTGGAAAGGTCTTTCGATGACATAATTGTTGTTCAAATCTATGTGCTTCATCTTTCGATTTGGAAGGCGCGTTCCAGATCCATAAACTGAATGACATATTACTTACCTTAATGTTTCTGTGTTGTAATGTCGAATTGGAAGGGTATTCCAAAGATCTCTGTGTAAATACTCAAGTTATTAAATTATGAGATTAAGATTATTCGTACCTCTCCGAACTATCCAGACATAATCCAAAATTCGAATGCTTCTAAACTCTAAAATCAAATTTCCTGCGCGTCTCAGAATCTGACCTTGTTAAACTCTGTGTTTTATTTGTTTAAAGACACTGTATTACGAATTTGAGTATTTAACTCCAATTTGCAAAATGTTTGGGTCTAAGGGAAGACACCCTGCGCGTTACCATTCAGGATCATGGGTATTTGTTAAATTTCGAGCTTCAACCAATAGTATGAAATTGACCTACGCGTGAAGGGTAAAGCTCTCTGGTTTGAAAGTTAGAATTTGATTATTGTGATCAATTTTATTTATAGTGCATTTTAATTCAATCCACTATCATTTGCTAAATTTCGAGCTTCATCCAAGAATGTGAAATCGACCTACGCGTGGAGGATGAACCCTTTATCTGAGATTTAAATTTTGATTACTGTGATGACTTTACTTATATACTGCATTTCAAATTGATTCACTGTCATTTAGTTAAAAAAAATCCTGTTCATCTAGTATTGGTCAAACCCTCCATCGTGGTCGACCTTGCGGCACAGACTTCCCTCAATTTTGGCATTTGCTGTGTTGATAAACGATACCTTTAGCAAGTCACGGTTCTCCCTCGAAGCCGAGTAAGATCCAGGGTGTAGGTAGATTTAATGTTTTATTTTTTTTTAAATCTCATTCTTTTGTTATTCATTAAACCTCGAAATCGCAATGTTAAGAGAAAGGAATATATTTGTTATTTCCAGTTATGAGTTAGTATGCCTAATTAATTAAATCTATTCTTACACAATTCGAGGAACCCGTAGAGGAATTAGGTAGATCCTTTTGGCGCCATCTACAGTCCATGTCATAGTTAAAGATCTGTTTTGACACGTCTGGAAGATATGCTCACCATAAGCTCAAATTTCGCCGTGATTCACTCCTAAACAAGTAGTTACGTTTATGTTGTAGTAAATATGGAACGCCTTTGAAGGAATAGGAGAGACTCAACAAAAAAAAATCAGCCGTGATACTTAGTAGATTTGAGTCGGCATGAGATCCACGAGAGTAACTATCTGCACTCACCTGATTACTTGGTGAATCAACCGTGGATTGCTCTGTCTTAGTCTTTTGTCTTGTAGATTATAAGCAGATTATTGTTTGTGTGACTTTATATTAATCTTTGCGACGTTGGTTTGCTGGCTATCCTCTCTTACCTATAATTCTATGCATGAGATTTGTATTAACCAATTCGACTTAAACTTTAGTCGTTGTGTTGATCTACATATTCGGTATACTGTTTCTTTTTACTGAGTAGATATGATTATATGCACGAATTTTACTATGAGCTGGTTAGATTGAAATGTTAATCATTGTATTGTGTTATATATAATGGTTTACCGTCTATGACTCCGTAGAAATAGATTTCCTGCATGTGCATTTTATTGGCCAGGTGTATAGTGTAATACTACGACAAACGTATTTTCATAAAAATGTGACTGTGACCGTAAATAGTTCAACTCCAATATATATTGTTTGATGCGACATCTATGTAAAATTTATACTTGACTCCTTGTTTTCCCTAACAATCGGCTTATGAAATTAATTTTAAATCTTTCTCTTATACTCTAGTAGTATGTTATAGGATTTTAAGGTTCATATTAAAACACCGTCTTGTATTCAGAATTTGTCCCCATAAATTTGCTATCGTTGCATGTCAAGTATTACTTCCAACTATTTGTTTTCCACAATTAAAAGAATACGATTATGTCCTATAAAATTGTGATTATGTATAACGGAGGGGGAGGACATAAATTGAACCTGGATCGCATTTCTTTTTATAATTATTTGATTATGCATAAAGTTACTAAGGAAACTATAGAAAGGTAGGTCATTCTTGAAATAAGCATGCTTAGTTAATTCATAAAGAAATGAGGAAATAATAGGATATGATTTTAAGCTACGTCATTTTCATGTTTCTTTAAAATAAAAATAAAAAATAATAAAAAAGAAATATATAAACAAAAAAAATTATTTCTTGAGAAGATGGTTCTCACATATTTGTACATTAAATAGCACGACCATTGTTAGTATGTCCTAACCCCAAACTATACATATCCTATACATATCTTTGTCAAATTAAAATAGATCAAGAAATAAACTTAGGTACAGATGAAAGTATGGAGAAGATAATTGTGTTTGAGATTTTGAATGCCCTTATATGATGAAAAGAAGTATTGGATAATTAGTTCATACTTCATTTATGTAGTAACATGTATAAGATGGAAATATAAAGTATTAATTCATTTATAGAATTAAAAGAAGTGGAGGGGAAAGTGAACTTTCCCTTTTTATGTCAATAGTTGAAAGAATCAATATATGTTATTATAATTCTTTTTATATATGGTTAAAAAAAATAATAATAATAATTGAAAGGAGATGAAACACTTTATTTTTACTTTTCATTGGAGGATGATATGATCAATGCACTATTTTATTTATAATTCATTAAATGTGGATATGAAACAATGCAATAGTCCATTCTTTAAAGTCTTTTATAGAATAAATGGAAAAATCAATACCTTACTACAATTACAATTCATAGATAGATTGATTTGAAATAGATGTTGGAGAAGGTAAAACTTACATTAATTTAGTTGTGTATCAATATAATGTCTATTTAAAATATTTTTCTTAGAATGATTCTTACATTATTGAATTAAATAGATTATATTCAAATAGAATGTATGACATAGTTATTCTGGATGTATTTAAGGATAAATGACAAGTAATGGCCATATATGAATTTAAGAAAGAAGTGCTTAGAGAATTTTGAAGGTGGGATTCTTATGATTTAATATCAAAAAAGAATGAATATGTTTAATAATGAGAGATTGTGACTTATGATGATTGATACATGGAGATCGACACAAAAAAATCGGAGATGTGGTTTTACTTCTTCTCCTTGCAAGGATACTCCCATCTTCTCGAATAGGTTAGAATTCTTCTTCTCTAAAATTGCTAGTATGAAAGATTGAATGATATTGAGGGTTCATATACTTTGATGATTGGTTATGCGTCAAGAATTTTATCGATTGGTTGTAAATGCTTATTTTTCTGAAATCAAGGCGATGGCTTCGCAGGTATGCACTACTAGTTTGTAATCGTGCTTTCAATTGTGAAAAGAGAGAAGTTAAACTTACTTGAATTATAGAATCTTAACTGTGCTTAAGTTGGGAAGAGAAGAAAACCTTACATGACTCTGTTTATAAAAATTTGAGATTATACTAGTAGCTATACTAAGGAAATGGCACCCTAGTATTTAATTATACTTTGGATTATGAGAAGAGAGAGGTTACATGTAAGATTAGTTTAGTAATGGTTAAGGTATGTATTGAAGAACAAAATTGGGAAGGGTAAATTCTTATCTTGAAATTCGGACATTGTTTTGAACATAAGAAAATTATACGTAATTATAGAAAAGGGAGAAGTTGGAATTGAATATTTTATCCCTTATGTTTAAATATGTTAGAGCTTTCAGTATTTTTATAAATGATATACTTATAGTTTTGTTGAATCAAAAGAATCTGTTGTAGATGATCTCAATCCCGGTTACAATTAGTGAGTCAAGAGAGAATTGTTGTGGGGATTACTACACTATGGAAGGTACGATTTAGTTATATTACCAATTATGCGGCTTATACTCATATGAGGGTAGAAAAGAAGAAATGAAATTTTATTGTCAATTATGGATATATTGAAGAAATGAATGTGAAAAGGAAGTGAAAACTCACCGTGGAAGCACATGAGACTTAACTTCAAGACGAAGTTTTAATAAGAGGGGGTGTATGTAATGCCCGCCTCGGTACCTTAACTATTTAGAATAATGAGGTACTAATTTTGAAATGAACCGGCTATGTAAAACACGAACCATTTGAATTTACTTTGAAAATGCTTGAACGACAGTTATAGAAACTATTACTTTACTAAATGTTAGATATGCTCGATTGATTGAGATAGAATGACTAAATGTTGGATATGCTCAACTGATTGAAATAAAATGACTAAATGTTAGATATGCTCGACTGATTGAGATAGAATGACTAAATGTTAGATATGCTTGACTGATTGAGATAGAATGACTAAATGTTAGATATGCTCGACTGATTGAGATAGGATGAATCAATGTTACATATGCTCGACTGATTGAGATAGAATGATGAATGATAGATATGATTTATTGATTGAGAGAAAAGGATGAATGAAATATATGCTCGACTAACTGAGATATTATGATGGATGATGAAATATTTCATAGTGCAACGCTACTAATGTGCGCTTGAGTGTGTGTGTGTGTGTGCAGTGGCAGGTAAGATGATTTATCAACTGACCCATAATGGGATTATAGGGGTCATAAGAACAGAAAGAACACATAGGGGTACGACGACTGACTGTCGACCCTGGATTAGCAATCCACGCATGGGTGAAGCAGTTTCAGCTCACCCGGGGAACCGTATGCCGTACGGGCAAGGCCATAATGATTTGGTCATGTACGATGAGTTGAGGGGCGCGCAATAAGGAGAGCCTTATCTCTCAACATCCCTTAGTCTCCAAGGAGCATAGTTGAGAGATCGTGATAACGGTTCCCGGTCGCTACGTAGTACTCCCCATAAGAAGGAAAGAATTAAACTATCAAAAGGGCCCGCCGAAGAGGTACCTAGACAAGAACGAGAGGAAGAAAATTAATCAATGGTATAAATGAATATTTCAGATAAGATTTAAGAAATACTTTATTTCATTTTGTTCTATTTCATTAATTCGAATAATTCTATTCAAGATTATATTTTAATTGATTTCATTAATTTGAATTATCCATTTTAATTGATTTTATCAAACTTGAAAAAGAATTGAAGAGATTGATTTTATTCAATATTAAATTTGATTAATTATGCTGATTGAAAAAGATTAATAATAAGAGAATTATATTTATTCAAAGATGTTCATGGATTTTATTATTTTAAATCATTATATTAAAGATTCTATTTAATTGACTTCATTATTTGAGAAAGAATTGAAATAGATCATTAATAACAGAATTGTTTTTCTTTCATTATTATTCAAGATTTTACTTTAGTTAATTTTATTATTCATTTAAAATATTTTTTAAAGATGAAATTTAAAATAGATTATACTCTTAGTAAAAGGAATCATCTTTTAATTCAATCTTAATATTAGGAAAAGAAAGAAAAGTATAAAGCAATAAGTCTAACTAAAAGATTGTTAAGTAAACTAAATGAGAACCAAAAAAGAAGTAGAACTCTTCTACACCTAACTCCCACTGATCTAGGGATTTAGGTGCACATTAAAGACATTAAGAAGACACATGTATTTGAGAATATTGGAAATTAAAATATTAAACTAAATTAAATATGTGCATGGACAGACACATGGCACACAGACTTTTGCTATATAATGAGGGAGGAGAAGGAGATAAAGACATCTCTTGCTCCCTAATGCTGGATGGTCATCATAATCTCAGATTATGTTATGATCCTTGGAGTTGGGATTAGCTGGAACATGGATTGGGAGATCCTTTCGGGAGGCTAGATTGTGTGTTCTTATGACCCCATTAGCTCGGGGGTTCGGGGTGAAGAAGAATAACCCCGATATGGTAGGGAGTTCAATTGAGGGGTCAATCGGTACTTCGTTAGGAGACTGGCTTGGATCGTGTGGAAACCACTTCGAGGACTCCATCGATTCGCTAGACCAACTGTCAAAAACAGGTTTGAAGTATTTTTATTTTATTTATTTTGCTAAATATTTTTGAGAATGAATAAATATGAGTATATAGTTTTATATATTGAAATTCATGTACTACAATAGATAGAACTAGAGCTGTTGCTTCTATACCTTCTTCTGAAAAAATCGTACTGGACGTTCTAAACTTAATTATACTTATATATTCCAATTCTGTGGAAGTTTTTTGTTGGACCCCGAAAAGGGGGGTCCCTACAAATATCTCAACACCAACATACATTTCATTATGATTTAAGACAATGTTAGATTCTTTTTGAAAGCTTTCAATTGAGTTTTGATGAGAGTTGTCCAAAGGTTCTTTGTAACATCCCAAAAATCGCTAAAAATTTTAAATTTTTGATATAGCAAAATCATAAAGATAATACTAATTGCCGAATGAAATATATTAAACTAATTAACTAATGGAAACTTCACTTGATTACCATTGTTATTCCTAAACATAAAAGACAGCAGATTATAAATCAAATGCGATAAAATAATGTTTATCTTCTCATGTGTTATGGTTCTAGTAATAATACCGATGACTTGTTTTCATATCTCTGAAGGGGTTCCTACAGGGTGCCCTTGGGTTTACTTAGCTTGATAACTAAAGCATTGGACCTTTTCTTTTGCAGATCTGTAGGTAAGAAATGTTATACGCTTCAGCTAGCCGTCTCTGTTTTTAATATAGATGTGTATACTGTTGTGCATGAAGGTATCGATGGTATGAGGTTTCAGTTTCTCTTTTATCCACTTACACTATTTTTATCCTATCACGGGAAAGTGTAGCTAGAGATATTTTATACTAAACTTATGTTATAATCGCTAATAGAAATCCTTAGGATTACAATTGATATGAATATTATGAGAGTTCTAACATTTTGAATAATGCGACAATGGCAGCATCACTTAGTGAAGAGTTTTCATAGTTCATTAACAATATGCATATGACGATATATACCATTACGACGATGCTGGACATTATCTGACCTTAGTGAATAATGATTCAATCGATTCTAGTGGGACTTCATAGAATTTGGATTCTACCATATTTAATTTGATAATGCAATTGTGTAATAATGTTAGCATTATTACAATGCTATGGTGCATGAATGAAAGTTGGCCTTCAAAACTATATGGCCTATATCACATGCATCCTAACATACTATATGCTTTTATAATCCTAATCTACTATATCATTGTATAAACAAGATATTGATTTGTTATGTAATTGTGACATATATCCATTTGTCACAATATCCTATTCTCTAAAATGGAATAATGGTAATGCATAGACTCTATGCTAAATATAACTTAGCATTGATATTACATTACATGCATTCTATATGAAATAAAACTTAACATTAGAATTGTAATGCAGGCATACTATGCGAATTGAAACTTTAACATTTGAATTATGTTACATGCATACTATATTAAATAAGACTTAACCTTGGAAATATATAACATGGATACTATTGAGAAATTGTAAGCAAAGTTTGGAACTATATATAACATGGTTATATGATACAGGGTTGTGTTATTGCCACTTAATACGATGCTGACATGAATTTAATACCACTGCAGGCATAGTCTGGAAAGGTGATATGTAGGATCGAGCAATTATGAAAACCCTGTGTCTTGTTAGTGGATTGCCCCATTGGCTATTACCTATAATAGCTCCACGTGATGGACTTCGTATAAAATTGTGGGAACCTGTCGAGTTGTATGATACGCCATGGTGATATGGCCTCCAACTGGGCTTGATATTAAATGAACCATTAATGGGTAGGTTGATCGTATTACTGTCTTGGTAGTGGTGTTGCTTGGTTGGCCCGATATCACCCATTGATCTACTTGTCTCGATTTTTGAGAACTAAAAACCCTAATGCATTTGTCATACCGTTGTTTGTTTTCCCTTTGCATTCATTTGGAAACCTGTCTTTGGGGGAAGAGGCCGACATGCCACTAAATAGTAGGGTTTGACCTTGGGTTGTTTCTTGGGTGGCTCTGCAACTTCCATCTCTAGAAATTAATGGTGGAAACATGTTGTATAAGTTACTATGGTTCGAATGGAGAATATGTGTTGAAGCCCTGTGGCTTTCGTCGTGTAACAAGTTAGGGTTTACATTGAAATTATATTCAGAGCCTGAGATTTTTCATAGCTGCATGCTGTCCCTGTTGCGCCGGTTGGATGATTTGGAAACTAGAAGCGTGAAGTATTCCATCTTCCTATTCTTACGAAGGTGAGCTTGGTTTTTATATGAAGATTGTTTGCTATATTTACATTTTTGGACTTGTTTATAGTATTCATTTTGGAAATGTTGTAACCTCGTTGTATTTTTATGTGGAAGGTGCTTCCTTCGTCATGGAGTTATAGAGTTAAATCTTGCTGGCAGTTGATCGCTCGCTCAACTGGTAAGCCCTGGTGGAAAAACCCTTCGTAGGTTCTCCTGTCAGAATGGCCATCGTTGATGTTTGAACCATTTTGTGGTTTCTGGAATGAGATTCCAGTACTGTGTTGTATTTGATGTTTGTAGTATGGATGCCTTTCGGCTTACCTAGTTAGAATAACAGGTTCTTTATATTTTTGTGTCCAATGGACAATGTAACTATTGTCGTCGAATTTTTATTAAACAAGACTGTAATAAGTTGGTTCTATAACAATTGTCTCGTTCGGCTTTGGGGTTTTGAACCTTGGATGTATCCTGTGATTTGAATGTGCAAAAATGTAGGAGTAAAAAGCTATTTTAAAATGGTTTTGCATTTAAGCTTTGATGTATAAAAAGGTTATGGTTTTGCAAACAAAGATTTGGTACTTCCTTGCTATTGTTTCCTTCGTAAAAAAATGAACTGCAATATGTAACAGTCGTGGGGAAATTGTTCTTATCCATAGACTAGGGTAATGTAAAATTTATGAGTTTCAATGAACAATGGGTAGATGTTTGAAATCTATGGAAGGCTTCAGCCTGTGTGTAGTTCATCGATGTTATAAACACTACGTCTTTGATTCTATAAGAAAATAAATGGTAGGGTTTGACTCTGTTTACAATGTATTATTTCGATTTTGCTCCTCGTTGAGATCTATAGGAAACGAATACTGTTTATATATTTAAATTTGTAGCAATAGAATATGTGGTTGATGTTATGTTTTATGAATTGTTTAAAAGTTGGCCAAGAGCTGAGAATTGATGATACTATGAAGGAGAAATGAAATCTTAAGTTTGGAAACTTGTTGTAATGTTGAAGCCATATCTCGGTTTTGTCTGGAATGTATTGCAATAAAGAATAGCAATAATCGTAGGTAAGTCTGTGCACTGTTTTTAAAAGGGAAAAATAACAATATACTGTATGTTGAGATTGAATATGCAACTGTTATGATATAAACATATACATTTTAACTACTATAATACAGAGAGACAATTCTTATACTGTTAGAAAATAAAAATATTTGTTTCGAGACAAAAGATATTTATGGAATGAAGCAAACGTTACTATTCATCTAGGAAAACAATTATCTGTAAATAAAATGATAAAGAAGATACTGATACATGTATACACATAAATTTAATAGTAAGCAGAAACTTAAGAAAACATCAATTTCATCTTCTCAATCACCTGGCTATTTGCCTATCTTTGATCTATCTAACTTAATTTATCTTTGTACTAGAGTACGATGCAGATCCATTTGCATGGGGAAAAATGTAGAGACTATTTTATTCAATCAAAGTCATTCCTATACAGAATATTAACTTACTCAAAAAACTGAAATAAATTTATAAAATAAAACAGTAAAAGTTACTATGCAGCAGAATTTTAAAATGTATAAAAATAGAAAAGATAATGGAACCTGTAGATGAAGATAGGGCTGACAAACATCCAAGGAGGCCTGTTCCTCCCAACCTATTCCAGAAGAATCATCCCAACTGCTGGCCTCTTGTGAACCCCCAAGCCTGATTACTGAACCACTTAGTAGGTGGAATCTGTGTAGAAGCAAGGCACTCAAAAATGCCTTCAGCACTCAACATCAAACTCCTGTAAAAACATGCCTTCAGCACTCAGCATCAAAATCCTGAACTCAATAGAGTTTGGCAGACTCACAACATGATCAACAACTTAGCATATCCCCTCATCAAATCTCTTGGGTGCAAACACAGCAAAACCCCAAGATAAATCTCCTCCTCAGGAAAAGTGATGAACCTCAGTTCATAATTTGATGGCTATTATATAGAATACCTAGGTCTTTAGTGGTCAGTTTGGAATAAATGAGCCTCAAGCTCCAGTCCCATCTTTCAGGGCACTATGACCGCATTTCAAGGGAGTTGTCCCATACTATGAAGCACCTGCAACAATTAATTAATAATAATATGTGAAATAGCAGAAATGATAGAACTCAGAATCACTTTTATATTGATCACAGGCCACTTCGAGGGGGCAACCTCCTTTGAGAAAGGTCAATACAAATAACTTCATGGTGCCTTCATAGGCATCAACACACACGTATATACTAAGTCTAGGAGCCAATACCATGGGTCAATACTATGTGTCAATACAAGCCATGGGCTAAGTCTAGGCACCAATTGTATGAGTCAAAACCATGGGACATATAATATTATGGGATGACTTACAAAGCATATGCGTCCAATACTATGGGCTAATATAAACTATTGATCAACAAATACTACGGGACGACTTACAAAGCATATGCATCCAACAACAATATACTAACAAAGTAAAGACATGGGTTCCTAACATCCCCTCTCCCTTAGAAAAAGATTTGTCCTCAAAGCTTTAGATGTGGAAATCGATGCAGAATCTAAAGGAGTGGGTCCCCTGTAGCATCCTTGGGTTGCATTCCGAGCCACTGGCGCCTTTTGAGTTTCAAGGAGGATTGCATGGAAGGATGTAGATGAAGAAGAACCATATCAGCGATGTGAAAAGTGCGCTTAGAACGGTGCTGATCGGCTTGTTGTTTCATTCGAATTCTTGCCATGTGAAAATTGTCCTGTAGAATGAGAAGAAGCTGATCACGGTTTCGAAGAATTGAGTCAATTGCTTGAACTGGGGAGTTGCTAAAGGTGTATGGAAGAAGAACTGGTTGTGCCTGTCTAGAGACTACTTCATATGGTGTCCTTTGAGATGTGGTACTATACCACTGGAGCGCTTCTAGGAAATACATAGAAATAGTTGTCAAGATCTGTGAAGGGATGGGAAAGGGTTCGAGTAGTCCCAAAAGGAGGGTCGTTTCACCCTTGTTGACCTGGAAAGTATCACAATCAACCACCATCCGTTGAATTGTCCTTTTGAGTCCCTGCCAAAAGAAGTTACATTTTTCTTGGTCATACATTTTGAGGAACCCAGAGTGCCCTACTGATGAAGAAGCATGGAGTTCACAGAAGAGATAGTCCCATTGAATAGATTGCAACCAATTTGGAACAAGCAAAGAAATAGCTGTAAAAGAAACTAGGTCATCAAATGTGTGAGGAGGAGCATCTTCCACCATATTGTCCTTACCCTTCTAGTAAGTGGTCGCATAGTCATAACCCATGAGTTGGATAACCCATTTCAGGTGTGTTGGGGAGGAGACCCATTGTTCCAGGAAAGTTTCTAGGCTCTGGAGATCAATCTTGATGCAGAAATAATTCCCGGATAGGGATGGCTGCCACTTCTGTACTGTATGCAAAATAGTCATCATTTCCTGCTGAGAGGTAGATGCGGCTAAATTCTTACCGAAAAGGTCTCTTGAAAGAAACAAGCTCATTGGTTCAGCAAAGACACTTGCATATCTATCCAAGGAAGTAGTGGAGGCTGTTGATGGGTGCATCTTAATGGAATGGAGCTGAGCGATGACACCATGTGAATTCTTCTTAAGTATTTTTTCCAGGCAATGTGAACTAATGATGCAGAGAGACCCTGGTTGTAAGCCAATAAATTTGTGTTGTGCCCCATTGACTGAAAGCTGCATCCAAAGTTCAGCAAAATCCCATAGGATGGGGCCAAGTGTGCGTAACCATTGAACGCCAAAAACCACATTACATCCGCCTAAGGACAAGGCAAACATGTGAGAGCACAGGTTATAATATTCCATAGAGATACGCACATTGCGACACTTCCCCTTGCAAGGTAAAGTGTCCCCATTGGCAACTATGACTTCAAAGTTGGAGCAAGGATGGACAAAACAATCAAACTGTTTGGCAATCCGAGGATCAATGAAGTTATGAGTGCTACCAGAATCAATGAGTATGGTAAGAGGGAGCTTCTTGAAGTATCCCCTGACTCACATTGTTTGTGGGGTGGTGACGTCGGTTACAGCATGGAGAGAGATCTCGGGTGGGTCGTCCTGAGATGGGGTGTCAACAGGCAGGTGTTGAATGTCGACCTGATCATCTACTATATCTGGAGCTTCTTCATCAAATTCTGAGGCAGGCGAAGAATCCACATCCAAGAGATAGAGCTTTTGTTGAACACATCTATGTCCCTGAGTGAATTTCTCATCACAATTATAACAAAGCCCTTTTTCTCGGCGTGCCTGCATCTTTGTTTTAGACAATTGCTTGATAGGAGTTGGTTGAGGAGCAAGCATGATGGGAGGTCATTGGGAACCCATATTTCTGAAGGGAACAAAGGTGGGTTTGGAGCGTTGTTGAGCTGCGATCTTGTCCTCGGCCAGCTTAGCCAACCCTAGGACTTCCATCATTGTGTTGGGACAAAACATTTTGACCTCTGAGCGGATTTCATCCTTGAGACCACTAATAAAACAACTCCTGTAGAATTCATCAGACAATCCTTCTGTGTGATTGGCTAGTTTCTCAAATTCCGTCTAATACTCTCTCACTGTGCCAGTTTGGTGAAGTTTAGTGAGTGATCCTATGAAGTTGTCAAAAGCACTAGGACCAAATTGTTTTGTCCAGTTTGGCTCAGGATGAGCTTTTATGTACCAACGGTACCATTGAAGGGCTTCTTGTTCCAAATGAAAGGATGCAAGTGGAAATTTCTAGACATCAAAAGTATTATGAAAACTGAAATATTGTTCTTCTCGGTATATCCATCCAGTCGGATCAGTACCATTGAAGCGAGGAAAATCAAGCTTCGGCCCACGAAAATTGCTGGAAGAAGAGAACCCGGTGGCTACAAAAGATTATGGCTGTCGGTTATTGTTCATGGATGAATGCTGAAGATGGAGGCTGAGAAATTTTTCATCCAGATCTTGGAGTTTGGTTTGGATGGCTACAACTGCTTCCTCCATGGTGTTTGCTCTTGTGCGAGTGACAACCATAACCAGTAAATTTTTTTATTTTTTATTTTTTTTGTGGGGGGGGGGGGGGGGAATGCATAGAAAAACACAAACACAAGCTTATTTAGTAAGGGGAAATTTGGATTTGGGAAAACTCAGAGGGGTAATTGGGGTTTGACTAGGTTTTCGACACTTTCTGAGGGACAGGGAAGCAAAAAATGGGAATCTCAGAAGCGGGGTGAAAGAATGAGAAAATTTGGTAGAGAGGGACAAAGAAGCAGAATTAGGAAAGGAACACGGTGGCAAAATTTGAAGGCGTTTGGGTGAAAATTGAAGGAGTTATGGCAAACCCTAAAAATAGACAAATGTGGGATTTCTAGTCTTGGGAAGTGGAATTTGGGATAGGGTCTTTAGGAATGAAATATGCGGAATGGGATTGCAGAGATGTCAGTGAAGTTTCAGGGAAAACAGAGTTGAAACAAGGGAGATATGGCCGAAAAACAGTTTTTTTTTTTTTCTTCAGAAATGGATCGGCAACAGCGGCGCAGAATGGATCTGCAACAAATGGATCTGCAATGGCGTGGAAGAGATCGAAAATGGTTGGATATGAAACGGCTAGATCTGGAGTGGAAGTGATCGGCAATAGTTCAGCTAAAAATAGATATGGACCCCAGGTATGTGCGGCTTCCTATCAGTTCAGAGGATTCACTCGGCCACCAATGCTGTCTGATGGTTTGCGTATTGGAGCAGTACCCCTCACTCCACGGCTCAGGTAAAACTGATAACCGCTTTTCCACAAACGACAACTCTTGGTTTACCTCACGGGTGGGAACTAGTCAATCAGGTAGGGGTCGTTGCCCTTTTCACTGACAGGTCCTCTCAATGGGCCAGCTACTTTGGGGTTCCTATGGTATTCCTCACAATGAGTTTTAGGGCTTAAGCCAAAGTACTTCCCACAGTTAAGCAGATAGGGGTTATTCCTAGATCCAAATTTGCATCCGATGCGAAAAAAAATTTGGTAGAAATTCCACCCAACGAGCCCAAGAAAGTGCTCTGATACCAGATGTGAAGCACCTAGAACAATTAATTAATAAGAATATGCGAAATAGCAGAAATGATAGAACTCATAATCACTTTTATATTGATCATAGGCCACTTCGAGGGGGCAACCTCTTTTGAGCAAGCTCAATACAAATAACTTCACGGTGCCTTCATGGGCCTCAACACACACTTATATACTAAGACTAGGCGCCAATACCATGGGTCAATACTATGTGTCAATACAAACCATGGGCTAAGTCTAGGCGCCAATACTATGAGTCAAAACCATGGGACATATAATACTATGGGACGACCTACAAAGCATATGCATCCAATACTATGGGTCAATACTATGGGCTAATATAAACTATGGATCAACAAATACTACGAGACAACTTACAAAGCATATGCGTCTAACAACAATATACTAACAAAGTAAAGATATGGGTTTCTATGTAATACCCCAATTTTGATCCTTAAGAAATATTGGCTCTAATGTAAATATTGTATACACACGTTGTATGTTTCCCTAGCGTGGAGCTCAAGGCCAAGGCCCCGCTAGTTTATGCTCGGATTTTTATTTAAATTAGACACGCTTGATGTTTTGTTACCCACGTGCTATTAAGCCATGGGATATTGTAAATTGATGTAAATATTTAATATTGAAATAAAATACCAAAACTGGCTATGGAGGCAACGAATGAGAAGGGGCCACGTGTATCCACTAGGGAGTGGTGAGGGGGCTATGGAACTAAACCCTAGGCTTCCATTTGTCATTATGAGAACCCATTGACTTCCCTAGGTGACATTAATGCCTGTTGTAAGGAGGTGGTTGAGATTTCAGCCCATGGCTTCAATGGAGCATGGGCAGCCCTGAAATTCGTATGGGTAGTCATGGGCTCTGTTTGCTTGGGCAAGAAGTCACTCAACCTCATGGGAGGTTGTTTCATTCTCACCCCATTCCATTGTGGAGGTATCTAACATCATTCTGCATCCAAAAACGAGTGCCAGTAGTGATAGAACCAGAAATCATGACCTTGAGAGAACCCAGATTTTGAAAGACCGAAAACGTCCAGATTTGGCATGGGATAGGAAAATCCAATGGTGGATCCGTTAGCATGAACCTTGGGGCAAATTTGGGAGCATCAGCTACCCCAAAATCAATAGGAAAACCCAGTTTTTGCAGCTCAGAAAACCAGGGACGGATTTGAGTATTTGGTGAGCAGAATGGTGAGAAATCAAGTTGGGAATGACTATGCAGAGGTTGGGTGTGCTTGATAAAACCAGTGAAGGCTAGGATCTCAAGGATCAGCAGTTGGACCTTTCTATGCCCATCCTGAAGAGCACTGGAGGGAAGAGTTGCCTGAGGGACTGTGTAACAGAGAAGGGGATCTTCCTTGTGTTAGATGTGGTAGGTAATGTGGGTGCCTGAGTGTTGAGCTCACTTGAGATGCCTGTAGCTCTATGGTTGAGCTCACTGGCTTAGCGTTACCATCCTCTATCTCCTTGGATGCTTGACCGAACCATGGTTGTGAGTGAACCCATCTAGTTCTTCCTTAGTGGATACACAACCCAGCTCAGGGGTGATCTCTCAGCTGAAGGAACACAAGCTGGACAGAGGTCTATGGTTGGGTGGAACGTTGCTCTTCCATAGCCAGTCGTTTGAACATCTACTTATCAAGATAAGTGTTCTCTGTATTATAAATTATTTGTATTTTGTGTTCAGCAGTATGATAAATTGTCCATGTCTAATGAAATGAATTAATTATCTTAGTATGAATCCATGTATGGCACTGGAATGAGATTGGGTCTCTTTATGTTGCATCATTCTCTGCTATGATAGATATGTTATGCAATTACTATTTGTTGTGTGCTTGCTAGTATGTTCATTCCGCTATGTGTATATTGAGTTTAAATATGCACACATAAGCTTTTAAATTTTATGAATTTAGGAGTCAAAATATTGGGGCTAAGTCTGTCCAAAGCCCAGTAGTTGAGTTAACATTTCCTTCCTTGCATGAAACTGATAAAAGGCAACGTTACAGAGTGGTATCAGAGCTCCCAGGTTGCAGCATTGGGCCTCTATGGGCCAAATCCAATTGCAGTCATAAGGAAAGAAAGTTTTCGGATTCTTCCTAAGTGTCTTTGAAAAAAATCCGTTTAAGTCTGTTTCGGAAAGGATTCCCGAATGTCTTCCGCAACTGCGGAAGCATTCGGCGAATTGCTCCGAAACTACGAAAGCATTCCGCGAGTTTTTCCGCAACGCAGAGGAGTTCGGGAAGTCGCCCCGAAATTTGCGGAAGGAATTCCCTTCCGAAATTTTCGGAAGGAATTCTCTTCCGAAATTTGCAGAAGGATTCTGCGAGTTGTCCCGCAACGCGGAAAAATTCGGCAAAATGCTCCGAAAAAGTAGAAATTTTCTAAGTATGGGCATGAAAAGGAAGTTTTCGGAAGCATTCCGTGAATCTTCCTGAAACTACGGAAGCATTCGGTGAATTGCTCCGCAATTACGGAAGCGTTCGTCGAATGGCTCTGCAACTACGGGAGCATTCACCGAATCGCTCTGCAACTACAGAAGCATTCGGTGAATTGCTCCGCAATTGCGGAAGCGTTCGCTGAATGGCTCCACAACTGCGGGAGCATTCGCCGAATCGCTCTACAACTGCGGAAGCATTCGATGAATTGCTCCGCAATTGTGGAAGCGTTCGCCGAATGACTCCGCAATTGCGGGAGCATTCTCTGAATCGCTCCGCAACTGCGGAAGCATTCGGTGAATTTCTGGGCAATTGTGGGAGCGTAAAGTGCCAAAAACTCAACCTACAGATCGATGCATTGATTAATTAATTAATCAATGTTAATTAATTAATTGAGTAAAGTGCCAAAAACTCAATTTTTGGATAGGGGGAGCACCGGGGCTCAGAATGGGATGATTCCTGTGGAGCTCGAAGGCCATTGACGGAGGCCATGAAAGAACCAGTGAAGACCCCGAGCCCTTTACGCCCCGATTTGACAGAAAATAGATAATAGTGACTTTTGAAGGACAGAGTCCCGAGGCTTGACAGAAGGCCGGTTTGAGGTGAAATTGATCAGGCGCGGCCATGAAGAAGGCACAGTGTTAACTTCAGAATCTTGGAGCCAAACTCCAAAGGATGTGGAGTCAGGGTGAACAAGAAGGCCAAAAAGCACTGTTCCGGGCCACTTTTTCGGGATTTTGAAAAGCTGGTGGACAGTAAAAGTGACCCTAGATGTGGGAATCAGAAATTTTACTGAACTAGACATTTCATATTCTCATTAAGACAGATAGACAGTTTTTGTTAGACGAATATTTCCCAGAAATGCACCGTTTGGGAGATAGCCATATTTGGCCCAAAATTTGGAATTTTGGAAAAATGTGAAAAGTGAGAAGTAGTAAAACCCAGAAATTCATAGAAGATGAATGGTACATCGGAATTGGAATCCGTGAATTGCTGACAGTTCCTTGTTATATGGACTAACTTCACCCGATAGATAAGTTTTTGTGATTCCACCTAGATTTTCTTCCACAGGTGGCTGAAGTTGGCCTTTGGGACCAAAATACAACTGTGTAAACTGTGCAGAATTATTGGTAAGAGTTGTCATTTTTGAAACAACGCTGTTTCCACACCCGATGTCGGAATGGAGCATGGGGACAGGCATTGGAAAGCCTGTCTAGAAAGGAATAATGGAGTATGACCGGAATTTGAATTGGGTTATTAGACATCATAAATAATCAGGGCAGAAAAGTGCCGGTGACTGTTTTGTCAAATTAATGACAATATGGGCAATTTTCAAAATTGCATGAATGGGCAAAAGAATTGAATAAGTAACAGCTATGTGAATTATTCCATGAGTTAATTATGTTAAATATTGATTGTTGTATATTCCTAAATGCATTTTTATGAGGTCTAACAAATATTATAATAATGCATAGTGCTTGCAGCTTATAAAATTTATAATTGTAGCAGAGGTAGCATACAGGAAAGATGGTGACCATAAATGATGCTCAAGATCCTTATGAACACGAAGAAGACGTTCTAGGAGAAAATGTGCATGAAGGGAATGAGGAGACTGAATCCAACGGGAGAAGGGAGCAGGTGACTCCTCAGAATTTGGTTGAAACTATGGTGAGCTTCAATGAAGATTGATGAAGGCTCAAGAAGAACAGCACCAACTCAATGCTGCTATTTTGCAAAGCCTCACTGATATGCAGCATAAAATAAACCTTGGGTCCAACCCAAGCAATATGGGTGAAGAAGGAAGAGATGCAAGGAGTCATTCTAGAGGCCGTTCGAGGAGGAGGACTCCAAGCCCAAGGAAGAGTTCGGTGAGCAGAAAACATAAAACATCTTCATCAAGGTCTTCTTCCAGCAGGTCGTGTGACTCCAAATGTTCTAGGAGAAGTCCAAGACATGCACCTAAGAGATTGGATGGAAGAAAGAAGTTCAAGGGCATCCCACAGGGAGAATTCAGGAAGGAAAGACCTCCCACATTCGATGGGGAAGGCAAGACTGGCCAAGAGGCAGAAGCATGGCTTCTTGGAATGAAGAAATACTTCAGAATTCAAGACTACTTAGGAAATGAGAAAGCCAGAATTGCCATTTACAACTTAAATGGCAGAGCTTCCATTTGGTGGGACAATCTCTTGCAAGTGAAAGGGATTAATGAAAGAAGGATCAGTTGGGAAAGATTTAAGAGGTACTTCAAGGAGAAATACCTCTCTGCTAGGTATTATGACGATAAGAGAAAAGAGTTTAATGAACTCAGGTTGGGACTGAAATCTATGGAAGAGCATGTCCACAAATTCTTGGAATTACTGAGGTATGTTGACTATATCAAAGATGAGAGAGTAAAAATCCAATGCTTTCTTGGGGGTCTACCTCAGAGTTTCAGAGATCATATTGAGTTTGTTAATCCACCAAGTTTGGATGAAGCCATTAGGATGGCAATGCACTGCTATGAGCAAAATAAAGGAAAAACAGAGGCTAACCCAGCATGGAAAGGAAAGCCAAGAGGGAAGTTTGGTCAGAAGAAGGATGGCTTCAAGCCACCATTCAGAGGTCAGTCTAGAACCTTTCCACAAGGGCAACAAGCAAGGAGTGGATTCAAACCAGCAGTGGCAGCAGACAAAGCAGCAAAGGGACCACTTCAGTGTTAGGGATGTGGAGGAAACCACATGTTGAAGGATTATCCACATCGGAAAAAAAATTCTCGAAAGTTGAACAACCTGAAGGGAGTAGCTACGGTGGAGGACATGGCAAGGGCAACACCTCGGATTTATGCGGCGTTGGATAATCACCAAGCAGACTATCAATCATCAGTGGTGGAAGTCGAAGGTAAGATTGCTACGCAATCTATTTCTCTTTTGATTGATCCAGGATCTACTCATAGTTATGTTTCTCCAAAAGTGGTTGAAGGTTGTTCTCTTAGAAAAATAAAGCATAATAAGTCTTGGCTAGTGCAACTAGCCACGGGAACCAAGAGAAAAGTAAGTGAGGTAGTGATGGAGTGTCCCATAGAATTGAATGGACTCCACACATATGCTGAATTGAATGTGTTACCATTAGGATCCTATGATGCATTAATTGGCATGGATTGGTTAGAAAAACATAGAGCCAAATTGGATTGTTATGAGAAAGCACTTGAGTGCATTGATGAAAAGGGAAGGCCAACATTGGTAAAAGGGATTCCCAAGCAAGTTTCAATAAGGCAGATTTCAGCCCTGCAGTTGAAAAAGTTTTATAAGAAGGGTTGTCAATTATATGCAGTCCATATGCCAAATTCATTAGAGGACAAAGGGCCAAGACTAGAAGACTTCAGGATATTGCAAGAGTTCCAAGATGTGTTTCTGGATGAGGTACCAGGGTTGCCACTGATGAGAGATTTTGATTTTACCATCGATCTTGTTCCAGGGGCAGCACTGAATTCCAAAGCTCCTTATAGAATGAGTACACCGGAGTTGGTGGAATTGAAGATACAGCTGCGAGAATTAATGGATAAAAGGTATATCAGGCCTAGTGTGTCCCCTTGGGGAGCACCGGTGTTATTTTTTAAGAAGAAAGATGGGACTTTAAGGCTGTGTATTGATTACAGGCAGCTCAATAAAGTGACAGTTAAGAACAAGTATCCATTACCAAGAATTGATGACTTGTTTGATCAAATGAAGGAAGCCAAATTATTTTCAAAGATTGACTTGAGGTCTGGCTACCATCAAGTGAGGATTAAAGAAGAAGACATTCACAAGATGGATTTCAGAACTAGATATGGTCATTATGAGTTCACTGTGGTTCCATTCGACCTTACCAACGCACCTGCCACATTCATGTGTCTCATGAATAGTGTATTCAGCAAATATTTGGATAAGTTCGTGATTGTGTTTTTAGATGACATTCTTGTCTACTCAAGAAATGAGGAAGAACATGAGGAGCATCTAAGAATGGTGTTGCAAGTTCTTAGAGAACATCAGCTGTATGCCAAGTTAAGCAAGTGTGAATTCTATCAAAAGAGGATTCAATATTTGGGTCACGTCATTTCAGAAGAAGGAATTGCAGTGGATCCAGAGAAGATTAATTCCATCATGGATTGGCCAACTCCAAGAAATGTTTCAGATGTTAGATCATTTATGGGCCTTGCTGGTTACTACAGAAGGTTTATTGAAGGATTCTCTAGGATAGCTCATCCGATCACTTCATTGCAAAGAAAGAACATCAAATTTGTATGGTCTGAAAAATGTGAGAAAAGTTTTCAGAAATTAAAGGAGTTACTTACCAGCGCTCCTGTTTTGAAGATAGCAGATCCAGGGAAGGATTTTGTAGTGTGCACAGATGCTTGCATTGAAGGACTAGGTGGGGTTCTCATGCAAGAAGGAATGGTGATTTGCTATGAATCCAGGAAATTAAAAGAGCATGAAAATAATTATGCCACACATGATTTAGAATTAGCAGCCATAGTGCATGCTCTTAAGATGTGGAGGCATTACTTGATGGGAAGAAGATTCGAGCTTAGAACAGACCACATGAGCCTGAAGTATTTGTTTGAGCAGCCAAACTTGAATGCTAGGCAAGCTAGATGGATGGAATTTCTTTGTGAATTTGATTTTGAAATTAAACATGTAAAAGGGAAGGAGAATAAGGTTGCAGATGCTCTTAGCAGAAAATCTCATGTTTCAGCAGTAAGTATGTGCAAATCATATTTGAAGACAAGAGTTCTTGAATCCCAAAATGGTGACGAAACTTGCCTTCAAATTAAAGAGAAGTTGCAGCACGGTAATGTGGATGAAAAGTGTGTAGGATATCAGTTGGGTGAAGACAGTATCCTCATCTACAAAGATAGGTTGTACATTCCAAATAATGCAGATTTGAAGAAACTAGTGATGGATGAAATACACCAAATGCCGTACTCTGGACACCCAGGATATCAGAAGACTATAACAGCGGCAAGAAAGCAATACTTTTGGAATGGCATGAAGAAGGACATAGCTGACTACATTGCTAGGTGTCAGAAGTGCCAGCAAGTCAAGGCAAAACACCGACATCCAGCAGGGTTATTGCAGCCCTTACCCATTCCGGAATGGAAGTGGGAAGTGATCTCCATGGATTTTATAACAGGTCTTCCCATGACAGTGAAGAAGCATGATTCAATCATGGTTGTGGTGGATAAGCTATCAAAGGTAGCTCACTTTATTCCAGTGAAGTCCACTCACAAGGCTAGTGACATTGCGAACATCTTCATGAGAGAGATATTCAGATTGCATGGATTACCTAAGGCAATAATTTTTGATCGTGATATAAAGGTCACCTCCAATTTCTGGAATGGATTATTTCAGGAATTGGGAACTAAATTGAATTCCAGTACAGCTTACCATCCGCAAACGGACGGCCAAACCGAGAGGGTGAACCAGGTTCTTGAAGACATGCTGAGAATGTTTGTGATGGACAAACCATCCAAGCAGGAAGATTATTTACACTTGGTTGAATTTGTGTACAATAATGGACACCATGCATCCTTGGGAATGAGTCCATTTGAAGCATTGTATGGTAGGGGATGCAGGACGCCAGTGAATTGGGATGGCCCAGTGAATAGGGTGGTGCTTGGACCAGAGATGATCAAGGAAATGGAACAGGAAATTGTTAAGATTAGGCAGAATTTAAAGGCAGCTCAGGACAGGAAAAAGAGTTATGCAGATTTGAAAAGAGTACATAAGGAATTTCAGATTGGGGATCATGTTTATTTGAGAGTGAAACCAAGGAAGAGTTCCCTCAAGTTGGGGAGTTGTGCCAAGTTGTCACCAAGATATTGTGGGCCATTTGAAGTCCTTGATAGGATAGGACCAATTGCATATAGAATTGCATCGCCTGCTAGCATAAGAGCTCATGATGTTTTCCATGTATCTTTGCTTAAGAAGTATGTACATGATCCTAATCATATGATTGATTGGAATGTGATACAGGTGGAACCCGAGGGAGAGTTCCAAGTAGAACCTATGCGCATTCTCGACAAGAAAGTCACATTGCTCCGGAACAGAGCCATCGTGCAGGTAAAGGTCCAATGGGAGCACCTTAGTCCTGACAAGGCTACATGGGAGCTAGAGGATGCCATGAGGGAGGCATTCCCATTTTTGTTCAGTTTTGAGAACACCGAGGACGGTGTTGTTCTAAGGGGGAGGGGAATGTAATACCCCAATTTTGACCCTTAGGAAATATTGGCTCTAATGTAAATATTGTATACACACGTTGTATGTTTCCCTAGCGTGGAGCTCAAGGCCAAGGCCCCGCTAGTTTATGCTCAGATTTTTATTTAAATTAGACACGCTTGATGTTTTGTTACCCACGTGCTATTAAGCCATGGGATATTGTAAATTGATGTAAATATTTAATATTGAAATAAAATACCAAAACTGGCTATGGAGGCAACGAATGAGAAGGGGCCACGTGTATCCACTAGGGAGTGGTGAGGGGGCTATGGGACTAAACCCTAGGCTGTCATTTGTCATTATGAGAACCCATTGACTTCCCTAGGTGACATTAATGCCTGTTGTAAGGAGGTGGTTGAGATTTCAGCCCATGGCTTCAATGGAGTATGGGCAGCCCTGAAATTTGTATGGGTAGTCATGGGCTCTGTTTGCTTGGGAAAGAAGTCACTCAATCTCATGGGAGGTTGCTTCATTCTCACCCCATTCCATTGTGGAGGTATCTAACATCATTCTGCATCCAAAAACGATTGCCAGTAGTGATAGAACCAGAAATCACGGCCTTGAGAGAACCCAGATTTTGAAAGACCAAAAACGTCCAGATTTGGCATGGGACAGGAAAATCCAATGGGGGATCCATTAGCATGAACCTTGGGGTGAATTTGGGAGCATCAGCTACCCCGAAATCAATAAGAAAACCCAGTTTTTGCAGCTCAAAAAACCAGGGACGGATTTGAGTATTTGGTGAGCAGAATGGTGAGAAATCAAGTTGGGAATGACTATGCAGAGGTTGGGTGTGCTTGATAAACCCAGTGAAGGCTAGGATCTCAAGGATCAGCAGCTGGACCTTTCTATGCCCATCTTGAAGAGCACTGGAGGGAAGAGTTGCCTGAGGGACTGTGTAACAGAGAAGGGGATCTTCCTTATGTTGGATGTGGTAGGTAATGTGGGTACCTGACTGTTGAGATCACTTGAGATGCCTGTAGCTCTGTGGTTGAGCTCACTGGCTTAGCGTTACCATCCTCTATCTCCTTGGATGCTTGACCGAACCATGGTTGTGAGTGAACCCAGCTAGTTCTTCCTTAGTGGATACACAACCCAGCTCGGGGGTGATCTCTCAGCTGAAGGAACACAAGCTGGACAGAGGTCTATGGTTGGGTGGAACGTTGCTCTTCCAAAGCCAGTCGTTTGGACATCTACTTATCAAGATAAGTGTTCTCTGTATTATAAATTATTTTTATTTTGTGTTCAGCAGTATGATAAATTGTCCATGTCTAATGAAATGAATTAATTATCTTAGTATGAATCCATGTATGGCACTGGAATGAGATTGGGTCTCTTTATGTTGCATCATTCTCTGCTATGATAGATATGTTATGCAATTAATGTTTGTTGTGTGCTTGCTAGTATGTTCATTCCGCTATGTGTATATTGAGTTTAAATCTGCACACATAAGCTTTTAAATTTTATGAATTTAGGAGTCAAAATATTGGGGCTAAGTCTGCCCAAAGCCCAGTAGTTGAGTTAACATTTCCTTCCTTGCACGAAACTGATGGAAGGGAACTTTACATCCTAACACATACCAACAGCTAGTTAGTTGCATCATGATGCTGCCACTTGTCCATTGCCTTCTACTTCAGATTCCATTCCACCTAGTGGATCAGTAACCAGTCTTTCAACAATCCTCTTAGGTGTTTGTCTCCTATTTTATTTATTAAATAGTAAAATATTGTGCAAATTATAGTCATCCTTGGACACCTGTCCAACATAAAACTTTACAATAAAAATTATCATAATGTTTTCTAACACAAAATGTTTTCCAGCAAAAAGGGTATGTTACATTCTTCATTGTGCTTTTCAGCCACTTTGTAATCATCACTATTAGAAGAACAACTTTCTTCACTAAGACTATTTGGAAAGGATAAAAGAGAATCATCATAAAAATCAACCTACTCATAATGACTAGTAGATCCTTCACCCTTCTCACAACAATCTTCAAAAGTAAGCTCAGCTGAAAAAACAAACTTGCAGTGCTTTCAAAAAGTTGTATGAAATTATCTTATTGAAGAAATACTAGCAGTGGGAAGAGGTCGTTACCATTGTCGTGAATCACCCTACAAATAATAAATGAACATCTTCATGCAGACATCCTCATTTTTTATCTAGCTTATTCATACATTCATGAAATTTGACAAGGTGTTGTGCAGGATTATCTACTTCATCTTCTCTAAATCTAGGAAGAATGTCTCCCCATTCATCCATAGCAAGAACATTATTAGGAAAACTAGGAATAGCAGAAATTTCAAATGGTGCAAAACTTTGAGTTAGAATAATAGCCATCTGAGCATTGGATCTTTTAAAAAAGGGGAGTTGCCATTGGATTCTTGTTCATGGAGTCGCCAAGTGAATGATTGCAACTGACCTTTCGATTCTGGTCCTTGTTCACCATCAAGAACTTAGTCTAAACAATATAAAACACCCCCCAAAAATATTCAATTCTATCCCCGGCAACGGCGCCAGAAGATGTTAGCCCTAGAATTTGTCTCTTGACTGCAAGGGAGACAAGCCTAGCACATCTTGAATTTGAGATGATTTTGAATCAATGAGATGGGATAAGCTTTAGAGATAGCTTTAGAATAAATAAGAGATAAGTGTTGGTCCAGATAAGAAACTCTTCATAAGTCAGAGGCATGCAATTTCAAAACCTGAGGCTTAATCCTTTAACATAATGAAGTAGAAGAAGTAGAGGACACAGAACATGAATATATAGAATCCCAATCTGCTCATCTAGTATATTCACCAAGAGGAAATTTAGTCTCCAAACAATGTTTTGGGTTCTAATTGACGATATTTGAATAAAGATCTTAAACCTCAGGAAATAATCAATAAAAACATTATTGCTATTCAATTTGAAATTTAGATGACAATCTATGCATCACAAAAAGGCAATCTTTGTATTCAAAATAAGAAGAGGTAAAGAGGGGTACAATGGGAGCACAGTCCAGATAACAAACGGATTGATCTCAAAGAACGTAATGCTGCATATCCTGTAACGTATATGCTCTAACTCTCCATCATTACTCTATTTTTAAAGCACTTGAACCCCTTTTTGTTTCTCGGAGGAAGATTCCCCTCTTCTTCCTTTTTCAAATTTTTTTTTATATCAAATTACATCAAGATCCCAAAACTTATGGATTTGAAAACTGATTCCTGATATTTAATTAACTAATTTAAATTAAAATATAGTCTCCCAAATCAAATTGCTGAGGTGTCCTTTCAACCGTTTGATTAGCATATTTTTAGGAAATTGAATCTGGTGAAATCCTGAAAAATAGGCTTCAAACAATTTGTCACAATTGATCTTACAACTTCATTTTTATTATCTTATTTCCACTTGATCCTAAATAAACTGGAAGTGCAAGAAAAATAGCTAGAGCAAAGAAATACACAATCAACACAAGATTTACCCCGGGAAACCCACTATGGACACAATCCTAGCTAAAAATGAGGACTATGCCTTGCTATTTTATACAAAATTAAAATAGAAAGGAAAATGTATGCTTTATGGAGTTACCCATGACTCTGCGTCCAAAATGGATACTAGATCTCCTACATCCTCTATTTTGTTCTAATGTCCACTCCCATGATATTGCTCGACTATGGAACAATACAATAATATCATAAGAATGGGATGTAACACCTCGTTTTTTAACCGAGAATATAATTATGTAAATATGGATGATATTTCTAGAAGTTGTTGGTGAGCTTGTAGGAGATCCTCAAGATCCTAGGAAAGCTAGATCTCAATTTCACAGTACTTTTTAATCTTGTGATACATATCTTCATGGTAGATGTTTCCTTATGGTTGTATATGATCCTCAATCATATGCAAAAGCATCAAAATATCCAATATGGAAAACATCCATGCAACAAGAAATGAACTCCTTTCATGACAATGAAACATGGGATTTGGTCCCTCTTCCTCCCAAGAGGAAACTAGTGCAATGCAAATGGGTTTATAGAACCAAAATGGAATATGATGGATCTTATATGAAGTATAAGGCTAGGTTGTTGGCTAAGTGCTTCTCTCAATTCCATGGACTGGACTATACAGAGACATTTGCACCGGTGGCAAAGATGGATTCAATCAGGCTAGTTTTGTCCCTTGCTTCTTCCAAGCGATGGGAGGTTCATCACATGGATGTGAAGAGTGCATTTATTCATGGGGATATTGATGAGGATATCTATATGCAACATATTGAATGATTCATTGAAGATCATACACTTTTTTTCGGGTTGAAGAAGTCCCTATATGGTTTCAAGCAAGCTCCTAGAGCTTGGTATGCCAAGATGGACAATTTTCTGTTGTCACAAAGCTTTGAGAGATGTAAGTCTGATCCTAATGTATAAATGTAGCATGTTGGTGACCTGATATTGATTATTGTACTGTATGTTGATGATATTTTGATCACTGGTAGCTGCACCAAATAATTGGGCTCAATTAAGGTTGCATTGCATAGTGCATTTTCCATGATCGATCTAGGATTGTTGAAACAATTTATGGGTTTGGAGATTGATCAAAATGTGGATGGGATCTATGTTTCTACATCAAGATGTGCTTCAATTCTGCTGCAGAATTTCAAGATGGATGAATGTAAGTCTACAAAATTCTCATTCCTTTCTGGAGTTAAGCATACTGATTGGGGTTCTTCACCATTTGGTTGACAGTTCATTGTATAGACAACTAGTTGGGAGCTTGTTGTATCTCACTCACTCTCGAATAGATTTGTCTTATGTTGTTGGCGCTGTTGCAAGAGACATGAAAGAGCCTCATGAATTCCATTGGAAGGAATCCAAGAGGATCCTACATTATGTACAGGGTACCAAACATTTTGGCATCCACTATGCAGCTAGTTCATCTCTTGGACTAGTTGGTTTTACTGATTTTGATTGGGATGGTGATAGTTCTGATCGGAAGTCTACTTCAGGTTATGTGTTTATGCTTGCACATGGTCCCATTTGTTGGTGAAGCAAGAAGCAACATACCATCTCCTTATCTTCAGCTGAGGCCGAATAAAGGGGAGCAGTGAATGCAGCTACACAATGTGTGTGATTGCAAGACATTCTTGGAGAGTTTGGATTTGTGTTTGATTCACCCACAGTCATTTGGTGTGATAATCAAAGCACAATCAATATCTCCACTGATCTAGTACAGAGATAGAGGACCAAGCACATAGATATTCGCATGCACTACATTCGAGGCTTGGTGCATGACCAGATCATTGCATTGCAGTATTTCCCATCTGTTGAGAAAACTGTTGATATCTTCACCAAGAGTTTCACTGAGAAGACCTTCACTTACGTTAGATCACTCCTTGGGGTGAGTGATGCATGGTGAAGAATGGTATAGTTTCTAGATATGCCACATGTCCATTTTTTAGTGGAGGTTTTATTTCCCATATGGTTTTCCTCCTTGCCTTTGTTACATGGACTAATAAAAGCTGTTGTTTTAAAAGGTGACTTGAGCCTTAGTTTCCAAGGCCTTATTTTTGATATCTACCAAAGTCTAGCTTATGGGGGGTGTTAGAACATTATTACACCTTAGGACCTTAGTCATACATTATTTTTGTGATTAATTGGTCCAAAATAGGTTAATAATTACAATCCAAGGTTGTTAGAAGTTAGTTGGGACAAATAATGACTTATCCACCAAACTATGGGCCAAAATTGGTCAAATATAGTTTTTAGTGCCCTTTTTATGTCCACCTCCATCATTTATTACAACTATCTGAGCAAAGGCGCCTTGTTTCCCTGTTTTAAGGAAATTGTCTTTGACTTAGGTGCTTGTGCATTGTATCTAGTCATTTTGGCCCTTAGTTAGTTGTTTTGGCCTCTCCTTGGATACCTAAATTCCACCCAATCCTCTCCTTCACATGTGTGAGCCTCATTTTTGTCTTCCCATGCTTACCCAACATTCACATGGACAATTCGTACCTGTTTGGTTAGATTTGGGAGCCTATTGGTCAACCTAGGGGGGATTGAGGTCCAATCTAAGCTAGCCACTTGTAGATGCCTCCAAAGGCAATTGAATTCTTCCAAATGTTATATAAGGAGGAACACAACTTGTTGTTGGGTTGGATTGTTAATAGAATCTGATATTTGATCATTTATATTACTGGTTTTTTATCATTTGTATTATTGGTTTTTTATCATTTATGACTGGTTTTTATCATTTGTTTTCTAGAATTTTTATTGCACATATTTCTTGCATAGTAAGCTAAATATTTCAATTGTGAGGTAATATATAGTAGCTAGATCCTACTGTGATAGATATTTTACACAAGAGAATCACACCTTTCAACAAATTGATGAAATTTAAATATCTATTTGCATGTGTCTTTTCAATTCCGACGTGAATGTTTTTCAACCTACATAGCCATAATTGGAGGTACATAACCATATTTGGAGGTAAAAGTGTTAATTGTATAATATTTTATGACTTTTAAGTCTCTTCACCACGTTTCGTCTACATGCATTGATCCGTGACATGACTATGTTCAATGTCTCTAGATTCGAGTGTGCTATGTCAATGCATAGCTCGACCATGGACCCACTTTAGAGGGCCTTTGAACAAATGTGAATCGCAATGTTTCTTTGTCCAGGTTCTCAGATATGCTGATCTATTTTATACCAGCAAGTTACTTTCTTTCAAGTTTAAGCTTCATTTCCCCCATTCTATGCTTTTGCTATTTATTTTCTTTATGTTCTGAAACACCCATAATATAATTACAACATTTTCTTCTTCTAGGAGTTTGGGTGGCTATATAAGACCCAGATTTGTTTTTACATCTTGCCAAAATCAAATGAAGCTTATCTTGGAAAAGACAAAGTCCAAATTTGTAAACATTTAACATATTTAAAATTATTCGATTTATTATTTTTATCTTTTGAAAAGGACAAAGTCAAAACATGTAAACATTTAACATATTTAAAATTATTTCAATTTATTATCCTAAGGTAGGGACTTGAAGGTTAGCTTCTATCTCCCTTGTTATATCTTAAAGACATTCCTACTTGAGTCCTAGTCCATCCCTACAAGAATGAAATGGCACCCTCTCAATTATAAAAGACTTAAAGATCCATTAATAAAATTTTGCGACACTATTAAATTGGCACCACTGATTCTGCAGACAAATTTAATCATAGAATGTTAAGTTGGTACCACTGGGCTGAGTGTTCATCAAAGGTATTTTCAAATATTTATTTGAGCTCTCATTACCATCAAATCATAATAAAGGAAGGAAACAACAACCAAAAATATTTTGAATGAGTTCGTTGGGGTGCCATTTAGTCTCACTAATGCACCAACTACATTCATGTGTCGTAAAAATATTGTTTTCAACAAGTATTTCGAAAAATTTGTTCTTGTTTTTTTAAATGGCATTCTTATTTATTCCAAGAATGAACAATAGTATGAAGACCATTTGAAAATGAATTTGCTAGTGCTAAGAATGCATAAGTTGTTTGCAAATCTAAGAAAATGTCATTTCTATCAAAAGCAAATTCATTATTTGAGTCATATTATTCCAAAGGAAGGAATACTAGTGGATCTAAAAATGATTGAGGCCATTATGAATTGGCCAACTCCAAAGAATGTGATAGATGTGAGATACTTTATGGGTCTTGCAGTTCTTACAGAAATTTCATTCAAGGATTGTCTAAGGTTGCACACCCCATCATTTCTTTGCAACACAAGGGAATAAAATTTGAGGAGACACAAAAATGTGAAGAAAGCTTCTAGTTGTTGAAGAAGATTCTTACAAATGCTCCAATTTTAAAATTGCAAACCCTAAAAAGGATTTTGTGGTGTGTAGTGATGCATGTCAACAAGGAATTGGAGTTCTTATGCAAGATGATCATGTGGTATGATATGAGTAGAGAAAAGTAAATGAACATGAAAAGGATTATGTTACCCATGATTTAGAGCTTGCTTAAATATTGCACACTTTGAAAATGTGGAGGCACTATTTGATGGGAATGAAATTTCAGCTTAGGATAGACCATTGTGGTCTAAACTATTTTTTAGTAGCCAACACAAAATGCAATCCAAACTATATGAATGGAATTTCTATGCTAGTTTGATTTTGAGATCAAACACATAAGTGGGAAAGAAAATAAAGTGGTTGATGAGCTCATTAGAAAATGCAATGTAATCCGTCTGGTAGCTATTAGCGATAGAAGTTGTCTCTTGACTGCAAGGGAGACAATCCTAGCACATCTTGAATCTGAGATATGTTTGAATCAATGAGATGGGTCAAGATTTAGAGATAGTTTTAGAAGAAATAGCATTTAAGTGGTGGTCCAAATAAGAAACTCTTCATAATTCAGAGGCATGCAATTTGAAAACTGGGCGCTTACTTCTTTAACATAATGAAGTAGAAGAAGTAGATGATACAGAACATGAATATAGAGAATCACAATCTTCTCATCTATTATATTCATCAAGAGGACATTCAGTCTCAAAACAATGTTTTGGGTTCTAAATGATGATATTTGAATAAAGATCTTAAACCTCGGGCAATAATCAATAAAAAATTTACTGCTATTCGATCTGAAATTTAGATGAAAATCTATGCAGCGCAAAAATACAATCTTTGTATTCAAAATAAGAAGAGGTAAAGAGGGATACAAGGGGAACACAGTACAGATAACAAAATAATCGATCTCCAAGCATGTAATGCTGCAAATCCAGTAAATTATATGCTCTAACTCTCATCCATTACTCTATTTTCAAAGCACTCTAACCTTTTCCTGCTTCCCGAAGGAAGATTTCTCTCTTCTTCCTTTTTCAAAGTTTTTTTAGATCAAATTACATCAAGATCCCAAAACTTATGGATTTAAAAATTCCTTCCTCATATTTTAATTAGCTAATTTAAATTAAAATATCTTCTCCCAAATCGAATTGCTGAGTTGGCCTTTCAAATGCTTGATTGGCATATTTTTAGGAAACAAAATCTGGTGAAATCCTGAAAAATAATCTTCAAACAGTCATAACTTCCAAATACTGATACTTGTGTAAACTCTCAGAGAGGTTTTTGTAATTTTGCTCGTTCTCGAAGTGGTTTTTATAACCATTTTGAGTGATTCTTTATAGTTTAGTCAGAATCTATCGCGAAAGAGGTTGACTAAAATAGTGACATACAGGAAGTTTCGTAGCATAGGGCTACATAACTGTGTCAACCATTTTCTTAGCTCCTTATCTCGTTCTTGGAATTACAAATGAGGATCGCGTTAATATACTTCAATATTGGACTTCTATAATGTCAATATAACGATAAATTCTCCCACATGATATTTATTGGTTCTTTCTAGGATTTGGCAAGAGTTAAATGCGTATCATCATTTAAAAACGGCACTTGGCATCTTCGATGTCTCATTTGCATAGCCTAGAAGTTTAGATATCAATATGTTAATGGTTGGTATTCACAAAACGAAGCTTGACACTTGTGCATTCATGCTTGGGCACTTGGATACATGGGTGTTTCAATTTTGCACTTCGTGAACACATCCCACATGCAAAGAAAACAATAAATATTTTTTATTTATAACGTCACTTAGATGCAATCCACTCCCGACGCATTATGCAGAAACTTTGGCTAATTATGGGCTCCTCTTGTGAGCACTTGGCTTGATACCACATATGTCTTTGGTGTGAGATCAAGCTTTCATAGGAGACCTATCATATTTAGTGGCTCATTGGTCTTGAAGACCTTTGGTTAGTTGGAGGCTTAGGTGTGGAATCGAAGCCAATAGACTTTGCAAAAATATTTAAGACCTACGGTTAAAAAATTTCAAGCCAACAATAGTGGGTCATATAAAGACAAAAATGGTTTTAATTTTTAATAAAAATAGAATCAATCAAACCTTTTTAAATAATCAACCTTTGGATTGTGGGTTAAGGTAATAAGGTAATTTGTCATCTTCAAAATAAAATCTAAGGGCATAGATTAGCATTGATTTATAGACACAAACAACATTTGAACTTATGATGGGTTTGGAATTTTGTGACTAGAAACTTAGGTGGGGTTGATGCAATTTTTTTATGGTGATGACAATCTTAGTGAGGTTTACACAAATTCAATAACAACTTGGTTGTTAGTGAGCACTGATCTTCCTACACATTTTGTAGTGCCACTCCTTAGAAAGACTGCCATATGCGCTGCAGAATCTTGAGATTGGGCCAAAGATGAAAAAATTTGGTAAGTGAATTTTAGTGCTAATAATAGCCATTAGCATTTTCCAATCAGATTTGGGGAAAAATATTATGATCTGTAAATTGCCATGGATATTCCATTGGAACAATTTGTCACAAGCGATCTTACAACTTACTTCTTTTTATTATCTTATGTCCACTTGATGCTAAATAAACTGGAAGTGTAAGAAAAATCGCTAGAGAAAAGAAATACACAATCAACACAAGATTTACCCTAGGAAGCCCACTATGGAAACAATCCCAGCTAGAAATGAGAACTATGCCTTGCTTTTTTATATAGAATTAAAATAGAAAGGAAAATGTATTCTCTATGGAGTTACCTATGACTCTGCAGCCAAAATGGATACTAGATCTCCTACATCCTCTATTATGTTCTAATTTCCACTCCCATGATATTGTTGGACTATGGAACAATACACTAATATCATAAGAATGGGATGTAACACCTCGTTTTTGACCCGAAATTATAATTATGTAAATATGGATGATATTTCTAGAAGCCCAACATGAACGACATAATATGTACATTTTATATTTAATATAACACACAACTACTACAAACCAAGAAGAACGAAGAAGAAGTGGGGGGATATCCTGAACCACAAAGAGGAGAGTGATCATCCTAAGCCTAGGATTATAGGGAAAAGGTGTTCCACCCCCAATGGTGCCACTTGTCTAATTATCCTTATAAAAGGGGGAAAAGTGTTCAACTACAAGGATGCCAAGTGGCTAGTTCCTATCAACCTTGGTGCCACTTGGCTAGTCTCAACCATGCAGATAAATAGTGAGAGCTATCCCATTATATCATCATTCCTAGATGTCAGAGACACCCAATTTGGCTACTAGACCATAGTTTCATCCATCTTCCATGTTTGAACAAGGATACAAGTTGAGGAATCATGTTTGCATCAATAAAAACCTATCGAATTACAGAACATTGTGCCTACAATCTCTCAATGCAAATGACAAAACTTACATACAAGTTTTAACAATATTTCATAGATACAAGAAACAAATCAAACCAAGACGAGAAGAGTGATCAATCCACATAATGCCAAGAGTTTGGCCATTGTTTGGATACCACCATGCCAAAAGAAGCAACAATATCCAAACATTGGTTTAGGTATCGAAGAAAAACCAAAACAAACCCACATAGTGTATATGTACCATTGGTCACTTGTTTTTTACTTACATGTAACCTAATAATCATGGAAACTTTCATCAATGTAAGTAGGAAAGCTTTCTTGAGTTTTTTAAATTAGAAATAAATAAATAAAAACAAAAAATCTGTTTTTTTTACATCCAGGGAAGTTTCCATACATTTATGTTGGGATTTTTTTATTTTTTTGTCAATATTTTAATCTTGATTTTCATGGTATAACACCAATCATATTTCAAAAAAAATTATATATAAATTAAAATAAATAAATAAATGAAAACTTTAAAATATTAAATTAAAGATTTTACATTGAGGGAAATTTCTATACATTTGTGTTAGAATTTTTTTTTAAATTTTTTTAAAAATTTTTAATCTTGATTTTCATAGTATAACACCAACCATATTTTAAAGAAATTTATATATAAATTAAACTAAATAAATAAATAAATAAAAACTTTAAAATATTAAATGAAAGAAAAATTAATATAATAATAATAAATGGAAACAATAATCTCTCCCACTGACCCAGACTAAAAAGCAATATCAATAACAACAACTTGGATTTAAAAGTAGTAAACAATGTTGGTAAAAATGAATACGTAAACCACACGCGGTATACTATTAAAAAAAGAAAATGAATTTGTGAAAAAGAAAGCCTAGAAATTGTATTATTATATAAAGGCAGTCGTCCTTGACTCGTAGTCCGTCCAGACCGGAGTGAAATGGTTCACTTTAAATTCTAAAAGACTTATTGATCCTCTGATAAATATCCACGATGGCACTGAATTGATTATTAATTTCCATCAAAGGAATTGCACATAAACTATTAATTCAAATGACTGAGTGGCCACCAAACGAATTCCTATGATCCAAACAACGACTATGGTCTTCCACTCCCATGTCCATGACCAAGGCAACGAAAATGTTCCATCTTGCACATGGGGAACACTATAATCTATAATTATAATTAAAAGTTGTTGTCGTCGATTCTTAGTGCGCCACCACTAAGAATCCACTCCCACGTCCGTGGATCACTAAGGCAACGCAAATGTCCCATCTTGGACATGGGGAACAATATAATCTATAATTAAAAGTTGTTGCCGTCGATTCTTAGTGCGCCACCACTGAACACAGAAAGACTCATTGTATTTCCGCAACTTTCTTCACGAACTCGATTCCCAATTCCAGACACAATTAATTATTGTTTCACAAACTTGACTCGAAAATGTAAATGGAATAAATTATAAATTCCTTGTTTGCCACCACATATGTATATAAAAGCAGTCCTTGTCAACTCTTAGTGCGCCACCACTCTACAGAATTATGGAATGGATTCTTTCCATGACTTTCTTCACATATTTGTCCCAGTGGATTCAATATTGAATTAATGACTATCCCCGCCTCAAAAACGGTGTACCATCCACATCCAAGAATAAACTAACCTTCCAAATTAAACATAAACTATTGATTTCCACATCTAGTCCACCTTCATGTCCCATGGAATACGGTGATTCTGTCTTTCTTTCTTCTTCTTAAAAAATTTCTGCGAATCTATCTTTCTTTGCTTCTTAAAAAAATTTCTGCGAATCCTTTAATTAGGGAAGGCATATAATTTTAATATGTATGCCATAAGTTTCTACACCCATAGGTGTCCAAAGTCAAGATAAACTATAAATTTCCACAGCTAGTCCACATTTATGTCCCATGGAATACGGTAATTTTGTCTTTCTTTGCTTCTCAAGAAATTTCTGTGCATCTTCAGTTAGGGGAGACCGGAGACCTATACATTTGATATGTATTCCACAAGTTTCTACACCCAAATGCATGTCTCATTCAAGTAGCACTTTAATGACTTTCCACTGTCTGTGAATGTACCGATTCCCGATATATACGGCGTGCCAACCATTAATTTCCACGACAACTTGAGACGATAACAGACTTGTAGTATTTATATGTATGTTGCACAGATTGCATCAAGGTCATTAAAGATGTTAGAGCCCACTGTCGGGGAAGAGAGAAATAGATAAAGGTATTGTGTCGATGATGCTTGTGATCATGGCAACTTTGGCAGCGTCGGATGCTGCAGCTATGCGTTATCCCATGAATTCCTCCCGTATTCATCGGCTTCGGGAACATGCTTTATACGATGCTCATCTGTTCGACGGCATGAACTACTTTTCAACCCGGGAACGAAGTATACCTGAAACCATTGCCAATTTGAGTCAATTGATCTCATTAGATCTGTATTGGAATGCGATTTCTGGTGGCATCCCGAAAGGCATTGGCAATTTAGGTATGTTTGAAAGCATCGACTTGAATACCAACAATTTAACAGGGGTCATACCTGAGGCAATTGCCAATTTGACTGAGTTGATCCACCTAAATCTTGGTGTAAACATGCTTAGGGGTGACATCCCTGAAGCCATTACAAAACTGAGTAAGTTAATGGGTAGCATACCTGAGGCATTTGGAAATTTGAGCAATCTTCAAAGCTGTTATATGGGTGCCAATAATATCACACGGACAATTACTCAAAGTATGGGAGAATGTGTGTCATTACAACAATTGGATTTGTCTCAAAACAAATTGACTGAAATTATTCCCAACTCTCTGGGCAACTGCAAGTCTATGATGGTTTTGATACTTACAAACAATTCTTTGTCAGGTATAATACCATCAACTTTCAATAGATTCACAGTATTATAGAGGCTGAAGGTGTCTAAGAACAAACTTAGTGGAACTTTGAACATAAGTTTTCCAATATCTATGAAAGTTCTTTCTGCTTATTCCAATAATTTTTCTGGGGTCATCCTTGCATCTTTGGCTCTTTGTACCCAACTTCAGCTATTGGATTTAAGTAAAAATCAATTTATAGGTGTGCTTCCTCAATACCTTGCATTTTTCAATGATTTAAGAGTCTTAAGTCTTGGTTACAATAACCTCCATGGTGGTATTCCTCAATGGATGACAAATCTGACCAAGTTGCAGGTGTTGGATTTATCCAACAATAAATTCAATGGAAGTATACCATCCAATCTTCAAATGCTCGAGGGATTCAAAAGGTCAACTAATGTTACAGGTAATACTCTATATGAGGATATGGGGGTTGTAATAAAAGGTTTTCAGTATACTCTAACATATGTGTTGGAAACAAACATTATATTTGACTTGTCTAGCAATAATCTTCATGGAGAAATACCTCCAAGCATAGGAATTTTGAGTAGCTTGTGATTGTTGAATTTATCAATAAATGAACTGAAAGGACAAATCCCCAAATCTCTTAGTGAGATACTTGCTTTGGAACAATTAGACTTGTCCCAAAATAATTTGAGTGGGATAATTCCTAAAGAGCTCTCTACATTAACCATGTTGGCATCTCTGGACCTCTCATGTAATCGACTTTGTGGAAGAATCCCAAAAAGAACACAATTTGACACTTTCAGTGTATCCTCATTTCAGAGAAACCCATGCTTATGTGGTAATCCTTTAAAACCATGCAAGGAAAAAGAAAAGCGGAAGGAAAGAACAATAAGTAGTACTATTGTTAATAAAGATCAAGGATGGTTGATTCATGTGAATGAACATGTTTCATTGGTTACATTAAGATTGGGAACAGGGATTGGATTTGGCGGAGTTGTGAGTTTAATAATACTCCGGGTTTCGTAAGTAACCTGAAGATTTATTCTAGTGAATAACACTTATTGTATAATAAAAAGTTGATAATTTAAAAAAGAAATGTGTATTTGTGTGTGTGCCGGCGCACGCTCTCAATATCTTGTCTTTACACTTCCACTTTGTTGTTGTATTTGGCATATACATGCTTTAAGTTTTACTATTATTAATTATAACATTATATCTGTTTTGTCATATTTCCACTTTTAAAATTTATATTTGGTAAAATCAAACTCTCTTTATTTTCACTTTGTAGCATATGTATGCTTTGCTTTTTATATTATTAATTTATAGAATCATATTTATTTTTTCATATTTTCATTTTTTACGTTTATATTTGCTAGAGTGGAACCCTACTTGTAAGCTCTATTTGTACTTTGTTATTAGGTTTTCAGTAAATTCAATAAAATTTAGATATAACCTTAAATTCCAATAAGATAATATAAATGAAAATGAATAAAATTACTAATAAAAATGGAATAAATTAACATAGTAAAAATTAATAAATTACTAATTTTGTTAGCTTATTTTATTATTTTAACTAAAATTATATTAATTTATTATTAAAAAGTAATAAATTACTAATTTCGTTAGCTTGTTTTATTATTTTAACTAAAATCATATTAATTTATTAATTTATTGTTTTAATGTATTATAAAGTTTTTTGTTATTAAAAATTCCATTTTTTCACTTTAATATATCTAATTTCTAAAACATAAAAAGGGGTTTAATTATCTTTTATATTAAAATTTATAACATTATTAAATTAAAATTTTAAAGCAGAATTTATTTGTTTTTCATTTTTCATTTTATTTTATAAGCTAGCAAATTATATAAAAAAAGAAAATTGTCACATGGAAAGGATACAAAACTAGAGTTTCCATTGCCAACCCGCGATTATGGAAACCAAGCTATCAAGTGGGGAAGCTCATTTCAAAACAAAAATACTAGAAAAGATTCTTGAAAAAATAGTCTGGAAGGTCTTGCCCTACAGAGGGAAACAATGATAGCCTACCATAGTTGTAGACTGATAATCAAAATTGTTCCAAACTAAAACCAAACCACAAAAAATCTACCCTTCTAGGTCAACATACTAAACTAAGACTTAAAATAAATTAACAACCCTAAGATTTGGGAACCTAAGACTCGATTTCAGTATTTTTCAAAGGATGGTGAAGAAATTGAAGAGGGGTGTTGGATGCTTCCACTAGCAAGTTGAGTTTGTAATGAACACCATTAACATCATCACAAATGGATGTGAACACGAGCTTGATACCAACCAAGGTCTTCTCCTTTTCCCACAGAAGTCGACTGCACATAATTTTGAGCACCTAGTAAGGTTCCAAGCCACCATAAACACCCTCTACCTAGTTACCAACCAATTTCCCTCTGAAATTCATCCATCACGATGGCATCCCCCTGGTCAATCTCATTATGGATATTCCACGTAGTGTTGTCATTATATTTCTTTTCTAGCCACTAGTATTGAGAGCCCCATTTATGTCTACAACGATCACTTTGCCTCACCATGGTGTTGTAAACCTTTGGTGCTCCCACCAAGACACATCGATCAACCAAAAACAACCAAATGAAACCCCCTTCAGACCCATATCTCTAGGAATCCACTCTCTCGCCATCGCACAAGATAGCCAAGAGCTGTAAGTAGATATAGGTCCCCAAGGAAACTTGTTCCACTACTTCCTAGCTCCGTGCAATAAGCAACTTCCTACAACCACCAATTGAAATGGATTTCGAAAGACCAAAGAGTCTCGAATCATAGCTAACCTTGTCATCGAGGTACTCAGTCCCATCCATTTCCTTAAATGCGATACATCCCCCATCAATCTCCATTGATTATTCCACGTTGCATGCCTTTTCTCTACCTTGATATTCCCTCACACGCTCAACACCATCCTATTCATGTGAATTGAGTCAGGTGTTAATGCCATATGACCCCTCCACTTGCCTCATGGCTGGAGCAGCCTCTTCTAAGTCTCTCATCCTATCCAAGATTATTTATTTTTAAAATGTAATAACCATATAACTTAAATATAATATTATTTTTACATATTAATTTATAGGTTATGTATATAATAAGTTATAAAAATATTTTTTCAATTCCCGCTAGCTCATTCGATTAAGGTGCATGTCTCGTCAGCAAGGCAACCCAGGTTCAATTCCCCTCAGGGGTGAACTAGTTGAGAGGAGGCACCCCAAAATCCAACCAAGTTGACAATTGGGGCGGCCCAAGCTGGGTATGATCCCCAAGTAATTTTGACATAATAGATGGCCCTAGGTCATGGTTTCTCATCCCAAAAGCCATTCTCGCTAAGCGAGGAAGTTTCAAGCAAAAAAAATATACAAATATTTTATTGCTCTAACATTTACACTTTCTTCAAATTTAGAAAATTTTGTTTTCAAATATATAATTGTTTTGTATAGTTAAAATTTAGGAATTATGTTTTATTTTATGATTATTTTTACAAAACTTGTAAAGATTTTAATCAAATAAAGTTTAGGGATTATGTTTTCAATTATATAATTAACTTTAATAAATATTTTATTAGTTTAGAACAACTAGAATTATGAATTGAGTATGAGATAAATCATGAGGGTTCATACATATCTAACATAATAAAGTGATTCATTGCACTTATATTTAATTGATTAATATAGGAACATGTGGCGCCTCACAAAAGTAAGAGTATTTTTCTCATATCCATCTAGGTTTACATCTCATTAAAAAAAAATTCCAACCATAATTAAGTGGGGTTTTAAACCCAATTGGGAAAACATGAGGTGCATGTACATGGTTTACATGTTGATTTAAATAGGGTGCTTGAGGGTGTGGAAAAATACAGTTCCAAAACCATTTCACATAGGAAAACACTTGGGGTGATGATGGAGGATGAAGAAGAATAAAGTGTAGAGTTAGGATCTATAGAATGTGGAAATGGAGGAGGAATTGTTTAATTACTCTAAAGATGAATCTGAAGGTAGATGCATTCCCACCAAGGGGACTAGGGATGGTCCTTTAGGGGAAGATAAGGATAAAATACTAGGTGACCAAGGAATATGATTTGGATATTTTACAGAGTCTAGACAAAACCCAAGCCAAACAAAACATAAGAATGGTACAACCAATAGAATTCAAAGTGATGGGTCCATTATAAATTTTTTGTAACATTAAAGGTCAATTTTAAAGACATCAAAAAAGAAAAAACAATATTCTTCCATTTGTGGGATTAGTTCATCCAAGTATCCATGGGTAGAGGGTGATGAGGCATAAATGGAAGGAATTTTTTCATCACTAATGGATTTACTTTTCTTAAACTTAAAACTATTCATACTAGATTTGTAGGGAGTACGAAAACCCTAAGGTAGATTTAGGAGTGTTTGTAAAGTTAGAAGGTGGTGTTGGATGTCAAAACATGGTTCTTGGTGACCTAGGAATCGATGGTGTGAGTGAAGCTATGAAGGAGACTGTTTTTTCTAAGGTAAATCTAGGTAAGAAGGAAATTCTTAAATGTGTGAATCTATATAGAACAAATTTAGATTGGTTGTTGGAAAGGATATTAAGATGAGTAAGTGGTTAAAATTTCAAACCAAGCTTTGATAGGGCACTCCTTTGGAAGTAAATATTCTGAAAAATCCTTAGGGGAATGGATGAAATGGAATGGAAGCACTTCTTATGATATATTCTAGAATTCTATCTCTTGGTAAGGAGTTTCCTTACCTTTATCTTTAAATCGAAAGATGATGCTACCATAATGTTAGGTTTGGAGGGGATGTGGGGGTTTGCATTATTAACTCTAAAAATATGGACTCCTTACTTTGACCTCGAAATTGAGAAGTCCATAGTAGAAACTATATGATCCAAATTACCATGTCTTCCTCTAAAGTTTTAGTCATTGAAAAAATTTTAGGGCCACATGAAATATCTTAGAGAAGTTTATAGAGGTGGATAAAAGTTATCAAGGGATGCATTTAAGTACAATTTCTCATATTCTAGTGCATTTGGATTTGAAGGAGTATTTAGTGGTAGATATTGAAATAGAATTTGGAAATAGATACTATACACAAACTTTGGACTACATGGGTATACCCCTTCATTGTCTAAGTTGGCATACTTATAGTTATTTAGAAAGTGATCGCACTAGTAGAAAAACGGGTGATAAATGACCATGAGACCAAAAACGTTGGTCACCAAGTGAAATAAATGTCTAAAACACCCAAAACATTGGTCACCGCAGTGTTTTTAAGTGAAATATGACCAAATTTGAGCAATTTTAAGTGATCACAACTAAAAATAACTAAAATAAATGACTCTTTAGTCACGGGATAAAAAATATGACTAATTTAGTCATGGGATAAAATATATGACTAGACATCCAAAGTTATTCATTATATAAGATGTACATTGTTAAAATTTACAAAATTATAATGATTTTATTACATTTTCGTAAATTTTAACGTTGCAAATGGACTCAGAGACCCCTTAAAAGGGGTCTCTCAATCCATCCGCCACATTAAAATTTATGAAATTGTAAAAATTTATTGTTAAAAATGCAATTATCCATTGTTTGAACATTCGATAATTGCAATTTTGACAATAAAATTTTATAATTTCATAAATATCAATGTTGCATATGGAATTATAGACCCCCTTCGATGGATCCATCTCAATCGTTGAAATTTACGAAATTTTAATAAAAATATTACAATTGTAATATTATAATTATATCATGACAACTACATCGATGCCTATATTAGTGATGATCATCTTGAAAATTATGATGATAGTGATGTTGACTATACTGGTCATCAGGATGATGATGATAATAGTGATGATTATCAGATCACCATTACCATCATTTAATGCATGATCATCATCTACTTGAAGATTATGGTGCATTTACAACACAGAAAAGATCCTCTCCCTCAAAAGACTCCGCCTTCATCCTTCTGCATTACAAGTTGGAAGCTAATGAACTATTTATGGGCAGTACATGGGTACCTTACTCCACAGTAGTGTATGTTTACACTTGCATGGATGGAATTATCATCGGAATGACACCACCGGAGAAAATTAAGCCCCTAATAACCCTACATCAACTCACCAAAAAAGAATGCATGCACTAATGGACATCAAAATTCCATATATATCTCATTCTAATATACTTTTTTTATTCTATGCCTATGTGCAAGACTCTGCATCATGGACAACACCAATGTTACAGAATTGGAGCAAGAGAAAAATAATGTTATGTGGCCACACGAGATAATCTCTACTGAGGTTGTGTATTTCTTGAGTATCAGCTACATTGATGGAGACAAATGGATCAAATAGATGACATCGGCTACCAATTTCAGTCCAGGATATGGCTACAATTTCATGACAGACTGAATGAGAAGTTGATATGTTTATAATTTGTCAATGCATAACTCCTCTCATTAACTGGTTGGATATTGTTCTCGACATCATTCATTTATCGTATTAGTATTGGTTATTCCCCAACACGTATGTTAATCATTTTGCTCTATTAGTTATGGATTTCCCCAAAGCATTCATGTTCTTCCTGGTTATTGTACAATTAGTTATGTATCATATTGTAATCATGCATTGTAATGTTATGGAGGCAGCGAGAAGAATCGTAAAGGATTCACTTTATTTCGCTATTATCGAAATAAAGTGTGCCTTCCCCTATTTTTTCTAGGTATTTCTTGTCGAATTTTTGAAAATGCAATTTTTGTTATGATTTTCTACATGTTGAACATTTATGTTTTCCGTCCATAATGTCCCAATATTGCATAGCCCACTATTTGCAAGAGAAAAAACCTAATCGAATAATGGATGGATGGCAACTTCACAATATTCTTTTCCGAGATACGAGGCTATGGTTGGTTGTATGGAGGACTTCAATGCTCCAAACTAGAATCCGTTATACTTTGACATTCTTGACAAATATGTGGAAACTTCTAACAACTTATTTTTCCGTGTTTGACATCTATCTAAATTTTTGTGTTTATGATACAATATATGTGTTTTGCATATAGTAATTGGAAAAACAAAATTTATTACTTAAAATTTAAATGATAATAGCACGTATGACTTTATATAATTGTGCATAAGCAATATTTTGTATATATGTGTTTTCAAATGGTAATAGGAAAACCAATTTTTATTAGTTATTTAATTATATGATAAATTAAAAATTTTCCATGATGTTTTATTATGTATCTAGTCTTTTGAATTCTACATGATTTCACTAATGAGTATTCCAAACTGTTTTCCATTCCATAACTATATTTGAACCATATGATCTTTATCAGCGTTATCCAACCACAAACTATGCAGATGTGCTAATCAGTATATATCATATATTATATATAGGAAAAAATATATTATAGTTTATATATATATATATAATCATATATAGTTAATATATTAATATTATATATGTAATATTATATTAATAATTAAACATTAAACAAACAAGATACAAACAATATATTAAACATAAAATAAAGGAATCATAAATAAAAGGAGGATAAAATAGCTAGGATAGAATGATGGGGAAATGAATAAGAGGAAAATAGAATGAGTGGGAAAGTTTGAAAGGGAAAAGAGGGAAAATAAACGAAAAAGAGGGCATTTCTGTCTAAGGTGAAGCTATGGCATAGGTGGTGTAGATGCTTGGGTTTCTAATCATTGGCTTGAAAAAGAGATTGGAACATGGTGGAGGTCTATGGCAACCTTCAACATAATGTAATTTTATTCTTTATTTGTTTTAATAATAGAATCATAACATTTTCAGATTCAAATATGCATTAATGACTTTTAACTAGTATTAAGTAATTGGTCGGAATGCATGTGGTGTTCTCGTTGTGGCTTTGCTTATACTCGGTTCATTGCATTCCTGATTTCCTTTCCTTAATTACTTGACTTCGCCTCCCCATTTTGTTGTTTTTCTTCGACAATTGATTACTTTTTCCTAATGTCCATAGATAGGTTCTGATGTTTTTGGTGGAAGACAGATCGGTCTGTTTGATCTATTGCATGAGTTTTTTGGGGGGGTCAGAAATTTTTGTTGGTCTGAAAGATTTTTTTTAGATTTTTTGTGATTATGGGGTTTGGCAGAGAAATGTGTGATTAAGTATTTAGAAATATTTTGCTAAGAGGAAAAGGGTTAGAGATTCCGATTCCGGAGGGATGGGAAAAACAAGAGGGTACTCTGTATTGGTCGATTTGAGGGGGATTCAAGGCTTCCCCCTCGACATTTTCTTAAGTTCCCTTTGCCACTTCGAGTCCCGAGAGACGGTACAAAAAGTGTGATGGGATTCTACCCATGGATTGTTTAGGTATTATGGAGTCTCCCCATCATAATCCCCTCTGTAGCTATGGATTTCCAGGGGAGGGATCTATTTATGTTCCTCTGGTTCTGGTTTTTGACAATCCCTTATTTTCCAATGACATCGATGGTGGCACCATTGCTGCTTTGGTTCTGGATTTTAACAATCCTTTCTTTTTCCAATGGCATTGATGGTGGCACCACTGCTGCTATTTCCTGTTCCATGACCCATTTTGTGGTGAATGAGAATGGAAAAATGGTTGTTCGACCTCATGGTTCTCATACTCTTCCTTCTGAATAAATCGATGTGATGAAGGTCGTTAATAAGGTGGTCTCCTTCATATTTGTTGGAGGGAACAGGATGTCACTGTCGGTTATTGTTAGGTTTCTGGATGTACTAGAGCACAAGATGGAATCCCTACAATCGGCCATTGATTTTTTAATGTAGTTGCAACCCTATCGTTATTTTTTTCAAGCGGTTTACCCTTTTAAGTGAAATCAAGATTGATATGTTCTTGAGAACATTATGGAGTTTGGGAAGTCATATGGAGAAACAACTGGTGTTGGCCATATATTCCATGTCTAAAGCAAGCCCTTAGGATTTTCTCATCTGTAATGGCTACAAAGATGAAGAATATGTTTCTCTAGAACATACAGCCAGGTCACTGGATTTCCACTGTGTTATTGTGCTACTGTGTTATTGTGCTAGAGTAAGAAGAAGAATTGGATGTCATGCTCAATGTGAGCTGGAATTTATTTGTCACGCATTTTATTGGAGTTCAAGCCAACCTACAGACCAAACATGGAAGTCATTTTGGTGCTACATCTGGTATGAAGGGTAGAATCGGGCTTACAAGTCTCAAGATTATTGGCATCGTTCATAAATTGCAGAAGTTGGGAATGTTGAATTGCCTTCAGGTTCTTCATTTCCATATTGGGTCTCCAATCCCTTGCGTCGAGTGCTCATTGATGGTGTGAGCGAAGTCACATATATTTATTGTGATTTGGTTAAGATAGGGAAGAACACGAAGATAATCAACAATGGTGGAGGGATTAGTATTGATTATAAGGGTACAAAGTCTTCTTGTTCTAATATGTCTACTTCTTATACCTTGGAGGAATATGCAGTTGCGGTTGCGAAGGAATTATTCATGTCACATATCCAGAAAGTGGTAAGTGGTAAACCATCCCATGTTTTCATATCTCCATGCAAAAAAAAGATAATACCTAGTTTGTGATTCATCCAAGAAATTGTGTCATTTCTAGCTTCCATTTCTTTCATCCAGTAAAATAAATTGTGGATTCATTATGCAGGACCACTGTCTGTGAGGGAGAATGATGAACTTTGGAAGCCTATTGAGAAAGAAGTTGCAACATCTTGGATCAACATTTAACAGTGAATTTTAAGGTGGGGGTTGGGAGAATGGTGAATTTTGGAAGCCTGTTGAGAAAGAAACCACAACATTTCATGCGACGTTTGAACCCATACATACTATAATGCAAAAATGTGGTAGAATCTAACGTTTTTCTATCAACTCTAATGTCTTCCTAGTAACTTGAAATCCTTTTCCTAAAAATATTATGGCCTTGCATTCATCATTCTGAGCATATTTCCACATTCTTCATTGTGGACATATGTGACAAGTGGAGGGCCTCAATCTGCTCTCTTCTTGTTTTTCCCTTAAATTTAGGTAGTGTTTTTTACCATGGATTTTAAGTGTCACATGTTCAAATCATGTTGACTCTCATTTGTCAAATTTCTATCAACACCGTGCGGGAATTTCACATCATAACCTTTCATACAGTGTAGGGGTATAAAGAAGGAATGATTTTAGAGGCGAATTTATAGGGTTCAAACAAATGGTATGGGCGTTTTTTTAATATGCAAGTATTTTTTTAAATTAAAAAAATTTGTCCAATATTTCTTAATGGGACAATGATTAAAAATAGGAATAACCAAGGCCGCGAGAGAAGGAAAAAATGGTAAAAATAATATTATCCCCGTGAAAGATGGCCAAAATGTTGACTTCGCCTACGGAATTCCCGTAATGGAGGCCAATGTCAGTTGGTTTCGCCCTATATTTTCATTCTTGAAGGCCTGGACAATTCATTCGCCCCTGTTTTTCATTCATGTAGGCGATTACCAGTTTCTTCGCCCCTGATTTATGGACCATAGGGAAACCAGCGGTCACCTCGCCCTAGATTCGAGGTCATGGGTTGAATTTGCCCCAATTATCTTGATTCTATACTTTCCTGGGCCAAATTTGAAATCATCCATGAAATTTCATTGCTGGAGGTTTTGATGGCATTTTGATATCCACGTTTTGACCTCCATATTTCATGATAAATGGGAATTTCGGGGGGTTTAGCTCCGAAATTTGTTAGTGAAGAATTTTTAAATTAAAAAAATGGTCCATATTGAGGAAAAATCGTGCAACGATCTGGTAAAATGGAGACAAATTTTTCATATATAATGCTACAAGAGTGAGCAATTCATCCCATCAAAACCCACATGAAGAATCGCCAGATGTTTGCATGAAGCTTAATGTTGGGTAAATTTTGATAGCGGCTGAGTAGTGGGTGGAAAGCAATTCAACAGTGGTTGACTGCTCGAGGAAAATATCTGCATTTTTTCAAGGTTAGAATGAGTAATTTACATTTGGTCACTTTTAAATTTTTATTTTGGTTTACATGTTTTGTATATCATCATGAATCATTTGGGATTCTGCATTGTGATTTGATTTGAAGCCAACATTATAGCAGGTTTGGTTGTAACTGTCATCATGTTCTAGGACTATTTCTGAGCATATTTTTGTGATGTAATTGATATTCGAGAGTATGTGAAATTTTTAGGTAAAAATATTGGTCTAGATCTGTTTAAAGAATATTTGAGCGACCCTACACATTTTGGTCTTATTCATTTGCATTTTGAAGGATTGTTCTACATCAAAGATATTGTACAGATAATCATATTCCACAATATGTAAAAAACTTATGGAAAAATATTGGTCTAGCTCCCTTTAAAGAATATCTGAGCGAAACTACACGTTTTGGTCTTATTCATTTGCATTTTGGAGGATTTCATTAGTAGATAGTCTTAGTATTGACCTCATAGTAGTCCTGATATCAACATTCATTACTTTGCAAGGATATTGTACAGATAAAGTTTGAAGAAGTAATAATAAGCACACTCTAGCTTACAGATGCTATTGATATTCCAAAGTATGTGAAATTTTTAGGGAAAAATATTGGTCTAGCTCCCTTTAAAGAATATCTGAGCAACCCTACATGTTTTGGTCTTATTCATTTTCATTATGGAGGATTGTTCTACATCAAAGATATTGTACAGATAAACATATTCTAGAGTATGTGAAATTTTTAGGGAAAAATATTGGTCTAGCCCCCTTTAAAGAATATCTGAGCGACCCTACACATTTTGGTCTTATTCATTTTAATTTTGGAGGATTGTTCTACATCACAACCAAAAGTGACAGATTTTATTTTCTTATTTCTGTTGTTGTCTTATTCATTTTAATTTTGGAGGATTTCATTGGTAGATAGTCTTAGCATTGACCTCAGAGTAGTCCTGAGATACATAGTACTCACACCGTAAACAGTTCAAGTTTTACAACATTGTTTATTTTTATTTTAAGGGGATTGTTCATCATTGCAACCAAATGTGACAGATTTTATTTTCATATTTCTGTTGCTATCTTATTCATTTTCATTTTTGAGTATTTCATTACTAGATAGTCTTAGCATTGACCTCATAGTAGTCTTGTGATCAGCTTTCATTGCTTTGCAAGGATATTGTACAGAGACAAAGTTTGAAGAAGTAATAATAAGCACACTCCAACTTACAAATGCTATTGATATTCGAGAGTATGTGAATTTTTTAGGGCAAAATATTGGACTAGCTCATCATTCTCTTCCATATTTAAAGACCTCTAGACTTTGTGACAAAAAGGGTAAAATAAAATTTCTAAACCTATCTAACACACGGCAAAAAGAGTAAAATAACACTAATTCCAAGTTTGGCTTGTTTCACATGCAGATGGGCTATTGTATGCATAAAACTAAGGTCCCCCATTCACACCTAATATGGAGATAAGTTTGTTCTTATCATTGTGGAAAATTTAGCATCATAACTAGGCACTATTTGGAGGGTATTTACTAGTAGCTCGATTCTTATTTTTAATAATATATCATCAACATGTTGAGCATTGATCTTCTTTTCTCTATACTTAGCTTAAGAATGCACCATCATTGCTTCAAACTCCATTTAGGAAAGGTGCCTAATTCTGCTTGAGAATTGATCTAGAAAAGGTGCTTTTATGTGTCTATTTTCAACATACGTTGATCACTGATTTTGAAGACTTGTTTGTATAATGAGGGTTCCTGACACACTAAAATATTGAGTTCTATTCTCAGGGTGATTTTGTCACTATTTTGGAGATTTAGTTGAGGCTCATTTATGGTATGCATGGCACTAATTTTGGAAGAAACTAATTGTTATTTTTAAAGGGGAAGAACCTTATTCTTTTCAACATGCAAACATCGAATAACGAAGACTACCTTTAGGGTTTAAAATGCCACTTGAAAAAAGTTGCCTATATCACTTCATAGGAAAAATAAGTACATCATGGAACATGGAGAACTACAACAAATAAACAAACAGTGAAATTGGAAAAAAATTCTCTAAAAAAGATAAAATGACAAGCATATGAACTTGGAAACAAGAGGAAAGTGTATGGGGAAAATGCCACTTTTTGTGTGTATCAAATCAACATGTAGTCAGAAGGATGAAATGTTTCCTTTCTGACAAATTTGGGGTTGCTCTTGTGCTAAAATTAGAGATATACCAACATTTCTTTTCCAAGACCTTTTTGCTGGTTGGTTTCAATTATTTTTGGCCAGTTAGGGCACTTATTTTGTGACACTTTTGATGTTACTATAGTCATAAATAAGCCTACTATTTTTAGTTGTAAAAACATTGTTTATTTTTGTTTTAAGGGGATTGTTCAACATTGCAACCGAAAGTGATAGATTTTATTTTCATATTTCTGTTCTTGTCTTATTCATTTGCATTTTGGAGGATTTCATTAGTAGATAGTATTAACATTGACCTCACTTAACTCCTTTCAAAACTTGATTTCCTTCAAAACTTTAGCTTATTAAGATGCTTTGAAAATGAATACAAAAATAATCAAGCAAAGTGATCTTTCTTTCAATCTTTAAAACCCATCTTCAGTTTAATGAAATAACATTAATTCAAATTGAATATGTTGGAACTTTGCTAATCTTCATTATTCATTTCTACCAATTGCTCTGTTTTTCTCTTAACTGCAAATCTATACTAATATTTCATTTTACCACACCATTCCTCAAATAAGCTAAACTCATGTAGAATGCTTGAAACTAACTATGCAATTTATGTATCTCATCTTATCCATTACAAAGTATTGAAAGCAAATATTAAATCAATCCACTCCATCTTAACTGAAATTTTCCAGGACACTCACTCAAAACTATTGAATTGTAAAAATGCAACATAATTTCAAACTGTAAGCAATAATCAAAATGTTTCAAAACCTTGAATTGCATAATCAAAATCATATATTGAGACAAGGGCCCCTTCCTATCTTCAACAATGACTAGCTAATCAATTCATCACATGAAGACCAAATAAAACTGAATTCTGAAAATATGTATATATAATGATGCGCAGTCACTTCTAGTTCATCTTTGTTTATAGAAATAAAAGAAACACTATCTATTGATAGAAATGAAACTCTCTCTCAGCTTGATTTTTTCTATCATCCCCCCTTCCTTCCTTTTTGCAAAGCACATGACTACTTCTTAAAGTTTGAACATTTGTTACATAATAAACATAAATCCCCCTTTCTAGAAACAGTTTTCAAAAACTGTAACATATAACAACTATTGACATAGAGAGGGATAGATCGACCATAATGAGGATTGCGAGGCCTTGTCCTCATGACATGAAGTGCATGTTGACAAGGCACTCATTCTAGATATGCTCCAAGCATTAACATCAGGAAGTTATGAAGCATCTTGCACCCCATCTTTGACTGATCATTCATGTTTATTCAGGAGTAGTTGAGGATGGATCTATAGGTTCACAACCATGTTGGATCCTTGTTCTTCACCGCCTATATCCTTGAATTCCATCAAAACAACTAGATATATGAGAACCAATGATGGTGTAACTGAAACTGCGATGTGTAGCTAGATCTAATCCGGGTGGCAGGAACTCAATTGTACAACATGAACTAAGCTCATAATATCATTAACACATTAATTTTCAATTTCTTATCTAAATCATTAAATTCAGGGTAAATCTCCAGCATTTCTATAGATGTCGGCTCATGCCGATCATTCCCTGTGTTAGTACTGAACTTGTACTCCTAGATAAACCTTTGTTTCTTTAGAACCTTGCGCTTTTTATGTTTTTATTTATGCAAGTTTCTTTTTGATTGGAAACCCTTATTAGTTTTATTTACTAGTTTTATTGTTCTACTTTTATGTTTTATTCCTTTTTAATGTACTCTTTTTTATTATAAGTTTAACTTTGGCTTGAGTTCTATAAAAGCACATGCAATGTTCCTTCATAATCTAATGTCACATCTTGTGATTATTAACCCAAGCGCATGGTAGTTGGAAATAACATTATGTTAGTAGTTTAACATAGAAATACATACTTCAACACTACCAAAATGTTTAAAAAAGGTTTTGTTTTCAAGGTTGGCGGAAAATTCAGAATCATTTAAGGGTGTGTGAAACGTGGCTCAAATTTTTCATGTGACGGACCTATTTGTGTTATGATGATTAAATCTGACAAAGTCTTACACCCTCATTTTCTTTAATCATTCACATGTCAGCATAGTTAGCCCTCTTACATAAGTTTATCTCCAATGCTGAAGTGTGCTAACTCATAGTTATCCAAATATCTAGAGTTTGATCTGTGATTTCAGTTCCTAATTATTGCATTGAAAAAGATGAGTGGCAAGCAGCTCAGGTTTGAACCAGTCAATACAAAATGGGTTGAAGAACACCCACTCTGCACACAGATGATTATGAACGCGAGACGGTTTACATTCTTTGATCGAATGCATGGATATAATGTTGAGGTTTCTCCAGAATTTTCCAGGAATTTCACTAATGAAATAGTCAGCTTTTCCAGTCTCAATTTCGGAGTCTCTGAAACTTCAATTGTAGAAGCTACACGGTTATCCATTTCTGGTGATAGGTGGTTCAAAAAGTTTCCTTTTGAAGTTAATATGGATTTATTTCTTCTGCCAGGGCATGAAGATTTAGATTGGATGAAAGGAATTCCTACTAATGCATTAAGGGCAAAATGGCGACAAGTTTTGAGTATTATTCAGTGCTATATCACCTGCGAAGGTCGTTTTGCAACAATATACAAGTACCATATACACTTTCTTCTTCATGTAGCAGGTATTTCAAAGATCAATTTAACTTTCTATCTACTCAAAAGTTTGTCAAAAATGGCAGTAAGGGTAAAAAATCATCCAGATCATACTTCTAAGAGTATTTTCATCATGGTCTGATCAAGCTTTTGATTTTAAAGGAATTAGAAAAGGAAGCCCAGACCTAGGGGGATTTCTTGTTTTGGTCTAGCTTTGAAGTTGAAAAACCAAAAGAAAAACTAGAAGATTCAAAAACATTAAAGAAAGCAAGGGTTTATAAAAGGAAAATTTTGGATACGCAGCAAGGGATTGAAAATTCAGACGCAATAAATGGTTCAAACGCAGAGCAGGTGGTAGTAACCCCTAAAACCCCCGGTCTTGTAGAAGAAATTCAAATGGAAGCAGATGCATCATAGTTCAAATCTTCAGAGGTCAAAGAAGCCCAATCTCAGCACCAAGATGAAGCTGTTAAATGGCGACATAAAACTAGATCTTCAAACAAGTTTCACCTGAGTTTAAAGAGGGTTCTCAACCCTAAATTCAAATATGAGGGCGCAATTGAGATCGAAGAATCATCTAGTGAACAAGACATGCAGTCTAGGAAAATTGAAGGGATGATATCACAAGCTTTAAAAAATATTGAAGAAAATATTAACTCAGTTCCTGACATGCCAATTAAGAAATTTGTCGATAAAAATAAGAAAATCATATCAGAATCAAGTGAGGGAACTAGTAAGATATTTTCAGGTGCTAGAGAATATTTACAAGTTCTAGCAGGAAAAAGCTTTACTAAGGAGCAATCAGAGGAAAGGTTGGGTATCTTAGAACAAAAAATGCATATTGAAGAGGAATCATAACTTGTGAATCTATGGAAAGATCCACAACATTATAAAAAATAGAATGCACATTTAAACCAACTTAATGATCAGGTTGTTGGGGCCAACAAAATGATAAGGAATGATATAGAAGAAACTAATTCGAATTATGAAGAACTAGTTTCAGTTGCTGATGAAACAATCAAAAGAAGAAAAATAGCTTAGGAAAAGGTTGAGGAATTATCCAGAATCAATCAGGAATTTTAGGATAAGGTGTCATCTATGGAAGCATAAATCAATCACCTTCAGAAGAGGTCCCAGGCATTAGATGGTTTAACAATGATGGAAGAGGCTGCTCGTAAAATTTAACATCTAGATGGAAAAGTTTAAATTCAATTATGTTTTGAGTTATCTTCTAGTTAGTCATAGAAGTTTGTTAGGATTTGATATAATCGAATGTAATTAAAGGCTTCTATTTTTAGAATTTTTTCCTATAGTTTTGGGATCCTTAAAATGTTTTGAAACGAACACTGATTATAAATGTAAAGTCTGAATATGATACTAGTGTTGGTAACTGAGGGTCAAAGAAGAGGATTTTTGCATGTATAAGAGTGAAAGATCTCCTTGAATATGTAAGCATGTTTTAAAGATTTTTGGTGGATGGATACAAAGCTTGTTGATGTATATGTAACTTCGGAATGTATTTCACATATATGTATATTGTATTCCTATAGAGATGTTACTATTCCTCTATACGGAAGTGGCTGTATTCCTATAGAGATGTTATTATTCCTCTATACAGAAGTGTCATCATTTATATTGTAAGTGTCATAACTTATACTTGATGGGTTATTAGACCACCTTGTTGGGGTCAGCCTTGTATAAGTCATGTGGGTCAAAGGGTTATTAGACCACCCTATTGGGGGTCGGCCATGTGGGTCAAAGGGTTATTAGACCACCCTAATGGGGGTCGGCCCAGTCAGCATTATGTTAAGTGGTTAAGTTAAGGCCGATCTAGTTGAGTAAAGGTCAAGTCAAGTTAGTGTATAAATAAAAAGTGTGTCTCTCTCATTTTATACATTCTATTCACTCACTCACACTTTGGAGAGTGGCGCACTTGTGGAGGAGGAGGCTCTGCTGCTAGGAGAAGACTATCTCTTGTATTCTGGTTGTATCATTGCTCTATCTATCTCTGAGGAAGTTATTGGTGTTTTTCACCTTTATGGTTTTCCCCAAGTAAACTCTGTGTCTGTTGTGTGCTTGCATTAATGTGTCCATGATTAATATGTTGTAGATATGCTATACATGTTGTTCTCTCAGTTAAGATACTAGATCAGATTGAAGTAAATTCTGAAAATTTAACAAAGCTTTGATCCAAGTTGACTTATCATTAAATATAAATACATGTCAATGTTTTTGACTTAATTATGTTGTGATTTTTACAATTTGAGAGTGTTTCTATTGATTGTTTCTCACTTTCAGTTTGATGTATTTATATATCACTTTAATCAAATGTTTTTCTATTTAGAGTGATCTTATTATTGATGTATGGCTTCATTTTGTGGATTATATGTTTGTTGTCAATATTGGTCAAACTTTTACATATCTTCCATCCTTACCTTCTCTTTAATTATGCTTATCAAAATTTAATTTGTTTATGATTGCTAGTCATTTCTCCTACTTCTTGCTATCCTTTCAAGTTATTTCAAACCAAATAGAGAAAGAGAATCAAACCCTTATTAGTTGTAAATTTTATGATTCCTGGAATTCAAGTACCTTTGTAGTCTAGGACAAACTCCAGTACAAACATATTTTTGTGCCGTTGTCGGGGACGGAAGTGAAGAAAATATTCCTTGTGTTGACATTAATAGATCTGATTTTCAATAGTTTGCATTTTCCCTTCATAATAAAATTCAAAAAAAAGTTCATATGTTTGGTCTTCTTGCAAAGAAGTTTCTATTTCCTCGTTGTGTTCTACAGGTTGGTCATGACTTTCAAAGAACTCAACTTCAATTTATTCCAAAAAGTCCTACAATAACATCGTTTTATCTCAACAATCCTTCGACTTCACTTAATTCTTTTTCTGGCTGATGTTGTTACTATCTCAAAAATATAGGGGTTCTTCTTCTTTTGAAAATAAAAATCACATGAGTGAAAAGAAAACCAAACCTTTGAAAATTAATTCTCACAACTGAAACAGAAATAACCTTTCACAAAGTTGAATCCCATCACAACCATGATACTGAATTGAAAGTATACTTGCTTGAAAGAAATCCTCCACATTGATGAATATCAAAAGTAATCTTGCACTACTAAATGAAGAAACATTCTACTGAACACATTATTTGAAAAGAACTACCTTCTGAAAAATTTGTTGAAAAACATTCCTTATTGAAAGGAAACTTAGAGTGCTTGAAAGGGAAGCACACTTGCACACTATGTCCTAAAGATAACACACTTCCGGATTCTTGTGTCCTTAGATTGCATAGTTCAAGATTCCTATGTCATAAAGATAACACACTTCCAGATACCTCTATCCTCAGATTGCATACTTCAAGATTCCTATGTCCCAAAGATAACACAATTCTGGATTCTGCATATGTTGCAACGAAGTTGATAAAATCATCGGGATTACACTATGATATGATACATGCATGTCAAAATGATTTCATTTTATATTGTGGAATTTATGAAAGTAAGGATGAATGCCCAACATGTAGAAAATATCGATGTAAAGTGGATGCTCAATCTCAAAAGGTGCATAAAGGTGTTCCAGCCAAGGCATTAAGGTATTTCCCCATAGCACCAAGGCTAAAAATAATGTATAGGTATGCTTTTCTTAACACTATAATTTTATTCAATTTTTCCCCTTGTATTATCTTTTGTATTTTTCATAGTGTGTTATTATATAATAATATATATCATATAAATTAAAAATTTTCTTTTTTGCAATAGCTCTACCGACATGTCACAAAAAATGAGGTGGCATCATGAGAATGCAAGTAATGATGATCAAATGCACCACGCTGTTGATAGCCCAACGTGGAAAACGATTGATGACAAATGGCCTAGTTTTTCCAATGAACCCCGCAATGTATGACTTGCCATGGTAGCAAATGGATTTAATCCTTTTGGAGACATGAGTAGTGCATACAGTCTTTTACCTATAGTGTTAGTTACATACAACCTTCCACCATGGTTGTGCACAAAAATGTTTTTTTCTATGCTAACATTGTTAATACCTGGTCCCAAGCAACCATGAAATGACATTGATGTTGATTTGGAACCTTTGGTAGATGAACTAAAGGTATTATGGAACCAGGGGGTATGGACATATGATGCTTATAATAAGACCTGCTTTAACATGAAGGAAATTCTTATGTGGGTGACCCATGACTTTACTGCTTATGGGAATATGTTTGGTTGCACAACAAAAGGTTATAAGGAATCTCCTCTATGTGGGAAGAACACAGAAACAGAGTACCTCAATTGTAGCAAGAAATGTGTTTACATGGGACATAGGAGATTTCTTCCTCAACATCATAATTTTCGTTCACAAAATGGGCCACTTAATGGGAAGGAGGAGCACCGTTATGCCCCTCCAGTCATAAAAGTGTCAAATATTTTTAAGGAAACAAAGGGAAAGGAAGCAATTTGGTGGAAAAGTGAATCAAACAACAAAAGGAAAAGAAATGAGAAAAAGGTGAAAAAACTAATGTTGTCGTGTGGAAGAAATGATCAATTCTATTAAATTTGCCATATTGGGAGGTATGTACACCCATCAACCATGTCTAATTTTTAGACATTGCATTCTTATATGATCTCATTGTGTTTGGATGTCTTGGTTGAAGTGATTGTTTATGTTTTCCTCCTTTCTAATATTGTTTCAATATTTTTGATGTGTTGGGATGTAGAAACTCCTAATACGTCACAATTTGGATGTAATGCATGTGGAGAAGAATATATGTGAAAGCATTCTAGGAACTCTTTTGGATATAAATGGAAAGTCCAAAGATGGAAAAAAATAACGTGATGACTTGCAGAAAATGGGTTTGAGGAAATCATTGTGGCCTGAAGTGATTATGTCTAGTATCATTACTCTGTTTCTCTTAGGAATATTTGATACAAGTAAGTGTACGAGGAATGATGTTGATAAGTGAATCTAGAAATAGTTCAAAGCATATGGAAAATGTATTTTCATTTATAAATAGAATTATGATCTTTATTTTTATATTAAAAAACATTGTAGACAAAGACCCGCCAAAGAACCCTAGAAGCCATTATAATAAAAAATTGAAGAGTGGAGGTGGATGATATTCACATTCAAATTTAGGATCTTCTCTTCAAGCAGAGACCAATGTGAAATTTATCCATATGATGACTAGATGTATGTTTTATTACTCGATTCATAGCAAAGATAGTGCAATTCCTATTATGAAGTGAAACAACACACCAATGAATATAAGGTTGTTTTTCTAAAATTTTGGATGCATGGAGAAAATTTTCTATGGTGGGAGAATTTGTATGAGCATAGAAATATACTTAATGCCAACCAAGCTATGAGGTCATACGAGTTCAATATCATTATCAAAGACAAATTCCATAATGTTAATTATTGGAAGGATCAACAATAATGGCAATTTTAGTTATATAATCCAAATCAGATGGTAGATTCCTACATACAAGATTAATTCATTAATTAATATATTCAATTCCAAGTAATGGACAAAGAATTGAAGTTGGTCTTCAAGTTCATTCACAACTTGATATGTTTGATGTCCATGATTTAGAAGATGCTTGTCACAAGACAAAACTACTTGATGGTAAGAATAGTTGGAGGGATCAAAATAATAGTATTGTTGGTGATAATTCTAGTCAAGGGAATACAATTTTTTGCAAATGATGGTGAATGCAAGAATCCATTCAATGGGACCATATAGCATAATAATGATTTTGAATTGCCTAAGGATGGATATAGCACACCAAAGAAGAAGAAAATGCATGTTCCTTTATGTAATTATTACTAAAGTATATCTCCATAGATTGCATCTAGAAAAGCACTAAAATCCTACCACAATAGAGGAGGGAGAGAGAAAAATATAGATATTGTTGGTTCTAGATCCTGATCTCCATGATTCAAACATATTGTTGTTCAGCTGTGTTTGTATATGATATGCAGGTGTACTATACACTCACCCCAGCGAGGGGGCATCGCCCTCCCATGGGGTTCTAGGGGGGATCATCCCCCCTGGCTGGGGGTTTGGGGGTGAAGGCCCCGAAGGAAATTTTTGGGGTTGTTTTACGAGCCCATCGTTTTGGGTAACCCGTGGTATTTTCCCATGGTATTCCCCTTGATAAGAAATACATTGTAATATGACTAGGGTTGATGTATTAGGTATTATGCATTGTAAATATCTTTGAGATCATGAAAGAGAGACTGTGAGATAGTGAAGAGGAAGTGCATTGGATGTGCTACATGTGGTATCCCTTCATTTGTTGGATGGTATAATAATAAGGACTGGAAATTTCAGTGTGGACATAGTCCATCTTGGGTGAACCACGATATATTGGTGTCTCTCTTGTAATGTGTTTGTGTGATTTGTATTTGCATCTTGTTTATTGTTATTGCTCTTCGATCCCATTTCTCTAACAATTGAAATTAGAGCCAAAGGTCTATTTGGTAGATAAACCCATAGGAAACTAGGGTTTCTGGTTCGAGTGAGAGCAGTGGCGGATGAAGGAAATTTTAAGGTCGAGAAATTTAATGGCCAGAACTACCAGTTATGGAAGATGAAAATGGAGGACTATCTGTACCAGAAGGATCTATTCCTACCGTTGGAAGGAAGAGCAAAGTAGCTAGCGACTATGAAGGATGAAGAATGGGAGGTTCTTGACAAAAAGGTACTGGGAACAATATGGTTGTCCATGGCTTTGTCAGTGGCTTTCAATATATCAAAAGAAAAGACAACAGAGGGTTTGATGAGCGCATTGGGTAAGATATATGAAAAACCCTCGGCCTCCAACAAGGTATGTTGATGTATTTGTAAATTTGGAAGATATTCTCCTATGTATTACACTTGTACTTTATTATATTCCTGATGGAGATGTATTATTCCTCCAATCAGAAGTGTCGTCATTTGTATTTGTAAGTGTCAGAAGTGTCGCAAGTATTATTGTAAGTGTCGCAACTTATATTTGATGGGTTATTAGTCCACCAGTGTGGGGACGGCCCTGTATGAGTCATGTGGATGTGTTTTTAGGCTTCCTTAGGAATTCGGACATGTTAGGGTTAAAGGAAGGTTAAGTTGTGTATAAATAAAGAGTGTGTGTCTCTCATTCTATTCATTCACTCACTCATCCATATTGCATAGTTGAGAGAGAGATGTGTGCACAAGTGGAGGAGGAGTAGCTGTTGGAGACATCTATCTTTTGGGGATTGATCTTTGTGATCTTTGTATTGGGGCTTATTCTATCTCTGAGGAAGTTGCGGGGTTTTTCTCCTTCTTTGTTTTACCCGGTGAAATGCTTTGTGTCCATTGTCTCTTGTGTTTGTTATATTGTTTTTGTTATTCTCTTAGTAGGATCCTAGATAATGTTTGAATGAAATTATCAGAAAATTAACATGGTGTCAGAGTGGTACTAAGAAGAAGACACTGTGCAGCTATGGAAGCTAGGGCTTCTTAATATTTGGGTTTCTCTCCTCATATCATCAAATCCAGGAGACTAGGCTGAATCTCCCTGCAAGGGCGCATCTTTTTGTCGAGACAGAATTCAATTCTAAGCACTTTTAGTTTTTGGCCTGTCACTTCTGCGGGAAATAAGGGTTTTGAAGAAACTTGGAATTTTTGGAATCTGAGACCACAGCTGGATGCTACTGAAGAAAATAAAAATTTAGAGACCCAGATCGAACATTTTGGTTATGCAGAACCCTGAGCTCCATCAAACCCTAGTTTGGGATTTTGATCGGAAAGGTGGAAAATTAGGGTTTCTGCAAAAGTTGGAATTCTTGAAATCTGAGACCACGGCTAGATGCTCTTTAGAAAAGTCAAAGTTTAGAGACCAAGATTGAACTTTGGGTTGGGCAGAACCACAGGAATTATCAAACCCTAGTTTGGGATTTTGACCAAAAAACTAGAAAACCAAAAATTGCAGGTCCGAAAGTTTCAAAGGCAATTTTGAGGGGTCAAATTTTGCAGATTTCAATATTGAAGTATACCAGCTTGATCATCTCAGCAAGGTGCATCTTTCGATCCATTCAGAAGTTTGGAATTCAAAGTTTGAATTTTTAGGGTTTCTCTGCCAAACCCTAATCTAGCTCCAAATCCAGTTTCAGCAAATCAAGTGGTAATACGTAAATCTTTTATTTCCATTTGAGTTTCTCATTAATATGTCTCACCACACCAAGATTGAGAATAAGCTTGAAGGAGCTGACAACTTCCAAGCATGGAATTATAAGATTGGGTTAATCCTAGAAGACAATGAGTTGGACACCTACATAAGTCAAGAGGTTCCAGTTCCAGAGGGAGGTGAGGCTAAGGCCTTACACAAGAAGAACTTGGTCAAAGCTGAGAGAATCATTGTTGATTCTATAAAATACCATCTCATACCCCATGTGTCTTCTCGAAATACACCCAAGGAGATGTTTGACTCATTGACCAAGTTGTTTGAAGGAAAGAATATAAATCGGAAGATGACTCCGCGGAATCAATTGAAAGGGGTAAAGTTCCAAAATGGAGAGACCATCCAATCCTACTTCACTAAGGTCTCTCAAATCAAAGAACAACTTGAAGCTATGGATGAAGTAGTGGAGAATGGAGAAATTTTCATTACCACATTGAATGGCCTACCTAGCTCATGGCACTCCTTCATCCAAGGTATCTGTGCAAGAAAGAAGTTAATCTCCTTCAGTACACTATGGGAGGAATGTTCACAAGAAGAATCTAGGCTTGTGGCCCAAGAAGAAAAGATGTGAAATGAAGATCAAGCTCTCACAGCACACACCAAGAAAAGTAATCCCAAGAGGGAGAAATATTTTTCACAAGAGATCTTCAAACCACCATCATCAAAGAGAGAAGAAAGATCTGAGATGCTTCACTTGTAATGAGAAGGGACACTTTGCCTCAAAATGTCCCAAGAACAAAAGGAGCTCCAACAACAGCAACAACAAGAGCAACAAGAAGAGATATCATGCTCATGCTGCTGAGGGTGATGAACCTCCCAGGAAGAAGACTAAGGTAGAAAGTGAAGACTCTTCAAGTGACGATGAATATGTTCTAATCTTTGCTCTCACAAGTATTGTTACACATAGGTGTAATGATTGGCTTATTGATAGTGGGTATTCTAAACATATGACGGGATTCAAAGAATCTCTTATGGACCTATATGAAAATGAGTCACCTCATAAGGTGAAATTTGGGGATGACTATCAATACCCTATAAAAGGAAGTGGTGAATCCTCCTACAAGTAAGACTCTGGGAAGTCTTTAAAGATGAAAGATGTTCTATATGTACCTGGACTCAAGAAGAATATTCTCTCAATACCATCTTTGGATTCAAAAAGGATGAGAGTTGCATTTGTGGATGGCCAAGCACTTATGTGGCCAAAAGGTAAGACCATAGATGATTTAGTAGTGATTGGATAGCAAGAGGGAGGATTGTAAAAATTGAAGGGTCAACCTGAACATGCCATGGTACATGAATCCATGGAGCTAAGTGAACTTTCGCACAACAGGCTTGCACATGTGCACTATAGAGCACTACCAATTGCAAGCAAAGCAGTAGAAGGTCTTCCTGAATTTCAATCAAAGCATGAAGGTGTTTGCAAAGGATGTGCAAAAGGTAAGAACACAAAGAAGGAATTTCTAAGCAGTAAAAGCAAGGCAAAAGGAATCTTGGTAATTATCCACTCCGATGTATGTGGTGAGATGTCCTCCAGTTCTCTGAGTGGGTATGTATATTATGTTTCCTTTATTGATGATTTTTCAAGGAATACTTGGGTTTATTTCTTGAAGAATAAAGATGAAGTGTTCAATAAGTTCAAGTAATTCAAATCCTTGATAGAAAATCAAACTGATAAGAAGATCAAGACCTTTAGATCCAACAATGGTGGAGATTTCACTTCAGGAGACTTCGAAAAGTTATGCCGTGATTCATGGATTAAGAGAGAGTTTCAAACACTCCTTACAATCCACAACAAAATGGGGTTGCAGAAAGGAAGAATAGAACAATCATGGAAGCAACACGAGAAATGCTTCATGACCAAGATCTACCTATGCACCTATGGGAAGAAGCAGCAAGGACAGTTGTATATGTACAAAACAGAACACCACACAAAATACTTGAAAACAAGACACCAGAAGAAGTTTTCTCTGGTAAGAGACCAAAAGTTAGCTATCCCAGAATATTTGGTTATCTAGCATATACACATGTTCCAAAAGAAAAGAGGACAAAGTTAGATCTTTTAGGAAAGAAGGGTATATTTGTGGGGTACAGTGAAAGCTCGAAGGCATATAGAATCTAATTTCCAAGGTTCAAGAAGATTGACATTAGCACGGATGTGATTTTTGATGAAGACTAAGCATACATCAAATCAAGTTAGACAACTTTTGAAGACTATGAAGAACCAAGGGTACCCAAAACATGAGACACCAACATGAATGAAGCAATACCAGAAGTGCATCATGAAATAGAAGATCCACAAGAACCTATAGATCCACCCCATGAGAATTACTCTCACAAGAGGAAACCTGCATGGGATAGAAAGCTCATACAAGATGCAGAAAGGTATGGTATTCCAGAGGAGGAACACATAGAAATAAAAAGGACAAGATCACACACCAGCTATGTTTCCTTACTCTGTGACATTATCAACAAAGAACCTTCTAGTTATGAAGAAGTAGCGGAAAATAAAGAATTGAAGGATGCCATGGTCGAGGAATACTAGTCGATCATGAAGAATGAGGTTTGGGATGTGGTCCCAAGGCCATAAGGGAAGTATGTTGTGGCTTCCAAGTGGATCTACAAGATCAAGCATGCTACAGATGGAAGCATAGAGAAATACAAGGAAAGGTTTGTGGCTCGTGGATTCTCCCAGAAACAGGTGATAGATTATGAAGAGACTTTTGCACCTATAGCCAGATACACTTCTATCAGAACAGTACTTTCTTTGGTTGCAGTAATGAAGTGGAAGATACACCAAATGGATGTCAAGACAACTTTCTTGAATGGTGTAGTCAAAGAGGAAGTGTATGTGGAGAAGCCACTCAGTTTTGAAACACGTGACATGGAGTCATATGTGTGCAGATTGAAGAAAGTCATGTATGGCTTGAAGAAAGCACCCAGGACATGGTATAGCAGGATAGACAACTTCCTATCCAATTTGGGCTTTACAAAGAGTAAAGTGGATTCCAACCTTTACTACAAGGTTGAGGAAGGCAATCCAGTGATACTCCTATTGTATGTGGATGACTTATTTGTGACAGGTGAGGATAGGTTGATTGCCGACACGAAGAGGAAGCTTGCTGCCAATTTCGAGATGAAGGACTTGGGTATGATGCATTGCTTTCTAGATATGGAGGTGTGACACATGCAGATGGAATCTTCCTTAAACAAGGGAAGTATGTAGTAGAGATCCTGAAGCGGTTCGGGATGATGGACTGCAAGGCCATGGCTACACCTATGGCATCAAACCTAAAGCTATTGAGTGATGCTTCATCATAGTCTGTTGATTCCATGATGTATCGTCAGATGATTGGGTCCTTGATGTACCTGATGAACACGAGACCAGATATTTTCTTTGCGGTCAACACCTTGAGCCAGTTTCTGAGAGATCCTAGACATGTTCACCTGATTGCTGTAAAGAATATTCTGAGGTACCTTAAGGGTACAATTGGTTATGGGCCCAGTTATGATACGAATCAAAAGTTTAACCTGGAGGGTTATGTTGATTCAAATTGGGCAGGCAGTGCTGCAGATAAGAAGAGCACTTTGGGGTGTTGCTTCAGTATGGGATCAAGTGTGATCTCTTGGTTTTGCAGGAAGCAATCCTACGTAGCACTGAATACAACCGAATCATAGTATGTAGCAGCTTGCAGTTCGGCTAGTTTTAAGGTAGTATGGATAAGGAATCTACTATCTGATTTATTTGATCTCTAGTTGGATGCTACCTGTATCTTTTGTGACCACCATAGTTGTGCAAAGTTGTCTGAGAACCCAGTGTTCTATGACAGGTCAAAGCACATCAAGATCAATTATCACTATATCAAGGATATGGTGCAGAGAGTAGCAGTGAATCTTTAGTATGTTGTGACAAATGAGCAGATTGCAGATGTGTTGACCAAACCACTAGCCAGAATGAAGTTCAAGTACTTCGGAGAGAAGCTTGGTGTTCTTCAGATAGAAGATACTTTGAGGAGGAAGTGATGGGACACATTTGCAGGGGCTATTCCAAGCATGGTGGTAGAAGGATCCTTCCCATGGTTGTGGATGTAAGCGTTGTGTGATGAGCATCAGGACAATGCTCTAGATGATGTTCTACATGATGATGATCAGGGTGATCATTTATGATGATATGGATTAGGACGATGCTATGATGATGATCAGAATGATCATGCAATGATGATATGCATCAGGACGATGCTATGACGATGATCAAGATGATCATGTGATGATGATGTGCATCAAGATGATGTACTGTATGATGATGATCAATATGATCATGAGTATCAGGACAATGCTCCATGCAAGAATGATCAGGTTGATCATGAGTATCAGGATGATACTCCGTGGCCATGGACAGGTTGTGCGATAAACATATAAACTTGGCTTGGGATATTTGCAGATACTCTTGTGAGGTTTCGACTATTGCATATAATAGCTCCCTGGGAGATCTGGAAAATGAACTTTCGAGGTTTTGTTATGTGGCATATAATATTTCCCTGGGAGATCCGATAGGTTGAGCAGTAAGCTCATAATCAGTCCTAGGATGCTCTTTCGAGGTTTTTCCATACAAAATGTAATAAGTCCTGGAGATCCGATAGGTTGTGCTAGGCACGTAAAAGTCCTTGGATGCTCTTTAGAGTTCTTTCTGGTCGTGTTATGCACATAAATGTTCATGGGACACTCTTTTAATGTTTTATGGTGGTCACATGTAATAGCTCCCTGGGAGATCCAATAGATTGAGTAGTAAGCTTATAATGAGTCCTCGGATGCTCTTTCGAGGTTTTGTTAACGCACGTAATCAGTCCTGAGGATTCCATAGGATGGCCAGTTCGTAGAGATGATGAAGATCTACAGGAGGCTAGGCCTACATCCAACATGAAAAAGGGTTGTCTCTATAGAAATTTCTATGACAAGAAGAATTGAGAGATAGTCCAGTAATCAAGATGACGAGTACAGCAGCAGTGATGATGATGCTCTGTGATCCAGTGACGATGATCCAGCTCTAGAATTGAAGACTTGTGCCGATATGTATTGATGACCTGTGTCAAGAGAATACCTTCCTAGTTAAAAGGGAGTGTTGATGTATTTGTAATTTCGGAAGATATTCTTCTATGTATTACACTTATACTTTATTATATTCCTTATGGAGATGTATTATTCCTCCAATCAGAAGTGTCGTCATTTGTATTTGTAAGTGTCGCAAGTGTCATGAGTATTATTGTAAGTGTAGCAACTTATATTTGATGGGTTATTATACCACCAATGTGGGGTCGGCCCTGTATGAGTCATGTGTATGGGTTATTAGAATTCCTTAGGAAGTCGTCCCTGTTATGGTTAAAGGCAGTTTAAGTTCTGTATAAATAGAGAGTGTGTGTCTCTCATTCTATTCATTCACTCACTAATCCAACTCGCATAGTTGAGAGAGATATGTGAACACAAGTGGAGGAGGAGTAGCTGCTAGAGACATCTATCTTTTGGGGATTGATCTTTGTGATCTTTGTATTGGGGATTATTCTATCTCGGAGGAAGTTGCGGGGTTCTTCACCTTCTTGGTTTTCCCCAATGAAATGCTTTGTGTCCATTGTCTCTTGTGATTGTTATGATGTTTTTGTTATTCTCTTAGTAGGATCCTAGATAATGTATGAATGAAATTATCGGATAATTAACATGGTATAGAAAAAGACACTATGCAGCTGCGGAAGCTAGGGATTCTTAATCTAGGGTTTCTCCCCTAATATCATCAAAGGCAAGAGGTTAGGATGACTCTCCTTGCAAGGGCACATCTTTCCGTTGAGACAGAATTCAATTCTAAGCAGTTTTAGTTTTTCGCTCGCCACTACTGCGGGAAATTAGGGTTTCGAAGAAAGTTGGAATCTAAGACCATGGCTGGATGCTCCTCAAGAAAATCAAAATTTAGAGACAAAGATCAAACTTTTTGGTTAGGCAGAACCCTGGGCTCCATAAAACCCTAGTTCAGGATTTTGATCGAAAAGATGGAAAATTAGAGTTTCTCCAAAAGTTGAAATTCTTGAAATATGAGACCACGGCTGGATGCTCCTCAGAGAAATCGAAGTTTAGAGACCAAGATCAAAATTTTTGGCTGGGCAGAATCTTGGGAATTATCAAACCCTAGTTCGGGGTTTTCACGAGAAAACCAAAAATTGTAGATCCGAAAGTTTCAAAGGCAATTTTGAGGGGTCAAATTTTGCAGATTTCAAAATTGAAGTATACTAGCTTGATCATCTCAGCAAGGCGCGTCTTTCAATCCATTCATAATTTTGGAATTCAAAGTTTGAATTTTTAGGGTTTCTCTAACAAACCATAATCCAGCTCTGGATCCAATTTCAGCAAATAAAGTGGTAAGACCTAAATATTTTATTTCTATTTGAGTTTCTCATTAAGATGTCTCACCACACCAGTCTTGAGGATAAGCTTGAAGGAGCTGACAACTTCCGAGCATGGAAGTATAGGATTGGGTTAATCCTAGAAGAGAATGAGTTGGACACCTACATAAGTCAAGAGGTTCCATTTCCAGAGGGAAATGAGGCTAAGGCCTTACACAAGAAGAAATTGATCAAAGCGAAGAGAATCATTGATGATTCTATAAAATACCATCTCATACCCCATGTGTCTTCTCTAAAGACACCTAAGGACATGTTTGAATCATTGAACAAGTTGTTTGAAGGAAAGAATATAAATCGGAAGATGACTCTATTGAATCAATTGAAAGAGGTAAAGTTCCAGAATGGAGAGAACATCCAATCCTACTTCACTAAGGTCTCTCAAATCAAAGAACAACTTGAAGCTATGGATGAAGTAGTGGAGAATGGAGAAATCGTCATGACCACATTGAATGGCCTACCTAGGTCACGGGACTCCTTCATCCAAGGTATCTATGCAAGAAAGAAGTTGATCTCCTTCAGTAGACTATGGGAGGAATGTTCACAAGAAGAAGCTAGGCTTGTGGACCGAGAATAAAAGATGGAAAATGAAGATCAAGCTCTCACAGCACACACCAAGAAAAGTAATCCCAAGAGGGAGCAATCTTTTCATGAGAGATCTTCACACCACCATCATCAAAGAGAGAAGAAAGATCTGAGATGCTTCACTTGTAATGAGAAGGGACACTTTGCCTCAGAATGTCCCAAGAACAAGAGGAGCTCCAACAACAACAACAAAAAGAGCAACAAGAAGAGATATCATGCTCATGCTACTAAGGATGATGAACCTCCCAGGAAGAAGACTAAGGTAGAAAATGAAGGGTCTTCAAGTGACGATGAATGTATTCTAATCTCTGCTCTCACAGGTACTATTACATATAGGTGTAATGATTGGATTATTGATATTGGGGCTTCTAAACATATGACAGGATACAAAGAATCTCTTATGGACCTATCTAAACATGAGTCACCTCATAAGGTGAAACATGGGGATTACTATCGATACCCTATAAAAGGAAGTGGTGAAGCCTCCTACAAGTTAGACTTTGGGAAGTCTTTAAAGATGCAAGATGTTCTATATGTAACTGGAATCAAAAAGAATATTCTCTCCATATCATCTTTGGATGCAAAAGGGATGAGAGTTGCATTTGTGGATGGCCAAGCACTTATGTTGCCACAAGGTAAGACCATAGATGATGCAGCAGTGATTGGATAGCAAGAGGGAGGATTGTAAAAATTGAAGGGACAACCAGTACATGCCATGGTACATGAATCCATGGAGCTAAGTGAACTTTGGCACATAAGGCTTGCACATGTGCACTATAGAGCACTACCAATTGCAAGCAAAGTAGTAGAAGGTCTTCCTGAACTTCAGTCAAAGCATCAAGGTGTTTGCAAAGGATGTGCAAGAGGTAAGAACACAAAGAAGGTTTTTCCATGCAGTGAAACCAAGGCAAAAGGAATCTTGGTAATTATCCATTCCAATGTGTGTGGTCCGATGTCCTCCAGTTCTCTGAGTGGGTATGTATATTATGTTTCTTTCATTGATGATTTTTCAAGGAAGACTTGGGTTTATTTCTTGAAGAATAAAGATGAAGTGTTCGATAAGTTCAAGGAATCCAAAGCCTTGATAGAAAATCAAACTGATAAGAAGATCAAGACCTTTAGATCCGACAATGGTGGAGATTTCACTTTCGGAGACTTCAAGAAGTTATGCAGTGATTCACGGATTAAGAGGGAGTTGAACACTCCTTACAATCCAAAACAAACTGGGGTTGCAGAAAGGAAGAATAGAACAATCATGGAAGCAGCATGAGCAATGCTTCATGACCAATATCTACCTATGCACGTATGGGAAGAAGCAGCAAGGACAATTGTATATGTACAAAACAGAACACCACACAAGATACTTGACAACAAGACACAAGAAGAAGTTTTCTCTGGTAAGAGACCAGAAGTTAGCTATCTCAGAATATTTTGTTGTCTAGCATATACACATGTTCCAAAAAAAAGAGGACAAAGTTAGATCCTTTAGGAAAGAAGGGTATATTTGTGGGGTATAGTGAAAGCTCAAAGGCATATAGAATCTACTTTCCAGGGTTCAAGAAGATTGACATAAGCACGGATGTGACTTTTGATGAAGACTAAGCATACATCAAATCAAGGAAGAAACCTGTTGAAGACTATGAAGAACCAAGGGTACCCAGAACATGAGACACCAACATGAACGAAGCAATACCAGAAGTGGATCGTGAAATAGATGATCCACAAGAACCTATAGATCCACCCCATGAGAATTACTCTCACAAGAGGAAACCTGCATGGGCTAGAAAGCTCATCCAAGATGCAGAAAGGTATGGTATTCCAGAGGAGGAACACAGAGAAAGAAAAAGGACAAGATCACACACTAGCTATGTTGCCTTGCTCTATGACATTATGAACAAAGAACCTTCCAGTTATGAAGAAGCATCAGAAAAGAAAGAATGAAAGGATGCCATGGTAGAGGAATACTAGTCGATCATGAAGAATGATGTTTGGGATGTGGTCCCAGGACCATAAGGGAAGTCTGTTGTGGCTTCCAAGTGGATCTACAAGATCAAGCATGCTGCAGATGGCAGCATAGAGAAATACAAGGTAAGGTTTGTGGCTCGTGGCTTCTCCCAGAAATAGGGGATAGATTATGAAGAGACTTTTGCACCTGTAGCCAGATACACTTCTATCAGAATAGTACTTTCTCTCACTGCAGTAATGAAGTGGAAGACACACCAAGTGGATGTCAAGACAACTTTCTTGAATGGTGTAGTCGAAGAGGAAGTGTATGTGGAGAAGACACTCGGTTTTGAAACACATGACAAGGAGTCATATGTGTGCAGATTGAAGAAAGCCATTTATGGCTTGAAGCAAGCACCCAGGACATGGTATGGCAGGATAGACAGATTCCTGTCCAATTTGGGCTTTACCAAGAGTAAAGTGGATTCCAACCTTTACTACAAGGTTGAGGAAGGAAATCCAGTGATACTCCTATTGTATGTGGATGACCTGTTTGTGACAGGTGAGGATAGGTTGATTGCCGACACGAAGAGGAAGCTTGCTTCCGAGTTTGAGATGAAGGAATTGGGTATGATGCATTACTTTCTAGGCATGGAGGTGTGGTAGAGTGTAGATGGAATCTTCCTTGGACAAGGGAGGTATGCAATAGAGATCCTGAAGCAGTTCGGGATAGGGATGCAAGGCCATGGATACCCCTATGGCATCAAACCTGAATCTATTGAGTGATGCTTCATCAGAGTCAGTTGGTGCCATGATGTATCGTATGATGATTGGGTCCTTGATGTACCTGACGAACACGAGACCAGATATTTTCTTTGTAGTGAACACCTTGAGCCAGTTTTTGACAGATCCTAGACATGTTCACCTAATTGTTGTAAAGCATATTTTGAGGTACCTGAAGGGTATAATTGATTATGCGCTCAAATATGATATGAATCAAAAGTTTAACTTGGAGGGTTATGTTGATTTAGATTGGGCAGGCAGTACTGCAGATAGGAAGAGCACTTCGGTGTGTTGCTTTAGTATGGGATCAAGTGTGATCTCTTGGTTTAGCAGGAAGCAATCCTCCTTAGCATTGAGTAAAGCCGAATCATAGTATGTTGCAGCTTGTTCGGTTAGGTGTGAGGCAGTATGGCTAAGGAAGCTACTGTCTAATTTATTTGATCTCCAATTGGATGCTACCTGTATATTTTGTGACAACCAGAGTTTTGTTTAGTTTTCTGAGAACCCGGTGTTCCATGACATGTTAAAGCACATCGAGATCAAATATCACTATATCAGGGATATGGTGCAGAGAGGAGTAGTGAAGCTCTAGTATGTGGTGACAAATGAGTAGATTGCAAATGTGTTGACCAAACCACTAGCCAGAGTGAAGTGCGAGTACTTCAGAGAGAGGCTTGGTGTTCTTCAGATAGAAGATACTTCGAGGAGGAAGTGATGGGACACATTTGCAGGAGCCATTCCGAGCATGGTGGTAGGAGGATCCTTTCCATGGCTATGGATGTAAGCACTGTTTGAAGAGCATCAAGACAATGCTCTGGATGATGTTCTACATGATGATGATCAGGGTGATCATGTGTGGTGATATGCATCAGGACGATTCTATAACGATGATCAGGATGATCATGCGATGATGATGTGCATCAAGATGATGCTATGACGATGATCAGGATGATCATGTGATTGTGATGTGCATCAGGATGATGTACTATATGATGATGATCAGTATGATCATGAGCATCAGGACGATGCTCTGTGTGAGATTGATTAGGTTGATCATGAGTATTAGGATGATACTTAGTGGCCATGGACAGGTTTTGCAATAAAGATATAATCTTTCCCTGGGAGATTTGCAGATACTCTTGTGAGGTTTTTCCTATGGCATATAATAGCTCCTTGGAAGATATGGCAAATGCTCTTTCAAGGTTTTGTTCTGTGGCATGTAATATTTCCCTGGGAAATCCGATAGGTTGAGCGGTAAGCTCGTAATCAGTCCTGGGATGCTCTTTCGAGGTTTTCCCAGACCACATGTAATCATTTCTAGAGATCCGATAGGTTTTACTAGGCACGTAAAAGTTCTAGGATGCTCTTTAGATTTCTTGTTGGTCGTGCTATGCACATAAACATTCCTAGGACACTCTTTTAAGTTTTTGTGGTGGTCAGATGTAATAGCTCTCTAGGAGATCCAATAGGTTGAGTAGTAAGCTCTTAATTAGTCCTGGGATGTTCTTTTGAGGTTTTGTTGACACATGTAATCATCCCTGAGGATTCCATAGGATGGCCAATTCGTAGGGATGACGAAGACCTTCAGGAGGCTAGGTTTGCATCCAACATGAAAAAGGGTTGGCTCTATAGAACTTCCTATGACGAGAAGAATTGAGAGATATCCCAATGATCGAGATGAAAAGTACAACAACAGTGACGATGATGCTCTGTGATCCACTGATGATGATCCAGCTCCAGAAATGAAGACTTGTGCTAATATGTATTGATGACCTGTGTCAAGAGAATACCTTCCTAGTTAAGAGGGAGTGTTGATGTATATGTAATTTCGGAAGATATTCTTCTATGTATTACACTTTTACTTTATTATATTCCTGATGGAAATGTATTATTTCTCCAATCAGAAGTGTCGTCATTTGTATTTGTAAGTGTCACAGGTGTTGCAAGTATTATTGTAAGTGTCGCAACTTATATTTGATGGGTTATTAGACAACCAATGTGGGGTCGGCCCTGTATGAGTTATATGGATGGGTTATTAGGCTTCCTTAGGAAGTCGTCCCTGTTAGGGTTAAAGGAAGGTTAAGTTGTGTATAAATAGAGAGTGTGTGTCTCTCATTCTAGTCATTCACTCACTCATCCAACTCGCATAGTTGAGAGAGAGATGTGCGCACAAGTGGAGGAGGAGTAGCTGTTGGAGACATTTATGTTTTTGGGATTGATCTTTGTGATCTTTGTATTGGGGCTTATTCTATATTGGAGGATGTTGCGGGGTTTTTTCACCTTCTTGGTTTTCCCCTGTGAAATGCTTTGTGTCCATTGTCTCTTATGATTGATATGATGTGCTTGTTATTCTCTTAGTAGGATCCTAGATAATGTTTGAATGAAATTATTGGAAAATTAACATGGTATCAAAGTGGTACTAAGAAGAAGACACTGTGCAACTACAAAAGCTAGGGATTCTTAATATTTGGGTTTCTCTCCTCAGATCATCAAAGCTAGGAGGCTAGGCCGACTCTCCCTACAAGGGTGCATCTTTCTGTTGAGACAGAATTCAATTTTGAGCACTTTCAGTTTTTTGCCTGTCACTACTGCGGGAAATTACGATTTCAGAGAAAGTTGGAATTTTTGAAATTTGATACCACAGTTGGATGCTCCTTAAGAAAATCAAAATTTAGAGACCAAGATCGAACTTTTTGGTTAGGCAAAACCTTGAGCTCCATCAAACCCTAGATCGGGATTTTGATCGGAAAGGTGGAAAATTAGGGTTTCTACAAAAGTTGGAATTCTTGAAATATGAGACCAAGGCTGGATGCTCCTCAGAAAAATCAAAGTTTAGATACCAAGATCGAAATTTTTGGCTTGGGATAATCCCGGGCATTATCAAACACTAGTTCGGGATTTTTACGAGAAAACCAGAAATTGCAGATTTGAAAGTTTCAAAGGCAATTTTGAGGGGTCAAATTTTGCAGATTTCAAAATTGAAGTATACCAGTTTGATCATCTCAGCAAGGCGCATATTTCCATACATCAGAAGTTTGGAATTCAACATTTTAATTTTTAGGGTTTCTCTGACAAACCCTGATCCAGCTCTAGATCCAGTGTCAACAAATCAAGTGGTAAGACCTAAATCTTCTATTTCTATTTGAGTTTCTCATTAAGAAGTATCACCAGACCAAGCTTGAGGATAAGCTTGAAGGAGCTGACAACTTCCAAGCATGGAAGTATAGGATTGGGTTAATCCTAGAAGAGAATGAGTTGGACACCTACATAAGTCAAGAGGTTCTAGTTCCAGAGGGAGATGAGGCTAAGGCCTTACATAAGAAGAACTTGGTTAAAGCCAAGAGAATCATTGCTGATTCGATAAAAGACCATCTCATACCCCATGTGTCTTCTCTAAAGACACCTAAGGAGATGTTTGACTCATTGACCAAGTTGTTTGAAGTAAAGAATATAAATTGGAAGATGTCTCTACAGAATCAATTGAAAGGGATGAAGTTACAGAATGGAGAGACCATCCAATCCTACTTCACTAAGGTCTCTCAAATCAAAGAACAACTTGAAGTTGTGGATGAAGTAGTGAAGAATGGAGAAATTGTCATGACCACATTGAATGCCCTACCTAGGTCATGGGAATCCTTCATCCAAGGTATCTGTGCAATAAAGAAGTTGATCTCCTTCAGTAGACTATGGGAGGCATGTTCACAAGAAGAAGCTAGGCTTGTGGCCTGAGAAGAAAAGATGGGAAATGAATATCAAGCTCTCACAGTACACACCAAGAAAAGTAATCCCAAGAGGGAGCAATCGTTTCACAAGAGATCTTCACACCACCATCATCAAAGAGAGAAGAAAGATCTGAGATGCTTCACTTGTAATGAGAAGGGACACTATGCCTCAGAATGTCCCAAGAAAAAAAGGAGCTCCAACAACAACAACAACAAGAGAAACAAGAAGATATATCATGCTCATGCTGCTGAGGATGATGAACCTCCCAGGAAGAAGACTAAGGTAGAAATTGAAGACTCTTCAAGTGACGATGAATATGTTCTAATCTCTACTCTCACAGGTACTGTTACACATGGGTGTAATGATTGGATTAATTATAGTGGGGATTCTAAACATATGACAAGATTCAAAGAATCTCTGATGGACCTATCTGAGCATGAGTCACCTCATAAGGTGAAACTTGGGGATGACTATCAATACCCTATAAAAGGAAGTGGTGAATCCTCCTACATGTTAGACTCTGGGAAGTATTTAAAGATGAAAGATGTTCTATATGTACCTGGACTCAAGAAGTATATTCTCTCAATATCATCTTCAGATGCAAAATGGATGAGAGTTGCATTTGTGGATGGCCAAGCACTTATGTTGCCAAAAGGTAAGACCATAGATGATGCAGTAGTGATTGGATAGCAAGAGGGAGGATTGTAAAAATTGAAGAGACAACCTGAACATGCCATAGTACATGAATCCATGGAGCTAAGTGAACTTTGGCACATAAGGCTTGCACATGTGCACTATAGAGCACTACCGATTGCAATCAAAGCAGTAGAAGGTCTTCCTAAATTTCAGTCAAAGCATGAAGGGGTTTGCAAAGGATGTGCAAAAGGTAAGAACACAAAGAAGGCATTTCCGAGCAGTGAAAGCAAGGAAAAAGGAATCTTGGAAACTATCCACTCCGATGTATGCATGGTCCGATGTCCTCCATTTCTCTTAGTGGGTATGTATATTAGGTTTACTTCATTGATGATTTTTCTAGGAAGACTTGGGTTTATTTATTGAAGAATAAAGATGAAGTGTTTGATAATTTCAAGGAATTCAAAGCCTTGATAGAAAATCAAACTGATAAGAAGATCAAGACCTTTAGATCCGACAATGGAGGAGATTTCACTTCAGGAGACTCAAGAAGTTATGTAGTGATTCAGGGATTAAGAGGGAGTTGACAACTCCTTACAATCCAAAACAAGATCTAGCATGCTGTAGATGGAAGCATATAGAAATACAAGGCAAGGTTTGTGGCTCGTGGCTTCTCCCAAAAAAAGGGGATAGATTATGAAGAGACTTTTGCGCCTCTAGCCAAATACACTTCCATCAGAAAAGTACTTTCTCTGGCTGCAGTAATGAAGTGGAAGATACACCAGATGGATGTGAAGACAGCTTTCTTGAATGGTGTAGTTGAAGAGGAAGTGTATGTGGAGAATCCACTCTATTTTGAAACACACGACAGGGAGTCATATGTGTGCAGATTGAAGAAAGCCGTGTATATATTGAAGCAAGCACCCAGGACATGGTACGACAGGATAGACAGCTTCCTGTCCAGTTTGGGATTGACTAAGAGTAAACCGGATTCCAACCTTTACTACAAGCTTGAGAAAGGTAATCCAGTGATACTCCTATTGTATGTGGATGACTTGTTTGTGATAGGTGAGGATAGGTTGATTTCTGACATGAATAGGAAGCTGCTGTTGCCAAGTTCGAGATGTAGGACTTGGGTATGATGCATTACTTTCTAGGTATGGAGGTAGGGCAGAGTGCAGATGGAATATTCCTTGGACAAGGGAAGTATGCAGTAGAGATCCTGAAGCGGTTTAGGATGATGGACTCCAAGGCCATGGCTACACCTATGGCATCAAAACTGAAGCTATTGAGTGATGCTTCATCAGAGTTGGTTGATGCCATGATGTATCATCAAATGATTGGGTCTTTGATGTACCTGACGAACACAAGACTAGATATTTTCTTTGCGGTGAACACCTTGAGCCAGTTTCTGACAGATCCTAGCCATGTTCACCTGATTGCTGTAAAGCATATTCTTAGGTACCTGAAGGGAATAATTGATTATGGGCTCAAGTATGATACGAATCAAAAGTTTAACCTGGAGGGTTATGTTGATTCATATTGGGAAGGAAGTGCTACAGATAGGAAGAGCACTTCGGGGTGCTGCTTTAGTATGGGATTAGGTGTGATCTCTTGGTTTAGCAGGAAGCAATCCTGCGTAGCACTGAGTACAATCGAAGCATAGTATGTCGCAGCTTGTTTGGCTAGTTGTGAGGCAGTATTGATAAGGAAACTATCGTCTGATTTATTTGATCTCCAGTTGGATGCTACCTGTATCTTTTGTGACAACTAGAGTTGTGTGATGTTGTCTCAGAACCCAATGTTCCATGACATGTCAAAGAACATCGAGATCAAATATCACTATATCAGGGATACGGTGCAGAGAGGAGCAGTGAAGCTCTACTATGTTGTGACAAATGAGAAGATTGTAGATGTGTTGACCAAACCACTAGCCAGAGTGAAGTTCGAGTACTTGAGAGAGAGTCTTGGTGTTCTTCAGATAGAAGATACTTCGAGGAGGAAGTGATGGGACACATTTTTCGAATCCATTCCAAGCATGGTGGTAGGAGGATCCTTCCCATGGTTGTGGATGTAAGCGCTGTGTGATGAGCATCAGGACGATGCCATGGATGATGTTCTACATGATGATGATCAGGGTGATCATGTGTGGTGATATGCATCAGGACAATTCTATAACGATGATCAGGATGATCATGCGATGATGATGTGCATCAAGATGATGCTATGACGATGATCAGGATGATCATGTGATTATGATGTGAATCAGGATGATGTACTATATGATGATGATCAGTATGATCATGAGCATCAGGACGATGCTCTGTGTGAGATTGATCAGGTTGATCATGAGTATCAGGATGATACTTAGTGGCCATGGACAGGTTGTGTGATAAACATATAATCTTTCCCTGGGAGATTTGCAGATACTCTTGTGAGGTTTTTCCTATGGAATATAATATCTCCTTGGAAGATATGGAAAATGCTCTTTCGAGGTTTTGTTCTGTGGCATGTAATATTTCCCTGGGAGATCCGATAGGTTGAGCAGTAAGCTCGTAATCAGTCCTAGGATGCTCTTTCAAGGTTTTGCCAGACCACATGTAACCAGTCCTGGAGATCCGATAGGTTGTGCTAGGAACGTAAAAGTCCTGGGATGCTCTTGAGAGTTCTTGTCGGTTGTGCTATGCACATAAACATTCCTGGGACACTCTTTTAAGTTTTTGTGGTGGTCAGATGTAATAGATCCCTGGGAGATCTGATAGGTTGAGCAGTAAGCTCGTAATTAGTCTCAGGATGCTCTTTCGAGGTTTTGTTTACACATATAATTAGTCCTGAGGATTCCACAGGATGGCCGGCTCGCAGAGATGATGAAGACCTACAGGAGGCTAGGCCTACATCCAGCATGAAAAAGGGATGGCTCTGTAGAACTTCCAATGACGAGAATAATTGAGAGATATCTTAGTGATCGAGATGACGAGTACAACAGAAGTGACGATGATGCTCCGTGATCCAGTGACGATGATCTAGCTCTAGAATTGAAGACTTGTGCCGATATGTATTGATGACCGGTGTCAAGAGAATACCTTCCTAGTTAATACAGAGTGTTGATGTATTTGTAACTTCGGAAGATATTCTTCTATGTATTACACTTGTACTTTATTATATTCCTGATGGAGATGTATTATTCCTCCAATTAGAAGTGTCATCATTTGTATTTGTAAGTGTCACAAGTGTTATTGTAAGTGTCGCAACTTATATTTGATGGGTTATTAGACCACTAGTGTGGGGTTGGCCCTGTATGAGTCATGTGGATGGGTTATTAGGCTTCCTTAGGAAGTCGATCCTGTTAGAGTTAAAGGTAGGTTAAGTTGTGTATAAATAGAGAGTGTGTGTCTCTCATTCTATTAATTCACTCACTCATCCAACTTTCATAGGAGAGAGAGAGAGAGTTGTGCACAAGTGGAGGAGGAGTAGCTGCTGAAGACATCTATCTTTTGGGGATTGATCATTTTGATCTTTGTATTGGGGCTTATTCTATCTTTGAGGAAGTTGCGGGGTTTTTCACCTTCTTTCTTTTCCCCAGTGAAATGCTTTGTGTCCATTGTCTCTTGTGATTGTTATGCTATGCTTGTTATTCTCTTAGTGGGATCCTAGATAATGTTTGAATGAAATTATTGGAAAATTAACAAGGTATTTATAATGAAGCGTTTATTTAATATGAAGATGTCTGAAGGTGGATCTGTTGCTGATCATTTAAATGAATTTAATATGGTTACAAATCAACTAAGTTCTGTAAGTTTGAACTTTGATGATGAGGTTAGGGCTCTTCTAATCTTGTGTTCATTGCCAGAAAGCTGGAATGGCTTGGTCATGGATGTAAGTAACTCTGTCTTTGGTTCAAACATCGTGTAATTGATGATGTTGCTAGTGTTATTCTTAGAGAGGAAATGTGAAGAAAAAGCACATGTGAGACATCGGGTAATGCATTGACCATAGAGAGCAGAGGAAGACAAAGGGAGAAAGGAAAGAGCCAAGGTAGTCGTAGCAAGTCTAAAATGGGTAGATCCAAGTCCAGACTGTGAAAGATAGAGTGCTGGAACTGTGGAAAGAAAGGACATATGAAGAAAGACTGCAGATCTCTAAAGAAGAAAGGAGATGGACAGCAGGAACCTACCCAGGTAGAAAATGTAGTAGGTAATGTGTTACAAGATGATTTGATTCTTGCATTAGATAATACTAGTGATTACTGGGTATTAGATTCAGGGGCTTCATGTCATGCTACACCCCATAGGAAATATTTTCATGATTATGTTCCAAGCGATTTTGGACATGTCTTATTGGGTGATGATGAGCCATGTAAAATTGTTGGAATGGGTAAGGTATGGATAAAATTTAAGAATGGAAATGAATGGCTGCTGAAAGATGTAAGGCATATTCCTGCTATGAAAATAAATCTGATCTCAACAAAGCAATTGGGAGATGGAGGTTGTTTATTTATGTTTGGGGAAACATGGTGGAAAATCACTAAAGGATCAATGGTGATAACAAAAGGAGACAGGATAGGTACATTGTATTTATGTCCTCATAATACTGACCATTCTATCTCTTTAGTTTTCACAGGAGCATATACAACATTGTGGCATCATAGGCTTGGCCACATGAGTGAGAAGGGGATGCATATTCTCCACTCAATGAAGTTGGTTCCAAATTTGAAGCAGGTAAGTTTGGAATTCTGTGAGAACTGTGTTTATGGAAAACAAAAGAGAGTCATATTTCTCAGGGTTGGGAAACAGAAGAAGAATGAAAAGTTAGATCTTGTGCATACAGATGTATGGGGACCGGCTCAGGTACAATCTCTTGGTAGCTCTCTGTAGGACCCCTCCTTTAGGGTCCCCTTGAACTGAACCTGAAACTTTAACAACTTCATACAAACAAATTAGCCATCACAGTTATTGGAAAAATAAAATAAAAAGCGTGAATAACTTAACAAAAATAAGCAAAACTTTAACCTGTCAACCCGATCCGGCTGGTCCATTGTCGCCTTCGTCTTCCGTAGGATCCCTCCAACAAAGCTCGTTTAACCATTGGCGAAGCAACCGTTAGCTTCGCCACCCAACCATAGGATCATGCTTTCAGTCGCATGGCCTCCCCCGAGCTTTGGGTCGTAGAGCTCACACACAAAAAAATATTCATGAAACCCAGTTTGGGATTCCCCCCCACCAAGATTTCCAGCCAAACCCTTAATAGTAGCAAGTCATGAGGTAACTCAATATTACGATAGTCATCCAGGGTCTGGGTCCTTTACCCATCCCCAAAGTCTCCCTTTTAAAGGAAAATCCCCTGCGACACATTTCGCTTCATGCATAAATAATTATTTAATTAATTCTTTAATGAAAAACAACTCACCCATCCAAGTGTCAGTTTCTCTAGGAGATGCACCAACATCCCTAAGTTTGCTCATGTTTGTCCCCTAGATATTTCACTTAACTCCTAGATTTGTGGTGTAGGTGGAGTTGTCTAGGTGTCCATGCCTAGGATTCCATTTTGCTCCTAAATAAATATTTATAATATTTTTAAGTAATCAAGAATATCCTTTCATGTGCAATGCCTAAATAACACTTAATATTATTTAAATGCCAAAGTATTAATTTTTGTGCAAATGCCTAAAGTACTCAAATGCATTTCTAAGTAAAGTTCTAGGTGCAAAATTATACGTTTCAATGCAGTTAAGTTTAGCAATCAACTTTTACTAGGGACCCGGTGTCGCGCCGTTGGGCCTCCTTGTTCCTTAATTTAATTTCTCTGACATGGCACCACTCCGTCGAGTCCAGTCATCCATTGTTTCCATTCCTAATCAAGGCACCACATCGTTGGGTCCTTGCATTCACTCTTTCCGTTCTTGGCAGGGTACCGCACCGTCGGGCCCTTCTGCCGTCATCCTTCTGTTTTGACTTGCGGGAACTTCATGTAGGGATTTCAGGAGCCGTTACCTTCCATCCTCCGTCTACACGCTATTAGGGACTAATGGCGTTGAGGAGTGAGTCCGTTCTCACTACGCGCCCCCCAACTCGTACGTGACCAGCTCCGTCGTGGCCCACCTCGTACGCCCTCACGCTTTCCTCTTGAGCAAGCGGATCAGTGCTTATCTGCTCAAGCGTGGTATTCCGTCGGAAGTCGACATCGTCGTCGCTCTCCCTGTGTGTGATTTACTCGTAATCTACGACCCTTCATATTCCTTTGTGTGTCTGTTGGTGAACCGTTTCACCTGTCGCTACACACATTTCTCACAAACATAAATTAGTAGTACTGTCCTCAATATTCACAATTTGGTTTATAAATCTGTTGCTTCATTAAGCATCTATAATTTACTTAATCATTACTCATTCGTCTAATCACATAATCAATTGCACAACTAGTCGTTAAGCATCATTCATATGTACAGTTTTCATATCAAAGTTAATCGTTAAACAACATGAAATTGTCCATTCACAATAACTACCCAAATGCACATATATCAATCAATCGTAATCATAAATATACTCAAAATAAAATCATAGGGTTATTTTATTAATGTTTCAAACAGTCAGGTGACTCAGCAGGTGCCCTCAATGTCTATAGTAGTCTAGGGGCACTACACTCTCATTATTATGTTACATTTATTGATGATGCAACTAGGAAAACTTGGGTTTATTGCATTAGACAGAAATCTGATGTGTTTGCTACTTTTAAGAAGTGAAAATCTTTGGTTGAGAATGAGACAGGAAAAAGGTTGAAGTGTCTCAAATCTGATAATGGAGGTGAGTACTGTGGCAAGGATTTTGATAGTTACTGTTCACACCATGGGATTCATAGAGAGAAGACAGTCCAAGGAACACCACAAGAAAATGGTGTGTCAGAAAGAATGGATAGAATAATCATGGAGTGTGCAAGGTGTATGAGATTGCATGCAGGATTGCCCTTATAGTTTTGGGCAGATGTTGTAAATACTATTGTTTACTTAATAAACAGAGAGCCTTCAAGTGCTTTGGATGGTGGTATTCTAGAGGAGGCATGGACATATAAAAAGGTAAATTACTCATTTCTAAGAACTTTTGGTTGTGAAGCATTTGTCCATATTGATAAAGATAATAGAACAAAGGTTGAAGCTAAATCCAAGAAATGTACCTTTATTGGATATGGGGTTGATGATTTTGGATATTGCTTATGGGATTATGAAAATAACAAAATCATTAGGAGAAGAAATGTGATATTCAATGAAAAGTTCATGTATAAAGATCAGTTGCAGTGAAAGAAACAGGAAAAGGAAAACACAAAGTACACAGTACTTGATGAAATTAAAGAAAATTAAGTTCCAAAGGTGCCATAAAATCAAGAACAACAGCAAGTACCTGAAACTCCTGCAACTGCAAGAAGATCTACCAGGTTAAGTAGACTCCCTGAATGATACTGTCCTTCAATGTATTATTTATTGATGAAAAATGCTGGTGAACCAGAATGTTATGAAGAAGCAATGTAGGTGGAAACTAGAAAGAAGTGGGAGCAAGGCATGAATGCGGAGATGGACTCACTGGTAGGAAACCAGACTTGGGATTTGGTTCATTTTCCTGCTTGTAAAAGAGCATTAAAGAAAAAATGGATTTATAGGTTGAAGGAAGAAGAAGGAGGTAAGAAGCGGTACAAGGCCAGACTTGTTATAAAGGGGTTTGCACAGAAAAAAGGTATATATTTTGATGAATTGTTTTCTCTTGTTGTTAAGATGACTTCAATTAAGACTATTTTAAGTCTAGTGGCGGTAGAATATTTGGATCTTGAATAGTTAGATGTGAAAACAACCTTTCTCCATGGGGATTTGGTGGAAGAGATATATATGAAGCAGCCACAAGGGTATGAGGTCAAAGGGAAGGAGAATTTGGTGTGCAGGTTGAAAAAGAGCTTGTATGGCTTGAAGCAAGCTCCAAGGCAGTGGTATTTAAAATTTGACAGGTTTATGACAGAACAAGGTTATAGTAGATGTCATTCTGACCACTATGTTTATTTCAAGAGGCTAGATAATGGAACATATACTATCTTGTTATTGTATGTGGATGACATGCTTGTTGCAGGGTCTAACATGCGGGATATAAATGTGCTCAAAAGAAAGTTAGCTAATTCATTTGCGATGAAGTATTTGGGTGCTGCAAAGCAAATCCTTGGTATGAGAATAACAAGAGACATGAAAAATCACAAATTGACATTGTCTCAGGGTGAGTATATACAAAAGGTGTTGGAGAGGTTCAGAATGCATAATGCAAAACCAGTTAGTACACCTTTGGCTAGCCATTTCAATCTAAGTAAGGAAATGTGTCCCAAGACACATGAAGAGACAGATTACATGTCCAAGATTCCCTATTCATTAGCAGCTGGAAGCTTGATGTATGACATGGTGTGCACAAGACCAGATATTGCACATGCAGTGGGAGTTGTGAGCAAATATATGAACAATCCAGGTAAAGAACACTGGAAGGTAGTATAGTGGATTCTCAGCTATATGAGAGGTACTACCACTCATGCATTATGTTTTGAAGGTCCAGACACTGTTCTACAGGGATATGTTGATGCAGATATGGTAGGTGATAAGGATAGTAGGAGAAGCACCACAGGGTATGTGTTTACTGTATGTGGAACAACAGTAAGTTGGATTTCGAAACTGCAAAACTTTGTTGCACTTTCAACAACGAAAGCAGAGTATGTTGTTGTTATAGAGGCTAGTAAAGAGATGATTTGGTTGCAGAGGTTTATGGAGGAATTGGGTAAGAAGCAAAAGGATAGCAAGTTGTATAGTGACAACCAGAGTGCCATTCATCTTGCAAAGAAATCAGCATTCCATTCTAAGACTAAACATATACAGCTCAAGTACCATTTCAAACGCTCTGTTTTGGAAGATGAACTATTGAAGCTGGAAAAGATACATACTAGCCAAAATCCTACAAACATGTTCACAAAGGTAGTGACCAGAGAGAAATTGAGTTCCTGCTCGGTTTCAGTTGGCCTTCTAGCATGAAGGTGAAGATGAGAAATTTTCCAAGTCCAAGCTCCAGCAAGTGCAGCAGCTGTGGAGTTTTTGTGATCAGTCTCCAAGTGGGAGATTGTTGGTTGTAGAGCCCGATCTCCATGATTCAGAGATATTGTTCTTCAACTGTTTTTGTACTCCAATTTTCTATGATATGCAGGTGGAATGTACACTCACCCCAGCGGGGGGTGTGGGGGGGAATCGCGCCCCCACTGGGTTCTAGGGGAGGTCATCCCCCCTCGCTGGGGGGTCCGGGGGTGAAGCCCCCGAGGAAATTTTTGGGGTTGTTTTACGGGCCCATGGTTTTGGGTAACCCATGGTATTTTCCCATGGTATTCCCCTTTATAAGAAATACATTGTAATATGGCTAAGGTTGATGTATTAGGTATTATGCATTGTAAAGATCTCTGAGATCGTGAAAGAGAGACTGTGAGACTGTGAAGAGGAAGTGCAGCAAATGTGTTGCAGGTGGTATCCCTTCATTTGCTGGATGATATAATAATAAGGACTGTTAATTTCAGTGTGGACGTAGCCCATCTTGGGTGAACCATAATATATTGGTGTCTCTCTTGTAATGTTTTTGTGTGATTTGTATTTGCATCTTGTTTATTGTTATTTCTCTGCAATCCTATTTTTCTAACAAATACCTAATTTTGTGATAGAAGGTATTTTTTTAATGAAAATCATCCAACCTAATCTCTAAAAGTGTGAGAACATATTCTATAATACATTCAAAATAAATGAGGAGTTTCTCTCATAACATTTGATATTGGTACTCATTGAGATCTCATATTAGATGTTGTGGTGAAGAATAATGACCTACCTAGGATTGTGCATCTTGAACCCCTCAGGTTGGCTTATAAACAACAAATTTTTGTGCATCCAATGCAAATTCAAAGTGAAGTTCAACATCTTGGGTAGTTATATTGGTAACCAATATTTTGACAATGTTCCATTAGATGTGTGTGGTGTCATTTTTTGAAATGCATACATGTGGTTTTGAGATGGTATTTACTAATTGAAAAATAACCATTATTATTTAGTTAAGGATCACCAATCATATTCAATAATAGGGTAAAATACCCCAACACCCTTAGTGCCGACTTCTGTTAGGGATAATGCTTGATATTGGTATTAATTGAGATCTCATATTAGATGTTGTAGTGAAGAATAATGATGTTAAGATCCTAATGGACGGCCTTGACTAACACCTCGAGGTTTTGGTGTAACGGTTTGTATCATTTAGTATCAGAGCCTCCACCCAAGTTCAAGTCACAGAGCGGGTGGCAACGCCGGCATTGCAGTGTTCACCCAAGGCTCGTACGACGCAAAGGGGACACCATCGTATGGGCACACATCCAGCCCAGAGTCTGGACTGCGGAGCGTGGTGGGATGTTAAGATCCTAATGGACGGCCTTCACTAACACCTCGGGGTTTTGGTGTAATGGTTTGTATCAAATGACCTACCTAGGATTGTGCATGTTTGTAATATCCCAATCCTATATTCACAAAAATCGCTCCAAAACTATTTTGAAAAGATGGCTATGAGCCTTCATCAAATTGTCAGTTTCCAATGATTAGGATTAACTATAGTTGTTTTCTTAGTTGTGCACTTTGGTCATAATTTGTTTTTATTGTTGTGGCATTAAAATAGGATATAGCCATCTCCACGAGCATTCATTTAGTTTTCATTGTAGATCACTTTAAGTTCTATGAGCCATTAATCTTTGATAATGATGAAGAAGTACCTTTCATATCAATTACTCTTGTCACTGAAGTTGAAAACAAATCCAACCCTATAATGCAAAATATATCTAGAAACCAGATAAGGAACCCTAAAACTCTATCAAATTGGGTTGAAAGCACAATCACCCTAGGTTGCAAAGTGGTACACCTTAAAGTAGATCAAAGAAATGTTTCCCCAATTTGTAGGGTAGTTGCTCAGAATCCACAACTCCCAAGAAAAGAGGTTTGATATCAACATGAGTCATGCTAATATCACCTAGTTTGGTCATTGTGACCCAATCACACAGGGATACAATTTGGTCATGCTAATATTTTTTGTGTATCCTAGCACACTGGTTTTGTCACATATGCATAGAAAACTACGTAGGCACATTGCCATGGATGGACAACTCAACAACTCATGCATGGAATACCAAAAATCATGATGGATCGTCTTCATTATTCATCTCTTCCTCTTCCTTTATTTTTTTGTAAATTATGTAATCGAAAGAATATGAACAAATGAGAAATGAAGAATTTTGTATTCCCATGGCTAGATTGTTTATACATTTCCCTACACTGATTGTAAATTGGTTTGATAATGTGTAGTTGGTAGATTCATTTTTTTTTGTTCCAGGGTTCATGTTGTTCAAATCTTATTGTACATTCTCATTGAGTCAATGAGAATGCAATTTTTTCTTCAATATTATTGCACCATTTAATGTTTAATATATGGATTCACTTCTATTTGGGTTAGCTAATTAATATGTTGCACCATACATTGAAAATTGTGTATGTCAATTTGATCTTATTGCAACTTGTGTTGTGATTGCACTAATTATGAAAGTGCACTCTAGTTTGGATCAAATGTCGTGTTTCCCTCATAAGCTTCTAGCATTGCTCACCAACTTGTTGAAAACACAAAGGTCCAAGGTGAAAAATCATATCATCCTTGAGATAATGATACGCAATTGGATTGCTTAAGTGAAAAACTTTATAAATGGGCATATAGTGTTGATTTGCATCATATAGTTACAAGTGTTGTTTCCATAAGTATCTAGAATACAGATAAGTATGTAGATTGGAGGACCACTGAGATGATCAACAATATGATTCACCAAGCATCAATTATGCTTGATTATCAAGTGAAACTAAAACATGGATATCATTCATTTCAATTGGCATTTTCATGTCCCAAATTTGGCATTGGGTCACAATGCCCTAAGAAAATTGGCCCTATTCATTAGAGTTTGTCAAATTGATGGTAAAGGTCAAATAATTGCCAAGGAGGAAAATTACTAGTTTCTTAGGTTTGGGGTGGAATCTTTGGGATTTGGAATAATGGGGATAATAAATGATGTTGGAACATTAGGATGGCATAAATATTTAATAAAGGAGATAAATAAATATATACAAGTGAAAATCAAAGTGGCATTTGATCATGAAGACACATGGAGGAAGTGGGACCCACACAAGCTAGAATTTATGTGCCACATGACATCCTCTTCTTGCAATTTCGAATCCATGGGAAGCCTAATGTTCTTGGGATGATTTATAAGGTCAATAATACTTGGAATGAGTCAATGAGGTCGAAATATAGAGGAAGAGTAACTCCCATGGAAGAGGAAGAGGCAATTTGGAGCTAGTGAGACACTTGGGCTAGATTCCCTAGCTCTATGACAACAATGATGAAGATGCTATGAGACCTATGACACAAATCAAACTTGAAGGATGACATATGAAATATATGACATGTCAGGGATAAAAATAGACTCCAATATGACGCTCAAGGGTGTTAGGGCAGCTAATATGCTTCCACATGTGATTTGGTGGAAGTGGGAGACTAGGAATTGCTGTACAAGTGGCGTTCTTTGGAATATCTTCCCAACTTGAGTTGGCATGAGTCTCTTGGAAGGAATTCGACCCATGGAGGACATTATAAATTTATAAATTTCAATAAAAAATAATGAAACCATATTTTGATCATTTGTATAATTTTCAATTGCATTTGTGAAGAGGGAGAGCTAGTGGATGACTAGTTTCTTGCCTTAGCCAATTTCGAGGGTGAAAGATTCCCATCGAAGTTGGTAATTGGAAAGGCCATTCAGACCTTTCATTTGGATATTGAATGGAGTATTTATTTGCAATTGTAAGATACAGGGAAGCTCATGGTTTCTTCTATTGCAGTTCACTCCTTCAACCATTTCTCATTTTGATGGCATATTCTTGATCCTTGAGGGAGGGCGTTTTTGGTGAGTTATTGTTCTCTTTGGGAGAGATTATAATGCCCTATTTATTTTTTAATATGAATTAAATACTCTTTTATTCATCTCCAGAAAGTTTCAGGTGGAAATTCCAAGTATAAATGTATAAATCTCATTTTTAATGAAAGAACGGTGTCATTTCCCCACTACCTTGTTGTGAACCAATGTAATGTTGATGGATTCAAATGGATAAGTAAAATACTGATGGTTTATTGATGAATGTAATTTTATTTATGTATTATACAATTTTCATGTTCAATGATCAAGCATTTGAAGTCATTTACTCAGTTTATTTACAATTGGAGAAGATTTGGTGCCATTTCCCCAAGGGTCGAACTAGTGATTTTTGTTGTTTTTGGGGAGAGGGAATTAATAACTAATTAATGGTGAATTTGGGACCTTAATAAAATCCTTGAGACATACCCTACCTATTTTCATAAATTTGAGTGGGTTTGGAGGCATTTGGAAAGCCATTTTCAGTACATACCCTAGGGGGATTTGAACCCCAAATTACTAGTAAAATTGCATACTTGGTCCAGAATATTAAGAGAGTTTTAAAATGTATTTTGGTGGCCATATATCATCCCTAAAAATAATATTCAAGTCCTAATATCATTCATACACCTTCCTTGAATATTTGAATGCATTTGGAGTCCATTTGAGACCCAGAGACCAATACTAGTCAAAGGGAAATTACTAGTAAAGTTCCCTACATTGGCCAGAATTGAAAGAGGATTTGTAGAAGTATTTTAAAGGTCCAAAAGAATCTTTGAAACACATATTTATTTTCTCACATGATCCATATACCTTCTTAGAATATTTGGGAGCAATTGGAGCAATTTGGGGACCTAGAGCTCAAAACTAGTCAAAGGTCTAACTAGGGAAAAAGTGAAAAATTGTATTTTTAATAAAATTTCTAACAAGGGACGTTACAGTGGTATCAGAGAATTTTCCTTGCACATGTGAATTAATATGATACATTTAAGAATAAGTTGTAGCCATGTCTTACTATTATGAGGAATCTTATGAGTACAATTCTTATGAGGAATATGCAGATGCTTATGAGCAATATGAAGCAGAATGTGAATGGTTTGAGGAAGAGGTGCCATCATGCAACACTTCTTACAATTTCAGGAGGAATTAATATTATGATTATGATTATGACCTTATGTATGATAAATATGAGTATGTCACACCACCAAAGGATAATTATATGGACGAGTTACAAAGATGGAGAGAAACATATAAAACCTTGCCCCAACAATATAAAAAATATCAAGCATATCTTGCTTTGAAGGAAGATACACAAAAGGCCATGTCTTTTGAAGACTATGCTCATACGTTTTTTGCAAATAGGCCCAAATATGAAGATGTGGAATTAGTAAAGAAAGGTTTATGCCCTTCTTGTAAAGAACCTTGGAGTGAGTATCATACATGTGTGAGTGAAATGATGTCCTACTTGAGGAGAGCTTTTGGGAATTCTTCAAAAAAATATTCCAAAGATATTGATCCTAAGGAAAACAAGGGGCAAAATGCATTAGCTTTCTTGAAGGAGAAAAATGAACAGATATCACAAGAGCATGAAGAAGATTCTATTGAGAATATGGAAGATCATTTTGAGACACCTTCTAGATTAGACATGAACCAAAGAACATCTACTAATGGATGCTTAAACTATGAAGGAGTACCTACTAATGGGTGCTCACACCTCTATGTTGGTGACATAGAGATCACTTTTGAAAGTGTTGCTGAAAGCCCAAGTTCGATTAAGCATGATAATGAAGACCTTGTAGTAGTTAAAGAAGAACCAAGATCAACTTCCCCATCACCACTTGAGCTTCATGAAGTTGGTCCACGAAAAAATGAAGAAGATGAGGAGGTTCATTTGCAAGAGCCTCATTTTATTGAAGGGTCCTTAAATATGAATAAAAGGAAGATCCAAGAGTCCCTCAGCATTCTCCATGACACTCAAGCATTGGTGTCAAATTCTTGTTGGAGAGCTACTTCATTGGAGGAAACATCCTTCCTTGAAGACATGGAGAAGATTCAAAGAGCAATGTGCCACATCAAAGGTAATTTCATGTCTTCTCTTTTTGATAGAAACCATTTGTTTGAGCTTAATGAATTTTTACATGATGCATACTTGAAGAATAATGAGGATAATCATAAGATCACAATTCAAAATGAGCAACTTCTTGAAAAGTTGCAAGATACTTGTTTTTCCTCCTATGTTTTAGATTGTCAAATGATAGATTGTTTGGAGGATTCTCATGACATGGTGGATCATGAGAAATGTTTAAATTTGAATGTTCTTGATGTGTTTGAAGATGAACTTGAAGAGATCCAAACACTTGATGTGGTGGAAGAGGAACTTGAATTGTCTCTTCATGAAGGTTATGCAATTTTTAAAGAAGAGCATGATTCCTCTACATTGGAACCAATCTATGACAAAGGTTTCACACTTTTGAAGGAGTTGCATGATACTATCCATATGGATCCTCCCCATGATGAAACTTCTTTACATTTTGATCATTTGGGTGAGTTAGTTCATTCTCCTACATCCTACAATTACATGCTTTGCAGCATTAGTCTCAATGAAGTATGGGTGAAAGGGTTCTTTTTTATGGTGCCACATGAGGAATATGGAACTCCTAGATTTACTTTTTATGATAACATGGTTGGAGCACATTCTTATTCACATTTTCAGTAGCATCCTTTGTTACTTTATGATGATGCACATCTACATGGATGCACCTATGATATGCATTTGAGTCACTTGAAGACTCATGGTTTTTCTTGCTCAACACTTGGTCCATTTGATGTTGGAGGAACTTCATCCAACACTTGGGTGAATAAATTTATGATTGGAGAACATTTTTGTTGGAAGCCACATACTTTGATATATCTTTATTATTCTCACATTCGTGGATGTATGGGTGAGACTTCTTTGAGTCCTTTGAAGTCTCCTTATTTTTTCTGCTCATTATTTGGTTCAGATTTTAGTGGAGATTCTTCATTCACTTCTTGGATGAAAGAATATTTGGCTGAATATTTTGATGCATATCACATCCTTTTGGAGCAGCATTATAGGACATGGGATCCTCACCTATGTCATTGGAGCAGATTTGATGGGTCACTTGAAGATTGTATGCACTTCAAAAATGGTGGTCTACTTGCTTTGAGGTATAAACACTTTCATGACTCTTTGATGAAGCATCTCCTTGATGTACATTTTCATTATGGTGTTACGTACTTTGATAATATATATTTTTTACTCATAATGTTTGGAAGAATGCATACAAGAAAATGGGATCCAGGAAACCTCTTATCTAATGGTATGGGTTGGAGAGCACTCTTAATTGTTGGGGTGCAATACAAGCAATGGGACCCTGGAATAATTTTTATCTCATTGGTTTCAAAGATTTTGGGGAAACAAGCAGTATGGGAGATGGATTTCCCACTTGATAAAGTAATTTTTATCAAAGTAGTGTAGCAGCAAGCATGGCGGTTCCTCTCTAAAATATTCATGGAAACTCAAAGACTCAAGGTTGGGCAATTCAATGGCAACTTCAAAAAATTATACAGAAAGCAGATTCTTCAACACCCATGTTTGAAATTGCTTGAGGACAAGCAATATTGGGAAGGGAGGATTTGTCATGTCCCAAATTTGGCATTGGGTCACAATGTCATAAGCAAATTGGCCCTATTAATTAGATTTTGTCAAATTGATGCTAAACGTCAAATAATTGCCAAGGAGAAAAATTACTAGTTTCCTAGGTTTGGGGTGGAAGCTTTGGGATTTGGAATAATGGGGATAATAAATGATATTGGAACATTAGGATGGCATGAATATTTAATAAAGGAGATAAATAAATATATACAAGTGAAAATCAAAGTGGCATTTGATCATGAAGACACATGGAGGAAGTGGGACCCACACAAGCTAGAATTTATGTGCCACATGGCATCCTCTTCTTGCAATTTTGAATCCATGGGAAGCCTAATATTCTTGGGATGAGTTATAAGGTCAATAATACTTGGCATGATTTAATGAGGTCGAAATATAGAGGAATATTAACTCCCATCGAAGAGGAAGAGGCAATTTGGAGCTAGTGAGACACTTGGGCTAGATTCCCTAGCTCTATGACAACAATAATGAAGATGCTATGACACCTATGACACAAATCAGACCTAAAGACTGACATATGAAATATATGACATGTCAGGGCTAAACATAGACTCCAAGATGGCACTCAAGGGTGTTAGGGAATCTAAGATTCTTCCACATGTGATTTGGTGGAAGTGGGAGACTAGGAATTGTTGTACAAGTGGCGTTCTTTGGAATCTCTTCCCAACTTGAGTTGGCATGAGTCTCTTGGAAGGAATTTGACCCATGGAGGAAATTAGAAATTTATAAATGTCAAGAACAAATAATGAAACCAAATTTTTATCATTTGTAGAATTTGCAATTGCATTTGTGAAGAGGAAGAGCTAGTGGATGACTAGATTCTTGCCTTAGCCAATTTCGAGGGTGAAAGATTCCCATCCAAGTTGGTAATTGGAAATGCCATTTAGACCTTTAATTTGGAGCTTTAATGGAGTATTTATTTGTAGGTGTAAGCTACAAGGAAGCTCATGGTTTCTTCTATTGCAATTCACTCCTTCAACCATTTCCAGTTTTGATGGCATATTCTTGATCCTTGAGGGAGGGCATTTTTGGTGAGCTATTGTACTCTTTGGGGGAGATTCTAATGCCCCATTTATTTTGTAATATGAATTAAATACTCTGTTCTTCATCTCCAGAAATCTTCAGGTTTAAATTCCAAGTAGAAATGTATAAATCGCATTTTTAATGAAAGAACAATGGCATTTCCCCACTACCTTGGTGTGAACCAATGTAATGTTGATGGATTCGAATGGATAATGTTGTGAACCAAGTAATGTTGATGAATGTAATTTTATTGATGTATTATACAAGTTTCATGTTCAGTTCTGAAGCATTTGAAGTAATTTTACTCAATTTATTTACATTTGGAGAAGATTTGGTGCCATTTGCCCAAGGGTCGAACTAGTGATTTTTGTTGTTGTTTGGGAGAGGTTTGGAACAGACTTAATAACTAATTAATGCTGAATTTGGGACCTTAATAAAATCATTTAGACATCCCCTGCCTCTGTTTAGAAATTTGAGTGGGTTTGGAGGCATTTGGGAATCCATTTTGAGTACTTACCCCAGGGGGATTTGAACCCCAAATTACTAGTAAAATTGCATACTTGGTCCAGAATCTTAAGATATTTTGAAGAGGTATTTTGGTGGAAATATATAATCCCTAAACATCATATTAAATTCCTAATATCATTCATACACCTTCCTTGAAGATTTGAAGGAATTTGGAGTCAATTTGAGACCTATAGACCAATACTAGTCAAAGGGAAATTACTAGTAAAGTTCCCTGCATTGGCCAGAATTGAAAGAGGATTTGTAGAAGTATTTTAAAGGTCCAAAATAATATCTGAAACAAATATTTATGTTCTAAAATCATCCATATACATTCTCAGAAGATTTGGGAGCAATTGGAGCAATTTGGGGACCTAGAGCTCAAAACTAGTCAAATGTCTAACTAGGGAAAAAAGTGAAAAATGCCATTTTAATAAAATTCCTAACAAGGGACATTACAGGCATGCACTCCACATATTTTCCTAGGTCTTTACAATTTTCCATAGTTTGTGATTACAATGAAAAGATATTTTCCTCACCCAACACGTAGTGTTTGAATTGGTACACTATGTGCACAATCAAGGATACATCCAACAACCATACACTAACTAATTGAAACATTACTTGCATAAATGAGGGAAATATTCAATTGGAATGACCTTTGGTACCTAGTAGCATTAATCTCCAATATCAAGGATCCCACTAGGTGGTTGCAACTCATAGATTCCATGGTGCTTCCACATGAACAAATCATAGAGTAGAACATCATAAATGTCAATAGGTGCCAGATCATACAATATTTCATCGTTACAGGGTTTGATAACATAGAGGCTCTTACACGATTTCTTAATGTGTATTCCTTGCCACAATTCAACTAAACAATGTTGTGCATGGAGTATGGGTTTAGTGTGGTACGCCTCTTGACTATTTCAACCAGTATTGATTTCTTCTAGTGCTGCAGCAATCGTATCCAGTTGGATGTTAATAGTCGAGTTGACCTGTGATTAATATATATGTTTTGATTTTTTTGATTTTTTTTGGATCTTGTTGCAGCGGATTAATTTTTATTTTTATTTGGGACCGGGATTTGTTGTGCGAGATAAAGAACTTGTTGAAATCTATATTGATGTGGTGAGAGCTGTAACACCTCTGAGATGTGGGGTTCAAACAAAAATCATCAGATTTTGTTATAGCTTTTGAATTGGGGAAGTTGAGGGGAAACGGGGTGCATCGGAAGTGTAGAGGAGTGAAGGCTGTGGAATGGGAGAACACAGCGTGGGGTAGAAGGAGAAGAGGGCACAGTGGAGGTGAGAATGTGTGGAGGATAACAAGCAAATGGGAGCGCAGGTCGTGTGGACCAAATGGTGTGGACTGGCGTGTAGAGTGCAGCAGTCTTCTTCTTCTTTTTTTTTGCAAAATGCTCGAATGTGGTCAAGGACCCAGATAGAAAAACTCTGAAAGTTAAGGACTCTGGCCAAAAAAGGCCAAATCAGACAAAGTCTGATAAAGGGTGTGGTCAAGAGTCGAGATCAAAACGTAGTTCTGATACCAAATGAGACGAACAAAGTTCGCTCTAAGAAAATATCCACTATAAATAAGACAGACGAGAAATCCATATAGGAAATATATATTAAATGTAAAATGATAAGATTGATAAACTTGGGATGAACCCATAATGATAATATTGATAAATGTAATTATATCTGATACCAATGTAATCTCCATAGTTGGATATTCTCAATAAACTCGGGATGAACCCATAATTTCTGAAATAACCCACATATCCGTAGATATAAAAATGATATATAAATTTATAGATTGATAAGATGATAAATATACAATTGTTGGGCCACTTTTATAGTAGCTTGGGCATTGCCTATTTGAAGGGACGCATCCTCTCATTAACTATTACTCCTACTTATTATTAATAATAATGTATTATTAATTATTTGTTACATTGCCTTCCCCTTAAGGGAAGCTTTGTTCTCAAAGCTTATTGAAGACAAGGGTCATGTTTTGTTTTATCTTGAACCGTCATCTCTGGATATTTTTTTTGTATTTGCGATACTTGATGAAATGAGGTGATACAAGTTACGAATTCCAAAGAAGAACTACCGCATCGTCTGTGATGTGGTCCATCCAAGATCTATTTTTATCGGAGCTATTTGATCGCTTTGTGAGATGGGTCTTCTCGTTTTTTTAGTATTTTGATTTGATGTTCTTACTTGTCTTGCAACATGACTCTTCTGTGTATGTTCATTTTGACCTTGTTGTTGGTCAAAACGACGTTTATAATTGGGGTGTCGATAAGGAGTCCTCGCTGTTTGTTTTTCTGCTGGAGGGACTTCTTTTTGAATTGTGTCGAGGACTAATTTTACTTCTGCAACTTGACTTTGTTTTTCTGGGGATCTGGATGCTTCCTCCTGGATTTGTGCTAATTTTCTCTCTAATAGATTGTTATTACTCTAGATTTTCACGAACCTTTTGTCCTACGACTTTTTGTCCTCTTTAAACATCTCAATTCGTTTCTCTAGTTCTTGATTACGATTTTTCAGATGATGGTTTTCTTCTTGTTGTTCTAGTATTTTTCCTTCTAGGTCTTCATTAAAGTGTTCAATCTTCTTACTATTTTTCAACTTTTTTTATTTTCTTAAGTAATGTTTTGTTATGAATTCTTAGTCGAAATAGTTCTTCGGTATTGCTTGCTAATATGTCATTGATTTTCTTAATTTCCACTTTGTGCATCTTTTTAGTAGCGTTGTATGTTTGCTGGAGTTCTTTATTCTTTTGTTGTTGTTGACCTATGTCCGATTCTTCACTTTGGAGCTTCCTATGAACTTACATCAATTCATCATCTTTGTCCCTGACAAGCTAGTTTGAACGCTTTATTTCTTCTTCTAAATCATTATTGCTTCCATCGGGTGACTTATCGTCACTTTTTGAATTTCTAATCTCGTATTCTAGGTTTTGATTGTGGATTTTTAAACATAATATTTCTTTATCATGATCAGATAACATTTTCTTGTTATCTCTTATGGTTCGTTCTAGTTGTCGATTTTGATTCCATAAGTGACAATTCTCATCGCCTCTCCACTCCTTCAAGAATTTATGTGTCTCAATCTCAGCTTGTAGACGTTTACTGCTTGCTTTCTATTGTTCTAATTCATCCATTGTTGTTTGCAACTGAGACTTCATTCCCAAATATGTGTTTGCCATAGTTTGCGATTTCGACTTTGCTTCAATTTCTTCCTTGACTAGGTCTTCTTTGATGATAACTGGTCTCAACCTTGACGATACTTGGTCTTCCTTTGACGTTTGACTCTTTGACGATTGTTGATATTCCTTGATTTTTGCTTTTTCGAAGGATGATAGACTTGACTTCTTTGGCAATGGAGTCTTTCTTGATTTCTTCAGCGATAGATAGTCTTCGACTTCTTCAATGATGGATGGTGTTTCTTTGATTTCTTTGACAACGATTGGTCATCTTTTGACTTTGATTTCTTCGATGATAGATGGTCCCTGATTTCGTGTTCTTCTCTTTGACAATAGGTAGACACCAAAAAGGTGTAATAATTCCCAAATATGTCTCTCTTGGAAAGAACTTTTTTGACTATTTTTTTTTTAATTAGGTCAAATGACCTTTTTTCCAAAAATAATTATTATAAAATAATTTTTTATTTTATTTTATTTATTTATAATAATAATTATTAATTAATTAATTAATTAATAATATTATTATATTAATGTTTTATAAACTATATATATATAGTTTTTTTTTTCCCAAAAAATAATTTTTAGTTGGATTACGAAGAGTTCAAGCCTTTGAGATAATAATAATATGTATTATTATTACTATAGTTATATAATAACTATAATAAAAATGGTTTATTATTACTAACTAAGCTCATCCTAATTAAGGTATGAGTTATTATAAATAATGGTATCTTTATAAAACCAAGGCTAGTTTTATAAAACCATGGTTGGTTTTATAAAACCTATGTTGTGTCTTTTTTTATTCTTCTCCTTTTTTATGTGGTCTTCTTTCTTGTTCCCTCTTTTTTTTTAACTTTGCTTTTATTCCCTTCTCTTTTTTTTTTCTCTCTTTTAATAATTTTTTTTTTCTTTAATAAGGATGACTAAAAGCCTAATTGTAAGGTTAAAAACCTAAATCTCAAAGAAACTTTGAATATTTGGCCACAAGCCGGAATCAACAAGATCTGATACCAATGTAATATCCATAGTTGGATATTCTCAATAAACTCGGGATGAATCCATAATTTCTGAAATAACCCACATATCCGTAGATATAAAATTGATATATAAATTTATAGATTGATAAGATGATAAATATACAATTGTTGGCCCGCTTTTATAGTAGCTTGGGCATTGCCTATTTGAGGGGACGCATCCTCTCATTAACTATTACTCCTACTTATTATTAATAATAATGTATTATTAATTATTTGTTGCAAGTTCCCATTATCCATTATGAAATACAAGGTTTGACAGTTCACCCACATTTGTGAATGAAAAAATTGCTCTCTCTTCTTAAGCTATTATAAGGTAGGGAATCATAGCACATACATAAATTAGTATTAAAAGGTATGCGCTTTGAAATTGCACATGAGATTTATAACAAGTCACATCCAATGTCCTCCATGCTGTGAGCGTAAACATAAAATAAACCCTAACTGGATTCACAACTCGAAATGCAAACAGAAAATTAGTTTAAGGAGTCCAGCGTTTATACAGAGGAAATCTATCCAAAGAAGGCGTATTGTAACACAGAAATACTAGCACAGTGAGGATCTATCCTTCCTCATAGTTTATATCTTTATAACAGATCAATCCAACAGGAATCGATTGAATCTTTGGCAGCATAAACTACTTTACGGAGATCCTACCTGAAATTCAACGATAGTAGCAGCAAGATCAGGCAATGGCAGTACAAGAAAAATCATGCTGAGATACTAAAATGGAGCTCGTAAGTTGCAGCACAAGGATTCAGCTATGGTAGTACTTAATGCAACCATCACTCCTCTATAACAGAGACCATTTTCCCCTATCCTATGCTCCAAGGCGAAGTTCACTAGCGCACAAAAATCCAATCGCAGAGGTACTAAATCAAAGAGGTCTCCACCGCAGGGTTCACATTCGCCTGAATCGTTCCTTAAGTCGCAGAGGTTCTCCTGGCAATCGAATCATAGAAATACCAATATATAACAATATAGAAATAGATATACAGGACTATAACACTCAGCAAAGATCCTAGCTACCAGTATCATAACTCTTTTCTCATCGTATATTTGTAGAAGGAAATCGCATCCTCCATACTACTCGTTACCCCACCTTAATCGACTCCTTCGAGACGCTACAAATAAGGAGTCTCCTCCCTTTCGGAGTGACAGATGGGCCATTCTACATAAACAGAAACATAGCAAGTGGCATCTTTGTTTAAGTTTTCTCTCCACTTCATGAGACAGACAGGCGAAAAATACTCCTTTAACAGTAGTGGGAGCATGTTCTTCATCATGAAATATTCTGGCCAATCCTTTTCCTAAGAGACGTGGTTCAATCAGGGAAGAAGTTGATTCCAAGAATTTGTGGAAGGATGTCCCCCATACCTAAGTTGTAGTTATAAGTTATCTATCCACCATATGTTTTCTAAAAAAAATGCGATAGGAGATGTTCCTATCCTACGAAAAAATATATCTTAGCTCACTATCATAGTGAGTTCGCCCAAAGTGCTCATAAAAAAATATATCTATAATATTTTACTAATTAAAATAACACGCATACTTATATGTATGCAATATGTTTTGAAAAGGAAGAGGTAGAACCACTTTAATATATACATCTTCACATGAATATATATATATAATTAAATAGCTATCATTGTATTATTATGTAATGTATTTTTAGCAAATGATGTTTATTGAAGCAATGGACATTATATAACTTTAAATAATATACAAGGGTTCATCCTGGCAACTGATGGTGAATTGAAAGGATCTGTTCGGACTAAGATCCTCCAACAACTCAGATGGATTTGCCTTGGATTTGGGCGTATTTGATCACTTACTCCTTCACCAACTTGAGTTAATGCGACCATCCACCTCTTCTTCTCATCTCCTGTCCATTCCATGCGATGTCATTCTCACGGCTCACAGGTAAAACTCAGACCAGTTTGCAATCAGCTTGTTTACCTGCAACTTCCACCTCGTAGCTGAGATTCCTCCAGACACCCAGCCAAGCAGTGCCAGCACAGTAGCCAGTAGATATCACTTATACAAGGTACCGTATATCTCAATTTCTGTAATCAGCCAATTCCAATCTATGTGTTGCCAATTTTTGTAATTTCTGCTCGCTTGTTTAAAATGCATATCAACGTGTTTCTAATGAGCGAACCAAGGGTTTTATTTATTTACCGCTTTCCATTTTGTTCAGGCTATTTCGTGATAATTTGGTTCATTGTCTCATAATTAATTTGTGGATGGAAAATATATTTTTTTAATTATTTTCGAGCATTTGCTTTCGGTTTAATAGATAAAGTTTTTCGGTATAAGAGATAAACCTTATTACTGGAGTATCAATGGCGCTTTTTTGAGTAATTCCAATGCTCTTTCCTGAAGCATGATATACACAATAAAAAATCCATATGAATTCCAGGTCTAGGCTACAGATCTCTCTCTTCTACAAGTTCGTGCAGGTTAAAGAGTAAACAAAAGGGGGGGTAGTTTCGGGATGGAATGCCCAGTACTTTAATATTCGTGGTTGATAGGGTAGTCTCTCCAGGCATGCCGTTTGTCCATGATCCTTCCTAGGATTACGGTATAAAGAGGTAAGGGAAAAAGCCCTTCTACTGGAAGGCATATGGCATACTATGTCTCATTTATTGGATGAGATTCATATCCCAAGATTTATACGTGGAAACTATCAGTCTCGGTGGATCGTTGAGTTATCTTTCAAATAAAATGTCCACATGGTATTTAAGCTCCATCCATGGATTATTCCCCTTCGAGTAGTTTCTCTCCTTGTGAATAGGTCCGTTGAGTATTTATTTAGTGTGAGTATCTGTGGTAACTGCGTTGCATATTGTCAAGTGAAGGGTTAATGGGGAAAGCAGGAATGGGGGAAGAACAATAGCAGAAAGAAAATAAAGAACAACATGGGTGAACAAGAAGTGGTCAAGCGGATTGAATGGGGCATCCTATTTGGAGATGGAGACTTTAAATTGGGAAAGATGGGTACGCGAGATTAATGTTTTTTTTAATTCGTCGCTGAATTTTTTCTCGATAACAGAGTAATTCCTTTCCATCAGAATTTTTGAATTACAATTCTGAATTGTTAAATTGGCCAAAAGCGAGATATGCTCAAAGAACCGTAATTTAGGTAAACCCTTGATTTTTTTTGTTTGGCCAAAAGTTGGGATTGAGAGGAGGCTCTGATGTCGATGGTAGATGTCTATATGAGCCCTCGTTCGAAAGGGATATTGAAAGCCGGTTCTCTCTCGTGGGGCCTTATCCTATTGACCAAAAGGGACGTGTGAATATATTTATAAAATTTAGAAACATTAATCATTAGGAGGTTCTTAGACAAAGTTACAATAAATATATTTATAAAATTTAGAAATATTAATTATCATGAGGTTTTCAATTTTTATTAATAATTTTTTTGTAAAATGTTATTTAATATATACAAATTTTGTGATATAATTTTTTATTAAAATTAAAAATTAAATTCATTTTTAATGAAAAAATCAATTTAACACTAATAATATCTCTATTACAACCAATTATATAATATTAATGTTTAAAATTTCCAATTTATACAAATCCAAAATCATTTTTACCAAATTTCAAATTAACAAATCAAAGAAGAAATTATACCTAATATATTATACCATTATACTCAGTGAAATGGTTGGAGATCAAAGAAGAAATTATACCTAATATGTTATACCATTATACTTAGTGAAATGGTTGGAGAGAAGACCATCTTCACTTTCGATTAGAGGATTACATAGAGGTTGGAGAGAATATCATCCTAACTTTTGATTAGAGGATTACATAGAGGTCATAAGTTCAAAGTGCTAAAGGTGTAGAGTCATATGTCAACGAGGGTTGAAGGTGACTATGTATAAACAAATGAGGTGAAGGTGGTTACAGTGAATGTCATAATGTACTTTACGTTCATAGAATAGTGAGATTCCAAGAGTTATATTGCCATGCACATAAAAAACACAGGTTTGATGTATAATTTTATTTCTAAACTTTGTTAGTGCAATTTGTATATGTAATTTTGTAAGTGTCTTTAGCACCTGCACTTGCTTATTTGTATTGTGCCATGAACACGAGAAATGTGATTTCTTTTTTCAATGAATATAAATCGATATAAACAGTTAGATTTCTTTTTAGAAATGAATAGAAGAGTTATAAACATTTCAAATTTATAGAAATCTATTATAATTAAAGAGTTATGAACATTTTAAAGTAGTGGAGAAGGAAATATATTAAAGATTTTATGTTTTTGTATTGTAGTCGTATTTTAAAATCAATCATTATTAACCAAACTTTCTATTTAAATATGAATTTTTAGACAATATTGGTACTAAAATTATGCATGTTTTTGTTTTAAAATTAAATATTAATTTTATTTATCAAATTATGTATTTATATTTCATTATTTTGCATAATTGAATTATGTAGATGACTCAATATGCTAAAATTATTAAAATAAGAGAATAAGAACCTGAAATCAATCATTTGTGATAATTTATTAAAAAAATAGGAAAACATGTATACTTTGATATAACATATGTGAAAAATTATATATGTGTAGTTTTGATTGAGAAAAAAAATATGTTTTACAGTTTTTCAACAATTTATTATGGAGCACCAACAAGAAGAATTGGATTTCAAACTAGTTAAAAGACCAGGTTTACACCCACTTCATTATTGCATGATTGGTGTATATGCATTAAATAAACATAGACAATGAGTACATCAACTTGGTCCAATTCCACCTCGTCAGAAGGGTCGTCCACGTGCTCAAGATTCTCATTGGTGAAAAAAAGATCCCAAGGAAATTCAAAAGAACAATGAACTAAGGAGCCTTCGTGTTGAATTTCACATGGAAATGGCTCTCAAAAACTTAAAAAAATGTTTGGGTGGAAACGCGAAGGTGGGTAACAGTTTGGTGAGAATCAGCGGTGGAAGAACACTAGCGGAGGTTATTCGGACGAATAAGTTCAATTATTCGGCCGAATAAATATATTTATTCGGCCGAATAATTAAATTTATTCGGCCGAATAACTTAGTATTTATTCGGCCGAATAACCGTTAACGAGCCACCGTTAGACTTAACGGAGGCCTCGAAATATGTGCATTGTTTTAGCCGGACGGAGGAAACTCACGGCGGTGTGAACAATTGTTCGACCGAACACTTGGTCGGCCGAACAATTATTCGGCCGAATAATTGTTCGGCCGAACAAGTGTTCGACCGAACAATTGTTCGGCATAAAAGCTCGGTCACGGCCCCTCACCTGTCATTTTCTCTGCTCGCGTGGACCCGTGTTGCGCCGATAGGGGCCCTCATGCTATGTCATCTTTCCGCCCTGTCACTTGTTTGCAAGCCGGTTGGTCGCAGGCGTGTGTTGTTGATCCGCCACCCTGCGCGTAATCTGCTGTTCATCGTAGCCCGCCCCTTTTCCTACCCTTTGTGAGAAAGAAGCCGTTCTCGTCACCTGCACGTAAGCGAGGTTCCCTCTGTTCTGGGTGTTTGTGTTATCGTTTCGGGTGTCGGACGTTCTCGTCACCTGCAGGTTGAACGTTGTTGAGGCGCTGCAGCTGGCGACCGATCGACGCAGTGTTGGCAGAGGTATGATTTTTCGTTTTTCGATTTTGAAAATGTGTTTTTCTATTTTAAAGTTGCGTATTGAAGTTGATACTGTTATTGCAGGAATTTTTATTGAAGCTGATGTTGTTAATGCAGGTCTTTCGATTCGTCTGCGACGGCCGTCTCGGGTGTTTCGAATTCGGATTTTGTGCTGTGTTCGGGCAGATTTCAGTTTGCCTTCTTTCGTTTTGGTTGCGTTTTGGAGGTATGGAGAATAAAATTTTGACAATTGTCTTCTATTTATATTTCCTGTAATCGTTTTGCTTTAATTATGTGTCTGCTGCGTCAATGGACAGAGTCCATGGACTCTGTCCAACTGGGCAGAGTAAATGGACTCGTCCAACTGGGCAGAGTCCATTTACTCTGCTCAGTTGGACAGAGTTCATGGACTCTGTCCAGTTGGGCAGAGTCCATGGACTCTGTCAAGTTCCGCAGAGTCCATGGACTCTGTCCAGTTCCGCAGAGTTGTTGGAGTTTGGACGTAATGAATGTTGAAAATGATGTAAATTTAAATATAAAAGGAATATTGTTAGTGTTAAGTTTTTTCAAATTTTTGTATTTGGCTGTGTTAATAAAAAAAATTAAAGTAGGACAGTAATTTTATTTGGAAAGGACATCCTATTTATATGCAGGCTTGTTTTATTCATTAACTCTGTCAACTTGGAAAGGAGAATATATTTTTGTAATTCTCTTCAATTTATATTTTTTGTAATCGTTTTGCTTTAATTATGTGTCGGCTGTGTCAATGGACAGAGTCCATGGACTCTGTCCAGCTGGGCAGAGTTGTTGGAGTTTGGACATATTGAATGTTGAAAATGATGTAAATTTAAATATAAAAGGAATATTGTTAGTGTTAAGTTGTTTTTTGAAACTGTTGTATTTTGCTGTGTTTAGAAAAGAAAATTAAAGTAGGACAGTAATTTTGTTTTGCAAGAACATATCCTATTTATATGCAGGCTTGTTTTATTCATGAACTCTGTCAACATGGCCAAGTTGGCAGAGTTCATGAACTCTGTCAACATGTCCAAGTTGACAGAGTTCATGAACTCTGTCAACATGTTCAAGTTGACAGAGTTCATGAACTCTGTCAACATGTCCAAGTTGACAGAGTTCATGAACTCTGTCAATGCCCAAGTTGACAGAGTTCATGAACTCTGTCAACATGTCCAAGTTGACAGAGTTCATGAACTCTGTCAATATGTTTAAGTTGACAGAGTTCATGAACTGTGTCTGTTTACAGAGTGCAGAGATCTATATATTACTTATATTACAAACTGTGTTGATAGATAGCTTAGATACAACCAAATTTTAGACAGTTAAACTCTATTTTTGATAAAACAATAATTTAAATGGACTTTAGGTACAATGCAACTATAGACATGAATAGGCTTTAATCTAGATGTACTATAGTAAGTTTTATGTAGTTGAACAATAATAGTCAGTCATTTTATAAAATACTAGGTGATATTATGCCACAAAGGTTTTGAGTTTTATTTTAGTAAAGGTGGTGGTCTTGGTATTATGTTTTCCGTTGTTTGCAACATGGCAGACTTGGAGAACATAATACCAAGAATTGTTATTGTTATCAGATTGAAATTAAAGATCATTGTTGAACATGGCCAATATGGGAAACGTGTCATTTAATTCAATCATAATACTATTAACAGTAATTTTCTTTTTTATTCTATGGAATAATGAGAATATTTGTAGATATAATTTATGTGTAGAGTATTAAAATATTGTGTTCAAATTATTAGTTTAAAAAACTGAAAAGTTTATCAAAAATGGCAAATTTGAGAACATTTCAACTCAAAACACGATACATGAATTGTCAATTTTTATTTTATTTTGTGCAATAATGAAAATATTTTGAAGATGTAATAATGTTTTAGGTATTAAGTTAGGTATTAGGAAGTTAAAATAGAAACATTAACACTTTTTTTGACATAAAAAAATAAACCCATTAACTATATTGGTTCCATTCATTTTAAACATCAAAAACACTTGGAAAATTGGTACATTAATTCATCATCTAACAATATTAGCTAGACTCTTTCTTAAAACTATTAGATTATAAATTAGGTAAATCTAGGTACTTGTTAAATAACTTAGTCTCTTTACTAGTTAGGTTTTAAAATTCATAGAATTAACATGCAGGATTTGAATATGTAATTAGTTGATATTTGTGTTTAGGTGTAGGCATTATATATTAAATGGAAAGAGAGGATTCTTTGAGGCGAAAGCGTAGGAGGTCTTCACAATCTTCTGGGGTGGGTGGTACGAGTGATAATCGGAGGTTGTCAACCTCTCCTCGGGACTTTAATTTATTGTATAGTTCGCATCGACGAGGTGAAAGGGGTACAAATGATTCCCCTGTATCTTCTATGGGAGAACGTCGATCTCGACCCTCTATTGGTATATGAATATCAATCTTTTAACATTTATATGCAAATTGTCTTTTTGTGTGCAAAATTTGTAGTTGTGTTTAAACAAAACTTTATTTTCATTTGAAGCAGAGCATGGTTTGGAAGATGCTCGTAATTCTATAGGGAGGGAGACTGGGAAAGCAAGGGAGACAGATGACGGTGCAGAGCAAGATTCTCAAGAGGCTCACCATTCTACACGAGGTGATGATGGTCGTGATAGGACGCAATATGTTGAACTAACCGAGGGTTGTACACCCATTACGACATATCCATCTGATCTACCTTGGGAGCTTCCATGGGAAGGTGGTGATCATCAAATGACTCTTGAAAGATGTAGATCCCACTATGAGAAGTTGCAAAATGATTTGTCTACTATGGATCTACCTCCGGAGAGTAAACAAAGTTTGGAGATTGTTTTGGGATCATTGCAAAACTTCATTCAGCCATATGAGAATCTCGGGCCAACTACAGATGGTTTTGTAGATTTGATGCGAAGACGAAGGGATCAAGTGATGGGTCCAGACAAATGGGATGTTGTGAAAGAAAGAGTGACAAAAGAGCAGGCCAAATCAATGTTTAATTTCAAAGAAGGTTTGAAAAAAGAAATGTTGAAAGTGCAATATTTCAAACATCCTCATTTGACACATTTACTTTATGATCGGTTTCTTGCAGCCTACGGCCGTCTTCCATGGAACGATGAGGTTTCTCAGTATTTTGCTAGATTTTTTTATGCTGAGTTTTTTTTAAATATGAAGCCAGATTATACTGATGTTCATTCAAAATTTTATGGAGTTGGAAAGGGTCGAATATATGATCGAGAAGGTGCGCATAGAGATCCTGCAACTCTTAGACCTCCACCTCAGATATCTCGTCCACCTAGGTTGGTGGCATTAAAATCAGAGATGGAGCCCACATCTCAACTTGGGACAACAGCAAGGAATTTTGTTGGCGATGGGTTATCGTCAGTATTAGTGGGAGTAGATGTGGGGTTGGTTAGAGAAAGGGCTCGTTCTGTTATTCGTCAAAAGTTTGTTTATAAAACTGATGATGAAATATATGGAATGAGCATTGAAGATCTCAGGGCATATGCAAATATTTGTTGTGACTTAGCGGCAAATGTTATATCCAATGACACATCGAGTTTGGGAGAAGTTTGTTGACTATATGATATGATTTGATTTGAAATAAATATTTTATTTATTTTGATTTTATTTTTTTTGTTACATTATCATAGGTACATTATGTAAATGTTTAAATTGGTTGCAGTTTTCAAGAATGATGAATGAACATTCTTTCCACATTTCACATAGCGAAAATCTAGAGAGAGAGGTACATATTTATTATCAACATATTTGTAATTATGTTTGAATTTGATATATATATATAAATTATTATTTTTTGAATGATAATTTAACTATGCATCTTATTGTTAATTTGACTTATCCATGTAGGTTTCTTTAGATACGAACTTTATAAATGATTTACCATCTATTGTGAGCTAATGTTTTTTAATCTTTTTGTTTTAGTTTTAAGTTAATTGGTATAGTAATTTTTTTGGTTTGCATTGTATGTTTTTATTATTAATACAATTTAAATTTTAGGGTGGAGATATAGGTTCTTTGCTTAATGAAGCAGATATTGGTAGAGAGGTAATTTTATTGACTGCTTTAATTTTGTTGATTGTTTTAATATTTTAATTTTTGTGGATTTAGATTTATGAGATTCATAAATTTATTTTATATATGTCACAGCTTGGGTCTCTCAAATCTTTTGGAGGCAAAGGAAAAACTCCTTTGGAGGATGGTGGTGGACAAGCATTTGGAGAATTTGATGTAATATTGTTAATATTTGAATTGTTTTTTGATATATTAGTTTAATATTTTAATTTTTTGATTATAGTTTAAATAATTTAAATGATATGAACATAATTTTCTTTTACACATGTTGCAGGGAGGGTTGAGTCCAAGGGGAGGCCCGAGTGGAGGATAGCATGGCACGGACATTTTATTTTTATAGTTCATGGTGGACAATTTTTTGTTGTTGATATGCATTTAGATTGGAAACATTTGTTGGACATGTTGAGGAGGTTTATTTTTGGACTAGATATACATATATGGATGTACATTGAATTTGCATGTTCATGAGTATTTTTTTGGAGATTATATTATACATGTAAATTTTGAACTTGCATATTTTGTGAATCAAGGTTTTTAAATGATTTAGTTTATTTTTGCTTATTTGACATATTTGGTGTTAAATCTAGTTTAAAATATGTATTAATTTGCATGTTTGAAAGAATGAATGAATATATGTAAAAATGAATGTTAAGAAACATGACATTCTTGAATATTATTAAGTTTAAGAAATGTTATTTAGGAAGTTTAAAAATGGATAAACATAGGTTTAAAGTTCATAAATGAGGAAGTTTTGATTAAAGTTTAAGAAATGTTATTTAGGAAATTTTTAATAGTGGATGTTCACATATAGGTTTAAAGTTTATAAATGAGGAAGTTTTGATTGTTCGACATGAATGAATGATAAGATTGAGTGTATTAAGAACTTGAGAATGTTAGGAAGTTTAATAATTTGTTAGAAGTTTTGATAGAAATATGAATCAGGAAGTTTAAAAATGAATGTTGTCTTTGAACGTTAGGATGTTTAGAAATATTAGAAGTTTTCATACAAAAGGATGAATCAGGAAGTTTAAAAGTGATAACATGTTGAGTTCAAATTTTAGAGATGTTAGGAAGTTGAAGAATGTTTGAAGTTTTGACGAAAATATGGACGAAATATAAAGTTTAAAAATGAAATTTAAGTACTTGAATGTTATCTTCAAGGATGTTATGAAGTTTTAAGGAATGTTAGAAGTTGATAGAAATATGAAAGAAATAGAAAGTTTAGGAATTTGTTATAAAGTTTCAGGGAATGATAGAAGTTTTGATAGAAATATTGGATGAAATAGGAAGTTTAGGTTCATGTTATGAAATTTAGAAATGTTAGGAAGATTATGAATGTTAAATATGAGTTTTGATAAAAATATGGATCAATTAGGAAGTTTAAAATGTTAATAGTATATTCAAATGTTATTTTTAAATGTTAAGAAGTTTATGAATGTTAAAATTTTTGATAGAAATATGGATGAACTAGGAAGTTTAAAAGCGAATATATGAAGTTCAAATTTTGATATAATGGATTTTTAATTGATTTAATTTTTATTTTCAATGTTCAGGTACATTTGAAGTGGCTGAAATCATGGCAAATGGGGGTAATGGTTTTTTGTTTTTTAATCATAAGTGAAGATTACAGGATTGTGAAGTTTGTGTTAAATTAGAGCAATGATTTTAAACAACAATTTGATGAATTTTCATTGATTTGTTGTAAATAATCATTTCTCTAATTTAGCATAAGCTTCACAATCCTGAAATTTTTTCTTGTGATTAAAAATCAAATGATCGTTGTCTCCATTTGTCATGATTTCAGTTATGTGAATTTGCATAAGCGATATTTTAAATTAAAGATTTGTGGTGGAGAATTTGGTGACAATTATAGATCTATTAGATCTTATCATTTAATTGGTCTAATAGACATATGGGTCCATGTGAATAAAGTATTTGAGATATCTATTTAAGACATTTTATACATTCAGGTTTTCGTTACCAAATAATTTTATACAAGCGATCATATTTTAAATTAAAGATTCGGGGCGGAGAGTGGCGACAACCACAGATCCGTTATCTCATCCCTTAAGTGGTCTAATAGACATATGGGGACCCGAATAAAGTAAATTTCAAACAGAATTAAGTCAAAAATTTTACACATCGAAGTTTTCAATATCAAATAATTTTTGAATTCAAATTTCAGCATACTAAAATACAATTATTTAAACTTTTATATATTGTAGTTTTTTTCAAGATTATAAACATGAAAATAAAAAAATATATTGTACACATTTGACAATGATATCGATAGGTGCAATCTAAAGTTAGGAAATGTTGAATGATGAGAATGAATGTTATAAAGTTAGGAAACGTTGAATGATAAGAATGAATGTTATAAATTTAGGAAATGTCGAATGATGAGAATGAATGTTATAGAAGAATGAATGTCATGGAAGAATGAATGGGAAATGAATGATAAGAATGAATGTTATAAAGTTAAGAAATGTCGAATGATGAGAATGAATGTTATAGAAGAATGAATGTCATGGAAGAATGAATGGGAAAGAATGAATGGATGGGGTTAGGAATGTTTAAATGTTAATATATTTAAAATTTATATAGATGAACAACTTGTTTTAAAAAATTCATTCAGATCATATTTATGGTGAAGTACATATTAAAGAAACATGTTCGATGGATTAAAAGAATACCAAATTTAATAGGGTTTTTTGTGATTTTTCGTTGGCATCAATCAATCAAAAGTAAAAATTCGGGGCGGAGTGGAGATAGCCACATCCGTTATCTCATCCCTTAGTGGTCTAATAGACATATGGGGACCTGAATAAAATACTTTTGAATTTCCAAATTATATTTGAATTCATTTTTAAGCATGTTAAAGTACAACCATTTAAGCTCTTATGTTGTCATTCAAGAAAATATTCGTAAAAACTCAATGAAAAAATATACTGTGCACAACAATTTTGATAATTGGACAAAAAATATATTGCACACAAAAATTGACATAGACAAAAATATAGATCAATTCATTTTTGATATGTAGTTAAAAACATGGCAATGGAATGCCATCTTCAACTATCCGTTCATGGTCACATATGGATAGTTTCCATTTTTTGGTTTTTAACTATTTTTTTGATGGAACTTGTACCAATTTTATTCGAGATGCACATACTAAATGACTATACTGACAACATATAACATCGGGCTCATAATCTTGAAAGTAGACATAATTTTTAGTCATATGCGTCTGCTGAAAAAAGTAGCCTTTTAAAATGATGGATCCTCTTTCGTATGTAAATCCGTTGTCGTTGTAGTCCTCCAATAATTTCATTTTTCCTTCAGTGCACCGCATCAAATAATATTTGACATTTTCGTTGTTGTCTACAGGTGCAATCACAGCGAAAACATCTCCTGCGTAAGTTATAATTGGTGTTAGCATATTTAAATGAATTAAATTGACTATACTTATGGCGATGAACTAGAATGAACAATTAACTTAAAAGTCAAAAACAAGTTTATTACCTTCTCTTACGAGATCTGAAATTCTATCACCATCAGACGATATTGATATTTCTTCTGATTCTAATTCTTCTACACTTGCCAGTGGCATTTTTCCTTTTGGATTAATCTCTGTGTGTCTCCAAGCTTTTACGTAGTTGTTTGTTATGTTTTCACAAATTTCTGTAGACTCAACATTTTCAATGCAAATATGACAAAAGCATGATTGCTTTCTACTGTCAAATGCAAACACGTTGTGAAATGATTTTGTTTGAATAGAGTGAAGATCTCTAGTTCCATGTATGGTGCTAGCATCATATGGTATTGATCTATTTATATCTTGGACCCCAACAAGCCAAAAAAACCTACACAATAAAAGATGAATCACTTTCAAAGAACAACTTTTAATGTTAGTGTACACACGTACTTAAATGTTAGTACATATATTTTTTTAAATTTCAAGAAATAATATAAATTAAAAAAATAGTGGACATACCTGCGCACATCTTTTGATTGTTGATTATAATCATGGCTTAGATTTAATTGACACCATTGGACAACCTCTGCAGCTAAATGAAACCGTGCAGAAGAATAGTTCATTTGCCATCTTCGAAGTGCTCTTTTCACTCATGCTCACCTTTTCTATGCCCAGTTTCAAAAAAATTCCAGCGATGTTTAATGTTCAGCGCTTTATGAAGTCGACATAACCAAAAAAATGATCGTGAAGATTTAAATTGACCCGCACATCCATCAGACCATATCCAATGCTCATTGAATTTGACTTCGCATTTTTTCAGTGAGTCATAGAAAATATTTTCTATACAATGTTGAACAAAATGTGTATCGTGTGTACGATCATCGCTGATATAGAAGTGATATTCTTTAATCACATCTCGATTGTCACATGTGCTTTCAATGCCATCAACATCCTGCTGAGAATGTCTATATACAACATGGACAAATATCGAAACTTGGTCAGAGTGATAGTATTCACTCTGTATCTCTTTTTGTGCAGCAAATGTATAGTTTTCAGCAAAATCAACCACCGACAAAATTGTTCCGGGTGGAAAAATTTCACGAGACTGTTTGAATTGAAGATCTTGCCATCGTGCTCTATGTGAATGTTGGGTGTATTTATAAATTTCGCTTTCAAATTTTTTGAGAAAATCTGTGACGCATATCTTGTCTTCTAGCAAATCGATTCTTTTGGAATGTGAATCACTAGAACTTGTACTATAGTTGATGTATTCGTATCTCCTCCAATCAACATTTACATTTGACAATGATTGATCATTATCGATAGGATATTTATTATGGAATAGCACCAAATTTCCACAATGATGACAATGTTTTCCATTGACACATTTCTTTGAATAAAATACTTCATCGTGATTTCTCTCAAATAAAATTTGAGATATGAATTCACGTATCGTCGACGGAGGTGGTGAATTTGTCCAAAACATTTTACCAAATTCAAGAAACATGTCGTAATATAACTGAAATTGCACATGATAATGGCAACAACATGTATCACGTATAGTTATAGGTCAAACATACCCTGGTTTTTGTTGCACAAATGTAGTGATTGATATATTAATTCCACGATGATCTTCCTTGAATTTATTGAACAATTGTACTTGTGTCATGTCCATTATATGTTTTGGTTGGCTTTCATATACATTTCGTGATATTCTTTTGCGTATCACATCTCTTGAATTTGGTGAAACGCGAGCATGTTCCAACCAATATTCTCGTACAATATATTTAACACCTGCTCCTAATCTATCTTTGTAAGGTTGTCTACAAATAATTTCCCAACAAGCAAGTTCATTATTTTCATCTATTTGCATTCTGAATTTGCTATGTTTGTATAATGTCTTTCTTGATGTTCCAACTGCTTTTGCTAGTTCTGTTGTCAAACGATTTTGTTTAGTACTAGCTGAAAGAATTGCTGTATGAATTGCTTTACGTGCAGCACTGATATCTTTCTTCCTGGATTTTTCAAATTTTTTTATTGCATCACCTATATTTTCCATCACATTTTGTTTCAATTTTGACTCTTTTGTGTTGATGTATATGTAACTTCGGAATGTATTTCACATATATGTATATTGTATTCCTATAGAGATGGTATTATTCCTCTATAAGAAAGTGTCGTCATTTATATTATAAGTGTCGTAACTTATACTTGATGGGTTATTAGACCACCTTATTTGGGGTCGGCCCTGTATAAGTCATGTGGGTCAAAGGGTTATTAGACCACCCTATTGGGGGTCGGCCCACTCAGCATTATGTTATGTGGTAAAGTTCGAGCCTACATGAGTTAGGTAAAAAGGCAAGTTAAGTCAAGTATAAATAGAGTGCGGGAGGCACTCTATTTACTCACTCACTTCTCACACATGCACTCAAGGAGGAGTGGCGCACTTATGGAGGAGGAGGATCTGCTGCTAGGTTATGGCTATCTCTCTTGGTTGGTTGTATCATTGCTCTATCTATCTCTGAGGAAGTTATTGGGGTTTTTCACCTTTATGGTTTTCCCCAAGTAAATCTTTGTGTCTCTTGTGTGCTTGCATTATTGTCTCCATGATTGATATGCTGTAGATATGCTGTACATGTTGTTCTCTCAGTTAAGATCCTAGATCATATTGAAGTAAATTCAGAAAATTTAACATTTTGTTGCTTTGTGAATACCCAATAATGATGTAGCACCTTCTAACTTCTTGGACACTAATAAACATCTCAAAATTTGTGCTTGTCCTGCTATTGAGTAATCCTTGAGAACTTCATCATAAATTTTTGTAGCACGATATCGTGCAACATGTATTGGTAGTTTTTCTCCATATTTGTCACAATCAATGTCTTCTAATATTTCATCATCAAAAGTAAAAGTACCTATACATCAAGTTAAATTTAATTTAACATATATAAAAAAATAAAATTCATTATAAAAAAATGAATTTGGAAAATACATGATATATACATACTAGGTCCAATTTCTGGATCTTGAACTTGATCTTCAATATTGATTTCATCGTCATTAGCATGTAAATCACTATTTACATCTTCTACAATGTTCTTTTCAACTTCAATTTGTTCTTCTTGTACTCTATTTTCAATTTCTATCTCTTCAACATTATCATGTAAATCTGTATTTATATCTTCAATAGTTTTCTCTTCCGTTTCGGCAACCCTTTGTTTTTTGGCAATATATCTGAGTTTTTGTTTCTCTCTATCATCATCATCATCACGTTTACGACCAGCTTTTCTTTGACGTTTTCTCTTATTGCCTATGGTTGTTTAATCTATAGATGATAAATTAAAGAATCATGTTACTTTATAGTAAAAATAAATAAATTAAGATTTAAAAACATTTACGGAATTTATAAAAACATGAACTGAAATTTACTTTACCTTATAAAAATTTTGTAAGAGTCTTTTGAAGAAGATTTCTTTGGAATTAACTTTCCTTTCAAAAAACTCTCTGAACAAAAATCTTCTTTGGAAAATAATAAAAACACCTTGTACCAAGGAAAAAAATAAAAACACCTTGTAAATAATTCTTTGTTGTAAAAATCATTGCAAAAAAACCTCTTTGAAAAAATATCTACGGAAAAAACCACTAGAAAAAAGTACTTTGAATAAAAACTTATTTATAAATATATCTGGGAAAAAATCATTGTAAAGAAATAACTCTTTGAAAAAAAATCCATTTCAAAGAAATAAGAAGTACAAAATTACCTTGCAAAAAATCATTTGCAAAATACCTTAGCAACATAACTATTTGAAAAAACTCCTTTCAAATAAATAAGAAGTGCAAAACTACTTTGGAAAAAAATCATTTGCAAAATACCTTAGCAAAACAACTATTTGAAAAAACCTCTTTCAATTAAATAAAAAGTGCAAAGCTACTTTGAAAAAAAACCATCCTTGCAAAGAACCTCCTTGCAAACATGTCTAAGAAAAGAAATATTTTGAAAAAACTCCTTGCAAATATGCCTTAAAAAAAAATACTTTCAATGTGTCTTTTGGAAAAAATAAGAAGAAACATACTTTGTAAAAACCTCTTTTTGCAAAAAATGTCTTCTTTGCAAATATACAATAAGAAAAGAAATATTTTGAAAAAACTCCTTGCAAATATGCCTTAGAAAAAAATCACCTTCAATGTGCCTTTGGAAAAAAGAAGAAACATACTTTGTAAAAACCTCATTTTGCAAAAAATGTCTTCTTTGTAAATATGCAATAAGAAAAGAAATATTTTGGAAAAACTCCTTGAACCTCCTTTTGCAAAAATTATCTCCTCCTTCCGAAATTAGTTTGACAAAAAAATGCGAAGTTAAAACATGCGAAAATAATGAATTAACTTTAGGTTTATTTATATGAGTTTTTTTTTGTTTTTTTTGTTTTTTTTTTTGTTTTTTTGTTTTTTTGTTTTTTTTGTTTTTTTTGTTTTTTTTGTTTTTTTTGTTTTTTTCGGCCGACGTGATTTTTTTTCCATTTAGTTATTCGGCCGAATAACCTTCGGCATAATTTACAGCGCCGTTACGGAAAACCGTTATTTGGCCGAATAATTATTCGGCCGAATAATTATTCGGCCGAATAATTATTTCGGCCGAATAATCTCTGAAACATGAAAGATTCAGATCTCTGCAAAATTTTCAGGTTTCTCCATTTTCGGAAGGAGAAAACCACCTCTTACACAACAAAACGAATGTCGGACTTCATACCAGTAGATTCATCATTGAATCTACTTTACGAGGATATAAATTTTGTTGTATATAGATAAGAACTGATATTTTTTAAGTTTTATCTTCGTAACATGTGTCGAGTTATGATTCAGCTCTTTAAAAAAACGGCGAAAAGAAAAATCCATAACTTTGAAAATACAACACCAAAAAAATCGAAAAAAATGTGGGACTCTTCATTGACGTGTCTACTTCAAAAGGGTGTTCGTAGCTTTTTTGCTTTTATAGTGGATTGAGAGAAAAGTGGTGCAACAAAAAGGTTGTTGAAAATCGACTGAGTTTCCCCATTGATCGACTTTAAAAAAATATAGCAATTAGTATAGAGATCCATTGGATGCAAACTTATAGTCAGGCACTAGTACATTGTGTGTAGATTGTCGTAGCATTTTCTGTTTTTGCAAAACACAAGTCTAACAACGATTTTAGTGGTGCAACAAATCATAACTCTTTTGTAGTCTTTTCATTTTATAAGAACATACTGTCAAACATTTGCGAAATCGACATATCAAATCTTAATAAAAAAAATTGAAAAAATTATGAGTAGAAAGCTAACATAATTCTACAAAAGTTTTCTTTTTACGGCAAAGTGAAATTTTAAACAAAAATATCACTTTTGTTGGCCCGAAGTTGAAAAACATGAAAAAACCAGAATTATTTTCTCACGAGACCCCCCAAAATAGACACCCATCTTCATTTTTTCACCCGTCTATTAGAACAAGAGATATCTAAAGAGGTATGCTCATATTAAAGCTTCGTATTTTACTTTCATTTTATCTTGTTTTATAAATATTAGTTATGTTAACTTCATATATATATATAAAAGCTTCGTTTTTCATTTCTCTTTATCTAGTTCTATAAATATTAATTATGTATATGTGTTTTCTAAATATAATGTGAATCATGAACATGAGCTGAGTAATGAGGCCTTGGAGAGAATTTCGCATCGCTTGGATGCATATAAATCAAATGAGATGAACTAGGCGTGAAGACACCTTAAGAATGATTGAAATTAAAAAAATGTTCAATGAGTTAATTAGTTCTAATGAAGGGTCATCTTCAATCATGGACAACACTAATGGTGCATACACTGATTTTGTCAATGAAGTAAGTGAAATAGTATCTTTATAAGACATTTTAATATCAAATTTGTTGTTTTCATATTTTGTAACTTGTTGATATGAATTGTATAGTTGTAGTGCTAACATGGGTGCATATTATCTATTTTTCTATAGATTTGGAGAAGCAAAATTTCCAAGAGCTACAAGAAACAATGAAAATGTTCAATGGATTGAACGTAGAAGATGAATGATCATCTTCTACTATGGAGGGAACTAATAATGCATCCAACAATCATATGATTGAAGTACGTATTTTAGCGCATGTTTTTATCTATTTCTTTTATAATATTGATCATGTTAAACTCAGGTGCACATGCATGAAATTATATAGGATTCTATAGCGCAAGTCAAGCAATACTCAATAACACCTAGTGTCATAGATCACAATAGTAAAAAGAAAATTACCTGTGAGATGAATCAATATAGCTCTATAAGTATATTACTTGTACTTTTTATGCTTTTATTTATTGTGGAAAAAATGTATACTTATTCTTGTATCTTTTTTATTTTATTAAAATTTACTAAAGTTTTAAATATTGTGTGTTGAATTATATATAGGGTTTTATAGAAGAGGGTTTCCAAAGTGATCCACCACTGGATGACAAACACTACACACCTAGTATCCAAAACACTCCTGAGATGAATCAATATGGCTCTGTAAGTATATTACTTGTACTTTTTATGCTTTTATTTATTGTGGAAAAAATGTATACTTATTCTTGTTTTTATTTTATTTTATTAAAATTTACTAAAGTTTATATATTGTGTGTGTAATTATATATAGGGTTTTATAGAAGAGTGTTTCCAAAGTGATCCACCATTGGATGACAAACACTACACACCTAGTATTCACAACACTCCTGATTCGATTGTGAGTAAATATTTTTGATACATTTTAAAATTTATATTCACATTTGAAATGTTAATATAAGTGAATTCCTTAAGGATTAGATTTTATTGTGTATTTACTAACATTTTTTTTCTTGTATAGGTGAATGAAAAAATTAGAGCTCAACAAGAAAGAGTTATAAAACACGCAAAACTTACACCTAAGAACTTGGGTCAAATTGGATTTAGGAATCAAGGTTGCTTGGTTGAGTCATATGCAATCCAACCATATTGCTAGAAGAAAGCCTATCAGAATAGCATCTATTCATGGAAACAATTAATGTAAAAAATAACATAGATATGTTAACTAAAGCTTCCATTGGATCTTTAAATTGTATTGTTTCTATAACTAATTTAAATTTAAAACTATTTGTTTATAACTAATTAATCTTTTTTTACTAATTCCTTTATGGATTTGTGTAAATATATCAATATCTTTATGAATTTGTGTAAATATCTAAACTGATTTTGTTTGTTTTAGTTTAGATGTGATTATTTGAACATTTTATTTTTATTTATAAATAATTGTTATGAATAAAATAGTAAAGTCCATTATATCTTATGTTTAAATTTATATATTTTTTTTAGTTTTAATAATTTGTTAAAATGTTATATGTTTGTTTTTCCATTTACATTATTCTTTATATTTAATTAAAAAATTTATCATTATAATTCACTATTTATTTGACTTTGTACTTTTTATAATATCGTTTATTTCTATTAAAATATATAAGATTATTAAAATAAATAAAATTATTATTCTTCATAAACATTTTTCAAATTTATTATTATAAAGTAAATTATGAAGTATTTTATTGATTATTATTTATGTAATTAAAATTTATATTTATTTTATAAAAACAATTATTTATTTCTAAATTTAATAAAACACATTTACTTTTATTTACTTTTATGCTAATGATAATATTTATTGATATTTTTATTTATAATTTATGCAATATAAATTATATTTACATCATATGAAAATATAATATTAAACATAATATTTTTTTAATAACTTTGTTCTCATATTTTGTTTAATAATTTTGTATTTATTTATAATTTATGAAATTTTTTTATTGATAAAAAAGTCTATTAATTAAAAAATTTAAAAAAAAATTATAATTTAAAATCTCACTATAAAATATCATTATTAAGAATTTTACTTTTATTACCATATATTTAAAACAACTAATAAATAATATATTTAATCATATCACAATATATTAAAAAAACTATAATCCATTATATTTAATTTTATAGTGAGTTTCAATATATTATATTAAAAAAAATAAAATCCAATAAATTTAATTATATAATCACATTCAACACATAATATTTTAAAACTCACATCCAATATGTTTAAAAAAGTTAATACATCCAATATACTATAAAAATATATATCCAATAGATTTAATTATACAAGCACTTCCATTACAATATATTCAGAAAAATAATTTGCAATATACATAATTATATTATCACTTTCAATATAATATGTTTTAAAAACTAATACTACATAATGAAATTTAACACTATATTTTTAAAATACTTATATCCAATTTATTTAAGTCAACAAATATCCAATATATTGAATTATATTCTAGTGTATAAATTATTGGTATATACACTAATATATATACTAGAATATACACTAATGTACATACTAATTAAATTGTATAATCTTATTTATTTTCTAACAATTTAAGTCAAATGTTTCAATATTTTAATGTCCTTTATAATCGAGTATTATAAATGAATTTCTATTTTTTAGATTAAATTTATAATTCTTTTTCTATATTATTTTTTTTTTCATATTATGTTTTGTTTTTCTTTTAAATTTGACTTAATTTGAATCATTCTCTATTTTCAATTTAAAATATATTAATAATATAGAGCTATCTTATTTTTAACTTAAAATTATAATTTTTTTTAAATTATTATGCTATTTATTTAATATTCCAACCAAATGAAAACCAAAGAACCAAAGATTCGCATTTATGTTGTGAATATTTTAGGAATTTCATAATTATGCATATAAATGTTTTTCTAACATTCCTATTTCTAAAAAATTAAAACTAAGTAGGTGAAAATTTTAGTTAATTTTAATTTGTGCTAATAAATTTTCTTTATCTTATTATATTAATTCTTTAAATAATTTTAAATTGAATAAATAATGTGATATATATATTAGTAAATTAATAAAACATTTTTCAATTAATGTTAGTAATGTATTTTAAGTTGTTTTATCTAAATATTTAGTCATTATTATATTAAATGTATATGTAAAATTTATATTGATATCTAAATTAATTATTTTATTTTTAAAGTTTAAATGAATTTTTTTACATAAAATGTGACATCAAAAATAACAAAATTCATACTTCTTAAGCTACTTTTGTTCACTTATTTTCACATTTCTTATTAAGAAGTTACATTTTCTAAAACATGTGGCAAAGCAATTCCACTTATTAAATGTGACATCAAAATAAAAAAAAAATGATATTTCTTAAGATACTTTTGTTCACTTATTTTCACATTTGTTATTAAGAAATTACATTTAGTATGGGCAATGTGCTAGACCATTCACAATCTTAAATGTGAAATATTCTATAGAATTCATGTTGTTGCCATTCAATGACTAAGAGGAGAGATGGGTTCAATAAGTACGAGATAAATTCAATACTATAGATGAATGGCATGAATAAGAAGTTGCATTTTATACCTATTAATATAATATTAATGTACCTTTATTTGTACCTATTTTAACATTCCTAGATAGGAAATTGCATTTTCTAAAAACATGTAGCAAAGCAATTCCACCTAATTTCTGAAGCACAAAATTAAATATTAAAATTTTAAAACCCGCTTTAGGCACAGAAAACTAGTTTTCCTTGCATAAGAAAAGTATTTGGCAACAACCTAAATACCTCTAAATTTGGAAGTTCGGGAATCCCATTGAGTGATCTAATCTGATTGCTTGCTAATTACAATTGCTGCAGAGTAAACATATACACTGGAATATACACTAGTGTATAAATCGATATGCCTATATACTAGAATATACACCAGTGTATATACCGATATATACACCAGTCTATATATTGGAATATCCACTGATGTATATACACCAGTGTATATACCGATATATACACCAGTCTATATACCGAAATATACACCAGAATATACACCAGTTTATATACCGATAACTGGTATATAGACTGGTATATATTGATATATACACCAGTCTATATACCGGTATATACACCAGTCCATATACCAGTATATACAGTGGTGTATATTTCGATATATACACCAATATATACGGAATATACACACTGGTGTATATACCAGTATATACAAAATATACACGGTATATACACCCGTATATACAGAATATATACTGGTGTATATACTGAAATATACACCACTGTATATATCGGTATATAGACTGGTGTATATTTCGGTATATAGACTGGTGTATATATCGATATATACACCAGTCTATATATTGGAATATACACCAGTCTATATACGGGAATATACACCAATGTATATACCGGTATATACAATGGTGTGTATTTCGGTATATACAGAATATACATTGGTGTATATATCGGTATATACACTGGTGTATAGATTGGTCTATATACCGATGTATACATTGGTCTATATACCATTATATACACTAGTCTATACACCAGTGTATATACCGATATATACCGGAATATACACCAATGTATATACCAGTATATACATCAGTGTATATACTAGTATATATTTCGTATATACTGGTATATATACCAGAATATACACCACTGTATATAGCGGTATATACATTGGTGTATATTCCTGTATATAGACTGGTGTATATTTCGATATATAGACTAGTGTATATACCGGTATATACACTAGTGTATATTTCGGTATATACACTGGTGTATATTTTGATATATAGACTGGTGTATATATTGATATATACACCAGTATATATACCGAAATATACACTAGTCTATATTCTGGTATATAGATTGGTGTATATATCGAAATATACACCAATGTATATACCGAAATATAGACCAGTGTATATTATGATGGTGATGAAGATGATGATGGTGGTGGTGATGAGGACAATGTCAACGACGATGATGATGATGATGATGAAGATGGTGATGACAACGATGACGATGATGATGATGATGATGGTGGTGGTGGTGATGATGATGACAACGATGTTGATGATGATGATGAAGATGGTGATGATGATGAAGATGATAATGAAGATGATGAGGAGGAGGAGGAGGATGATGATGATGATGATGAGTATATTCTGGTAGGGTGATGGCATTGATGACGAGGATCAGGACGAAGATGTTGATGATGATGATGATGATGATGTACACGGTATATACACCAATGTATATTTTGGTATACACACTCGTGTATATACCGGTATATACATGAGTGTATATTCTGGTATATACATGAGTGTATATTCTGGTATATAGACTGGTGTATATACCGTTATAAGTAGTACATGTATATAGACTAGTGTATATACTGGCATATAAACTGGTGTATATACCAGAATATACACCAATGTATATACCGGTATATACACCAGTGTATATACCGAAATATACAGTAGTCTATATACCAGTATATACACTGGTGTATATTCTGATATATAGGCATACCGGTATATATAGGTCAGTGTATATTTGGGTGTATAGACTGGTGTATATACCGAAATATACACCAGTGTAGATACTGGTATATAGATTGTTGTATATTCCGATATATAGACTGGTGTATATACCGATATAAACACTGGTGTATATTCTAGTATATAGACATACCGGTATATACACTGGTGTATATTTCGGTATATCGACTCGTGTATGTTTCGGTATATACACCAGTCTATATACCAGAATATACACTGATGTATATATCGGTATATACACTGGTGTATATACTAGTATATAGACCAGTCTATATACTGGTACATACACCAGTCTATATACCGGAATATACACCAGTGTATATACCGGTATGCCTATATACCGAAATATACACTAGTGTATATACTGGTATGTCTATATACCGAAATATAAACCAGTCTATATACCGAAATATACACCAGTGTATATATCAGTATATACACTGGTGTATATTCCGAAATATACACCAATCCAAGTTGGTTAATCTCGCTATGGGATAGGAGACCCACAAGGAGCCCAAGTTTGTTCCTTCAACACTTCCTTTACCTCCTTTTATGTCACTGAGACCTACTTGCCTTATGTGTGTTTATTTTTTATTTTGTTCAATAGAGCAGTACAAACTAATATCTAGGACAAGCAGTATCATTACCTCGTGGCCAAATGAGTGCATGATCCTCCACCTTCCTCTCTACCTTGTCTTATCACCTTATTAGCACGAGGAAGAGGGTAACCCTTTTTTTAATATGGATGGTTTTGGTACTAATTAATACATCCTTCACATGTTCAAGGCAATTACCCACTCTTGATCCTCGTTATCCTTATGAGTACTTTTCCTATAGTTTGGATTGAGTTGGCTACTTCATCGAGACATGTGATGCCATAAGATTTTTAGTAGACCTTAGTTTAATAAAGTTTGACTTACCTCCCACACCAGAAACCTTTTTAGTATGTTCTAAATTTTAGTATGTTCTTACCCAGGAGTATAGTGACATGCCTGACATGGACAAGAATTTAGTGTGTCATAATATTCCATTAAGCCTAATTCTGGGCCTGTAAAACAAAAGTTATAATAAAACAAACCTGAGGTAAATTCCATGATGTAAAGGATATCTAGAAACTATTAGAGGCTAAGTTCATTCATCCTTTATATTACTTCGAGTGGCTAGCCTTAATAATGCCCCACATAAAGAATAATGGCACTATATAGGTGTTTATATATTTTAATTACTTAAATTCCTGAAGATTACTTTCCCTTACCTTCCATTGACCCGTTGGTTAATGTAGTAGCCAATTACGAGATGATGTGTTTTATGGATAGATTCTCAAGTTCTAATTATATCTTAATCACTAAGGAGGACTACCGCAAGATTTCCTTCCACTATAATATAAATGGGGTATCTATTTTTATATGATTATTTCCCCTTGGTCTTCAAAATGTGGGTTCCACTTAATATAGAGCCATGATTACAGTCTTCCACGATATCATATATAATATTATAGACTCACACGTGGATTACTTTATACCAAAATATCTTTCATTACAAGATCACCCGTAGAACCTGTATATTAAATTTATACATCCGCATAAGTACAAAGTTTTGCTCAACCTAATAAATTCCATCTACAACATGTGACCATAAGTAGATTACTAAGTTTCATCATGTCCTATGATGGTATATATATTTAGCCTTCTAAAGCCAAGGCCATCATTGAGATGCCCCAACCCTGTAATGTGAGAGCTATTCAATCCTTCTTAGGTCCTATGGGTGCTATTTTACATTTTGCGGATGGTTTTACAAAGGTGTCCTTTCCGTTTAACTATGTGTAGGATGCGAAGCGCTAGAATGGTTTATAAATTCTAAAGGATATGCTACTCTCACCTCCCACCTTTATATTGCTAAAATTTGATAATCTTTTAATACTATATATCTCCACTTTTTCCTTGTTTATAGCAACAGTCCTTATATAGAAGGATAATGACAATTGTGAACAGTTATTTTATTGATCTCAGCCAACCAACCCAGTTGAATCAGCGAGAGTAAGCCCAAAATTTACTAGTGTATACACTAGTGTATATACTTGTCCTAGTTAAATTATATTCGTATTTAAATAGAATGAAAGCCTTCTTAAATACTAGTCCTACTTAAATTATAATAATATTTAATAAGATTAATAGGAGTTGATTTGCTAATATTTTGAAGTAGTTTATTAAATTAAATGAGACATTTAATGCACCCTTTACATATTCTTAAAATTATAGAAAACAAATATTTGAAAAACATATAATTTATCAAACATTTGATACTAAAAGTGACTTTGGAACAAATATATTTGGAAAATATATGTTTTTATCGCCATCACATTTGTTCATCCATGCTTTTCTTTTTTGTGCAAGCTCATCCGATCCTTGTAGGCTGTCGAAGCTCCATGGGGAGGCATGGATCATGGGGGAATGGATCCATGAGCTGACAGAGTCTTAAAGGCTCAGCAACTCAATGAATAGCTCTCGCAAAATTCCAAGCCCTAACCTACTTTTCATAAGTGAAGTAGGAAAATGATTTTTGTTGACAACCCACGAAGGTATTACAAATTCTTTCCATCAAGGTTTTAACACTAAGGGAAGGAACGAAAAAACTATCCTTGTAGAGGGTATCATCGAGTATTCTACCAATTGCACATTGCCATTCATTCATTATGGAAAACACTAGATTCTAAATGTCTACTATATTCATCTTGTGGACTAATTACTTCCCATGTATAAAAAAATGGGATGATCTACCACGAGTTTTCCTTTCTTTTAACTTTAAAGAAACTTAAACTTGTTTGTAAGTTCTCATCGTATTATATTTATGATTTAAATAAATAACTTGTAAATAAAAATAGCCCTCGTACAAATATGAGAAAGCATGCCATACCTTTACACTTCTAAATAGTGATTATAATTTGAAATAGTTTTTAATGCAAATAGCCGTAAAATGGTAATTTAAGTTATAAGTTTTTAAAAAAAAATTATTTATTTTTTCAAACAAAAGTTACATTCAAACATGATTATTTAATCTAATCCAATTCTTAAAAAAATTAATATATTTTTTTAAATAAAAAAATAATAATCGATATGATTATTTAATTTAATCCAATTCTTAAAAAAATAACTAACCATAGTTTAAAAAATATTAAAAGATTTTAATTTAAAAATAGTAGTAATAAAAATATAGAAACTTTCATTATCTAAGGGATTAAAAAAAAAGGAAATTTACTATGTTTAACCATTGAAACGACAGATATATTCCTTGTAAAGCCGAGACTAATAAAATCTATTATTCATGCTTATTTAAAATTCATAAAAAACACATACATATTTACATTTCACAATTTATAATATTTTTTCAATGTTTAATAAATTTTGAAGTGACTTGAGTTTGTATATCTTAAATTGTATTAATGACTAGCAATTGTCTCAAAAGGTGCAAAGGAATGCCGAAAGGAACAATTTTTTTTTTATGAATAATCACTGGAAGATGAAATCCAATCCAACCTCCTGATGATCTTCCATCCAATGTCGTGCAACTTGATAAATCTTTTTTTATGCTTGGGACTAAAGCCACCATGTTTGATGTATCGTGGACTTCCAATTATGTTTGTGTAGTGTTTTTTAGAATAGTTTAAAAATATAGATCATTTTTTTGTAATCCAAGATGTTCAATTTCATTGATATAGTGTGAACATTTTGTATACATACTTAATGTGCTATCAAAACCAAATTAAATAAAATACTAAAATGTTTATCTCTACATGTGAAAGCAATTAATTAAACCAATGATATCGATATACTATGAACATTTTGTATACATACTTAATATGCCATCAGAACAAAATTAAATAAAAAACTAAAATGTTTGTCTCTACATGTGAAAACAATTAATTAAACCAATGATAAATACTCATCATAATAATCTTGAGCTTTTCATTAATTAATGAATTTGTTGTAAAAGGACCGCATGCATTTGACTACTAAAATCACAAAATTTCCAAGAGCGTGTTCCTCTAAACTATTCTCAATAAAAAATAAATAAAAAATAATGCTCAAAACTTGGCAACTCATGTCAATCTTTCATAAATTTCCAAGTGGAGAATTATTTATCCATAATACTAATAAAAACTATTCTCAATAGTGGCAACTCAATTGGGTGGGCACCTTGCATGGTAGTGGTGAATTTTTCCCATAGCCAAATGAGTAAAAAGTACAATAGAGGTGTTGGCTTGCATATACGGATATTGGGCATAAACTTCTTAGCACTCATTGGTAAATGGAAAAACAACACTTATAAACCCCACCAAAGTACATCTACTATGCATGTACAATCATATGAACCATCACACATGGGATACCAATCTTGTTTTCATTTAACATCTCTATAACATAAAGTAACAAAAGCCTAAATATATCCCATTTGAAATATATTATGGATTTGAACATAAGAACTATCCACAATGTGTTTCTTTCACTCATCATTATATGCAGTTTTATATCAACTCAAAAAAAAATTAACAAAGGATTGTGTTGTATTAAACAAATCAACACAATCACTAGAGACCATCACTACCCAATCTCCGATCCATGGACCGCATGGTTATCATTTGTTCCCAAGTTCAAGAGGATCTTATCATGCAAAATCACCTTCGAGACCACAAAATCAAGGCCATCTACATGAAAAAAGACATTTACATTATATAATCCAATTCAACACCAATGACCAAAGTTAGCACCCTGAACCATCTCATTTATGACTCAATGCACTCTGCACAAGTTCTAACTTGAGCCTTTGAGGGGCTAATTGGATGACACATTGGATGATCAGGTATGAATCATTTTAAAAGGAAACACATCCCAAAAAGCTAATCAAACTTAATCATTCAATGCACACATTATTAAATATGAATTATCAGAATAACGTGGAAATCATCCTTCTGCACTATGCCCAAGGCTACAACCTATAAAAGGGTTAGTTTTCTCACTCATTCATCATGGTTAAATAATGAGAGCATTTCCATTGTATTTTCAACGTCTCCTCTAGATATGTAACAGCCAAGAGATCTCATTCTCTATTATCAATATTACATCCACATGCTTCACCACTCAATTTTGGGTCAACCTAAGCAATAGACAACAAATAAGACCTTTCCCACACTAGCCATATAAATATGGTTCTTTTACATTGGTGTTGTTCACATAAAGAGTCCACCTACAAGTAAGAGATGAATAAGTAAACTTGTTTTTGGGTAAATGAAAAGTTGTAGGGTGAAATAGTTATGAACCAAGGCAACAAGAAACAATTGTAAAAGGTCAACATTGATCTTAATATTGCTATACAAAAGAAAAAATATTGAACTTGTTTCACATGGTTGACAAAAATGTGAAGTTAACTATTAAAAGAATTTTTAATTTTCTCCAAATTTCACATTCCCTTCAAAATATAATTTTTATTTTTTTCCTAAATTCTTACATTATTGTGGAAAAAGTTTGCGTATTTGTTTACCTATTAAATGACTTCTTTCTTGTAGGAAAATGAATGTCTCCAATTTTTATTTCAAACTTTTTTTTTAAATTATAAATTTGATAAGAATTCTATTTAAATTCGATACAATTTGAAATTTAACAAATATAACATCATTACTCAAATCTAACATCCTTACTTCTAATTACACCAAAAATGATATACACCAACCATTCGAGAAACAATTATATGTTAGATCTATGACATATACAATACTAGTTTACATCGACACCGTGGATTTCACAAATATGTTCAATTTGTAGGAGAGATGTCCTCATCCTAGAAAAAAAACTAAGTGTATAGTAAAAAATGTGGCATTCAGATCCACTAGATCTAGAGATATTGCGATGTATTTGAAGAACAAATTGTTCATGTTTACTAATCTCATAGAATGCCCAACTAAATTTGGAAGCTATGCATCAACAAAAACATTGTAGTATTAACAAATCATTTATTAAATATATTTATTGTAATTGAATATGATTAAATAAATTACTAAAAAATATTAAAAAGTAATACACATACCTATTGATAGGTCTATTTCTTCCCATGCTCTCTCCATAGTCAAATATGCACCCAGATTCATGACACATGCAACACCAGTTCACATCAACAACAACGTCAGGTCCAATTTGCCTTTGTAACCAATCTCTTCTTATCTTTCTATTGGCTTCTCTTTGACACACATGCTCAAATTGGTCCACTATCTCTTTAATCTTTGATAGAAATAAAAGAATATCATAAAAAAGGTGGCATTGATAACCATTTCTATTTGTAATCTTATTCTGAAAGTAAGAAATGAAATGTTCTTGTTTCCTTATGTCTTGGAGAGCAAAGATAATTTTTGATACATCTGCATTATCCATTCCTGTAAGGAAAAAACAATTATTTTTGCTTTGAGTCTATATTAGAAATTTGTCATTACCATAGATAAGTAGTGAAAAAGTGTAATACAAATAATATTTCAATAAATCATGCTAGCTTCCTAACCTATAAAAAAATAGGCACATATTTGTAATTCTTACTACTTTCATGGATACATAAATAGACATAACCACATATAATCAAAGAGTTGGATTTGAATAATTTGGAACAAATGTTAAAAAATTTATAAAATACAACATCCACCACTTTTAAACTTGATAATGTTCAAGATGTGAATCTAACACATTTGGTTTAACCTATTAACTGAAATAAGAAAAAAGGACAAAAAATGGCTCCACAAAATATCCCACATATATGATAAACATGAATTGCCAACCCATTTTATTGAACATATTGTGTTTCATTATTATAGAGGTTTCCATCATGAGATCCACACGTGTATTATATGTTTGGCCCCACTTCATATAGGGGAGACAATACAAAAACATCAAATATAAAATTCCAATGTCATAAATTATTAGTTGATCAAAATAATAGTTGATATCACTATATGAAAGAACATGCACTAGTACACTACATGATACATTTAGCAACCATCAATATATTTCTAAAATAAATAATGTTTAGAACTTAATGAAGCCTTGCCAAATTTCAAGATGTCAATCAAGAGGTGTAGGATTTCCGATGACATAGTCTTTCGACACTTTGACATAATTGATTGGAAAATTGTGTCGAGCCTATAAAATATTTTAAAAGTATTCATAATTTGTCCAATATTTCACCTTTGAACAAATCATGTCATATGTTTAGGTCTGCAATCAATGGCAATGTTGGACCTGTCTTTGATACATTTGGTACCAAAAAACTATCTGCAATAGCTATATTTGACGACGGTCTGTGTTGTCGTATATTAAATGTTTCATTCACTTCTACATTTACTATTTCTTGATCAACCAACATTGAGTTTCCCGAGACAATGTTATCATGGAATAATTGAAGTCGACAACTTTGAATTGATTGAGATGTGGATCCCTCAACTGTAGCAACAATTACCAATAATTAGACTATGGCATTAGGGCCCTTGAGGCAATGAAATCTGCATCAATTTATGTAAATAAACAAATACTATCAAATTCATATACCTCTATTGTGTGGAGTACAATGTTGCAATATATCTGACCTATTTCGCAAATTTCTTTGTTTTCTAGACGAAATCTCCATTTGCTCATTTATGGTTTTCCTTTTTGTATGAATCGGTCTAGCACCTTCGAAGTGTGTTTCATTATAATTTGTTTTTCCATGATGTTGTGAAAGTTCTTTTAAAATAGATTCCTTTGCTGTAAAAAAAACCAAGAAAGTATTCTCACTATGGCCAAAATTTCACTTTAGAAATAGATGGTGCTTGAAATTAACTACAATACCTATATAAGTCTCGTTACTATGTGGAAGTAGGTTGAATGTATCGTTCACTACTAATTATTTTGTTGAATTGCCAACCAACAATGGGCTAGCCTCGATAGCATTATTGTGAAATAATCGGAGCCGACAACTTTGAATAGGTTGAGACGCAGATCCCTCAACTATAACAATGATCACCAAAATTATTAGATTTTGACATTGGGTTCAATCATATACCCTATTTCAAATGAATTAAAATTTAATATCATATTGAAATACCTCTATTGTATGGAAAAAAATGCTGCACTATATTTGATCTATGCTCGACATTTCTTTGTTTTTGAGAAGAAAGCTCCATTTGCTCATCCATGCTTTTCTTTTTTGTGCGAATTAGTCCGACCCTTTCGAATTCTAATGCATCTTTTTTTGAATGCAATGCTTGACCATGTTGTCTTTTTTTTATTGAGCGAGATAAAAAAAACTATGATGTCTTTGTTTACTGATCTTAGACGGAGTTATAATACAATTAATCATTTTATTGCACTCTTCACCTACACTTGATACGAGGTTGATAAGTGTGCATGCCTGGTCCACACTTGTAGGTGTTATATTTAATAAAACCCTAAGTGTCTAATGAGTTGATGACATAAGAAATTTCATTTCATCGGCCTCTGACATGGCATTATCTAGTCTTGTAGTTGTGAAATCAACAAGATCTGAAATTACCATTGGGAGATTCAATGCTTGGATGAAGCTCTACTTGGATTTCTAGGCTTAAAACAACTGGTTCATTTAAATCAACTAGAAATCTAGGCCTCTCAGTAATATCACTAGAAACAATTGGTGATACATGCTCACCAAAGACACTTTTTCCTACCACCGTTTCAACCTTTATTACATGTTTACAAACATTTCCATTCAGTGCCCAATCACAACTACAGAAGAAAAAATTAATCCCTCTATATATGACCTTGTACCAGGCACCCTAAGTGTTCTTATTTTGGCTACGTACCAAATATTCGTTGTTATTTGTTTCATCACATACACATTATTCATCTGGGATTTCATTTGCTTTGCTCTGACATCTAGCTAATTGTTCATTGGATTTTCTATGTTGTATAATACCAACATCCTTTAAACGTTGAATATGGATGTAATAAGGCTCAACCTTTCCCAACACCACATGAATTAACCAGTCAATCCTCCTCTGGCATGCGTTGTTCTTCTCATCAAGGCAACTTTGCTTTAAGTACCTATGGTAGGAATCAATTGCATTATTAGTATCTTGATTTGAATGGGGAAAATTTCTATAACCTCTCACCCACATATATGGAAAATGAAGGAGGTTAGTGTAACATCCCTCAAATTCAACCCCTATTGTTATTATTCTTGTAAATGTAATTATGAATTGTATAGGTGACCTTGGTGAGGAGCTCAAGGCCAAGGCCCCACTAGTGGACCTAGAGCTAGTGTTATGATTATAAGTCTTAGATTAAGACTAAAAGTCTAAAGAATGATAATACAACTAAACAATAAGTAACCAAATGCACAAGATAATGTGTTGGTTTCCTATATCATAACTTATCATATTGAATTATGATAGGTGACACAGATTCATCCTAGTAGGATTATTATTCACCCTAAACATCTAGCTAAGATAATATAGCCTAAGTTGTTCTAATCCTATTATGATTAAGCCATAATGTTAAATTATATATATATATATATATATTTATATTGTATATATATATTTATATATATACATATTTGAAGGCACTATTAAATGAATATGATACTTATATTAAATGTGTGTGTCTTATAGAGTTTTTTTTCTTAGTAGTTGCGATAACTATTAAAATATTATATAAGTTATCTATATATATATGTCATAACTACAAACATATTTTGTAAAAAGACATTATAAAATGAAATGTTTACAATGAACCCTTGTATATTATTTAAAGTTATATAAAGTCCATCGCTTCAATAAACATCATTTGCTAAAAATACATTACATAATAATACAATGATAGTTATTTAATTCTATATATATATATATATATTCATGTGAAGATGTATATATTAAAGTGATTCTACCTCTTCCTTTTCAAAACATATTGATATAAGTATGCATGTTATTTTAATTAGTAAAATATTATAGATATATTTTGTTATGAACACTTTGGGCGAACTCACTATGATAGTGAGCTAAGATATATTTTTTCGTAGGATAGGAACATCTCCTATCGCTTTTTTTATAGAAAAGATATGGTGGATAGATAACTTATAACTACAACTTAGGTATGGGGGGACATCCTTCCACAAATTCTCGGAATCAACTTCTTCCCTGATTATACCACATCTCTTAGGAAAATGATCGGCTAGAAGATTTCATGATGAAGAACATGCTCCCACTACTGTTAAAGGAGTATTTTTCTCCTGTCTGTCTCACGAAGTGGAGAGCAAACTTAAACAAAGATGCCACTTGCTATGTTTCTGTTTATGTAGAAAGGCCCATCTGCCACTCTGAAAGGGAGGAGACTCCTTATTTGTAACCTCTCGAAGGAGTGGATTAAGGAGGGGTAACGAGTAGTATGGAGGATGTGATTTCCTTCTACAAATCTACGATGAGAAAAGAGTTATGATACCGGTAGCTAGGATCTTTACTGAGCGTTATAGTCCTGTATATCTATTTCTATATTTTTATATATTGGGATTTCTGCGATTCGATTGCGAGGAGAACCTCTGCGACTCAGACCTCTGTGACTTAAGGAATGATTCGAGCGAATGTGAACCCTGCGGTGCAGACTTGTGAGATTTAGTACCTCTGCAGTTGGATTTTCGTGCACTAGTGAACTTCTCCTTGGAGCGTAGGATAGGGAAAAACGGTCTCTGTTATAGAGGAGTGATGGTTGCATTAAGTACTGCCATAGTTGAATCCCTGTACTGTGACCTACGAGCTCTAGGTTAGTATCTCAGCATGATTTTTCTTATACTGTCATTGCCTGATCTTGCTGCTACTATCGTCGAATTTCAGGTAGGATCTCCGTAAAGTAGTTTATGCTGCCAAAGATTCGATCGATTCCTGTTGGATTGATCTGTTATAAAGATATAAACTATGAGGAAGGATAGATCCTCACTGTGCTGGTATTTCTATGTTACAATACGCCTTCTTTGGATAGATTTCCTCTATATAAACGGCAGACTCCTTAAACTAATTTTATGTTTGCATTTCGAGTTATGAATCCAGTTAGCTTTTATTTTATGTTTACGCTGACAACATGGAGGACATCGGATGTGACTTGTTATAAATCCCATGTGTGATTTCAGAGCATATACCTTTTACTACTAATTTATGTATGTGCTATGATTCCTATGAACACTGTAATGCTGCAGTCAGGGATCTGATTATATACTTTAGCTTCTTGCTATTACTACTATTGACAGCGTGTGCTCGAAGATAGGGTTGTGTTGAGGTAGAGAAAAGATGGTTGGGGTATCCAAAGCCCGCACTTTGTTTAAAATTCATTTTAGATATATTTTATGATTGTCATCTCAACGTTTAAAATCAACATGATATATTTATTATTATATCCCTAGTGTTTGATTACTTATTATATATTTATTATGTTGCCATCGAAATGCATAGAGCATTTGTGAAAAGACAACGAAATGTTGACCCGGGTTTGGGTGTCTTAGTGCGAGCATAGGAACGTCTGAAAAAGAACACATAGATCTCGTGCAATAGTGTAAACCTCTGTCCTCAACCAATATTTGTTCGAGGTAGGGCCTTGCTGTGTAGGGTATTCTGTTATGTAGATATTCCTATACATTCACATCTTTATGTACAGTAGGCTGTTTTTCAGCCGACTACTTGGATAACGTATTAGATCTATGCATGCATGTTGTCCTTTAAACATTGTTTTGCTGTCTTAGAAAATGCGTATTGATCTCTCACAATTTCTTTTTTAGTTTGTTGCCACAAATTGCTAATAAACTGAGATTTGAAACTTTTTTTTTTTTTACATAATATTTAATGACAAGATTTTAGAGAGGTTCCAATAGGATCTAGATCTCAAATCTTAGGCTGTGATGATTCCCTTGTTTTCTTGTCTGTTGCTTTATCCGTTGGCCCTGCGTGTGACTTATGGCCCATACTCTGTATAATGATTTCGAGAATGATTTATCTATTGGAAAGAAATTACAATTAAGTACGTAGTCACTATAATTAGTTTATAGATTTATTTAATTTTTAATTTCGCAGAATGAGGACGGTTCGGTCGGTCCCTAGATCAGTGATGATCTGTTTATCCCTTTTCTTTCTTTGAATGTTTATTTGTTTCATTTTAGTTGCTGATATTGGGGTGAAAATTCCTTAGAATTTTCTATATTAATTTCCGTACTAGAAGATAGTTTGGGAAGAGAAAATTTTAGAAGTTGTGGAATGGTTCTAATTAAGGTCTATGTCTCGGCACATATTTTTCCGTCAGATTATAGTTTGGTTGAAAACATCAAAAGACCTTTAAAACTTAGGGAAATGTTTAGAAGAAGTGCAATATTTAAAATTATGATTATAACTTGGCTTGAAAACTTCTTCACCTAACATCGTAACTTTTGTTATGAGGAACTTTTTATTATGTCGAGTCATTCTAGATCTTTGTAATTACATGTTTAGCATTAAAAGAAGTTCGTGGGAAACTTAAAACTTAACCTAGAAGCTTGTAAGAGTTGGTAGGTAAGTAATTGATTATATTGTAAAGATTCCTCGATGATAGAGAGACTTCGAGAAGGAAATTATAACAACGATTAAGTTGCGAATTGTAACCTCTATGACTTGAAATAAATAGATGACATAAACCTCCCTTTGTGGACATAGTCCAAGTTGCGGGTGAACCACGGTAAACTGGTGTACTTAATGTGTGTTTCTCAATATGTCTTTTACATGTGTACTCATCTCTCTCTTACAATGATTATGAATATTTTTACCTTAATTATGTGTATGATTAATATAATTTGCTTAATGGTTATATGATGCATATGGCTAATATGTGTACCTTAGGATTTTTCTAATGGTTATGATTCTTGTGATGGTTTTCTTGGTATTAACTTATGAAAGAAGTACACGTTTATTAAGTTGAATTGATTCCTTGTAGGTTCTATCTGGTATTCAAATAGGTTAAGCATGGTCATGATAGGGATATATTAAACCTTATAAACACATGTATTCAAATTAAATGCGTACAATTAAAGTAAATTCAATAGCATGACGTTACGACAGCTTTAGAATAAACTCATGATTGTTGTGGCATCATATTATCATATAACCGATCTGCTTTAAAGGGATAAAATTTGTTAGTAATATACTTCCGCAATGTTAAAATTAGCACTTATTACTACATGGAAAAATTTTAAATTTTATGAAATTTTGGGTTCGTGAGAAATGGTATCAGAGCACTAGGTTAAAACACTCGGGTCTATTGGGCTCAACATTGATTAAGTGAAACATGAAAGTTGATAAACTAATCACACAGTTGTTTTTTGTTTTTAATGCATGGATTTGAGTGGACAAGGAGTAATATTATTCGAAGTACCACTTCAAGTTCTCTGAAAGCGTAAAGATAAGTATTTTTGTATTTTTTACAAAATTTTGAATGAGGTGTGTTTCCCTGTATTATGAGTTTTTCTTTTGCTATATATTTTCATATGGTATTATTATAAGAAGTAGTAACTTGTTGAAATAATTTCCGTATTTTTACAAAGGATTATGAAAAGTTTTGTGAACAAATATTTGATAAATAAAATGACATAGAAGTATCATTTAATTTCACATTTTGTTGATATTCTAAAATCCTATCAAAGAGCAATACCTATGAACATTACTAGGTTAAAGGTAATACGCTACGAAGAAGTAAAATTGTTTGATTTAAGTCACTTGAATGCAATATTTTGTTGTTACGAAAGTTTCATATGATACTATTTCAGAAAATATTGATTTTTTTTTAGATATGATAGAAGATGATAGAATAAAATAGTTATTGGTAGAAGATTATAATTACTTAGGTACACTCCTTGAATTAAAAGTTGGTCCTTAAAATGTCAAAGTTAGAAGGTACATCTTTGATAGTATGCTTAACTCAAAAAGATATAGTTATTCTTTCATTTTTTTCATAGATCCAAATAGAATGGAGTTCATATAAAATATAGCCTAGAGTAAATTTAGTTATCCTAGGTAATGATAGCTAGAACGGATGTAACATACTAGGTTACAATATATGTTTAGAGCACATGTATGAATTCATGTAATGATCAACTATTTTAATATTCTTGCTTACGGAAAATCATCACTTATTACTTGAACAATGCTTATATTTTATTTTGAAAATTCTTATCGTTATTGATAAGGATTAGGATAAAAATGTATTATTTTATATAGCAGTATTTTCTAGGAGTTTGATTATTGGGGATGAATAATCATAACCTTGTTGAGATTGATTGAGCACAAGATCTTTTGAAAATTTTCCACATTGAAATGAATCTAGATGAACTAAATAAACTATGATACTAACATATTGTTAACAGGATATTGAAGGTTGTACATTGGATGAAGTGAAGAGGAAGCACAAGAGAATTCAACAAGTATGCGTATAATGTGGAACTAATGTAGTCAATTATGGAGCAATTGAGACAAAGAAATTTTTCTATATACTAACATTTCAGGAAGTGATATTAAGTTCGACAGATGACATGATCAAGAAAGAGCGTAGATTATAAAAGAACTTATACAGATAAGTCAAGCTAATCACTCAAAAGTAAGTAATGAATTACCTTATCACGAATAATGGTAAGACTTATTCCATTTTTTGATATCATGTGTGTGGCTATGCAAGAAATCCTATACCTTTTTGAGTGTGGCATACAAGAAATAATAAATGATTTCCTACCCTATCTACAATTGCAGGTTCTATTTCTTATTTCATCTCTTAAATAATTATTATTTAATCCTATACATGTTGAAGTTAGAATCCTTTAGTTAAAAGTTGATAATGTAGAAGAAAAAGTTTGAATTTCTGATCCGTTTATGATTTCATATACTATTGAAAGAATCTTTACTGACCCACTGGGTGGAATGGAAGCTGGGGTAGAAGGCAATGGACAAGTGGTAGCATCATGATGCAACTAACTAGTTGTTCATATGGGACAAGTCCCTTGAAATGTGGTCATAGTGCCCTGGAAGGTGGGACTGGAGCTTGAGGCTCATTTATTCCAAACTGACCACTAAAGACCTAGGCAATCTATATAATAGCCATCAAATTATGAACTGAGGTTCATCACTTTTCCTGACGAGGAAATTTATCTTGGGGTTTTGCTATGTTTGCACCCAAGAGATTTGATGAGGGGATATGCTAAGTTTTTTATCATGTTGTGAGTCTGCCAAACTCTATTGAGTTCAGGAGTTTGATGCTGAGTGCTGAAGGCATGTTTTGAGTACAGGAGTTTGATGCTGAGTGTTGAAGGCATATTTGAGTGCCTTGCTTCTACACATATTCCATCTACTTAGTGGTTCAATAAACAGGTCTCCTTAGGTGGTTTGTCTCCTATTTAATTTATTTAATAATGAAATATTGTGCAAATTACAGTCATCCTTGGACACTTGTCCAAATATAAAACATTAGAATAAAAGTTAAGATAATGTTTTCTTCCAAATGTTTCAGCAAAAGGGAAGCTATGTTATGAGTTGTATTGTAAGACTGTCATGCTTCGCAGAAGTATTCCTGTAGAGTTGCAGAAGGCTTGTGTGTGTACGTAAGTCTCCATGATTGCTGAAGTACAACAAGAGTGTTATGTATGCAAGTCTTCATGATTGCAGAAAATACATAAAGATTTTTGTATGCAACTCTCCATGATTGTTGAAGTACAAAGAGGTTTGGTGATTACAAACTTCGGTTGAAAAAATTGTTTTATGATATGAGCTAATGATAATGATTGTTTTGTAGCTAGACTATCACATGCATTTATGTGTGAATGTTATGCATGCTGGAATAAGAAAAATAAATCCTCAAGGAAGAGTAAGAATGGTGAATATTTAGTGTTTTGAAATTTCGTATACTTGTGTTATAGTGAAGAATACTGAAAAATCTTGTACGAGTGATACAATGTGCAGGTTATAAATAAAGAGAGCTTGCAGAAATCATGAAAATGTAAAGACGACCCAAGGAAGAAAAAATAAAGCAAGCAAAAGATGGTGAAAGGATGCAAAAGACAAACCATTGAACACCGAGCACGATGTTATCTTTAAGGGGTGGAGTGTGTAACATCCCTCAAATTCAACTCCTATTGTTATTATTCTTGTAAATGTAATTATGAATTGTATAAGCGACTCTGGTGAGGAGCTCAAGGCCAAGGCCCCACCAGTGGACCTAGAGTTAGTGTTATAATTATAAGTCTTAGATTAAGTCTAAAAGTATAAAGAATGATAATACAACTAACCAATAAGTAACCAAAGGCACAAGATAATGTGTTGGTTTCCCATATCATAACTTATCATATTGAATTATGATAGGTACAGGAGACACAGATTTGTCCTAGTAGGATTATTATTCACCCTAAACATCTAGCTAAGATACTATAGCCTCAGTTATTCTAATCCTATTATGATTAAGCCATAATGTTAAATTATATATATATATATAGTGGTGGATATTGTATATATATATATTTATATATATACATATTTGAAGGCACTATTAAATGAATATGATACATATATTAAATGTGTATGTCTTATAGAGTTTTTTTAGTAGTTGCGATAACTATTAATATATATATATGAGTTGATTTTACAGATGCAGACATATTTCGTGATTCGGAGATGCACAGCGTTAGAGGCGTTGAGATATTTTTCAAAAGCCATTCGAGAGTTGGAGAGTTAATAAAGATCAGTTCCGCACAATGTTGGGTATATTTATGGCTATCACACACGAAGATGAATCCTCAAACAACCCGAGGCCAACACCGATGAAGGCAAAGAATCTGCTGATGGTTGGTTATGTTTGCTAAATATAAGCGAGATATTTTTCACTCTCTATTCAGTAAAATCCAGAGAACCGGGATGTCAATTTCATTTACTCGAGAACTCTAGAGACAGGCTTGTCGATTTTATTATATTATTGCTATGTGGATCAACTCCATGCAAGGCATATGGATTCCACGTATAATCTACAACTTAATTATTGATTATAGTGAAAACGTTATGTAAACTTGAGCTATCCCATAGGAAATAAGATGAGAACCATAGTAAATATTTATATATGGAATATTAATGACTCTGTGAAACAAATTGTTTTCGTTAATTAATGTATTATCAAACACATGGATTCTAGAAATTCACACTAATTCCTTGGGGTTGTAGCATATCCAATCCTTCCATCATATCTCAGAAAAATATTGATGTAATATGAGCAGTTGAAAGTTACAACAAAACCCTTAAATCCTTCAATGGATCAATACCCTTCCCGAATACAGCTGGGCATGAAGATCACAAAGAACGATAACCTGCAATGCAATATAGCACAACTTCAAATGCGTCTAAATAATCAAGTTTACACTTTTGCTTCCAAAGGATTCAAAATTTAGGAAAATTTGCTCTTAAACCATATCAATTCCAATTCACGGATGACCAGTTGCTAATTAAATAAATTATATCAGAGTCCATCTTCACTTCGATATGGAAATTGCATCACACAATTAATCCACGAAAGTGTTGGAAGTAAAAGTTAAAGAGCATTTTATATGATAGTTGTATTAATATGAAGACATATGTATATAGAGTTTTTGATAACAAGAGATTGCAAAACTGTGAAGGCATCTTGCCATTCTTAATTTAACATTTCGTATTTTGTAAATTTTGTAGGTTTTGTAAGTTAAGTTAATAAAGTTGTTAAAATAATTTTAATTTAAAACAATAATATTTTTTTAAGCGTTATAATTAGTTATTTTTAAGAGTTAAATAATACAAAATGTTTTAATTTATTTATTTATAAAATTTAAATCCAATTTTTACATTATTTTTTATTATATAAAATAAGCAATAAATATAAATAAATATGGATGAAGGTGAGAATAATTATGATATTATAATGATAATAAAATCTAAATGGTGAATTTGTGATTTTAGTTATGGATAATAATTTTAACATTTTCTTTATTTTTAAAGTAATATTTTTTATATAATAAATATAGTGTTTTCCGCGTTCCGCAATTGAGGGTTGCGGAAACAAAAGTTATTTTTATTAAAAAAGGTTCCCGACATCCGCAATCCGCATTGCGTATTGAGGATTGCGGATCAAAGGTTGCGGAAAGGACGTAATATCAAGGAAAAACAAGTTTTCTACAATTTTCAAAATGCACAAAGGAAAGATTTTTTTCAGCAAATCTTATTCAATCCAAAGCATGGGAATAAGAAAAGACATTGACAACAATAAAAAACAACCAAAAAAATAGATCATGTTACCTTAGAAAATAATAGTGGGGCTCTCATTTTAATCAATAAAATGGGATCTGTTGTGCCTATAACAGTGCGATTCTTTGAATTTCACGAAGCATCTTCCAAAATTTTCTAATCCCATCATGGCGAGAACAATATACAAGCTTAGAAATTGAGCAAGGAGTCAATTGTAATTGGCAGCACATGTTTCACTAGGTATGAGATAATTAAAATCCAAGAAGCTCAATTTATATTTAGGAATTAATTGTTAAAGTGTATACATTTTCATAAATTTCTTCTATCCATGGGATAGTTCTTCATAACATTTATTTGTCTACTATATAAGGTTGGTTGGATGTCTATAATATGATCATCTAACTTTTCTTCCCATCCTTTGCTTGGTTCCAAACCGGGATTTAACTCCAAATGTTTAATAACATAGTAATATTAAGAAAGCAATGGCAAGATATATAATATAAACATAAACCTGAAACTTGTAATAAATGTGCATAGCTTACTAGAAGTAAGTTTGGTGACATTGCAAAAAAATTGGAAACACTACGGATAGTATCTCCGTCTCCAATTTTGATTTCATCTATAACCATGTGTATACATTTTTTTATGGCATGTAAACCAAGGGAAAAAATTATTACCCATTGGAGAAAAACTATTATTGCATACTAAACTGCATATGGACACTAGATCATGACACTCGAAAAAATTCATCTTCACTACCCTTCCATCCCCCATACGGATCCCATCTTGCAAAAGATTGTTTAACTGTTTCATTAAGTTATCCTCATTTCAAGATCAGCAGCATGTGTTAAAACTTGTTTATAGTCTTCTTTTCCATCCTATTTTCTAAGGATTACACAAGACATCAACCCACTGTCTTCTAATAACTCAAATAATATCTCACATGCATGCCCACCTTGATCATAATGTACACGAGAATCAATAGTAAGTTTGAAAGAGACTTCATTGACTATATTTCTATACCTTTTTTCATATGATTCAACCATAAAGGAAGCATATGAATTTACTTGCTTGAATCTAACTCCATATGTGAAACCATCAGTTCTCTCCCAACCCATATCAATATCCTCATATTCTTTGCTCCACTTTTTCATTTCCTTACAAACTGATGATGGATTAACCCCTTTTAGTACACCATGAGATTCAATCTGCTTCAAACATTGCAAAGCCTTATGAGTCATGCTTGATTCAATAAATACAAAAGCCATGTTCTTAGGCATAAATTCATTACGAATCTCTTTAACAACAATAGATTGAATTTTATCAAGCATTCCATCTAGGTGTTCAAGAACATCCTCGATTTTAGGCTCTACAATATAGTTTTTGCTCATGAAGAACCCAATTACAACAACAATGTCATTTTCATCTACATCTTGAAGTGGTTTACCAGAAAACCATCTTCCAATTACCTTAAAAAAAATCTTCCCCTCATTTAGGTTGTGGTTATACCATCCTGACCCCTTCTTAAGATGCAACAAGGATGTCCTTAAGTGGCTTTGTACTGGCCTTCTGGTAGCATGTGTAGTTTGATTTGTTGAACACCCTTCAGGAATTTCTGTTGAAGCTTCTAGAATTACAAAATTTTGATTTTTTGTAGTTACATTTTCAGATGGCTTCCCATTGGGTTCTACACTTCCATTCCCTGCAACTATAATTGGAGTCAAAGGCTCTGTATTTTGATGAGCAATATGAACTTCAACACTCTGATCAGTTTGATTTGTAATAGCAGCACCACCAATCTCTGATTGGTGAGGTAAAACATGGGACTCATTTTGTAAAACATAGTTCATTCTGTGGTACATATTTGTATTATGTACATTTCCATTCTCTTTCAAATGTTTCCCCTGTTGTTGAGAAACACATCCTTCTACAGCGTCGATTAGATTGATTTGTAATGGCCACAGGAATAAAATCTAATCTTTGAGGGAAATTTGGGACCTTAGTATGTGAAACGGAGTTAATTTTATGGTAAATACTTATATCTTGCACATTGCCATTCCCTGCAACTATAATTGAACTCAAAAGATCTGTAGTTTGTTGAGTAACACGAACTTCAACACTTTGATAAGTTTGATTTGTAATCGCAGCAGCACTAGACACTAACCCATGAGGGAAAAATGGGGACTCATTCTGTAAAATAGATTTTGTTTTGTGGTACATATTTGTATTTTTTACATTTCCATTATCTTTATTTGTAATTGGAGACAAATGTTGCCCTTGTTGTTGAGAAACACAACCTTCAATACTTCGATCAAATTGATTTGTAATGGCCGTAGGAATAAAATCTATTCTTTGAGGGAAATTTGGGACCACTGTATGTGAAACAGAGTTAATCATATGGTAAATACTATATATTGTACATTTCCATTCTCTTCAACTGTAATTGGAGTCAAAGGCTTTGTAGTTTGTTGAGCAACACAAACTTCACCACTTTGATCAAATTAATTTGTATTGGTAGCAACACCAATAGCTGATATATGAGGGTAACCTAGGGCCCCATTCTGCAAAACAGAGATCATTCTATCATACATATTTTTATTTTGCACATTGTCATTCCCTTCACTTGTAATTGGAGACAAAGGTTGCCCTTGTTGTTGATAAATGCATCCTTCTATACTTTATCAGCTTTATTTGTAATGGCAGCAGGAATGAAATTTGTTCTAGGAGGGAATTTTGGGACCACTTATGTGAAACATAATTAATTATGTGGTAAAGACCTCTACCATTTAGATTGTCATCCCCTGCAACTATAATTGGTGACAGATTGTCATTCCCTGCAACTATAATTGGTGACAAATGCTACCTTTGTTGTTGAGTAGCACATCCTTCTATAATTCGATCATCTTTATTTGTAGTGGAAGAAGCATTTATGGCCGATCTTTGAGTGAAACATGAAAAAAAAATTGTGAGATAGAGTTAACTCTATTGTAAATATTTCCATTTTGTACATTAACATTCCCTTCAATTGTAATCGGAGAAAAATGGTGCCTCTGTTGTCCAACAACATTGTTGTTTATCGAAGATTGCTTACATGGAGGACAATGAGTTTGAACAATGGTTGCATGATTGCATGATGTTTCGGGGAATCTTATGGTCCCATTCTATGGTATTGAGTTCTGATCTCTAAATCCTCCACATTGTCCATGAGCGGCACACTTAGTGGTGTTTTTGGGTCTAGAACGAGTGAATTGAAGGACAATGTCACGTGGTGGAAAAGTTGGAATATTAAAGTTGGAATATTAGAAAGATCTACATCCTTACATCGACCTTTTTTGAGGAATATTTTGTTCAAATGGCTCATTTGAATGATCCATTGATGAGTTTCTCTACAAATTCCATAAAAGAAAGCAACATTTGCATTAGAAGTTAGAATGAATTTCTTTAATAAAAAAAGTGAAATTGATCATAAATGTGCCTATAAAAAACATAGTAAATCCATTTCTGAAGGTCTCTAACATTAGCCTATCAAGTAACCTACCATTAATTACCCTCATACATGCACACCAATGGAAAATTATGCATGCTTAAGGAAATCTAGAGGGAAAAATTTCAAGGCACAAATTGAAACTATTATAATTTAGCAAGGCAAGGAATAAACTCAATACACTTTCCACTTTTAATCACTTATATTGACCAATAAATTTGGTTTGGGCATGCATTTTATCCAAGTGGGTAAAGATGGGTCCAAAAATGAAAAATTGCCATCTTGGTGGATTGATTTCTAGCAAATGAAACATCAATTTGGGAATCTGAAAGAGGCTCTGGTGAGGAATGGAACTATATTCAGGGATGTGGTTTTAATTTTTATTATTGACCAATGTACATACTATGACGTGCATTTACTAAGCCCATTTTAGCAAATTTACACCTTGTTTTTTACATTACACCGTAAATATATTTTAATTGTGCTTTCTCTTTTTTACACAATGTGCACAGTTTTTGAAGCCCAACAAAAATATATAGATGTACAAGAAGGTGTAACATATTAATCCATAGCCTTTCCATTTTAAATCACTGAAAAAGACCCAATAAGGAGGGTTAGGCGTGCATTTTATCCAAGTGGGTAAAAATGGGTCCAAAAATGAAAAATTGTCATCTTGGAATATTGATTTGTAACAAATGAAACATCAATTTAGGAATATGAAAGAGTTTTTGGTGAGTAATGGAACTATCTTGGCTATGGTTTTAATGTTGATTATTGACCAATGTACATACTGTGGCGTGCATTTTACTCAGCCCATTTTAGAAAATTTACACTTTGTTTTTTACATAACACTGTAAATATATTTTAATTTTGCTTTCTCTTTTTTACACAATGTGCAAAGTTTGTGAAGCTCGGAAAATATATATAGATATACAAGAAGGTGTAAAATATTAATCCACACCATTTCCAATTTAAATCATTGAAAAAGACCCAGTAAGGAGGGTTGCAAAGGTTGTGAAGCCCAACAAAAATATAAATAGCTGCACAAGATGTGGAAAATAGTTATCCACGCCATTTAATTTTGATCTATCTTTTATACACAACGTGCAAATTTTGTGAAGCCCAACTAAAATTAGATAGATGTACAAGAACATAGAAAATAGTAATCCACACCACTTGCAATTAAAATCATCAAACCCGATAATAAGGGTTGGGCGTGGATTTTATCCAAGTGGGTAAAGATGGGTCCAAAAATGAAAAATTGGCATCTTGGCAGATTGATTTCGAGCAAACGAAACATCAATTTAGGAATTTGAAAGAGGTTCTTTTCAACAATGTAACTATATTCAGGGCTCTGGTTTTACTTTTGAATATTGATCAATGTACATTCTGTGGCATTCATTTTACTAAGCCCACTTTTTGAAATTTACACTTGGCTTTTTACACAACACTTAATTTTGATTTTCCTTTTGGACACAATGTGCAAAGGTTGTGAATCCCAACAAATATATATATATATGCACAAGAAGGTGGAAAATAGTAATCCGCACCACTTGCAATTAAAATCAATGAAAAGACCCCATAATGAGGGTTAAGCGTGCATTTTATCCAAGTGGGTGATAATGGTTCCAAAAATGAAAACTCGCCATCTTGGCAAATTGATTTATAGCAAATTATAAATTATTTTAGGAACCTGAAACACGTTCTTGTGAACAATGCCACTGTCATCAAGACTATGATTTTACTTTTGATTATTGGCCAATGTACATACTGTGGCATGCATTTTAGTAAGCCCATTTTAGCAAATTTACACTTTGTTTTTCACACAACGCTGTGTAAATCTATTTAAATTTTGATTTCTCTTTTTTACACAATGTGCAAAGTTTGTGAAGCACGACAAAAATACATATAGATGTACAAGAAGGTGGAAAATAGTAATCCACACTATTTGCAATTAAAATCACTCAAAAAGACCTGGTAATGAGGGTTGGGTGTGCATTTTATCCAAGTGGGAAAGATGGGACCAAAAATGAAAAAATGTCATGTTGGAAGATTGATTTCTATCAAATGAAACATCAATTTAGGAATCTGAGCCCATTTTAGCAAATTTACTCTTTGTTTTTAACACAACACTATGTAAATTTATTTTAATTTTGATTTCTTTGTTTTACAAAATGTGCAAAGGTTTTCAAGACCAACAAAAATAGAGAGATCTACAATAAAGTGGAAAATAGTTATCCAAACCATTTCCAGTTTAAATAACTGAAAAAAAACCCAATAGTGAGGGTTAGGCGTGCATTTTATCCTAGTGGGTAAAGATGGGTCCAAAAATGAAAAATTGTCATCTAGGCAGATTGATTTCTGTTGAGATATTGTAACTTCAAAGAATATTATATATGTACTTTATTATTCCGGAGATGTTTCATTCCTCCGTGAAGATCTTATTGTATATCCAGAGATGTTTATTCCTCCGTCGGAATATGGTAACTTGGGTTATTAGACTTCCCTAGTGGGGGTCGGCCCTGTATGTGTTATGTGGGTCAAAGGGTTGTTAGACCACCCTAGTGGGGTCGGCCCAGTCAGTTATAATAGGGTATTTAACCTAATGGTTAAATACGATCCTACATGTACTTGTGTAAAAGATATGTCAGAGTAGTGTATAAATAGAGGAGGTGTATTCCTCGTTTGACACACTCACTCACTTGAGGATAGCGCACTTGTGGACGAGAGGTCTGCTATTGTACAGGAGGAGATCATGTATCAGGGTTTCATCTTTGTAAATTGCTGGTCATCTATATTGAGGAAGCTTTGCTGGGTTTTCTACCCCATGAGGGTTTCCTAAGATAAATCTCTGTCTCTTGTGTTTATGTTGTGCTTGTTGTTTCTTCAGTGATCATGTATATGCTATTATTGTGAAATGGAATGTAATGCTGCTATTTTCTGTCTTAGCATATTAAATATTAACATGGTATCAGAGCTAAACTGAAGGAAGGCAAGGTATGGCACTTACGACACTTGCTTTACTTACGACAATTTGAAGGTCGGGGTTTTATAAAGCAAAAACCAGTCATCGTGGAACTTTCTCTATAAATCCATTTTGGAGAAGTTTCAGGATCTGAAACCTTTACAGGTCGTAGATAACATCTCCAGGTATCTTGTGTCCAAAGGGCACCCTCCGATTCGTTGTACTTTGTAAGTTATGATCAGTACAAGTTAGGGTTTCTGCCTCTTCCAGATCTCAGTCAAAATCAGGTGACCTAGGCAAAAAAGTCATAACATGGGATAGGAAGCTCCAAATGAAATTTCATAAAAAGTGAGAAGTAGTACAAATATTGTACTATCTCAAGAATCTTTTTCAGAGGCCGAATCTGAACTAGTGACACGTGGAACTCCGTACAAGGTCGCTCTCTTGTTTTATCCCATAAATAGGTCACGTTGCGACACTTGGTATAAATCTCTCCCAGAGAGTCCAATTGAGGTCAGACCTGTCAGGATGGAAAGATAATAGGGCGAGCTATCTTAGGAAAAGTTTTCAGAGGCCGAAGTTAAAACAGTGACACGTGGCATGCCGTACAAGTTCGCTCTCCTGTATTATCCCAAAACAGGTCACTTTGCGACATTTCGCATAACTCTCTCTCAGAAAATCCAATTGAGGTCAGACCTGTCAGGATGGAAAGATGACAGGTCAGGCTACTACAGAAAACGTTTTCAGACCCTGTGGAGCAACAATTTAGGAGTTATAGTAGAAACAATTAGGTACATATTTCTGTCAAAACAGAATTATTTTTGGAGCACCTTTATTCATGGCTTCCGGAATTTAGGGTTTCGGAGAAAGTTAGAATTCTTGGAATCAGAATCCACGGCTGAATGCTACTCAGAAAAATTGAAATTTAGAGACCAAGATCAAATTTTTTGGTTGGGTAGAATACCGGGCTTGATCAAACCCTAGCTCGAGATTTTGATCGGAAAGATGGAAAATTAGGGCTTCAACAAAAGTTGGAATTTTTTAAGTCTGTAACCACGGCTGGAAGTTCCTCAGAAAAATAAGAGTTTAGAGCCTTGGATCAAACCTTTTCATTAATCAGAAGGGTGGGCTTCATCAAACCCTAGTTCGGGATCCTGTCCAGAAGATCCAGAAGTTTCAAAGGCAATTTTGAGGGGTCAAATTTTGGAGATTTCAAAATTGAAGTATGCTAGTTTGATCAGCTTAGAAAGACACATCCTTCCATTCATTCGGAAGTGTGAAAGTCAAAGATTGAATTTTTAGGGTTTCTCTAGCAAACCCTAATCAAGCTCCAGATCAAGTTTTAGGGGGAGTTGAGGCTAAGGCCTTACATAAGAAGACTACAAGAAATCTCGACAGGTATGACTTAAGAAGGTTCAGGTATGTCTTGACATTTGATTATTGATTAAGTTCATAATGTGTTTGTCTTCATGTTATTTATTAGTATAATCTTGATTAATGTTAGAATTGTCTTATCACCCTAGTAACAGTATGAATGCATGTGAATGATCGAAGACATTCATTGATTACGGCTACATGATTGTACTAATGCATTATGGTGTTGTGTGAGGTTGACGTTGTTTGCTAACAAGATACAGGTACATCACAAAAGACAAATCAAGTTGCATGACCATGACATCATGAAGACAAAGACTCATCCATAATCTTTGTTCTACTTACGAGGTATGTATGACTTTGTTATATTATGCTTAACCCATGAGACATGCAGGTTCTAGCTCAGGATCTCTATATCATTGAAGAGATTGTTTAGGTATGTTGTACATAACTAAGCAGGTATACTAATCTAGGTATGGTTTCCTATGTCATGTTAGAATCTTACCTTGTATTAGGATCCCTTATATAAGTATACTTGGCATGATTAGATATGCTTATTCATAAAGTTAGTAATCAAGGGATTATTCATATTATGTCTTTTATCTTGATTGATGATATGAATGAGTAAAAGAAGTCTTCCCTGAAAATCTTGAATAATAATGTTTATTATTTATGATCGTGACTATACATATTCAAGACTATTTAGATGTTTTGATAATGTTGTAATATACTAATGAATGTATGTTTGTGTATGAGATCAAGAGGATAACACTACTGCACACTTGAGCATGCTCAGTGGTATAGAATGAATAGAAGTTCAAAAGACATTTAGAAGACCAAGCGAGAGGCAACCACACAAACATAAAAGATAAGTATTTGAGTTGTTATTTAAAATAGTAAATGATATTGCTTGTAATAGATTGTATGCATATTTAGAAAATATCACGCTGAGTGTAAACATTCATAGAGCATTGAACAGTATACTACTAATATGCATATGATTGGTAAGTTGGACAAACATTCCATTGTAGCTTGTCTAGAATGAAACCTCTTTGCCGAAATACTGAGAGTTGTCCACACTCTCGATAGTATGTTATGGTAGAGATGGAAGGCATCTAGATAGCCACTATATGCATACAGGATATGGGAAAGTGTTGTGCCAAAGTATTGGTCAAAATAGTTGCATAACTATGTAAATGATATCTGTATGCATAATAGGTTATCATGTCAATATGATTTGATGATTATGAAGTATTACTAATCATGTACTTAATTTTGATTTGTAGGAAAGATCATGATGAATGATGAACACTAAACAAGTGATGGATGTTCAACAAAAGATTTACAAATCAAACACACTATAGAAGGCTTGTGGCTAGAAGATTCTCTTAGAAAGAGGAAGAGAATCATGATGAGATTTTTTGCTCCAAGTGGCTAGATAAGACCATTCTCTTAATGGTGTAATTAAAGAAGAAGTGTGAATCAGATCTGTATGGGTTCCCAAGATCGATAATCAATTGATGAGCTTAATGATCACCATGGGTGATGTGGATCTCAACCTTTGCTACAAGGTTGAATACGGTTTCTATACATAGATGACATGGATACAAGAAGGAACTCACCTCAGAGTTCGAATGATGTTGAGGTTCATATCAGTAGACCCATCTAACGAGAGATGGCACAGATAGATGGCTGCATAAAATAAAATGAAAGATCTTAGATTAATGTATTACTTCCTAGGTCTGGAAGTATGGAAAGGCTCAGAAGGAATCTTTCTCAACTAGGGAAAGTATGCCGAGACATATTAAAAGGACTTGATATGTTGGAATGTCCACTCTCATGGATTCCAACTTGAAGCTGTTGGTGAATGACTCATCAGAGTTAGTGTATATAACTTTGTACAGACAAAATTATTGGGTCATTGATGTATCTGATAAATACTAGGTCAGATATATGCTTTGTTGTAAATACCTTGAGTCATTATCTAGTGGAAACTAGATGTGTTCACGTATTAGTTGCAAAGCATGTGTTCAAGTACCTAAAGGATACGATAGACTTTGATCTATGCTATCTTGGAGATCATGACTTCAGATGACTACACAGATGTTGATTGAGCAGAAAGTGTATCAGACAGGTAGAGCACATCAAGAGGATGTTATTGTCTGGGATCAGCCATGATCTTGTGGTTTAGCAGCAAGCAGTCCAGTATGGCTCTTAGCACAAGCGGAATATATGGCTGCTTGCTCTGCTAGTTGTAAAGCAGTATGGCTACAGGTTTGTTTGACTTAGAGATAGACCCACCTGTGATACTATGTGACAAACAGAGTTGTATCAAGATGGCAGAGAATCTAGTGTTCCAAGATATGGTGCAGAAAGTAACTATAAAGTTCAAATTTGTAACAGGTTACCGATGTACTAACCAAACCTCTACCTCAAGTGAACAAGTTGTCGATGTACTAACCAAACCTCTACCTTAAGTCAACAAGTTGCCAATGTACTAACCAAACCTCTACCTCAAGTAAAGTTTTCCGATACAAACTTAAGATAGTTAAGAAGGACCCTCCTCGAAAGGGGGAGTGATGTGATCACTTATGATGAGATTTCCCGCATCGATAGTGAGGTCAATGATGTGGTGATCCCGACAGAGAGGTTGGTGGATGGTCCTTAGACAGGGTCTAAGGTGACAAGGGGATTGCATCATCCTTGAACACATGTTCTAAAGAGAGTCGTAGATGTATGTCGTCGAGAATTAAGTCCTTGGTGGACATGATAGGATTGCATCATCCTCAAGAGAGCCATAGACGTATGTCTTCGAGAATGAAGTCCTTGGTGGACATGATAGGATTGCATCATCCTCAAGAGAGTCGTAGATGTATGTCTTCGAGAATGAAGTCCTTGGTGGACATGATAGGATTGCATCATCCTCAAGAGAGCCATAGACGTATGTCTTCGAGAATGAAGTCCTTGGTGGACATGATAGGATTGCATCATCCTCAAGAGAGCCATAGACGTATGTCTTCGAGAATGAAGTCCTTGGTGGACATGATAGGATTGCATCATCCTCAAGAGAGCCGTAGATGTATGTCTTCGAGAATGAAGTCCTTGGTGGACATGATAGGATTGCATCATCCTCAAGAGAGCCGTATACGTATGTCTTCGAGAATGAAGTCCTTGGTGGACATGAGGGGATTGGATCATCCCTGGACTTTAGTCCTAAAGAGAGTCGTAGACGTATATCTTCGAGAATGAATTCCTTGGTGGACATGTGAGGATTAAGTCATCCTTGGACATGGTCCTAAATGTACGGTTGAGGATTAAGTCATCCTTGGACATGGTCCTAAATGTACAGTTTAGGATTAAGTCATCCTTGGATGTGGTCCTAAATGTACGGTTGAGGATTAAGTCATCCTTGGACGTGGTCCTAAATGTACAATTGAGGATTAAGTCATCCTTGGACGTGGTCCTAAATGTATGGTTGAGGATTGCATCGTCCTTGGACTTATGTCCTAAAGTAATAAGGACTGATCATCCTGGCACTGGATCGGGATTACATCATCCCTAGACATGAGATTTGTCTTAAATGGATAAGGACTGATCACCCTGGAACCGGATCGGGATTGCATCATCCCTAGACATGAGATTTGTCTTAAATGGATAAGGACTGATCATCCTGGAACTGGATCGAGATTGCATCGTCCCTAGACATGAGATTTGTCTTAAATGGATAAGGACTGATCATCCTGGAACTGGATCGGGATTGCATCGTCCCTAGACATGAGACTTGTCTTAAAGTGATAAGGATTGATCATCCTGGAACTTGATCTGGATTGTATCATCCATGGACCTATGTCCTAAAGAGAGCGAGATTGATCATCCTGTAATATGATCGTGTGTGTTGCAGGATATGCTGCTATGTATTAGTGAGAATACATGCTTTTGATGATAGATGTATTAGTGAGAATACATGCTTTTGATGATAGATGTATTAGTGAGAATACATGCTTTTGATGATAGATGTATTAGTAAGAATACATGTTTTGATGATAGATGTATTGGTGTGGATACTAATACAGATGATCCAGATGCTGTAGATCGTGATGATCCAGATGCTGTAGATCGAGATGATCCAGATGTTGTAGATCGTGATGATCCAGATGCTGTAGATCGAGATGATCCAGATGCTGTAGATCGAGATGATCTAGATGCTGTAGATCGTGATGATCCAGATGCTGTAGATCGAGATGATCCAGATGCTGTCCAAATGCTGTAGATCGAGATGATCCAGATGTTGTAGATCGAGATGATCCAGATGATTCCGATGTTGATAATCGTATGATAACGATGTTGATGATCGTGCGATGACGATGCTGATGATCGTGTGATGACGATGTTGATGATCGTGCGATGATGATGTTGATGATCGTGTGATGACGATGTTGACGATCGTGAGGATTCAGATATTGATGTTGCTATAGTTGTTTGGGTGCTGCAAAAGATAAAGAATCAGTACTGAAGATGTTGATGTTCCAGTATTGAAGATGTTCCAGTAACTGGTTGAGTTACTGATGATGTTGAGAAAGCTTCCAATGATTTATAGATGTATCATGTATGATGTTGATGACCCCTTGCTTGTGCAGATGCTGTTATAATATCCTTCTCGTTAAGGGGGAGTGTTGAGATATTGTAACTTCAAAGAATATTATATATGTACTTTATTATTCCAGAGATGTTTCATTCCTCCGTGAAGATCTTATTGTATATCCGGAGATGTTTATTCCTCCGTCGGAATATGGTAACTTGGGTTATTGGACTTCCCTAGTGGGGGTCGGCCCTGTATGTGTTATGTGGGTCAAAGGGTTGTTAGACCACCCTAGTGGGGTCGGCCCAGTCAGTTATAATAGGGTATTTAACCTAATGGTTAAATACGAGCCTACATGTACTTGTGTAAAAGATATGTCAGAGTAGTGTATAAATAGAGGAGGTGTATTCCTCATTTGACACACTCACTCACTTGAGGATAGCGCACTTGTGGAGGAGAGGTCTGCTATTGTGGAGGAGGAGATCATGTATCAGGGTTTCATCTTTGTATATTGCTGGTCATCTATATTGAGGAAGCTTTGCTGGGTTTTCTACCCCATGAGGGTTTCCCAGGATAAATCTCTGTCTCTTGTGTTTATGATGTGCTTGTTGTTTCTTCAGTGATCCTGTATATGCTATTATTGTGAAATGGAATGTAATGCTGCTATTTTTTGTCTTAGCATATTAAATCTTAACAATTTCGAGCAAATGGAACATCAATTTAGGAATCTGAAAGAGTTTCTTGTCAACAATATAACTATATTCAGGGCTCTAGTTTTACTTTTAAATATTGACCAATGTACATACTGTGGTGTGCATTTTACTAGGCCCACTTTACGAAATTTACATTTTCCTTTTTACACAACACTTAATTTTTCTTTGTCTTTTGGACACAATGTGCAAAGGTTCTGATCGAACCCAACAAAAATATATAGATCTACAATAAGGTGGACAATATTAATCCACACCATTTCCAATTTAAATCACTGAAAAAGACACAATAATGAGGGATGGGTGTGCATTTTTTCCAAGTGGGTAAAAATGGGTCCAAAAATAAAAGATTAGATGGGACCTAATGAATTAATCCTCCATAAATAAGTGATGAGATGTGGATTTTAGGGTGGCGTAGAGATTTCATAGAGATTAAATGTGAATACTTAAGAGAGTAAATGCTATCACATGCAACCGGGTGGATTTATAAAGGAACAATCCAGTCACACAAAGAAGTATGGTACATATTTATAAAGGAACAATCCAGTCACACGAAGAAGTACTGTACAATTGATCCGTTAATAAAATGTATCACTTTAGTGTGGTTGATTATGGAAGATATATGGTACTCCATCATGTAGGAGGAATTCATGTGGTGGATTGCAATTAAATAGAAGAAGTACGGATGCCCGTATTCATAGATTTTTTTGGAATTCTATCTGGATGCAGGTTGCTCTGCTTGAGATAACAGTGGTGAAAAACTCAGTCTACTCTGTCTGTTAGTCATGCGACGTAAACATGCAGAGACAGGATGAAATCCAATGCACAAGGACCTGCATCTATCGACAACTATCAAATTTGGAGGAGGACATAAACAACACTAATAGAGACCTGAGAAGAATGGAAATGCGTATTTGATGGGACATGGACAATTTCGGAATGATGTTGCAACAAGAAGAGGAGCGACGACAACAAGAGAGAGATGAAACCATCCAAAAGCTGTCAGAATTGGAACATGTAGTACAACAAGAGAAAGCAAAAAATGAATAGGTAAAAGATAAAGTGAAAATATTAGATGGTTTTTTGTTTATGTTTCAAACCCGAGTAGAAAATTTGGAGTCGAGATCTCCTCTAGAAATTGAAGGTTTCCTCTGCTCTAGTCCTCTACAGGATGCTAACTACGAAGTTATGTCGTAGAGCTACATTCAATGAAATCGAGGATATATGATCCCTTCACTAGAGGATCATCAAGACCTGTAATTCAGGTATTAGCAGCACCCTGCTTGACACAGGTTGATCCAGTTTTTCTAGAAGAGCATGAAAGAAGAGTAGTTTTGCTTCAGTTAGCTAGAACAATTTAAGGAATGTGAAAGACCAGTGCACATGAGAAGTGAGATCCAAAAGAGAATTTGTAGTTACTAGGAATAGCTCTAGAGTTCGACGATTCTAAAGACAGATCTGATTGAGGCCTAGTCCCCGAGGACTGGCTGAGCTTAGTTAGAATTCCACTATGCGTTGTCCTTCATAGTGTCCCACATGCAGTTATGATTTATAAATAAGTCGTTTAGCATTATAATAATTCTATTTAAATATTAGCACCTGGATCACAAAGTAGGCCAGATTTTGTATAAGCAATGATATATTTTCATCATTTTGGGAGCATCATAATAGTTTTGAGACTTATAATGTTTGAAAGTGATTTATAAGTAATGAATACTTCTTTCATCCTATCTTATTTAGTAAATTATTGTTCTTGTGTTGCCATCGGTTTCCTGAGTTAGATTAGATTTATTTGCTTTCAAATGAATGAGATAGGTTAAAACAGATAGTGTAGATTCATTGCAGCTTGTTGCCAATTTACAGTATGTTGACATAGTAGCGCTGAAAGGATTATTTCTACATTTTGAATTCAGTTTGAATGTTTTCATTATTTCTGCAATTTCTCAATTCAACATTTATTTTATGAGATATGGTAACTGATTATATGAGTTTGGTTAAAAATGATATTTCCGAGTTTGTTTAATTACTCACTTAGATCTTGATGTCACCTAAAGTTCCTAGACTTAATGTGTCAATCAACTGAAGCACCTTCCTTTGATCATTATGCGTTATACCTTATATGCTGGTGAGACTAAATATCATCAATATGGTGCTCGTTGAAGAAGGTCAAAATAATTATCTCTATGGCTACAAACAACAGGCTCCAAAAATTAAATATGTAATGGTTGAATATGATTATTTATTTTATGATATGGCTCTCTAATATTCCATATTGAATGATGGTATGTTCTATCTATAATCATTAGTTGTAATATTATGTATGAGTCAATGATGCTGTGTACTTTGATATGATATGTGTAATGGGTTTTCTCCTCCATCTTGAATAGAATTTCTTGGTTTGTAACACTTAATATTATACAAGATATCCGAGTTCCATCCGTTATAAAAAAAATATATTCCTTTTGAAAACATGAACTTGGATCCCTCTTAGTTTGACATGACAAGAGTTAAAAGGTTCGACCGTCAATCATTAGTAAGTAATATTCTATATGAGTCAGTGATAATAAGTACTTCGACATGTTTTCTCCTCCCACTTAAATAGAATTTCTTGGTCTATACAATAACACTTAAGATTATACAACATATCTAAGTTCCAAAATTCCACCAGTTATAAAATATATATATATATATACCTTCTGAAAACATGAACCAAGATCCAGTTGGATTTTCAAAAGAGTAGATCCCTCTTAATTTGACATGACAAGTGTTAAAAGGTTTGAGCGTCATCAGTGATGCAAGTTAGTTGATTGATCGTTCATTTCCAAGATAGTTCGAGCATGCTGGTAGAGGTCATTTAAATGGTGCTGACACTGAAGTTTACGTCCTCTCATGTCTCGTCTGAAGCATGTGGGATTCTATGAAATATGGCATCATAAGATGTTGGATAACATTTCATAATTATTATCCAGGGGACTTTCAGCAACTTACCACCTGGGACAACTATCATAACACACATACATGCTTGTTGGGTGGGATTGGACTCACTTTAATGAGGAGATTCACCTACCTTTTTATTGATTCTGAAGGATATCCCTATAGGTTATACGAAACAAGGAGCAATAAAGCCACTTCATGCAGACATCAATCTATTCTCTTCACACAGACAAAGGAGAGGTGCATTAAGCTTGATCGACCAACGCGAGAGGATTTATTAGCCGAAACAATAGAGGATTCAAGATATCCAGAGTAGAGTAAATCAACTTGAGGCCCCAAATTTACCAGGCTTCCACTACAAAAACGTGAGTCCAATTTTTTAAGTTACTCTCCAAATTATTGGATGGCTCAATTTGTTTTTCCTGGCCCGAAGTTACCAGGTAGCTTAGTGTATGGATTTTCAATGCCACGCTTATCATAAATGCTCCATACCCATCTTAACTACTTTCAAATTAAAAATAATATTCATTGTTGGTTTTACCCATGGAAAAGTGGTGGTTATTTAATGCAATTTACCATTTTCAGGTAAATAACCTACGTTAAACTCAACATTTTTCGAAATTTCCACTAGTTAACGCATGTTAAACTTGGTTGGTTTTGACAAGCGGATGGTTAACTCGCAATTTTACCTAGAAATGGTTGGATTTTAAATGTTTCTGACTATATTATTTTCCATTTGTTGACTATCCCACCTACTTTATAATAAAAAATAATATTTCCAAAACAACCTCACCAATTCTATCCAATAAAGAAAAGCATATTTTTGGCATGTTTTATATTCTTTAATTCTAGCCAATAAAAAAACATCTTTTAGCAATTTTAATCAATTAGGATACATGTTAGAGTTGATAAAAATTTATGAAACAGAAAGGGTAAATCAAGTGCTTGAAGACATTCTACGCATGTATGTGATGGACAAATCATCCAAGTGGGAGGATTATCTACACTTGGTATAGTTTGCACATAACAATGGGAAACAAGCATCACTGTGCATGAGTCCATTTGAAGCTTTATATGGCAGAAGGTGCAGAACACCAGTTACTTGGGATAATCTAATGAATAGAATTGTACTTGGGCTAGAATTGCTTAAGGAAATGGAATAAGAGGTTGCAAATATTAGGCAAAATTTAAAGGCATCCCAATATAGACATAAAAGCTATGCAGATATGAACCAAGTACATAAAGAGTTTCATGTTGAGGATCATGTTTACCTCAAAGTGAGGCCAAGGAATAGTTCCTTCAAGCTTGGAATTTGTGCCAAGATATCACCAAGATATTGTGGGCCATTTAAAGTGCTTGAGAGAATAGGACTAGTTTCATATAGAATTACATTTCCTTCTAACACTAGAGCTCATAATGTTTTTCATGTTTCTTTTCTTAAGAAATATGTACATGATCCTAACCATGTGATTGATTGCGATTTGATCCAGGTGGAACCCGAGGGAGACTTCCAAACCGAGCCACTATGCATCCTAGACAAGAAGGTGACATTGCTCTGGAACTAAGTCATCGGACATGTAAAGGTGCAATGGAGGCACTTCGGTCCCGATGAGGCTACATGGGATTTGGAGGATGACATGAGAGAGACATGTCTATTTTTGTTCTAATTTTGAGAAAACACTAAGGACAGTGTTGTTCCAAGGGGGAGGGGATTGTAATACCCCTAGTTTTGAATTGGAATGCATCTAACCAAAATTATGTAAATGATGTAAATATGCTAGTGTGAATTGTTAAGTTTAGCCTAAATTCACAAACAAGATCACTGAAAGAAACACAATCACAAGATAGACAAAGATTTATCATGGGAAACCATCATGGGGTAGAAAACCCAGCAAATATTTCCTCAATATAGATGATCAACAATTACAAATATGTAGTCCCCAAACAAGAGCTCCTTCCCCTCCTATGCAAATATCTCTCTCTCATATTCGCTAATCACAAGTGAGTGAATGAGTGAGATAAATGAGGAACACACCTCCTCTATTTATACACTAAACTGACTTGACTTTTCACCCTAACATGGCCGACTTCTCCTAGGAGAGTCTAATAACCCCTAAAACACTAACTCAGGGCCGACCCCACTAGGGAGGTCTAATAACCCTAGTTACAACATCTCGACGGAGGAATAAACATCTCCGGATATACAATAGGATATCTACAGAGGAATGTAAAATCTCTGAAATAATAAAGTACAAGTAGAATATTCTTAGAAGTTACAACATTTCAACACTCCCCCTTAACGAGAAGGATATTCTAACAACATATGCAGGAGCAAGGAGACATCAACTACATGATACATGATACATCTATAAATCATTGGAAGCTTTCTTTAATTATCATCAGTAACTCAAACAATTACCGGAACATCTTCAAGATCTTCAATACTGGAACATCGAGATCTTCAATACTGAGTCTTCATCTTCTGCAGCACTCGATCAGCTATAGCAACATCATCATCTGAATCTCCCGATAAACAACATCATCATTTGGATCTTCCAATCAACATCCTCATCGTCTGGATCTTTTGATCAACAGTATCATCATCTAGATCTCTCGATCAACAGCCTCATCATCTGGATCAACAACATCATCATTTGGATCTCTCGATCAATAGCACCATAGCAGCATACCCTGCAACACACATGATCCAATTACGGGATGGTCAATCCCTATCAATTTAGGACATAAATCCAAGGATGATGCAATCCTATCACATACATTTTGAACCAAACGTTCAGGGATGATGCAATCCTATCACGTACATTTTGAACCAAACGTTCAGGGATGATGCAATCCTATCACGTACATTTTGAACCAAACATTCAAGGATGATGCAATCCTATCACATATATTTTGAACCAAACGTTCAGGGATGATGCAATCCTATCACGTACATTTTGAACCAACCGTTCAGGGATGATGCAATCCTATCACATACATTTTGAACCAACCGTTTAGGGATGATGCAATCCTATCACGTACTTTTTGAACTAGTCGTTCAGGGATGATGCAATCCACTCATCCACTTAGACAAAGTCTAAGCAACACACATCGACCTCATCGTCGAAACAAGTAACCTCATCATCGGAACAAGTAACCTCATCATCGATACAGTATCTTCATCAATACAGGTATCCTCATTATCGACCTTACCGTCAATATAGGAAATCTCATCATCGATACAAGTATCCACATCAATACTAGTATCCAAATATCATCATCGACCATATCACTCCCCCTTTCAGGGAGGTTCCTTCTGAACGACACCAAGCTTGTCTCGAAAATACTCAAATTTTACTTGAGATAGAGGTTTGGTCAATATATCAGCAACTTGTTCGTCAGTGCTCACATACTTGAGCTTGATAGATCTTTTATGCACCATATCCCATATATAAAAATATTGGATCTCTATGTGCTTTGACTTATCATGGAACACTGGATTCTTTGTCATTTTGATACAACTCTGGTTGTCACACAGGATCATAGTGGGGTCCATCTCTAAGTCAAACAATCCCAATAACAACTTCTGAAGCAATATCGCTTCACAACTAGCAAAGCAAGCAGCTATATATTCCGCTTCATCTATTCTGAGAGCCACACTAGGTTGCTTCCTCCTAAACCACGAGATCATAGTAGATACCAAACAATAACATCCTCCCGATGTGCTCTTCCTGTCTGATACACTTCCTGCCCAATCAACATCTATGTATCCATACAATCTGAATTCATGATCTCCAATATAACATAGACCAAATTCTATTGTACCCTTTAGGTACCTTATCACATGCTTTGCAGCCATCAGGTGAACACGTCTAGGTTCTACTAGATGCTGACTCAAGGTTTTCACAGTAAAGCATATATCTGGCCTGGTATTTGTCAAATACATCAATGACCCAATAATCTGTCTGCATAGTGTCACATCCACTAAATCTGATGAGTCATCAACTAACAACTTCAAGTTGGAATCCATGGGAGTGGCCATGGATTTTCATTATAACATATCAAATCTTTTCAAGATTTCCACAACATACTTTCCTTGGTTGAGAAAGATTCCTTTTGGGCCTTGCCATACTTCCAAACCTAGGAAGTAATGCATCAATTCGAGATCTTTCATCTCAAACTCTATAGAGAGTTTCTTCTTGCACTTGATAATCTGTTTCTCATTTCCAATTAGAAATAGATCATCCACATATAGCAACAATATGACAGGTTCATCATCCATAACCTTGAGGTAAAGATTATACCTCCTTCCTCTTCATCGATAACAATTGCATCCTCAATTGATTTTCCTTTGGGCCACATGAGTACTTGTCCATCTATGAATGCAACCCTATAACCTTTCTTATCTAATGCTGAGATAGAAAGTAAGTTCTTCTTCAAACCTGATACATATAAGATTTTCTTCATTTTTAAGGGGGTTCCATAATCAAGCTTGTAGCTTGCTTCACCAATTCCCTTGATGGGATATTGATAGTCATCTCCTAGAGATACCTTCTGTGGAGAGGTCTTCTCTTCAAGTCTTGAAAGAGTATTCTTTTGTCATGTCATGTGCTTTGAGGCACCACTATCAATAAGCCATGTATCTTCTCCAGGTGTTAAGGACCCAGAGAGTGCAAATAATAGAACCTACTCTTCTGCATCTTCTTCTTCTATTCTAGTTCTTTTCTTTTGAGGCCTAGCCTATTCTTCTTCTTCACTATCATCTTCTGCTAGATGTGCTTGATGTCTTTTGTGATGAAGATCCTTCTTCTTCATTGAAGGACAATCTCTTGATTCCCCAAGTGGCATCCAAGAAGACCCCCAAGGACAATCTATTGATTTGAAGGACAATGATTCTCTTTTCCCTAATCAAATCCTTCTTATACATCTCTTTGGATTCATCTTCCGCAGGTTCTACAACCTCATCTTTGATATATTGGGAAAGATCATTCTCTTCAAGAATGAGACCAATCCTATATTTCCATGCTCGAAAATTCTCTAGACCCTCTAGCTTGTCTTCAAGCTTAATGCTTGGAGCCATCTTATCGAGGAGGTCACAAAAAATTCAATTTTCTCAAAATGTAGAATAGATCTTACCAGGAGATGTGCTTGATTGAATTGAGATGACTGGTGTACTCTGCTTCTGGAAACTTCAACTTTTCACCCTTCAAATTTGATCAGCAACTTTTGAATCTACAACAGGTTTTCTGGCTACATGGGATTTGGAGGATGCCATGAGAGAGACATATCTATTTTTTTTCTAATTTTGAGTAAACCCCTAGTTTTGACTTGGAATCCATTTAACCAAAATGATGTAAATGATGTAAATATGCTAGTGTGAATTGTTAAGTTTAGCCTAAATTCACAAACAAGGTCACTGAAAGAAACACAATCACAAGATAGACAAAGATTTATCTTGGGAAACCCTCATGGGGTATAAAACCCATCAAATATTTCCTCAATATAGATGATCAACAATTACAAATATGTAGTCCCCAAACAAGAGCTCCTTCTCCTCCTATGCAAATCTCTCTCTCTCCTATGCGCTAATCACAAGTGAGTGAATGAGTGAGATAAATGATGAACACACCTCCTCTATTTATACACTAATCTGACTTGACTTTTCACCCTAACAAGGCCATCTTCTCCTAGGAGAGTCTAATAACCCTTAAAAAACTAACTCACCACCAACCCCACTAGGGAGGTCTAATAACCCTAGTTACAACATCCCGACGGAGGAATAAACATCTTCAGATATACAATAGGATCTCTACGGAGGAATGTAACATCTTTGGAATAATAATTTACAAGTAAAATATTCTTATAAGTTATGACATTTCAACATGAATTCCTAGTGCAAAGCTCAAGGCCAAGGTCCGACTAGTGAATGGTTGGGCATGTATGATGTATATATTTTATTTGCACTATTTGGTTGGATTTTATGCTGATTTAGAATATATGTAAATATTATGTGCATAAATAATAAAATGGTCCAACAATGGTTGTGTAAAGAGCACCAAAGGGGCTATGATTCCACCAGAGGGGAAGAGGAAAGGGGGGTCTATGGGAGACTAAATACTTGTTTCCAAGTATCAACCTTAGAACTCACCCAAAATTATGTCATGTGCCTTGAATAAGCCAATTATCTCTTTTGTTACTATTCTCCAATCATTGAATGCATGTGTGAGGTTGGTCGGAAAAGTCACCTCATGTAATTATTTAGGCATGGGGTTGTCACATACCAAAAATTTCATAATTATTCAAAAAAAAATTTAAGCATCTAATCGACATTAAATGCTATGCAAAAGATAAAATGTATGTACAATATCCATGTTTATTGTTTTGATTAAAAACATCATTATAGCATCTCATAACTTTTATCATTAATTAATTGATTGTAATCATAAATAAACTTTACTTGCTGACACAAAGATCTTCTGTATCCTCACAAGACATCCTAACTATCAATATACAACTCTTTATAAAATATTGTATTCTAAGAACATCACTTAATAAGGTTTTATCACTTGTCCTACCTTATCAATTCCTTCTAATAGCTTAACGAAAAAGAACAATACATTGAGATACACCAACTCATAATATCGATCAACTACCCATTATAAATATTAAGTACACATAAACATTTATTCTATCTCTAGTCTAATAAACCTTACTTACAACAAGTCTTCAACCAAGATCTTTGGGTTGGTATAATAGTAAATTACTTCTATTTTTTTTTTTTTTGAAGAGAGTATATTTCTTCATATAAAAGAGTAGATCCAATGTCTTATATAACATCTTTGTTTTGGCTATAATTTAAATAATACTAATTATACCTAAATTACAAAACCATCATAACTAATAATAACTAACGCATTGGTGTTTAATTCAACATTGACTTTGTTATCTCTTCTTGAAGAAAAATAAAAATATAAGAAGTATACTTCCTGATCAATTCACTAAATATGCATAATCGACGAAAACGTCAACCCATCATGATTTCTAGGACACTTAAACAATTACGACACATAAGAGGAAAACCATCATATACAATCACAAGGAATCAAGGAGATACACATACATAAAGAACATTTTAAAGTGGTTCACCCCCAACTTGGTTACGTCCACAAAAGGTTGTTTTATATTAATGATTCAAAGGAGGCTTTACAAATGTAACTTGTCGTTACAAAATCTACTCACTCTTTAACATTGTTTCTTCTAGTTGATCCGTACTATACCGAAACTAAACAAAGGTCCATTCTATTGTAATTAATTCTCAATTTCCTTGCTAGGTGGATGAGATTTGAAAGGATATTTAAGGCATAGCCCCTGCCTCTATTTAATTCACTTTTAAATATCAAGGAAAATCGTAAGAGACTAAGTAAACATCTATTTATTAACTTTTCTCCAAGCACTCCACTGAATCGAAAATTTAGAGAGGAGCTAATAGTTGACGCAATAGAAAATGTAAGGAATCCTAACCTATGATATTTCCAATAGTAAAATAAAACATTCCTTGCCATGGAAAAATATATATATATTTATATCAATGCATCCAAATATATATATAATTTAAGCACTTAATTTCCCTTAACATGTGACTATTAAAACCAAGGTCTTTCATTGATGACCCTGAAATTCTGAAAAATACAACATAAATATATATATACTTATTAGAATACATTCCATATATGAGAAATCTAAAATAATTTCTTATATATATATATATGAAATTTATGCAAGTTATAGATGGGTGTAGTGTTGTCTCACTTCATCCATAGTTTTAGAATATATCATTAAGAATGTAGAGCCAAAAGCTTTGAGTACGACTCTATCTTGACCAGCTCTACTTCGGCAACATTACCTATTAAAACGCAGAATGTGCTCTATTATTTATCCATAAAAAATAATATAAAATGTGTTACTCCTATAGAGTTTGAACTCGGTTGTTTAGTATATCTCGTCTTTTTATGGAGATCCACTCGAAAACGTTTATAGAGAAAATAAATTTTGAATATGATGCAGAGATCCAGTTTTAAGTGAACAATAAGGAGCTAAATACAAATTTCCCTCAAATTGGGAACAAATCTGTGATCATGAATAAAATCTCACCTATCTTAAGGTTTTAGATCGGGATAAACTATTCTTCCAACATCTATGTTTATAGATGATTTTTAGGGAAGACATAATTGTTTTCAATATAAAGTTTTTCTTTACTAAACAAATGACTCGACTGTAAGTGCATTAACTCACAATCCCGAAATATTCTAGGCAATACTTAAGTAAGCAGTGAGGCTATGTAAAAATTTAGGTCAGAGGAGACTAGTAAACTAGTAGGATCACAACTCTGTCCAAACGAAGCAAACAAGCCGTAAAGGGTAAAGCGATATCACCTTAAGAGACTGGGATCGACTCTCCCTAATTTGGGCTGTCACTTTTCAGTTGAGCCCCGTTCATTCAGAGAGATGGAAATCAGTTCTTATAGGTCAAATCTTCTTCAACCAATGAAATAAATAAATAAAAATTCAATTTACAAAGATCGGAAAGGCTGTCTCATCTCCTAATCTTAAAGAGCACAATAGAATGTAATATATTTAGAATGAGTCGGAGTTACAGCGATTTCTTTCAAGACTTTCAAATTTCCACAATTAAGAATTCTATAGAGAACATCGACCTACACTACCACAGTAATCTACGATTTTCGTTTACTTGAATCTTTTCATAGAATAATAGATCAACATTTGTTATGGTAGTAAGCCAGGGTTCCAAAACTACTTCTATAACAGCATAATAAAATGATCTACAATACCTAGATCTTAATTTGTTTTCTTAAAGGAAGAGTTAAACTTATAAAGCACGGTGACTTACCTTGAATCACATTCCTCTTATAGGCTTTATGCAAAACATTTCAATGTATTTTCCCAAGTCACCTTCCTCCTATCTAATGCAACCTTTTTTCATCTACCTCCCATGTTAAACCTTCGTATACTGTTACGCCCATAACTTAAATGCTATACTACCTCTCCTCTTAGACTACAACCCTAAGGTAAAAGATGCAGAGTTCAGATCCCTCCTTAACCTCCAAATCGTGCCTTGCTTCGCTCCCCTAACAATGCAGTTTACTGCTCTTCCGTCATACAGATCCCTACTCCCTTCACACGTAGATATCTTCTCCCCATTTTGCATAGATCGCCCCCCCCCCCCCTCTTACTAGTTTCTGCCTATTTTAAAATAAAGAGCCTTACCTGCGACTTGGAGTAATACGTGGTAGTCTAACCACCTGCATTCAATTCAGGTGACAATCTAAGGGAGTTTAGATTCTCCTCCAACAAGTCAGACCACCACTAAGAATACACCACTCTCTCAAAATGGCAGACTGGGTATAAGTGGAAAGGCAAAAAGATAAAGGCGATTTCCAACTAAGGGACAAGTTCCCCCAGAATTAAGCGAGGATGCACCTCACCTGTTAGTTATAATTAATGAATATATAAGGGAGGATGTGAAAACGATCGTGGAGGTTGCACTCGCTGATGACAAAGGAGTGAATTTTCCAAATGGTAGTTCATCGGAACTGTAACATCCCAAAATTTACAAGAATTTAAAAAAATTTCAATGTAGCTTTTAATGCATAATCTAACTGTGCGGAATTATAATAAATGCTTAATTGTCATCTTGTTGTACTAAATGCTATGTTGGTCAAGAGTGTAATGTTTTGCGACAAGTTAATCAATATCTACACTTCAATGTTATTGAATGTTCTTCTTAATGCAACTATGTTTTCATATAACTTACGTTGATGATCCAATGATATAAAGTTTATAAGTGCTAACTACTATTCTTCTGTTTGATGATGAAGGGGTTCTAAGGATACCCCGAGGCTTACTTAGAATTCGTGCTAAGCATTTGAATCGTACCTTTCGCAGATTCCATGTAAGAGCTTTAGCGTTTACAAAGTGTGACTGAAGACTTTCTAACCAGTTTTCAGTAATCTCGAAAGTATTAATGGTTTTAGAGACAAAATGTCGAAATTGCCATCGGGTGAGATTCTTCAGTTAATCTAGTTTTTAAAACAAAAAATAGGTCTATTATAAAAATTCTCAAATCTTATAATAGTGATTTTCTTACTTTGTTCAAACAGTGTATGGGTTCAAAGTATCAAGTTGACTTGACTAAGTCTCAACAGTTGGGAACTAAGTACTCCCTACTCTAAACATGTATTTGCATCACTATGTAGTTGTCATACAGTTTCTGTTAAATGCAAACTATAAATATAAACCAACCACCCTAGATATAATGGCTAAGTGCAACTAATGTGCAATTCTTTGTATTATCTAAGCCTAAGAGCTATATGCCAATTCTTAATTAATTTCTATACTATATCGAAATATATGCAATGGCTTAAGTATTACCCTATGAACAACAATTATATAGTATCGTATGTGCATCTACGTGACCCTTTATAACATTATGGATTCCTAGCAAATGAAATCGATACCACCTTGACTTACCACAAGGTGTATGATATGATAGAGTTATGAACTTCACAAATGAAACGATATGTGATGAATACAAGTAAGGATTAATACCATGATGATTTCGTACTGGCAGGCACTCTGGTTTACCTTTTTCATTTAATACTTCAACTGCCGAGTTAGTGGAATGTCTCCGTGGATACTGTCGTGGTGCTAGACACGTGAACGTATGGTGATGGGTCAATCAACATGACGAGTTGTATGTGTTTTTGGTTCGAATTTATCCGAGCTGTCCTCCTTGGTGGCAAAGGGTATTAATGATGTCTTTACTTTGGTGGTTGCTTGGGAATACGAGATGCCCTTTGGGTGATCCCCACCGTTGATCAAACTCGGGTCTTGGGATTGGGATATAACCATAATCACCACTATGTTTTCGAATTTATTGTTCATTGCCATTCAATGTAGTGTGTAGTGGCTCTATGAAGACGCCGACAGGGCAAGAGCCTCTAGGGTTTCGTTAGCAGGTGTTTGGGGAGTTTCCATGGTTCGAAACCGTGACCTGTTGATGTTTTAACTGGAACCTGTTGATAGCTTTTAAGGACCGATACTCTTGTGATAGTTTTATAGTAACAGCTTGGTGTTGCAAAGGTTCCAAGGTGAGTGACATTTCTACGTGCAGGTTGCTCCAATATTCGTCTTTCCTAGTTTTTTAAGTGGTAGTTTTTTTAAAGTTATTCTTCCATCCTTCGTTGCATTCGGTGATGGAGTGAAGGGTATAGTTTGGCAATAGTTTTGGTGTTCTGCTTCGGTAATAAATAAAAGGTAATGTCCTCAGTTCGAATCCTTGTCTCCTTCTGTTATTGAGAGTTTCAGTTATTATTAATCACCATGGACCAACTTCTTTCTTAAAGCTTATTTTGACCATATTTTGTTTAAATGGCAGGTTCCTTCGTCAACTGGCACCCATGCTTAGGTTTCGATAACTGGCAGCTGCGAAAAGAATAGTAAGACTCGGTGGTTATCCTGTTGCTTCGATTAGGTGACTAATGGACCTTCATGTGTTCTTGCCAAGACTTGATTTTTTTCTTGAGTTCTGAGAAGTGATAACCGTCGAAATACTTGTGAGCTAACTGGTATCTTGGGGAGGATATTGAAACCCTTGACCCATTCGACATTAGGCCTGTGGTGTTTGTTTTTCAATGTACAATCTGTAAAAGAATTAACTGAGGAGAGGGTTTTACCCTTCTACTGTCTTTGGTAAATAAAAGAACTGTGTTTTCCTACGTTATGGTGTTTGTGTTTGAGATTGAGAGCGGTGCTCCAGTTTGTGTGAAATTGAAGTTTATCGTTTTGCAACTATTGTGTTTTTAAGGATAAGATTGAAAGCCAAGGGTTTAGCCCTGTGCTAAGTGGTCAAACCCTAACATGTAGTTTTTCGAAATTGTTTTGCTATTATGGTAACAAATGTCGAGCTCTGAAAGTATAATTCTAATTAGAAATAACGTATGGTTTTTCGGTTAATGGTTTTCAATTGATATGTGATACTGTTGTCTCATGTAAATGCCGAGATACTCATTATTTCAGTCTTAAGGAGTGTATAAGATAATTTTTTTTGTGACTAAATCTCATGATGTTGAAAGCTTCACTTGTAATTCTTTCCTGTCGATTTAAGTGATGGTCGAGAGCCAAGAATCAATGTTTTTGCTTGCACCTATGTAATGAAATCATAACTATTTTGCTTGTTCTGTTTTAAATGATGGTGTTGAATCTTAACTAAACTCTTAACCTGAAAGGTAGATGTTGATACTTCTAGGGTTTGATCATTTAAGGGTTACGAACCTGTCATGATGTTTAAGTTTTTAAACAAAACTCTATTTTGGATAACATAATAGTTCTTTGTTTAACAGTTGCGATGAATAAAGAAATTGATGAAACAACAAGCTAGCGTTTCTAATCCTATGCTAAATGTAAATGGGATCAACTGTAGTTTAAATAATAAAATAACATAAAAGAAATGAATACTGTGGATGAAAATTAGTGCTAAATAATCATGCATTTGTTTGTAATGGAAAGAGTTCTGTTTTTTTTTTTAATTATATATATACTTGCTAGCAGCATTGGATAACAGTACTATGTACTTAGGAAAATAGTTATTTTGCAGCTGTTATTTTTTTTCAATGAAAGCTAGTGAAAAAAAGATACATTGAACCTTAAACACTTAACTGATGAAAGGAAATGATAATAGAAAAACATAGAATTTATCTTTTATAAGGAATTTAATGACGAAAGGAAATCCTAGTTTTCGTATAGAAATAAGATATTTATTTCTGTTTTTAAGCAAGAATAATTATAATGCCTATGATGCTATATACTGTTAAAATTTCTGAACCTAAGCATATATTCTTTATTACAGAGTATTAATGATAAGAAACACTAATGAAATACAACAGCATTAATCTTCTCATTCATTTGGCAATCTGCCTATCAATTTATCTACCTTAATTTTCTTCCTCTATACTGGAGTACGATGCAGAAAACAACATGGGAAAAATATAGAAGAGTAGTATTTCTATCATTTTATCTACTTTAATCAGCATTCTACAATTCACAACTAAACTAGAATTCATTAGTTAATTCTGTAAAACAATATTAACAATTTAGATATAATGAATTACTATATCAATACATTCAAAAAAATAATTTTAACTACTTATATAACATAAATGATGAGTAGAACCTGTAACAGTAGATAGGGTGGACAAACACCCAAGGAGGCCTGTTCCTCCCAACCTTCTCCAGAAAAAGCAGCCAAACAACTTGCTTTCTTTGGACCCCCGAGCTTTCTTACTGAACCACTAAGTAGATGGAATTTGTGTAGAAGCAAGGCACTCATTAATATAACTTCTGCACTCAATAGTATCACTTATGCACTCAATAGTATAACTTCTGCACTTAATAGTATAGCTTCTGCACTTAGCAGTTTTTAACAGGTATACTTACACCATGATCAGTAACTTAGCATATCCCCTAATCGAATCTCTTGGGTTCAAGCACAGCAAAACCCCAAGGTAAATTTCCTCGTCAGAAAAAGTGATGAACCTCAGTTCATAATTTGATGGCTCTTATATAGACTGCCTAGGCCTTTAGTGGTCAGTTTTCAATAAATGAGCCTCAAGCTCCAGTCCCACCTTCCAGGGCACTATGACCACATTTCAAGGGAGTTGTCCCATACCAACAGCTAGTTAGTTGCATCATGATGCTTCCACTTGTCCATTTCCTTCTACCCCAGATTCCATTCCACCTAGTGGGTCAATAAACACTCTTTCAATAGTCTCCTTAGGTGTTTGTCTCCTATTTAATTTATTTAATAATAAAATACTGTGCAAATTACAGTCATCCTTGGACACTTGTCCAATACTAAACTTTACAATAAAAGTTAACATAATGTTTCCAACATAAAATGTTTTTTCAGCAAAAAGGGTATGTTACAAACACCCCCACAGAAGCTCAACATCGTCCTCGATGTTGCTTATTCATCATCAGATCCTTCCTGGAACAGAGCTGGATATGTTGCCCGCATTTTACTTTCTAGTTCCTAGGTAGCTTCATCAAGGCTAAGGTGCTTCCATTGCACCTTTGCCTGCCCTATGCTGCGATTCTGAAGCATAAATTCCCTCATGTCAAGGATATAGTTCGGTTCCACCTGAAAATATCCTTCGGGTTCCACCTGTATGCCATTCCAATTCAGCGCATGAGTAGCATCGTGCACATACTTTTTTGAAACAGATACGTGAAAAACATTATGGATTTTTAAGTTAGATGGTAATGCTAACTGATATGCAACTGGTCCAATCCTTGATAGGACTTCAAATGGACCGCAGTACCTTGGTGCTAGTTTAGCACAACTCCTAAGCTTTAAAGAAATTTTCTTGGGTTTTACCTTTACAAAGACATGATCTCCAACCTAAAATTCTCTTTCAATGCGTTTCAGATCTGCATAACTTTTTTGCCTATCTTGTGCAACTTTCAAGTTGCTTTGTACCTGTTTCACGGTTAGCTCCATTTCTTTTAACAAATCTGGTCCTAACATCAATCTATCAACAGGATTATCCCAAGATATAGGAGTGCTACACTTTCTTCCATATAAAATTTCAAATGGACTAAACTTAGTAGATGCTTGATAATGATTATTGTATGCAAATTCTGCTAAATGTAAATAATCTTCCCACTTAAATGACTGATCTTTGACATACATTCTTAGCATGTCTTATAAAATCTGATTTACCCTTTCTGTTTGAAGATCATTTTGTGGGTGGAAAGAAGTGCTGAAATTCACTTTAGTGTTTAAACCTTTAAACAATGTTGTCCAAAATTTTTCAGTGAACTTGGAATCTCGATCAGAGATAATTACCTTTGGGATTTTTGTGCAAGAGAAAAATTTGCTTCTTAAACACCTTTGCAATGTTAGGAGCTTTAAAAGTAGTTTTGATAGGAATGAAATGAGCACCCTTACTTAATCTGTCCACAACAACCATTATGGAATCATTATGTCTATAATTCTTAGGAAAACTTGTAATGAAATCAATACTTATAATTTCCCATTTCCATTCTGAAATTGGCAATGGCTGCAATAGTCCAGATGGGTGTTGATGTTCAACCTTCATAGTTTGACATTCAAAACACCTAGCTATATACTCAGCCACTTCATTCTTCATGTTGGGCCAAAAGAAATCTTTTCTTAACATAGCTATCATTTTCTAATAACCAGGGTGTCCCGAATAAGGACTTTTATGAACTTCATCCAAAATCAACAACTTAACTTTTGACACATTAGGTACATAAATTCTATTTTTATATATCAAGAAACCTCTTTCATTAATGCTGTAATCTGTTATCAAATTTTCAGATAAATTTTCAGCAACTTTAGCATGCAATTTTCAGTAATTTTCACCTTGATTACTTCCTTCTTCGATCTGATTTTCCAGATTTGTTCTAAATGTGCTAATTGTTGCTACAAAACTTAATTTGGCATTTCTGCTTAAGGCATCAGCAACTTTGTTTTCTTTCCCCTTAATGTGTTGAATCTCGAAATCATACTCACTAAGGAAAGATAGCCATCTAGCTTGCCTTGCGTTAAGATTTGTATGATCCAACAAATACTTCAAACCCTTATTATCTGTCATTAGTATAAAATTTCTTCCAATCAAGTGATGACGCCACATTTTTAGTGCATGTATCACAGCTGCCAACTCAAGATCGTAAGTTACATAATTCTTTTCATGAACTTTTAATTTCCTTGACTCAAAAGCAATGGCATGACCTTCTTGAGTTAAGACTCCTCCAAGTCCATCGTTGCATGCATCAGTGCATACAACGAAATCCTTATTGGGATCAACAATTTTTAAAATTGGTGCAGTGGTTAATAATTCTTTTAACTTATTAAAGCTTTCTTGACACTTTTGATCCCATATGAATTTCTTCCCTTTCTTCTGCAAAGAAGTGATGGGATTTGCAATTCGTGAGAACCCTTCAATAAACTTTTTGTAGTAGCCTATTATCCCCATAAATGACCGAACGTCAATTACATCTTTAGGGACAGGCCACTCGTTAATTGCTTTTATCTTATCAGGGTCGACAGAAATTCCGTCTTTAGATATTATGTGACCTAAGTACTGTATTTTATCTTTATAAAAGTCATATTTACTGAACTTAGCATAAAGCTGATGTTCTCTTAAAACTTGCTGAGTTATTCTTAAATGTTTGTCATGCTCTTCTTTAGTCTTTGAGTAAATCAGAATATCATCAATGAATACAACTACAAACTTATCCAAATACTTATGCAAAACGGTGTTCATTAAACACATGCATATTGCAGGTGCGTTAGTCAGCCCAAAAGACATAACTATGAACTCATAGTGCCCATATTGCATTCTGAAAGCAGTTTTGAATATATCTTCATCTTTTATCCTAACTTGATGATATCCGGACGTTAAATCTATTTTAGTGAATATATATGCTCCGCATACTTGATCAAATAGATCATCTATGCGGGGTAAGGGATATCAATTTTTAATTGTCATTTTATTAAGCTGATGGTAATCGATGCACAATCGCATGGTACTATCCTTCTTTTTAACAAAAATAACTGGTGCTCCCCAAGGAGACACACTTGGCCTTATATAGTTTTTATCTATTAATTCCTTCAGCTGAGATTTTAATTCATTTAACTCCAGAATATTCATTCTGTAGGGATCCTTTGAGTTTGGTACTGCACCTGGTACTAACTCAATAGTGAAATCTAGTTCCCTTTTTGGAGGTAATCCTGGAATTTCTTCCGGGAATACGTCAAAAAATTCCCTAAGAATGGAGATATCCTCTAGTTTTAACTTATCTTATTTAGATGAACATTCATCATTAATAATATTAACAGCAAACATTTTACAGCCCTTTCTGGCAGCTCTCTTAACTTGTAACGCATAAATTTGTCTTACTAAAACCTTCCTATGAGTTCCTTTTATTGTTTTAGTTTTACCTTCATTATTCAGACAAGTAAAAGATTTATCATAACAATTAAGCACTACTCTATGTTGTTCAAGCCAATCCATGCCAATCAACAAGTCATATGACCCTAAGGGTAAAACATTCAAATTAACTTGGGTTTTCAGCTGACTCAAAAATACATCACAATTTTTAACAAAATATGTAACCTTTCTTTTAGTGCATGTTGCTAGCTGAACTAACCATGAATTATCAAATTTCTCTATCTTTAATTTGCATCTATTCACTAAAGCAGGTTAAATGTAACTCAAATTTGCACCTGGATCTATCAGAATGGAAATATATTTGTTTTGTATCATACCTTCAATTTCAACCATGGATGTTTGATGGTCTGCTTGACGATTTTTCAGCGCTGCATTTATTCTAGGCATTTCTCTTGCTACATCTCCAACTGTAGGTTTTGCTTGTATAGTGTGAATGTTGTTGACCGCCCTTCTGTTGCATGGGCAATCAGCTTTCGTATGTGTTCCACCACATTCAAAGCACTTCAAGGGTCCCCTCTATTCATCATATCTAGTGTTGTTATTATTATTATTAGGTACATTTCTTGTAGCAGTAAAGTTCTGTGGTGCATTACTCCTATACTTATTATTACTTGGAAAATTTATATTATTAAAAGTTTTCTTAAAACTTCGAGAATTATGAGTAAAATTCTTCTTTTTATGATCAAACTGATTAGACTTATTACTTTTCCAGCCAGTTGTTCCTTCTCTTTTTCTGTTTTGATCAAAACAGAAATTTTCTTTCCACATAGCCTCTTCCAAGGTGGAAGGGTTATCATACTCGAGCTTGTCTTTTATATTGAAAGGTAGAAAACTTAGAAACCTTTGTACCTTAGGCTTCTCCTCGACCATGTAAGATACATACCTAAATAAACTAAGGAACTTGTTGCACAACTCTTTCATACTCATAGTACCTAGTTTTAAATCATAAAATTCCTTAGATTTATCTTCGTAGTACTGCTCTGACAGAAACTTTTTCTTAAATAATTTTTTAAACATACCCCATGTTATGTTTCTTTCTTTTATGTTCTTAATTCTTTTAAGATCCTGCCACCAAATATCTTCCTTTCCGGTCAGATTGTAAATAGCCATCTTGGCTTTTAACTGAGAAGAGTAATCGTAGATGTTAAAGTACTTCTTCATTTTAGACAACCATGCTTCAGTTGTCTCACCCTTTTCAGTTTTGCCATTAAAGGTTGGTGGCTTAATATTTTTAAACACTCCTGTGATTTGCTCATGATGCTTATGTTTTTTCTTCTTAGAATGGTAATCACTATCACTGCTGTCATGAACAAAAATGTAATTACTTGGATCAGATTCAGATGAAGAGTAACTATTATTTTTACCATTCATTATTTTCTTACTTTTACGTTTGTGAGACATTGAACCAGAATAATAATTTACTTATGATTTCCTTCCACTTCCTCGTTATGGTATTTCTCCATTAAAATCTGATTTAACTCATTGTGAGCCTTCATAATACGTTCATTCTCCTCTTTGATAGTTCTTATTTCAGATTTTAAATCTTTTACAGTACGTAGAAATTCAGAAGACTAATTATTTAATTCAACATAAATTCCTTCGTGATTATTATTATCCTTATGTCGTTACGAGGGGATCTGTCCTCTACTGATTCCTCTGGTATTTCCATACCTGCAATTTAAAAGTCAAACTGTTATGTACAGAAACAAAAATAAAAAATAAAATAAAAGTTAGTAACATAAACTTCCTGGTTTTCTTTTTCTGTTTTGCGCGCGTGAGCCTATTTCAGGCCTAGAGTTTGAACCTGCGCTCTGATACCACATGTAACATCCCAAAATTTACAAGAATTTAAAAAAATTTCAATGTAGCTTTTAATGCATAATCTAACTATGTGGAAATATAATAAATGCTTAATTGTCATCTTGTTGTACTAAATGTTGTGTTGGTCAAGAGTGTAATGTTTTGCGACAAGTTAATTAATATCTACACTTCAATGCTATTGAATGTTCTTCTTAACGCAACTATGTTTTCATATAACTTATGTTGATGATCCAATGATATAAAGTTTATAAGTGCAAACTACTGTTCTTCTGTTTGATGATGAAGGGGTCCTAAGGATACCCCAAGGCTTACTTAGCATTCGTGCTAAAGCATTTGAATCATCCCTTTCGCAGATTACAGGTAAGAGCTTTAGTGTTTACGAAGTGTGACCGAAGAGTTTCTAACCAGTTTTCAATAATCTCCAAAGTCTTAATGGTTTGAGAGACAAAATGTCGAAATTGCCATCGGGTGAGATTCTTTAGTTAATCTGGTTTTTAAAGCAAAAAGTAAGTTTGTTATAAAAATTCTCAAATCCTATAATAGTGATTTTCTTACTTTGTTCAAATAGTGTATGGGTTCAAAGTATCAAGTTGACTTGACTAAGTCTCAACAGTTGGGAACTAAGTACTCTCTACTCTAAACATGTATTTGCATCACTATGTAGTTGTCATACAGTTTCTATTAAATGCAAACTATAAATATAAACCAACAACCCTAGATATAATGGCTAAGTGCAACTAATGTGCAATTCTTTGTATTATCTAATCCTAAGAGCTATATGCCAATTCTTAATTAATTTCTATACTATATTGAAATATATGCAATGGCTTAAGTATTACTCTATGAACAACAATTATATAGTATCGTATGTGCATCTACATGACCCTTTATAACATTATGGATTCCTAGCAAATGAAACCGATACCACCTTGACTTACCACAAGGTGTATGATATGATAGAGTTATGAACTTCATAAATGAACCAATATGTGATGAATACAAGTAAGGATTAATACCATGATGATTTCGTACTGGTAGGAACTCTAGTTTACCTTTTTCATTTAATACTTCAACTGCCGAGTCAGTGGAATGTCTCCGTGGATACTGTCGTGGTGCTAGACATGTGAAGGTATGGTGATGGGTCAATCAACGTGAGGAGCTGTATGTGTTTTTCGTTCGAATTTATCCAAGTTGTCCTCCTTGGTGGAAAAGGGTATTAATGATGTCTTTACTTTGGTGGTTTCTTGGGAATACGAGATGCCCTTTGGGTGATCTCCACCGTTGATCAAACTCGGTTCTTGGGATTGGGATCTAACCCTAATCACCACTATGTTTTCGAATTTATTATTCCTCGACATTCAATGTAGTGTGTAGTGGCTTTATGGAGAATACGACAGGACGAGAGCCTTCAGGGTTTCATTAGCAGGTGTTTGGGGAGTTTCCACGGTTTGAAACCGTGACCTGTTGATGTTTTAACTGGAACCTGTTGATAGCTTTTAAGGACCAACACTCTTGTGAGAGTCTTACAGTAACAGGTTGGTGTTGCAAAGGTTCCAAGGTGAGTGATAGTTCTACGTGCAGTTTCCTCCGATATTCGGATTTCCTCATTTGTTAAGTGGTAGTTTTTTTAAAGTTGTTCTTCCATCCTTCGTTGCATTCGGTGATGGAGTGATGGGCACAGTTTGGAAGTGGTTTTGGTGTTCTGTTCCAGTGATAAATAAAAGGTAATTTTCTTGGTTCGAATCCTTGTCTCCTTCTTATATTGAGAGTTTCAGTTATTAGTAATCGCCATGCACCAACTTCTTTCTTAAAGCTTATTTTGACCATATTTTGTTTAAATGGTAGGTTCCTTCATCAACCGGAACCCATGCTTAGGTTTCGATAACTGGCAGCTGCGAAAAGAATGGTAAGCCTTGGTGGTTAACCTGTTTCTTTGGTTAGGTGACTAATGGACCTTCATGTGTTCTTGCCGAGACTTCATGTTTTTCTTGAGCTTTGAGAAGTGTTCACCATCGAAATACTTGTGAGCTAACTGGCAGCTTGGGGAGGATGAAACCCTGGACCCATTCGGCATTAGGCCTGTGGTGTTTGTTTTTAAATGTAGAATCTGTAAAAGAATTAAATGAGGAGAGGGTTTTACCCTTATACCATCTTTGGTAAATAAAAGAACTGTTTTTTCCTACATTATGGTGTTTGTGTTTGGGATGGAGAGCGGTGCTCCAGCGGTGTTTGTGTTTGTGTTTGGGATGGAGAGCGGTGTTTGTGTTTGTGTGAAAATGAAGTTTATCGTTTTGCAACTGTTGTGTTTTTAAGGAATAGTTTGAGAGCCAAGGGTTTATCCCTATGCTAAGTGGTCAAACCCTAACATGTAGTTTTTTGAAATCGTTTTGTTGTTCTGGTAACAAATGTCAAGCTCTAAAAGTAGAATTCTAATTAGAAATAACATATGGTTTTTCAGTTAATGGTTTTCAATTGATATGTGATGTTGTTGTCTCATGTAAATGCTGAGATACTCATTATTTCAGTCTTAAGGAGTGTATAAGATAATTATTTTTGTGACTAAAGCTCATGATGTTGAAAGCTTCACTTGTAATTCTTGCCTGTCGATTTAAGTGATGGCCGAGAGCCAAGAATCAATGTTTTTGCTTGCAGCTATGTAATGAAATCATAACTATTTTCTTGTTCTGTTTTAAATGACGGTGTTGAATCTTAACTAAACTCCTAACCTGAAAGGTAGATGTTGATACTTCTAGGGTTTGATCATTGAAGGGTTACGAACCTGTCATGATGTTTAAGGTTTTAAATGAAACTCTGTTTTGGATAACATAATAGTTCTTTGTTTAACAGTTGCGATGAATAAAGAAATTGATGAAACAGCAAGCTAGGGTTTCTAATCCTATGCTAAATGTAAATGGGATCAACTGTAGTTTAAATAATAAATTAACATAAAAGAAATGAATACTGTGGATGAAAAGTAGTGCTAAATAATCATGCATTTGTTTGTAATGGAAAGAGTTCTGTTTTTTGTTTTTAATTATATATATACTTGCTAGCAGCATTGGATAACAGTACTATGTACTTAGGAAAAGAGTTATTTTGCAACTATTATTTTTTTTCAATGAAAACTTGTAAAAGAAAGATACATTGAACCTTAAACACTTAACTGATGAAAGGAAATGATAATAGAAAAACATAGAATTTATCGTTTATGAGGAATTTAATGACGAAAGGAAATCCTAGTTTTCGTATAGAAATAAGATATTTATTTCTGTTTTTAAGCAAGAATAATTATAATGCCTGTGATGCTATATACTGTTAAAATTTCTGAACCTAAGCATATATTCTTTATTACAGAATATTAATGATAAGAAACACTAATGAAATACAACATCATTAATCTTCTCATTCATTTGGCAATCTACCTATCAATTTATCTACCTTAATTTTCCTCCTCTGTACTGGAGTACGATGCAAAAAATAGCATGGGGAAAAATATAGAAGAGTATTATTTCTATCATTTTATCTACTTTAATCATCATTCTACAGTTCACAGCTAAACCAGAATTCATTAGTTACTTCTGTAAAACAATATTAACAGTTTAGATCTAATGAATTACTATATCAATACTTTCAGAAAAATAATTTTAACTACTTATATAATAGAAATGATGAGTAGAACCTGTAACAGTAGATAGGGTGGACAAACACCCAAGGAGGCTTGTTCCTCCCAACCTTCTCCAAAAAAAGAAGCCAAACTACTTGCTTTCTTTGGACCCTCGAGCTTGCTTACTGAACCACTAAGTAGATGGAATCTATGTAGAAGCAAGGCACTCAGTAATATAACTTCTGCACTCAATAGTATCACTTCTGCAATCAATAGTACAACTTCTGCACTCAATAGTATAGCTTCTGCACTTAGCAGTTTTTAACAGGAAGACTTACACCATGATCAATAACTCAACATATCCCCTCATCGAATATTTTGGGTGCAAGCATAGCAAAACCACAAGGAAAATTTCCTCGTCAGAAAAAGTGATGAACCTCAGTTCATAATTTGATGGCTCTTATATAGACTGCCTAGGTCTTTAGTGGTCAGTTTTCAATAAATGAGCCTCAAGCTCCATTCCCACCTTCCAAGGCACTATGTCCACATTTCAAGGGAGTTGTCCCATACCAGCAGCTAGTTCGTTGCATCATGATGCTGCCACTTGTCCATTTCCTTCTACCCTAGATTCCATTCCACCTAGTGGGTTAGTAAACACTCTTTCAATAGTCTCCTTAGGTGTTTGTCTCCTATTTAATTTATTTAATAATAAAATATTGTGCAAATTACAGTCATCCTTGGACACTTGTCCAATATTAAACTTTACAATAAAATTTAACATAATGTTTCCGACATAAAATGTTTTTTCAGCAAAAAGGGTATGTTACAAGAACTTCCTCACTATGAATCGATTTCTTCAATTTGGGAGATTTCGCCACCATCTAATGATTACCTCGGTTACTTGATAACTGAAATATCGATTCTAAATAATGCTAAACTGATAGTTAATACTTATACATCATGTGGAGGTAGGTAGTGGCGTGAACTTATTTCCTTTAATGTCGAGTAATGTAGGTGTTAATTCTCATTCGTATAGCTAGTTAATTTATAGTACCTCGAGTGTATAAATCCCTAAATACTTAAATAAATATTCGTTTTCCCTTGGCTCAATATGATATATATATATATAATAGTTTATAATTTATAAATTTAGTCGTAACCATATATCTCTAAATATAGTTTGAATTTCATTAAATAAGCTAATCAAACTATTAAGCCAAGTTTCATTGTGTTTTTACATGTGTTCCCTAGCATTCCCTCATAAGAGTAGGATGCATGGATACAAGTAGTAGTTAGGAAATCATATAATACAAAAACATATAATTTTCCTAAGACACTTTTCATATATATATAATTTTCTAAATAGCTTTCACAACTATTTATTTATATATATATGTATGAATATATATAATGTTCAAAATTATTTATTAGCCTTTTCATTTACGAAGAAGACACAATATATATATTTAATAGTTATATAATTGGATTAGAATAATTTAGGTCAAACTATCTTAATTTCATATTGCTTCTAGCCATAACTCCTTCTCTTAAAGGACTTACAACTAACTTGTAAGTTTTATGACATAGTGAAGTTAGTTTATTTTAATCTCAGTGTTCCAATCCTTTTAGTTTCCTAAGTTATTAATACAACCTAGAAAGATAAAATACATGACACTCATGGCTGTCCTCTTGGTGGGGCCTTGGCCTTGAGCTCCTCACCATGGCCATTTACAAAATTCATAATTTCTTTTACAAGAGTAATAACAATAATGGTCAATTTGGAGGGATGTTACACACTCCACCACTTAAAAATAAAACCATCCTCGGTGTTCGACATTTTGTCTTTTGCGTCCATTTGTTGTCATTCGTTTACTTTTGTTCTTATGCTTTGGTCATCTTCACATCTTTGCGATTTCTGCAAGCTCTTTTTACTTCTAACCTACACATTGTACAACTCATACAAGATTTTTTTCAGTTTTCTTCAATATAACATAGGTATAAAATACTAATGTTCAGCATTCTTCCTCATCCTTTGAGGAAATATTTGTTTATCTTAGCATTCATATCATTCACACATAAATGCATCTCATAGTCTAGTTACAAGACATTCATTAACATTTGCTTATTTCATAAAACATAACTTCAAACAAAACCTTGTTGATCATCAAACTCTTTGGTACGTCCACAATCATAGAGACTTGCATACAAATCATGAGCGTTCTATAAAATCTTCAGGAATACTTCTACGAAGCATGACAGTCTTACAATACAACTCATAACATAGCTTCCCCTCATCGAATCTTCTTGTGGGCTCAGTTCTAACACCAAAAGGAAAAAGTTAAGTCTCCTCAGAGAACCTCTTGTGTGCTCCATTCTAACAACACAAGGAAAAATTGTGAGCCCTTCCTCTGCTCAATTCGATGGATATAAAGTTTTCCTAGGACTTTTTGGTCAGTATAACATTCAACGAGCTACCCACCTACTCTGTTCCACTTCCATGGGGAACATGACCACAAATAAGGGTAAGTTGTTCCATAACAACAAGCTAGTTACTGAGTTCATGATGTTGTCCCCTCTGCCTGAGTCCAGAAAATCATCCTTTCCCTTCAAACCTTCTCGTTTGAGTCCAGGAAATATTTCTTGGTAACAAACATTTATTATTTCTTGTATGCCATATGCAACATAATAATAACAATAGTAAATTAAAATATTTTCACATCATCAGTCATAAGTCTTACCACTGAAAGTAATTCATTACTTACTTTTGAGCGATTCGGATCAACTTATTTTTATAAGTGCTTTTATAATCAATGTTCTTTCTTGATCACGTTATCAATCGATATTACGATCACTTCCTGAAATGTTAGTATAAGAAAAATTTATTTGATTCAATTGTTCAACTACTGGACAAATTAGTTCCATAGCATTATACGCATGCTCACTCAATTTACTTGTGCCTCATCTTCACTTCATTCCGATGTAAACTCTTCAACTTCCTCATTGTGAGTCTGAGATCAAACCTACTGAAAACATGTTAGTATTTAGTTACATATAGATTCACTTCAAATTGAGACTTATCATCTAAAGCTTTTTAAATGATTTCATGCTCCATCAACAAGGTTAGAATTCCTTTCTTCAAACTATCAACAAGATACGCATTAATCCTTGTTAGAAAATATAACTTACTCTTCAGGGGTCTATCATAATGTATTCCTAAAATAAGGTTAATTTAACCCCTAGGAACATTGCTTGCAAATGTTAATACTCAGTTTTATCCTTAAAACTCAAATAATGATAAGAAGTTCTAAATGAAACACCGTTTAGGTTTAAATAATAAAATGACGATTTTTCAAAAATTATTATCCAAATGCATCAACCACAAGAATTTGTTCATATCTTTAACTATAATTTGTAAGCTAGTATGTTAAATTTATTCTGGCTATCAATACTCGAGGGTAATAATTACTTAGGCAATTCCACACTATTGGTTGTATGAAAGAAAGTCAACAAATACATTGTACTAAACAAACCTAAGTAAAATGATATACATTCTCACATTGATATTTGAGAACCAACTATTATTTTGCTAAGTGTAACTACAACTTCATTTACATTCTATAGCATTTATGTGCCTTTTTTTTTCCTTTTTTTTTTCTTTTTTATGTAGCATTCTAAGAAACTGTCGTAACATCTAAATATTCTCATTACTAAGTAACTATCAAAATTGAAAATGTTGAAATGAATTCACCAACTCAAACCAACTTACTCCTTAGGAGCATACAAGTAAAACTATGCTTTTAACTAAGTGATACTCATAGGTAATGCACTTATTAATCTTTGATAGAAAAATAGAATATCACTAACTAAAATGCAGAATTGAAATGATACTTTTGTGCAAATTTGGAAATCACTTATTACTCGACATATTTCACAACACTTTTCTTAACCTATTTATTTCTTTTAGATTAGTACTTTACCAACGAACTGTGAATCAACCAGAAATATGATGTCACTTCTGCTTTCCTTAACAAGGTTAGTCAATCATAATACAAGGATCATTACGTTTCACATTTACTAAAATAATTTCAACTAAATATTACATTCTATGATAATGCCATTCACTCATGTGAGTATCTATACCTTTTATCTTGCAAGGAGAACTTACAACAAAGATCATACCTTGCTTCTAATTTTGTAAAGGAAAAGCGGTGCTTTAAAAATACTTATCTTTACCCCTTCGGAGAAACTTGAAATTTCTCTTTGAATTACCCTCGTCCATTTCAGTCCATGCATTCAAAAATGAAACAAAAACAACTTGGTTAATTAACTCCATACTTATTGATTTCATGTTGAGCCCATCAAGCCCGAGTGTTTTAACCTAGTGCTCTGATACCATATGTCACATACCCAAAATTTCATAATTTTTTTAAATTTTTTTTTAAGCGTCTAATTGACATTAAATGATATGCAGAAGATCAAATGTATGTACAATATCTATGTTTATTGTTTTGATTAAAAACATCATTATAACATCTCATAACTTTTATCATTAATTAATTGATTGTAATCATAAATAAACTTTACTTGTTGACACAAAGATCTTCTGTATCCTCACAAGACATCCTAACTATCAATATACAACTCTTTATAAAATATTTTATTCTAAGAACATCACTTAATAAGGTTTTATCACTTGTCCTACCTTACCAATTCCTTCTAATAGCTTAACGAAAAAGAACAATACATTGAGATACACCAACTCATAATATCGATCAACTACCCATTATAAATATTAAGTACACATAAACATTTATTCTATCTCTAGTCTGATAAACCTTACTTACAACAAGTCTTCAACCAAGATCTTTGGGTTGGTATAATAGTAAATTACTTCTATTTTTTTTTTTTTGAAGAGAGTATATTTCTTCAGATAAAAGAGTAGATCCAATGTCTTATATAACATCTTTGTTTTGGCTATAATTTAAATAATACTAATTATACCTAAATTACAAAACCATCATAACTAATAACAACTAACGCATTGGTGTTTAATTCAACATTTACTATGTTATCTCTTCCTGAAGAAAATAAAAATATAAGAAGTATACTTCCTGATCAATTCACTAAATATGCATAATCGATGAAAACGTCAACCCATCATGATTTCTAGGACACTTAAACAATTACGACACATAAGAGGAAAACCATCATATACAATCACAAGGCATCAAGGAGATACACATACATAAAGAACATTTTAACGTGGTTCACCCCCAACTTGGGATACATCCACAAAAGGTTGTTTTATATTAATGATTCAAAGGAGGCTTTGCAAATGTAACTTGTCGTTACAAAATCTACTCACTCCTTAACATTGTTTCTTCTATCTGATCGGTACTATACCGAAACTAAACAAAGCTCTATTCTAATGTAATTAATTCTCAATTTCCTTGCTAGGTGGCTGAGATTTGAAAGGATATTTAAGGCATAGCCCCTGCCTCTATTTAATTCACTTTTAAATATCAAGGAAAATCGTAAGGGACTAAGTAAACATCTATTTATTAACTTTTCTCCGAGCACTCCATTGAATCGAAAATTTAGAGAGGAGCTAATAATTGACGCAATAGAAAATGTAAGGGATCCTACCCTATGATATTTCCAATAGTAAAATAAAACATTGCTTTCCATAGAAATATATATATATATATATATATTTATATCAATGCATCCAGATATATATATAATTTAAGAACTTAATTTCCCTTAACATATGACTATTAAGACCAAGGTCTTTCATCGATGACCCTGAAATTCTATAAAATACAACATATATATATACTTATTAGAATACATTCCATATATGAGAAATCTAAAATCATTTCTTATATATATATATGAAATTTATGCAAGTTATAGATAGGTGTAGTGTTGTCTCACTTCATCCATAGTTTTAGAATATATCATTAAGAATGTAGAGCCAAAAGCTATGAGTACAATTCTATCTTGACCAGCTCTACTTTGGCAACATTAGCTATTAAAATGTAGAATGTGCTCTATTATTTATCCATACAAAAATAATATAAAATGTGCTACTCCTACAGAGTTTGAACTCAGTTGTTTAGTAGAGCTCGTCGTTTTATGGAGATCCACTTGAAAACATTTATAGGGAAAATAAATTCTGAATATGATGCAGAGATCCAGTTTTAAGAGAACAACAAGGAGCTAAATACAAATTTCCCTCAAATTGGGAACAAATCTGTGATCATGAATAAAATCTCACCTACCTCAAGGTTTTAGATTGGGATAAACTATTCTTCCAGCATCTATGCTTATAGGTGATTTTTAGGGAAGACATAATTGTTTTCAATATAAAGTTTTTCTTTACTAAACAAATGACTCAGCTGTAAGTGCATTAACTCACAATCCCAAAATATTTGAGGCAATACTTAACTAAGCGGTGAGGCTGTGTAAAAATTTAGGTAAGAGGAGACTAGTAAACCGGTAGGATCACAACTCTGTCCAAACGGAGCAAACAAGCCGTAAAGGGTAAAACGATATCACCTTAAGAGAATGGGATCGACTCTCCCTAATTTGGGTTGTCACTTTTCAGTTGAGCCCCATTCATTCAGAGAGATGGAAATCAATTCTTATGGGTCAAATCTTCTCCAACCAACAAAATAAATAAATGAAAATTTAATTTACAAAGATCGGAAAGGTCATCTCATCTCCTGAGATTAAAGAGCACAATAGAATGTAATACATTTATCTAGAGTCGGAGTTATGGCGATTTCTTTCCAGATTTTCAAATTTCCACAATTAAGAAATCTATAGAGAACATCGACCTACACTACCGCAGTAATCTACGATTTTCGTTTCCTTAAACCTTTTCATAGAATAATAGATCAACATTTGTTATGGCAGTAAGCCAAGGTTCTTAAAAATACTTCTATAACAACATAATAAAATGATCTACAATACCCAGATCTTAATTTGTTTTCTTCAAGGTAGAGTTAAACTTATAAAGCACAGTGACTTACCTTGAATTGCATTCCTCTTATAGGATTTATGCAAAACATTTCAATATATTTGCCTAGGTGGCCTTCCTCCTGTCTAATGCAACCTTTTTTTGTCTGCCTCCCACGTTAAACCTTCCTATACTGTTACGCCCATAACTTAATGATCCGGAAACAAGATCTTTGCTACTCTGACGTTAACATGAATTGCATAAAGAACATGAATGAAGCTCACAAATCCATAAGAAGAGAACCAAACAACATAGACAATACACACATAAAGGCAACAAGTTGATAACGGAGTTCGTCCAGGATGGACTACGTCTCCGGGCCTGCTTCTCAATAGGAGGGCCGATCTATAATCTCAGCATAAAGGCAAAATACATGGCAATGATACAATGATACCTTGGCGACAATGGCCAGGAAGAGAACCGCTGCCCAAAACACAACAAGACTGCTTCCAGCAACTCCGAAGCTTGAAGACGGTGTAAAACGAGTATAAACACTCGTACCTTCCTCCTGCAGAGCTATGCAATCTCCCTTCTCTCCTTTAGCTACAAAGTCTCTACTCCAAAGCATGAGTGGGAAATGGCAAATGAATGGGTTTATATAGGTTGGTTTTCCCTTCTTCACATGACTCTCATGGATTCCTTTGGTTGCAACTAATTTGCCTATCTTGGCCTTGGTTACAACTTCCCTAAGTTGGTTTCCATGTGGTTGGGCTTTTAAGAACATAAACCAAAAATATGGTTCATGCCCACATGTCCATGGGTTTTCACATTTAGTTACTTCCCCATAATGACATTTACAAAATCCAACAATAATCCATTACATACCAAAATCCTTCTTTTAAATAGCATGTTGGTTTTTTTTCAACCATAAACCAACTTGTTACAACTTCTTTACAAATATGGCATGTTTGTTTTTGGTTACAACCATGCATTAACTTCATAACAACTCAAGGAATTAAATAAATGAGTAATATGTGAGTAATTTTAACACTCACTTCAAATATTAATCATTTTACAATTTCTCATGAGTAAATGCATGAATTTCCTAAAACTCATTTCAAGCACAAATGCATGCATGCTAGTCATCATGCCACTTCATCATGCCATGTCACCATGCCACATCATCATGCCATGTCATCATGCCACATCAGCATGCCATGTCATCATGCCACATCATCATGCCATGTCAGAATGCCACATCATCATGACACATTATCATGCCATGTCATCATGCCACATCAGCATGCCATGTCATCATACTGCATCATCATGCCATTTAGCATGCCATGTCATCATGCCACATGTCACCTTGTGATTGGTCTGTACTGTATGGATGCCATGTGTCATCCTCTGAGTGGTGCCACATCATCATGTTTGTACAGTATGGATGCCACGTGTCACCTTGTCAGTGGTGCCACGTGGCACCTCTTTTTGCCAAATTTCCCTGTTGACCTTATGGAACAGAACGCGATAACTTTCTCATACGGAGTCCGTTTGAGGTGAAACGAACGCCGTTGGAATCGTCTAGACGAGCCCTTCGATATAGTGCTAGTTTTGCTGAGATTGGAGGACTTCAAAATTTTGCCTTCTTAGATCCTCCTGGATCACTTAAACGCTATACTACCTCTTCTCTCAGACTGCAACCCTAAGGTAAAAGATGTAGAGTTCGGATCCCTCCTTAGCCTCCAGATCGTGCCTCCCTTCGCTCCCCTAACAATGCAGTTTACTGCTCTTCCATCATACAGATCCCTACTCCCTTCACACGCAGATATCTTCTCCCCCTTTTGTAGAGATCGTCCCCCCCTCTTACTAGTTTCTGCCTCTTTTAAAATAAAGAGCCTCACTTGTGACTTGGAGTAATGCATGGTAGTCTAACCACCTGCATTCAATTTAGGTGACAGTCTATGGGACTTTAGATTCTCCTCCAAGGAGACAGACCACCACTAAGACTACACCACTCTCTCAAAATGGTGGAGTGGGTATAAGTGGCAAGGAAAAAAGATAAAGGCGATTTCCAACTAAGGGACAAGCTCCCCCAGAATCAAGCGAGGATGCCCCTCACCTATTAGTTATAATTAATGAATATCTAAGGGAGGATGCGGAAACGATTGTGGAGGTTGCACTTGCTGATGAAAAAGGAGTGAATTTGCCAAATGGCAGTTCATCGGAACTTCCTCACTATGATTCGATTTCTTCAATTTGGGAGATTTTGCCACCATCTGATGATTACCTCAGTTACTTGATAACTAAAATATCGATTCTAAATAATGCTAAACTGATAGTTAATACTTATACATCATGTGGAGGTAGGTAGTGGCGTGAACTTATTTCCTTTAATGTCGAGTAATGTAGGTGTTAATTCTCATTCATATAGCTAGTTAATTTATAGTACCTCGAGTGTATAAATCGCTAAATACTTAAATAAATATTCGTTTTCCCTTGGCTCGATATGATATATATATAATAGTTTATAATTTATAAATTTAGTCGTAACCATATATCTCTAAATATAGTTTGAATTTCATTAAATAAGCTAAACAAACTATTAAGCCAAGTTTCATTGTGTTTTTACATGTGTTCCCTGGCATTCCCTCATAAGAGTAGGATGCATGTATACATGTAGAGTAGTTAAGCAATCATATAATACAAAAACATATAATTTTCCTAAGACACTTTTCATATATATATATAATTTCTTAAATAGCTTTCACAACTATTTATTTATATATATATATATATGAATATATATAATGTTCACAATTATTTATTAGCCTTTTCATTTACGAAGAAGACACAATATATATATTTAATAGTTATCATAACTATTAACCTTCATAACTTTATATACATCATACTTATTTAATAATAACCTCAACTATTTATTTATATATATGATATTCACCACTACCTATTTATATATATATATAATCCATCTTTATGGCTAAATCATAACAGGATTAGAATAATTTAGGTCAAAGTATCTTAATGTCATATGGCTTCTAGCCATAATTCCTTCTCTTAAAGGACTTATAACTAACTTGTAAGTTTTATTACATAGTGAAGTTAGTTTATTTTAATCTCAGTGTTCTAATCCTTTTAGTTTCCTAAGTTATTACTACAACCTAGAAAGATAAAATACAAGACACTCACGGCCGTCCTCTTGGTGGGGCCTTGGCCTTGAGTTCCTCACCATGGCCATTTACAAAATTCATAATTTCTTTTACAAGAGTAATAACAATAATGGTAAATTTGGAGGGATGTTACAGGGGTGGATTGCACTGTTGTGCTAGTTATGTCATGACAGAAGTCAACCTGCAACTGTCAATTGTATTTTCACCATTTTCCCATATGCCTTGGAGTTAACCCTCATTCTCTCATTCTTACATGTTGATATACACTAGACAGAGCTCTCCATTTCTTTCCATGAACATATCAGACTGTTTTTAGCCCAAAAGTTCGAATTTGTAGACCATGCTGCAAATTTGGAAGTGAAAATCGATGGTTGTATGTGAGTAGAGAGGTTGGGAAAGCTAGGAACCCTTACCCATTGAGTTATGTTTCTCGTAGGTGCTCGAGAAGCCACAAATTGAAGCTACGGGTGGTTCTATAGAAGCACATAGCATATTGGACTTCTTCTATGCACACACTGGAAGCAACAAGAAAGATGGATCACCTAAAAGAACTGTGGATTGGTGAAGGGGATGCCTGAGCCAAGAAAGGTGTTATGTGGGGAAGGTATTATGGAAACCAAGGCTGGGAGGGATCAGTGAGACCCCTGTAGAGCTCTATATGATCATTTGGATAAGCATAGAGAGAAGAATGGGTTGTGGGCTAAGAGAGAGAAGCTTGTAGGTGTTTCCTTCGCCTTGGTGGCCTCATAGCCTAGCTTGGGGGTGACCTCTTAGTAGAAAGAGTATATCTTGGACAAAGTGCCTATGGTTTGGTGGAAAATCACTCTTACACGGCAAGTCACTTAGATCTATGTTGGATAAAGATAAGTATTCTCATGCATTTGAATTTGAAATGTTTTTTTATTTTATGCATGTAATGTGTATGCTTGTATATGCATGTTGTGTGTGTGTGGATCGAATTGAATTCCATTGTGTATGTTTAATTACGTTTCTACACACATTTTATTTGTTGAAATTTGTATTATGTATTTGGGGCAAAATTTGAGAGTCTGAACTCAGTTAATGTCCCCTTGCAATGGTTGGATTGGGTGAGGGGGACATTACAGTTCATTGCATCCTTAAGGAAGACAAACCACACACAATGAGTATATTTGCAATGCTAGATTCAATTCATAAGTGTAAAACTAACACATGGCCTTGGCACTTACATCAATAAACAACATAAGATATCTCATTGTTAGATTATCTAAGTTTCACAGTTTTAGTGGGAAGTAATTTTGTGCATTCTTAAAATCCAAACTACTTCATGGACATCAAATTCCATCTTGCTTGATGTGACCATCATGGGTATAATCCATCTAAACCACATTACTTGTATTGGGTGGCAAAACATTGCATTGATAAGATAACTAGTAATCATTGACATTGAGTATGGGAAACAATGCTTGCAATAAAATTGCGATCATATTTGGTGTTTATCGATAAAAAAATTACAAATGAAGTCTCAAAAAAATCACCTTAATTGACATAGTTATCGGTCTCCCATAATTGAAGGATGCACAGTAATTAGTCGAGAATAAACAAAGAAATACAAATCGCCGTGGAAATTAATAGTTTATGTTGAATGAATTTGGATAAACAGTTAGATGAGAAGTCTAAAAGCCACAGGAAAAACAAAGACCGTCACAGACTAATCGTTTAAAATGGTTATTGAAAGCAATGGTGGGTACGACGTCTAGATCGGGAAGACAGGTGAGGTGACGTGAACAGATAGCGGAAAGTCTTTAAAGTTGATAATGGGACATCTACATGGTATGTGTGTCAAACTTGTGGCATACGTATCAAAATCATAGGTCTTCCGTAATTGAAGGATGCACAGAAATCACTCTATTCCATGGGACATGAAGGTGGACTAACTGTGGAAATCAATACTTTATGTTGAATTAATTAAGGAATTATAGGTCTTCCGTAATTGAAGGAAGACCTATATCATGATTCCAGCATGTACGAAACTTTGACCATAGTAAAACTATAAATTATCATCCCTAAAACTTTTACCAATTTCTTCTAAGATTTGTAGTTAAAAAAGGAAGGTCCTTTTTACATGATTAGCTTTCTCCTCTCATCAACTACTCATTTGCATGGAAAAGGTGTCCTAACCCCCTTATTTAAACTTCATCCATTTTAAGTATTCAATTTCCTCTAAAACAAGAGTAGTTATCCTTGGTCTATCGTGGTGTGACTAATTATTGAAAATAAAATAGAATAAATAATTATTTATACATATAACTCTTTAATGTATTATGCTAATAAAAATTTAAATATCTATTTATAGGTATGTTTTAATTTTATAATATTAATTTTTTTATTTAAACTATTTTGTTCTTGGTAATTATCTTTTTTAATATGTTTGTCTTTTAATGGGTGTTTTTATATTTTTATATCTTTTGAAGCATTTATTTATGGTTTTTTTTTTTTAATTTCAAAATGTTAACTTTGGTATATAAGTTTTGTATGAGGTGGTTTAGTCATTTTAATTTGTATTTATGAAATTTATTCTTATACGTAGATACCTTGGTATATTAAATTTCAATTAATATTAGTGATTTTTATTGATTTATTATTTTTATTATATAAATTTTATCTTATGAGTATTAATTAGATTCTTTCACTTTTACATTTTATTTTTTTCTTTTAATAACATTGTTAACTTAATAATTAATAATTACTTTTTATTAATAATTAAATTATGTAATATGTTAAATTCCACTTTATTATTAAATTTTTAATGCAAAATTCTTATTTAGTAGATGTATCACTCTATCTTATTATTATCATTATTGATTAGTGAACTTGTTAAATATTCCGAGCATTTTCACTATTCATATATATATTTGAACATCTTCAACCATAATATAAGCCCTAATCTGGCCTATATGCCTCTATTCATGGATATGATCTTAAATATGCATGGAGGTGGTTTTGTGAGTGATGTTAAGAGCTCAGTATTAGTCTCATAGCACATGAGTAACAGTCTCATAGCACATGGGTAACTGAAAGCATTAGAAACTTGCTATCTTTCAATATTGGTATATAAACTTTGTATAGAGTATATTACAACATCTTTCAATATTGGTATATAAATTTTGTATAGAGTATATTACAACATCTTTCTATATTAAGATATAAACTTTGTATAGAGTGTGGTAGATTTCTTAGTTTTTCATTTAACAACTTTATCACTCTATAAAAATTATTATTATAGCTTGGTATGTTAAATTTTGGTTATTATCAATAATCTTTATTGTTATAATATATCATTATATAAACTCTACTTTAGAACCCGCAATTAGATTATCTTATTTTTTTATATTTCCTTTGTCTTCTATTAACGATGTCATCATATTAATTAATAATAAGTTGTAATTAAGTAATAACTATGTTATGCTAAATTTTGTCTTTGCTATTAAGATTTGATGCAAAATTCTTAATTTTAGTTGACTTATTACTTTATCTTGTTATTACTATTATTGGTTAGGAGACTTGGTGTTAATATTTAGACCAGTTTTAGGATTCATATATATTGCAATATATTCTCATGACTACCACAAGCTATGAGGATGAATTAATCAAGTAACTCAAAATGTCAACATAATCTCATATTTCACGAGCGCAATCTCTCTAAAGCCATTGATGAATTAGTTTTGAACTACAAAAAATTATTCAACAAAATGAGGGTAATTGTTGTAGAATATAGATTATCCTTTTGAGAGGCATATTGTAGCCATTGAGATGTTCTATGGATTGATAAAGGGATTCCATAGCATTAAAGTGACCATATAAGCCCCATATAGTGTTGGATAAACCAATCATGTGATAGTCAGTCCCACCTTGGTATATTACTAGTGTTATGTTTCATTTTTAGGTGTTCACATCCATTTACAACAAAGCATTGACGGAGATTTCAACATTGGAGTAGTACTTGATGGAGATTCCAACAATGGAACAGTACTTGATGGAGATTCCAACATTGGAACAGTACTTGGAGGAGATTCCAACATTCAAACAATTGATTTTTAATGTATCCTTGTTTTGAATTCTAACCACACACAAGGGTAAAGCTCATGATCATATTAATGAGTTGCTAGCATGGTTGCATTAGTTGTATGATTTCACTTAACATGTTATTTATTCATACGTTAGATGTAGGGTAGGATAAATCAACTCTATTGAGAAATAGAGTAAGAGTAGTCTTCTATTTCCATGTTCCATTTGACAATTTATAGCTCATGGATTGTTTTAAATCTATTATTGATGTAAATGTGGACATATTATGGTGTATGGGGGGTTTTAGTATGAGAGCATTGAACCTATGTTTGCACATGTTATATGTCTTTATTATGACATTTCTAGCAAGTGCTAAATATTGGGTGTTCTCAAACAGTCTTCTTCAAGTGTGCATGTTTCCATATGGAGCTAGGCGTTATCCCTCACTTAGCATGGGGTATTGTGATCCAGTTGAAGACCCTTCTAATCCTAAGCATGTTGTACTGTGACTGTTATGGCTTTGAGCTATATCTTGTTATTGGATGCACATGTATTAGTGACTATCAGATGGCATTTTCCCTTTTTGTTGGATAGTTAGATGCAAGATTATTTAATGCAATTGTTCTTATGCACAGTTGTTTTCCTATTGTTTTTTCCCCTAAAGCACATCACCATAGTGGGATTGTTACTAATGTTTTATTATTGATGTACCATTTTTAGATGGGGTGCATTATCTTCCTAGCCGACATCACCAACTCTTGTTTAGAGGCTTGCATCTATCACATGTGGTGTTTGAGTGGTTTTTGAAGGTCCTAAATAACATTGCTCACATATATGACTTTAACCCTTAGCACATTTGTGGAGAGGGATACCTATTAGCTAAGGGTTTCCTTAAATTTTATTGGTTAATTACTGTTCCTTGATGTGGTGAATTATTTTATCGGAATGCTTGCACGGGTTCCTATGGTTTCAATTGGATTATTGATTCATTATTTTTATTGGTGGAACTTGAGCTCATTTATTCTTCATAGTGTGAAATCCCATGAGAATATTAATGGTTTTACAGTGATTCCAAACTCCTCAATTGGTTGATGGAATGATAGATTGGAGTGATTCTCTTATTTGGAATCTTCTACAATTTTAGAAGCATGGAGACCTACTGGCATAGTTTTGTAGGTAACTCCACTTGTAAACCATGGTTTGGACATTTGGTTATGGTATTTGCACATGGTTTTATACATTTTTCATATCTCTTTGTTTTATACGTTTTTCATATCTCTTTGGGGCATACTTTTCATGGTACTATTTTAGAGGTTTTTACACATATTTGTCATCTTGCACATGGATTGAGGTTTCTGTAGTTATTTAAGGAGGTTATAACAACTTTGTGGAACACTATTGCATGTGTTTCCATGGGATTTCTATTTGTGGCATGTTGATTGAGCCTTGGGGATAATGTATTACCCTCTTGCTCTATTTTTGAGATTTATGACATTGGTATATGTGCCTATAAATATATTGGTACATTCTTCCAGTGAACATTTATCTTGGAGGATTATTTTATCGATGGAGGCCCAAGATCCATTGGAAACCATATAAACTACTATTGCACACATATAAAGGTCACTCCATTTTTTAGATTATTATATTTTTTGCTGTGAATTCTTATAACCACTTCTAGACCGTCTTTAAGGGTGCATCATTCTTTTCTTATTTTATTTTATTATACTTGGTCAATGTGGTACTAGAGAAACTACCTTGCACACTTTCTATCATGCACCGGAGCTAGTATAGCACATATTAAGGAGATATAACTATTTTGGAACATATATTTAATCCTAATCACTAGGATTTATTGGTTCATAGGCATGCACATGGGTATCCGTGTTGGCATATTTATGGAGGAGGCATAACCACATTTACCACTTATCCTAGTGTGGCACTCCATTATTTTATTATTTGGAACATTAAATGGGGAAAAAAAAATTATATTGACACATTTCTCAAGGGAACACTTGATCATGGTTATTTTATATTATATAGCCAAGACAAAGTGGTCAGAAGATTTTTTACTACAAATATTCCTAGGGTGAACCTCTTCCTTTGATTATTTTATATTATTTGGAGGATGAAAACCCTTCTTGAAGAACACCCTATCCCCTTTCACTTGGAAAGTAATAATATTATATTGAAGGATCCTTACAAGATGTACCTTTGGAAGGCATTTTTTACATTTTTTAGAGGATTTTACATGATAAAAACCCCAAGTTCAAGGAGGGCATTTTGTACAAGAGAAGGAAAAGTGGCTCACCCATTATCTAGTCCATTTTATTTGGTTATTTTATTGTTAGGGTTTTTGACTTGTCATCTTTTAGTTGGGTAATATTGTTTCTTTACTCCTCCATAGGAGAGATCTAAGATCTCATTTTGGATATTATTATTATATGTCTATGAGGTTGTGAACCTTTCAATCTATATAAGAGTGTCTCCTCCCATTTTTTGCGGGTGGTTGAAAACACTATGTTCCTTTAGTTTGGGATAATATTGGATATATCTTGAAAGGAAGTGTGGTACTAAAATTTCATCTCAATTGTGGTTTTCCATTGTACATACTTTGCTGAATTTGTGTTGTTGGAATATGCATGTAATTTTATTGCAATGAGGATCTCAAGTAGGGTGATTAGTTATTGAGGAAGGAAATTAAATCTGGCAATGTATATTTCATTTTCTTGTTGTTTTCATTTGATATTTGAAGCATTGTGTTATGTTGTCTCATTGAAAGGTTTTCATGGTGAATTTGAGTTTGGAGTAAGATCACATATTATCGTTATTGCATGTGCATACAAGAGCACCTTTGGAAGGGTATTTATTCATTTAATTTATGATAATATGAATTTGCAACCTTTAGTAGTCTTATGCATGTTGTAAGATTCATAATTAGTCCCATTCACCAACCAATTTTAGCCCTCTTTGTTTCTTCATGGATCCATATGCCCTCTTGAATCTCTACCACTAATCTTTCCCCATCGACCACCTTTAAATACAATTTTATAAATATTATAAAAATCTATTTTTCTAAGACCTATGTTAATTTCACCTTGAGCCCATATAGCTTATGTCTTAATAATCATATCCTAGGGACACCCCCTTGCATTGAAGGAGAGTTGGTCTTAAGTGAAAAGAGGGGTTTTGAGGTGTCAATAACAACCCTATTTAGTTACCCTTGTATTGCACTTTCTCTTTGGACTTTGGGCCTTGAGTGAAATATTAATCATTAATACTTCCCATGGTCCTTCCATTCCTTCTAGATTTACCAAATATGCATTTTCCCACCCCTATTGCAATAAATTTATCAAACAAGGAATTTGCAGACACTCCATCCATTTCTCAAGTGTAAAAGCAAGGGAGAAATGGATATCCTGCGGTAGTCCATCCCACCCAAGAAAGGGACATGCTTCCAGTGATGATAGGAAGGTATAGAGTTTTTCTTCTTATCAATCAAAGTCTGTAGATTGATGCTTGTGTTATGAAATTATTAGTAAATTAAATATTATCTTTTATTTTATATGTTTGCAGGCTTTCCAAGGTGAATGTATGGATATCTTTGTTGTTCAAACAAAATACAACCTTAAAGACAAGCTAACTCTTGTTTTGACATCGGATCGACTATGGAGAAAATGGATGTCTATATTCGATCTTTAAAAAAGTGATTCCTTGCCATGCTCACCCAAGAGCATAACTCAGGGTGATTTTGTTCAAAATAAAATAAAGAATCATGGATCTAATTTTTTTAGACCATTGCATGATCTTGATGAAGATGAATTGATCATTGTGACGAACAATATAATCAGCGGCTCAGTTTAGCTGAGAACATCAATCGACAAAAATATTTGCGCAGAGACTTTATATCAATATCGCAAGTGAATTAAGGACGAGAGGTCAACCGTGCATTCGATCTATAAATATTTCAAAGTTCACAATGTTCATACTTTTCATTCATAGATTATCACTGAAGATAATTTCATTGAAATCTATAAAATTGCTCCAAATCATCTCCAGTAACTGTGCAGTATTTTATGCTCCGATAAGCAAGCAAAATCTCCTAGAAAAAAGAGAAAGAAAGAATCTGAAGAGGATAATGGTACCAAATTACCAAAGGATGCTAAGAAAATATTGAACATATATATCAATAAAGAGGGGATGGGTATGTCCATTGAATCCATCAAATATAGTTCACAATTTGCTTGTCTATGTTGTTATCTTATTGTCATGTCCCCTCCCATACATCCAACACAAGGGAACATGACTACAGATCTTGGGATTTTACATAAACTCAACCCCATTCATTAGATTCATACAAATAAAAAAAATGTGTGTAGATACAAATCAAAATAACATGCACAATGGAATTAAACTGTCCACGCACATTTCTCATGCATACATTCAGTAAAATCAGAACAATCAATACATTGCAAAATTGAATACACGGAGATAGAATATTTATCTTCAATGTGAAATTGTCCCAAGCAACTAGCTATGTCGCTGCAATGTTCCACCCAAACATAGGCCATCCGTTTTCATTAATCTCTCGGCATAGTTGCCACCCCTGAGCTGGGCATGATTTCTACAAGGAAAAGGGGACTCTCAAGCTCAACATAGCCCAAGCAAACATCACATCTAAGCCAAGCCAGTCCACAGTTGGGTTTATCAGGCCAATGTGAACCCTTCTATTTTTGGATGCTTGCACTCAAGCTCAAGCCAAAACAATGGATACCCAACCCATACACAACAAGTTCAATTATTGGGCATGGATACACATTTTCAACAATGGGATTTACAAAACAAGATGGCCATGGGTTTTCCTAAATCGTTTCCAATAAAAAACAGAGTGTGGGATGGGGAAAATAACCACAGGGAGGAAAACGGTTTTTCCCATAGCTATATGAGCATTTGGTGGCCAAAACAACCTCTATGGACCCCCCCAAATCGATTTCCCTTATTCCCCACTGTTATACAACAAGAAAATGCCCTTCCCAGCTAGAAAAAATGAAGGAAACCACAGGAATTTCATGGAGAAAAATGCCCAGCAAGCTCCCAACTTGTGAGAGAGAAAAGGCAATGGTGAATAATGGCTCAGGGAGCAAATTCGTGGCCCCTTTCTTGCCCAGGAAGACAAACACGTTTTTCCAAAACTGATGGTTTGCCCATACCCAAATTTGGACAGCCATACCTCTCCATTCCCCAAGGCACTAACTATCTCAACCAAATCTTGGGAGAATTAAATGATTGGGTACAAAATTCAACATGGGTAGTTGAGGGTTTATGGGTTCTCTCATTGACACTTGTCTTGAATTGATTGGCTCCAAGGGTTTGAATATTTCCCTCCCAATTCCTTGTAAAAATCATGCCCCAATCTCTTGTTGCATTGGATTGCATAGGTAGTTGTGGGTATTTTATTAAAATGCATATTTACATGATATTTACGGTTTTTGTTGTGCTTGGCTATCACATAAACCATATGCATAAATTTTAACACTAAATCGATGGTGGGGCCTTGGCCTTGAGCTCCTCACCACAATTTTATAATGATATTACAACATTTACATTTTAATGCAATGGGGTCAAAATCGGGATATTACAATCCCCTCCCCCTTGGAATAACACCATCCTCAGTGTTCCAGCACCTAGGAATACTTACACATTGTTTACATATGTCCAAAATTCACAAAACTGTTGTAGGTTTGTCCTGCATTTCATCTTTTACTATGGGTTTTCAAGACCAATTCCCTTGGCTTCTACAAGCTGCTCCTGTTGGCTTTGACCTTCGAGCTCTTCAATCATTCCTTCATTTTCTTTACCTTCTAGCTTATCCACAAGTCTGGAAAATTTATGGCTACTATATTTCTTGTTGTCCTTTGTTGGGCAGTTACAGAGGCAATGATTTCCTCCACATTCTGAACATTCCAATGGCTTCTTTTTCTTTACCTGCTCAATTTCCTTAGAGTCGTCCAGCCTTAAGCATTTCTTAATGGGATGATTGGATGAATTCCTATTCATTGATCCACTGCCCTTTCCCTTGCTGATTGATCCCATAATGCTTTTTAACTCTCTTTGCAAACAAATAGAGTCCCACAAAACCTTATGGTTCATCTCATTCTACTGCTTTTGTAGCCTGAGCATCTTTCCAAGATTTTCTTGGGTCTTGGTAATTGTTTGAAGAATATCTTTAGCCGAATCCAATAGCTATTGGTATGCTTCCATGGTCAATGTGCACATATGCCTACACTTTGCTTGCTAGCACCATTGGTCTTGTAATAGCTGCAACCAATTGATTTCAATTTATCACCTGTGAAATTCATCATGGAAATTCCTGTTAGCCCAAGCATAACATAAATATTAAAATCAGTCAATTATTTTCCCAATTGACATGGAAATTCCATGCTTTACTCGTGAGACTTCCAAACTTTTCATGCTTTCCCAACATACACATGAACTCATTCATGTTCATCCTTTCAAAGGGAATTAGCTATTTCAACATTCACAATTTATTTCAAGTAATTAAACACAATCAATTCTTAGCCATATCATGCATTCAACAATTCTCTATTTTATAAATGCATCAATCAAAAAGGAAAGAGAAGAGTAATAGTTTTCCCCCTCTTAGTCATGTTCCAATCTGGAGCCACACCACTACTATGGTTCCGTGCTCCTTAGCCTCTTTCACTTCAATATGAATGCTTGACTTGCCCTTACTTGGCTATGACACTTAGTGTCTAAGCTTTGTCCAAGACCTCTCAACTAGAGAACCCTTCCACATGGTTTGTCTACAAAAATCTTGGCTGCTAGGACCCACACAAGTTCATTAGAACCACTTTCATTGCTGCTCATACTGAGCTTTCTAGGACATTCACATGTCCACATGCATCCCTAGGATGCCTTCATAGTTCTTGCTTCCTGCAATGACCAAGGTTTCCAACAAAGAAACAACAGTGTGTCAACTTGGTTGTTATAAGACTTGTACATGGAAATTTCATTACCCGAATTAAGAAATGAATGAAAACTAAATACTTATCTGCATTGGACATTTCCTCGCTACTCCACAAGTTTCTTTCTCTGCTTTACAAGCCATGGATAACCTGTGGGGTGGATGCTTGGCCAACACCCACGCAGCTCCACAACATCAAGTAGCTAATGCCCAATTAGTTCACTGACTGGATTTACCAAGCATTTATAACTATGATTACTTTTCCCATTACTCTTTGAAGGAAGGCAGAGGAGTCACAAACCTGGCTTCGGATCACTTGAAAAGGTACATAGATTAGAGCGGAGTATACGATGAAATAGAGGAATACATCACTGTTTATTTAATACTGCCAAGGTTGACAGAAGTATTCGTCAACATTATACTAACCGGCTGGTTCAGAGTAGGTGGTTTTTCTAGTTCTCTCTTAGCAAGAAGGGTGGTAAGGGACTATATTGTGGATAGTAGAGGAACTGGGATTGCTGCCAATGTGCTTCTAACCAAATGTCGGTTATATTCTAATGCATAAAACATTAATGTTTGTCAAGTGCTTACCTTTAGAGGTAGCCTCCTAAGCTTCAGGACCTTATCTTCTAGAATTGGTTGTGTGAACTTGATTTTCTCTATTGCTTGGGCTATGCTTATTGCATACGCTGACAAATGGAAATGGTATGATACGCTCTCTATGGGACGCACCTTCTAAAGCTAGAATAGTTGTAGTAATTGCATCCATTGGAATTGCTGTGACCATGGATTGCTTGCAATTGTCTTTATATTGCAGACATATCATTAATGAACAATTCATTAGTATAGTGCCCGTCATCTCATTTTTGTTAGTAATGATTTTGGAGATAGGATGCATTTTATCAGTAAGTGCAGTACTAGGATCTGTGGGCATAAATGATTTTGGTAGATGGATATATAGTGTTCTACAAATCTTGGTTTGGGTGAAGTGGGGAATTGGCAGTTATATTCTTGGTCGGTATTCGTATGAATATGGTCGACGAGTGGCTCCGTGGGCTTTTGACCTGAGTGTTGGTCATGGTCTGATGTGCGCTTCTGCATTCTTTTTTAATGCTATTTTTTATGGGGTTCGGGGACAATGGAAGTACTTGCAATCTCAAAAATTTGCTTGTAAATATTTTGAAGGCATAATTTAAAAATGTACTCCAAATCTATTATCGTTCCATTCCCTAGTGAAGGTGAACATAGTCCATCAACTACATAACTCTGAATTAGATAACTGTATAGGAATGGAATGGATCTAACTTTAGTTATAATGATGGATCTGTATTTCATCATTAAATGGATTAGTCTCTTATTATTGTTTTCGGCTCCTACAAATCACCTGTTTTATACCAGTGAAATGTGTAATATACAAATCACCTTTCTAATACAAATGAAATGTGTAATTTTTTTGATACAAGTGATTAGTCTTGTAAGAAAGCAATTTAAATGTCTTATAAGAAAGCAATTTATAACAAGACAATGAAACCAATTTCATTGTCTTAAAAGAAAGCAAAAACAATAACCCTTGTCATTTTAAAAATCTCTCTCAAATTCGACAAAGTAAGTGACTGCGAAGACTTTCTAAGTCACGATGTTAAAAGAAAAAAAATTGACCCTTTATCATTTTTAAAATGTCTCCCAAATTCTATAAAGTTGGTGATGGCTAAGGATTCCCGAGTCACGATGATTTGTCCCCCACACAGTGATTTGTCTATGGTGATATTTAAAATCGGAGAAGATGTATGGCTATATTTACAACCAGTCTTCGATCCCACACGTTATTTGCCTATGCCTATATTTACGACGAGTCTTCGACAGTCCCCCACACGGTGATTTGTCATTGGCTATATTTACAACCAGTCTTCGACGCCACACATGATTTGTCTATGGCTGTATTTACAACGTCCCCACACGGTGATTTGTCATTGGCTATATTTACAGCCAGTCTTCGACCCCACACGGTAACACCCAACACGGTAACACCCAACATTAGCTGGTAACACCCAACATTAGCTGTATTAACACGGTAACAAAGTAACTTGAAGGTTTATTTTATCTCCACCAAAGGATTAAAATAGTCATGGACATTGTTAGATCTTAACCATGGCATTCATCTCATAAAGTTCAATAGAATATTGTTAAGAAAGAAAAATGTAATATTAAGAATATACATTCAATAAGTTATATTTAACTTATTATAAATGCCTTCCCTGTATTTTTATGTTCTAATATTATACATATTCCAAATTTGACTTTTTATTAATTTATCATTAAATTTCCATTTTATGTTCAATTAATTTAATTAAGTGTTTATTTACTAACATTCAAAACTGTAACTTCATTTAAAATATTTATTAAATGATATATTACCATTCTAGACCCAAATAGTGTGCCATCCTACACCTTCAAAATGAGCAATAACATCCTCTTTGAACGCAACCATCTATAGATATGTGGTTGTCATCATAGAAAGCAATCAGCTTGCCAAGGCCTCAATCTCCAGCAAGCGAGTAGGCCTCGTTGGAAACACAATTTATTTGGCAGACATTGCCAACAATACAATATTTGAGATAATAAGTAATTGTTTATTGATGCTATTAATCCAAAAGATTCAAATTATATACCACTTTCGAATCGAGAAACCCAAAAGTGATATCACGGTGCAACCATCAATAGCAGTGGAGTTTGGCTTGTTATTTCTACCCACGAAATTTCTCAGCAAGTGCCCCTACAGCAGGTCATAAACATACGTCCAACTAACTGCATTAGCAATTCCTTGACAAAGTGGTCCTACAGCAGGTCATAAACATACATAAAATTTATTCATCTTTCATTAATGAAGCAACTGTGACATTGAGAAAGTAAACAACCTGCACTGATGGCTGACACATCAGACATATGTTATGACATGTCCATATACTAGGCATGTGAGCAGACTTGGTTTGTTTCTGACAGCTGGTGCTATTTACTATTTCGTATATTAATAGTAAGTTTAATTTTTCAATGAAAAAAAAAAAACAACCTGCACTAATGGTCAATGTTTTTCTAATCCCAATAAAAATATTCAGTTAATGTTGTTCAAGCTTAAAAACAATGATGAATTTAACTTTTACCACAAATATTATTCAGAAAGCTTAAAAACAATGATGAATTTAACTTTTACCACAAATGTTATTCCGCAATTTGTTAAATGGTAAAAATGTTATTCCGAATTTGTTAAAATGTTAGTTAGAGTTTTTTTTTTAAAGCTAGTTACTTATTTATATGTTTATAGATCAGTTTAAATTTATTTTAAATTCAATTTATTAAGTTCTTAAAAGATCGAAGTTTTGTGTATGGAAAATTTTAAAGATTTATAATTTTTTCAAAGTGTGGAAGGCTAAATTTCATCCCTAAAATTTTCCTTGTTTTGTACAATTTTAAAAGAAATTGTATCTTTAATGATTTGATCTCTTAATAGATCTAAGATAAAAATAAATCTAAATTGATCACTTATAATATATATATTGTTTTTAAATTAAAAAGTTGAAATATCAAAATTACATCCAGATATAACACATCTTCCCATAGTTATACAAAATTCACAGCATTGAGAGGATCACTCTCTAATTTTAATTTGAATTTTGGGGTATTTCTGCTTGAGAGACATAGTATTCACACTAAAACTAGTTCAAAATTTACAACATTGTTTATATGTGCTTTAAAATTGTTATGAATCGCAACTAGAAGTGACTGATTTTATTTTCATATTTTATTCATTTGCATTTTAGAGGATTTTATTTGTAGTTTGTCTTAGCATTGACCTCATAATAGTCCTGAGATTAACATTCATTTCTTTGCATGGTCAATGAACATATAAAGTTTGAAGGAATAATAAGCACACCCGAGCTTACATATGTTATTGAGATTCATGAGTATGTCAATTTTTTCAATGAATATATAAAGTTTGAAGGAATAATAAGCACACCTGAGCTTACAGATGTTATTGAGATTCACGAGTATGTCAATTTTTTTAGGGAAAAATATTAGTCTAACTCCTTTGTTTTGTTTTTTTTCTTATATTGGAAAATCTTGAAACACAAAATTTATATTTTATCTAATTTAAAAATGTTTTCCTGAATACATTAAGATTCATTTTTGAAAATGTTTTAAGATAAAAAGTTAATTGAAAGTCAATTAGGTTTGACTTTGAATGGATTGGTAGTACTCTAAGCATACTTTCCCATCCACTATTCCACTATTCTTTAAGCTCCTCTTCTCAAAGAAAATATTAGCATATGAATCCTACACACCATACAGTGACATGTTTCTCCCTTCCACTAATAATAGATATGACCATCTTTACATTTACAATTGATACTCAAAGCTTGTAACTGAGATGGTGCAGTTGTTTATAGAACTAAAAGGGGAAATAGCATGATCAAGAGAAGGTATGAATGAAATGGAAGGAGTTAAAAGACTCAAGTTGATGCAGGTGAAACTTCACAGTGAACATTCATTTTTTTCTCTAAATGGTTTTTTTTGGGGCCTCTCATTTCTTTAATGAGCATTATCCCTCGGAACAAAGCTCCCAAATGATTTGAGAGTTCTTGCACTTTTAGAGATGAATGAATGGGAACTATGCTTGGAATTATCAATATATCTTTCAACATCATGAGTGAAGAAGTAAATCATGCTACAACAAAATACAATTAAGGATCTAAAACATACAATTCCAATTACTAAGAAAAGGCCCCATAATCTATCCATGCTAAGCTTATTGGAGTTAACTTGGCTTCTCTATTTATCACATGTATCCCTTTTCCACCCCTAATTGTTAATTCTCTAAAGTTCACCATTCTAAGAGAAGGTAGGAATAGTTGTGATCATATTGGGTGAGGAGTTATTTGGAAAAACATGTCAACAACATATATCTTGTCATGGTATTTTCCTTAGCCATTTTTTCTGACTAATCCTTATGCAAATGCCTCTCAAATAATTTAACCCTCTTTTCCCAACTTGGGATAAGGGGCATTCATACTACCCCTCTTCTAAATAGCTATATTGGAAAGAAGGGAAAGTATGGTCCTTTAATTCACTATAACCAAAAACATGCAATCCCACTTAGCATAACTTGGAATCTTAGAGTATAAAACCTTAATTTCATTAAGCTTAGACTTCCCAGTGAGAAATTGGACTTACAACATGTTTCAAAAGTGTGACTATTGGTTTTCCGTAGTGTGATTATCGGTTTTCATTAGTGTGATTATTGGTTTCTAGAATTGCGATCGGTTCTGGAAGTGTGAGGATTGGTTTCCAAAAGTATGATTAATGCTTTTTTAAAGTGTCACTATTGACTTCCCTTAGTGTGAATACTGGTTCCCAATGTTGTGATTATCAATTTCCAAAAATTTCATCATCATTTTAAAAGCTTACTTATAATAAGTGTAATTACTCTAACCATTGGATTTTGTGACTGCAACATATATTTTTTAGTATTTACATAATTAATCCCATTACAATGACAAAGTATCTTGTATAGTGAGAAAGGACATGTTCTCTTTATTCTCATGTGAGAAAGGGAATGTACTCTTTCTCCTCATCATCCCAATTCCCACATTTTGGCATATGGTAGGTTATATGCCTCCTCATATGGGGGTCGAATTTCAGGGAATCTATCAGATTCTGAGGTCGAATATTGGTGGTCGACTGTTGGGGAATTTATCAGAGTTTGAGGTCAACGATCGATGATCAACTATCGGGGAATCTATATGGAAGGTTCTATGAACATGAAATTTGACACTATGAAAAAATAAGCAAGGGACTGTTGGTGATGACCAAATGCTTAGGTGTAAAGGAACTAGGTCCAAACGTGCATATTATCCCATGGAAAGAACAATCTATGGGAAGTAGTAGCACATCATGAAATAGAATGGAAGATAAAGCAAGAAGGATGAGTCATTTCCCTGAAACTGCTAGGGCACATGGAAAATTTGAATTGACAATGAATCCCAAATTAGAGTTTTGAAACCACTTTGGGGAAAAGGCGTTACCACCCAAACTTAAAGAATGGAAAATAAGAACTCCAAATATATTTGCATGACCTGCCCTGACTTGTAAATAATAATTGACCTAATGACTTCGGAATAAGTTCAATTAGCTATAGAAAGTTCTAAGATGGATCCATAAAATCAAATATAGAAGCAGGGGTTAAGAGATTAGCTGAAGAGACACATGAGGATATGGAACTTGATGATCTAGAAACAGGGGCCCTATGGAAAAATGATAGAACAAGAACATAATCAAGAGGTGAGCTTGCCATGGTAGAACACACACATGGTGAGGAATTATCGAGTGAAGCGGGGACAACATTAGAGTTTCCTCAAAATAGCATTAATCTACCTCCTTTCAATATAACTCATTATCCCTCACTAGTGTTTGGAGTAGCTCAGACACCGGGCTTGTTGATCTCTGACCCTGTCTAAAGGGTAAGAGTCAAATTCGTAGGGTGGTCTGAAATGGAAATTGAGATATTCCATATGTGTTTATAAAGGTGGTAATTCTCTTTTCTTACTTAGATAAAGAATATTAAATAAATTGTATTACCATAATAGACCAGGTTGTATAAGCAACATATTTTGTTCTTCTACTATGCATTCCATACCAATTTTCGGTCGATGAAAATTCTCTTGATATATTGAAAGCACTGAGTAGCAATCTTTGCACATAGCATTGATATACATGTATGCTGGGTATTATGATTGGAATTGATATTTTATGTTAATATGACCTCCGTTCCTTCAACTATGTTCATGGATTAATAGTAATTGATGGTTTTTGGAGCTGTTTGATTATATGAATGTATTGGATGCCATTATCAAGCATTAACCAAGAATGATTTTCATTTTTTCTAAACTGCTTAGTTCACCTTCACCTTTCCCTAGCATAGTCCAAATTGAGCCTTGGAACATCTAAGGGGAATTGAAAACATTCATAAATAATTAAGATGTAGGAAGACCCATCCCCTTGATTTTTTGCTTTACTATGACGAAAATTATACAGATGATGAAATAAAAACCGATATCTCATTTTCCATTGATAAATAAATCATATTACGAATTATTTTCCTAGTATGGCAATAGAGTGATTTGGAGAGAAATTACATCTCAGATCAAGAGAAATAGGCTTGTTATATTTCTTCAAACATAGCAAGAATGCCTCATTTATCATCACATAGATTTGATTCCCACTGGTTGTTGATATATATTAATGGCCATATTTCCCTTTTCATTTATTTTTACCTTGCCTTCCTTTGCATCTGCTCATAATTTCTAGGCCCATATTATGTTGTCCACGTCAATGATATCATCTTTATCTCATACAACTATCCACTCTTTAGTTTTTTTATCCCATCATGCATATCCTCCATTGGGTTTCCACCATTGTACTAAAACCTGGTGTCTCTCCATATCAGTCATGTCTTTGTAGACATCATCTAATTCCCTACCTAACCATATTGGCTTACTATCACTTGATCATACAATGAGATTATGACCATTCTTCACATATTTTCTTGGGTCAAATTCTTATGTAGCCTTGTTGTACGAAGGACCCACATATATTTCATATTTAATAGGGAATATTTGAACCAAGTAATCCTCCATGAGATAAGGTTGTTGTTGAATATCGTTGTTGGTGTTTGATTATTTTATTTTGTTTGGCCAAAAATTTCTTACCTGATTAAGTAACAAAAGATCTAAATCCCCCAAAACATTTTTCCAGTATGTTATCTTCGGAATCCAAAATTCTTCCCCTCCATCCTCCATTGCTGCACTAAAATGAGCAATATATGACTTTATTCCTTTCTTTGAATCTTCAATGCCTTTTAGTTTTTTGAATGGTGACAGTGAAGGTTCCCTCATAGGCAAGTACAGCCTGCTGTTGGCCCCATTTTTTCATATATTTATGCAATGAGACCAATTTTCATCTCTAATAGTTTCCTTATATCGCATTACAAGGGTGCCATCAACCATACAAAATTTGAAGTATTGGGTGGATTGATACCCACAATCTTCTTCCTTCCATCCAGTAAGTGTTTCCCCACAAAGTCCTTAAATTCATAAACCTCCTCGATCAGGTATGGAGTGAAATTACAATAATCTTGGATTGTTCTATAGTTATCCATTATTTGTGGTAGTGATAATATATCTTGTCTCTTCAATTCAGACGACAACCTCCTATATGTTCCATCTATATATTAATGAGTGTGACCAACTGGAAGGAAGCTTACATATATAGTTGTAAAAATACTCTTTATTGTGAGCATGGATGAAAAAGAAAAGAGGTAACGATTCTTGTTCTCACCTCCACAATTGTCGATCTATAAGAATAAAACCGAAGGAATTTTTTTCAAGGAAGCACTTGGCATTGATAAATTCTGCATGGCCTCACTTTAATATTCTTGGCACTTTCCATAGGATTCATTTTGTATAAGTGCATCATGCACTGGTTGCATTGAAGACCCTTTCTCATACAACAAATGCCCAAATTCATCAACCACCGGGTCCTCTAGCATCTGCAAGAATAAATATATGAATGATACAATGTAGTTCAAACGATCATCTAGATAAGGGAGCCTAAAGTGACCAAAAAACCCATAATTGTGCCCATGGGTAAGCATGCCAGTTAGATGAACCAGGAGATTACAAGTAGTGCTAATGGACTTTGGATTCCTTCCCATCCTTGGTATGAATGTCTTCATCTTGTCCATCTTGTCATGCACAATGCTCAAGCATTTGCTTGGGTTGCACTCTAATTCCAATCAATGTGCATAATATGTTGCACAACAACTAGTGATGTAATCATTGTGAATATTTTTGACTTGGTGACAATATTTTCTCATCCCTAGGTTTGCGGCACCTCTAATTTTTTGTAAAATTTCACAACACTCATCACACATTGCAAAGTAGATGTTCTTTGTAATTGAAACCTTTGGGAAATTCCTATCCCATATATTGCTTAAGTTGGACTATGACACTAGAGGAAGTATAAGCTTTGTAAGGTCATCATTGCACTTCAGAAGAATTGTTTTATGTGTATCATTCATTAGTAATAATATGAGAGGCATCCTCGTTCCATTAAAATGCACTGATCAGGTTTGGTGCGGAGCTATATCTGAATTTTTCGTTAACTGTGTTTCTTAGTCTTGGTCTGCTTGGGCTGACCCAGGTTCGGAGATTTTATTTTAGACACAAAAAGTATTCAGTTAATGCTATTCTGAATTTGTTAACTTTAAAAACAATGATGAATTTAATTTTTTCCACAGATGTTATTCCGAATTTGTTAACTGATAAAAATATTATTCCGAATTTGTTAAAATGTTAGTTAGAGTTTTTTTTAAGCTAGTTACTTATTCATATGTTTATAAATCAGTTTAATTTTTTTTTAATTTCAATTTATTATGTTCTTAAAAGATTAAAAGATTAAAATTTTGTGCATGATAAAATTTAAGGATCCACAATTTTTTCCAAAGTGTGAAAGAATTGGACCCCTAAAATTTTCCTTGTTTTTGTGCAATTTTAAAAATAATTATATCTTTAATGATTTGATCTCTTAATAGATCTAAAATAAAAATAAATCTAACTTGATCACTTGTAATATAATTTTTATTTTTATTTTTAAATTAAAAAGTTGAAATATCAAAATTACATTCAGTCATAACACATCTTCCCATAGTTATAAAAAATTCACAGCATTGAGAAGATCATTCTCGAAATTTAATTTGAATTATGGGGAATTTGTGCTTGAGAGACATAGTATTCACACTAAAACTAGTTCAAAATTTACAAGATTGTTTTTATATGCTTTAAGTGAATTGTTATGAATCGCAACCAGAAGTGATTGATTTTATTCATTTGCAATTTAGAGGATTTCATTTGTAGATTGTCTTAGCATTGACCTCATAATAGTCTTGAGATCAACATTGATTTCTTTGCATGGTCAATGAACATATAAAGTTTAAAGGAATAATAAGCACACCCCAGCTTAGAGATGTTATTGAGATTCATGAGTATGTGAATTTTTTAGTGAAAAATATTGATTTAGCTCCCTTGTTTTGTTTTTTTCTTATATTGGCAAATCTTGTAACACAATTTATATTTTAGCCAATTTAAAAATGTTTTCCTCAATACATGAATATTCATTTTTGAAAAATGATTTAAAATAAAAAGTTAATTGAAAGTCAATCAGGTTTGACTTTGAATGGATTGGTGGTACTCTAAGCATACTTTCCCATCCACTATTCCACTATTATTTAAGCTCCTCTTCTCAAAGAAAATATTAGCATATGAATCCTGGGCATCGTAGAGTGACACGTTCTCTTGCTTCCCATCACCAAGGTTCCTAAATTGTAATTCGACTCACACGAATTACTAAATTGTGAGAAAGGGAATGTGCTCGTTCTCCTCATCATCCCAATACCCACATTTTGACATATGGTAGGTTATATGCCTCCTCAGATGGGGGTCGAATTTCAGGGAATCTATTAGAGTCTGAGGTCGAATATTGGTGGTCGACCGTCGGGGAATTTATTGGAGTTTGAGAACGATTGGTGATAAACTATCGGGGAATCTATATGGCAGGTTCTATGAACATGAAATTTGACACTATGAAAAAATAACCAAGGGACTGTTGGAGATGACCAAGTGCTTAGGTGTAAAGGAACTAGGCCCGAACGTGCATATCATCACATGGAAAGAACAATCTATGGGCAGTAGGAATAGCACATCATGAAATAGCATGGAAGATAAAGCAAGCAGGATGTGTCATTTCCCTGAAATTGCTAGGTGTTGGCACGGGATTAGTCCACAGGAAGTGCAGAAGCCGACAAGCTACGAAAGGGAGAATCCGCGGAAGTAAGGGTCATTCGCGGATAATGCAGAAGCGCAAATCGGTTATGTAATGTCCCCATTTTGACCCCATTACATTCAAATGTGAATGATGTAATATTGTTATAAAATCATGGTGAGGAGCTCAAGGCCAAGGCCATGCCATCAATTTATTGATGCATATGGTTTGCGTGCTAGCCAGGCACATTGGAATTCAAGCATCATGTAAATATACATTTTAATAAAATACCCACAACTAGCTATGCAATGCAACAAGAGATGGGGGCATGATCTTACGAGGAATTGGGAGGGAAAACATTCAAACCCTTTGAGCCAATCAAGTCAAGCCAAGTGTCAATGAGAGAACCCATCAACCCTCAACTACACATGTTGACTTTTGTATCCAATCATTGATTTCTCCCAAGAGTTGGTTGAGGTAGTTAATGCCTTGGGGAATGAGAGGTATGGCTATCCAAATTCGGGTATGGGAAATCCACCCTGCATGGGAAATCGTGTTTTGCTTCTTGGGTAAGAAAAGAGCCATGAATTTCTCCCCTGAGCCATTATCCATCAACCAATTGCTCTCCCTCATGGGTTTGGAGCTAATTGGGCATTTTCCAACCATGTTTTTGGGTGTTCTCCTTGATCCTCATTTGGGAGAAGGGCGTTTTTGTGTTGTATACCAGTGGAGAAGATGGAAAATCGAATTGGGGTTCCATAGAGACCGTTCTGGCTATTAAATGCTGAGATAGTTGGGGAGAAATCGTTTTTCCTCCCTGTGAATGTTTTTCCCCATCCCATAATTCGTTTTTGTGGAAACGATTTGGGGAAAACCCAAACCCATGGCCATCCCGTTGGTAAATCCATTGCTTTGGCTTGAGCTTGAGAGAAAGCATCCAGGGTTCAAATGTAGCCTGATAAACCCAGTTGTGGACTGGCTTGGCTTAGATGAAATGAGTAATTGGCCGTGAAGGAGCTAGAATGTCCCCTTTTCCTTGTAAGAATCATGCCCAGCTCGGGGGTGGCAGTTGTGTTGAGGGATTGATGAACACAACTGGCCTATGGTTGGGTGGAACATTGCAGCGACATAGCTAGTTGCTTGGGACAATTTCACAATGGAGATAAGTGTTTTTATATCTATGTGTTTTGTCTCTGTAGTGTTTAAATTAATGATTGTTATTGATATATTGAATGCATATATAAATATGTGTGTGGATGAGTTTATTTCCGCTGTGCATGTTTGCTTGATTTGCATCTGCACACAAATGTTTTTAACTGTATGAATCTAATGAATTGGCGGAGTTTTATGAAAATCCCATAGATTGGTAGAATGTTCCCTTCCTCGAATTGGGTCTGCAGGTGGGTACATTACTGTTAATTAGTTAGATAAGGGTCATGTGGACCATTTTGTAAGCATGTAGTTGTGTATAAATAGGAGAATTATTGTAAACCTAAGGAAAAAGGGTATTGCATGGAATGTAATTGAAGATCCAATTGAGTCCCGTTGATCTATTTTTGTATCTGCAATATGGTGTATTAACTGTTTCTGCGAAGGTCATTTCGCAGGTTTTGATGAATGCATGAAGATGTTCAATTATGGTTTTATCTCTGTCTTTGTTTTTGTTGAATGATGAATGTGAATGTTGATGAGATGTTTACATTCTTTATGGGTTTGGTAATCATTGTATATGCTAATGAGTAGTTAGATCATGTTAATGTGAATGCCTCTTATATGTCAATGATGCGATTAATGAATAAGTGAATGATGGAATGTTAGCATAGTGCGAAAGACGTTATCTTTGGTTTCAACGATTGCAAGTGTGTTTGACGCAAGTGCTCAACTCCACTGTGGAAATGTGGTTCCTGCAGCCTCCTTATGCATCTCGGGTGAGACCTCACTTTCTCTGCGAGTGTTGCTGGAAAGGGTAACACCTTTCTGGGCCAGTACATAAGGGATTTTGGTAGTTGGTTTGATGATGACAGTGCACAGTGAACCCCTGTCGAAGGTCGTTGTGTCAACACTAGGGCACATGGCAAATTCGAATTGATAATGACTCCCAAATTAGAGTTTTAAAACCACTTTGGGGTAGAGGCGTTACCACCCAACCTTAAAGAATGGAAAATAAGAACTCCAAATATATCTGCATGCCATGCCCTAACTCGTAAAGAATAGCTGACCTACTGACTTGGGAATAAGTTCAATTAGATATAGAAAGTTCTAAGATGGCTCCAGAAAATCAAAGATAGAAGCAGGGGTTAAGAGATCAACTGAAGAGACACAGGAGGATATGGAAATTGATGAGCCAGAGATAGGGGCCCTATGGAAAAAAGATAGGACAAGAGTAGAATCAAGAGGTGAGCTTGCCATGGTAGAACACACACATGGTGAGGAATTATCGAGTGAAGCAGCAGCAACATTAGAGTTTCCTCAAACTAGCATTAATCTACCTCCTTTCAGTATAACTCATTATCCCTCACTAGTGTTTGGACTAGCTCACACACCGGGCTTGTTGATATCTGGTCCTGTCTAAAGTGTAAGAGTCAAATTCGTAGGATGGTATGAAATGGAAATTGAGATTTTCCATATGTATTTATAGAGGTGGTAATTCTCTTTTCTTACTTAGATAAAGAAGATTAAATAAATTGCATTACCATAATAGACCAAGTGGTATAAGCAACATATTTTGTTCTTCTACTATGCATTCCATACCAATTTTCGGTCAATGAAAATTCTCTTGATATATTGAAAGCACTGAGTAGAAAGCTTTGCACCATATTTATAGCACTAATATACATGTATGTTGGGTATTATGATTGGAATTGATATTTTATGTTAATGTGACCTTTGTTCCTTCATCTATGTTCATGGATTAATAGTAATTGATGGTTTCTAGAGCTATTTGATTATATGAATGTATTGAATGCCATTGTCAAGCATTGACTAAGAATGATTTGCATTTTTTCTAAACTACTTAGTTCACCTTCACCTTTCCCTAGCATAGTCCAAATTGAGCCTTGGAACATCTCAGGGGAATTGACAACATTTGTAAGGAATTAAGATGCAAGAAGACCCATACTCAAGATTTTTTTTCTTTACTACGACCAAAATTATACATATGACGGCTGGTGCAAGGTAATGATACCCAATTATGACATGTTAGTTGCAATAACATGCTGGAAAAATAGAAATATTATCATTAAAATGAATCATTAGAGGTACCTACAAAAATTTTTCGAATTAGGTGTAAGAAGATGAAACATAGAATGACGGATGACCTTCCGGAATATATAACTTTTATTTCTGGAAACGTGGTATAACCACCCAAAAATGTCATTATTTTAAGATTGGTATGTTATTTTTTATCTAAAACATAATGCACATGTTTTAGTTGAGCCACCTGTTTATTATGTATATTGTCAATTTATCAGGAAAAAAATATGTAGAGACATAGGCAACAGACAAATCTTGTGTGGTGCTATTTTTCCAAAATTTTAAAACTTAATTTTATATTTTTTTTGAATTACGAAAGTCAGTGAAGCCCTAAAACGACATGATCAAGTGTTGGGCCACCATATCATGGTCTGAACACAATCAAATTTTATTTTTTTTTGGCTTGTAGGTATTCTTGTACTCTTGTGTAGGTTCTTTTCCGTTCTTGAAATAGGTAATCCAATCAAAAGTTATAGACCAAATAAGCGACCTATGTTTTTTACAAATTTGACATGAGTGCAGTTAAAAATGAATTAAAAATAGAAAAAAAATAACAGATCTATTCAAAAAATATATAATTAGAATCTGCACATAGAGCTCGACAAGTGTGTGCAATTTCATCAGTAGTGCACAAGTGGAGCATATGAGGAACTAGGCGGGAAAAACATGAAGTTACAGAAATTGCTGTGTTCTGCCACAAATCAGACCGAGCCTCAAGGTTTGGAAATATGAAGCTAATACAAAACCTACAAGGGCACCAAAAAAATTGAATCCAGTCACGCATGCGCGCAAATACGTGCACGTGCAAATGCCCGCACACGTGTCTAGGAGCGCATACGTGTAGATGTGTGCACACGTGTCAGAGAGCGTGCACACATTGTTTAATTTCATGTGTCAAGGGGATACACAAAGTTGACAAAGTAAATTAAAGAAAACATACAAAGGGATACATAACGTTGACAAATGAAATTAAAGAAAACATATAATTTGCAGCGAAAAAATAATAGGGTGGTAATAAACTAC